>OU015742.1:42044646-42073230 GCA_907169655.1 Acomys percivali
GCATACCCTGGGACTTCTAAACACCTGCTCCAGGGGACAAGATGTGAGCTACGTGACCTCTTGTGACCTAGCCTCAGTCACAGCACCATTTCTGACACACTCTATTGTTCAAAACAACCATCCAGGTTTAAGTAGAAGTGACACAGCTCCACTGTCTCAATCGGCATGCTACGGAATTTCTGCAAATACTTTAAGCCCAGCATGCAAACAAACATAAAAGTTAAAAACTCACAGTTCTTTTTTTATTCTACAAGAATCTCTAAAGCCAGAAACAGCAGCTCCCACAATTTTCCACACAAAAATTTTTCCTATTTAAAATATAACAGAAATCTCCTAGAGAAAATGATCATTCTCTGTGTAAAAACAACATGCACACAGCAAATGATTCATTACAACCAAAGAATTAAGCATAGTCTAACAACATAAAAGCTCCCTGAAAATTGTGTCACCACTGGTGACCATTGCTAATTTCTGAAGAGCTTTCTCTCAGGCATTCTCTATACATATCCACATGTAAACATGTGGCAACTTTTACCTAAATTGGCAATTCTTTTAAACTCTTTTAAAACATATTTTTTTCACCACTCAATAATACATTACAACCACTATTTTTGTGTTATAACAGAAACTGTCCTAACAGAAGCTTGGTTTATCTATCTATCTATCTATCTATCTATCTATCTATCTATCTATCTATCATCTGTCTATCTATTTATTTATGAGACAGAATTTCATTTAGGCCAGGCTGATCTCAGTCTTACTATGTCGTTGAGGCTGGCCTTGAACTTTTGATCCTTCTGCTTCTGCCTTCTGAGTGCTGGGGTCTCAGGTGTGTTCCATCCTGCCTGGCAGGTGCTCTATTTTAAACCACGTGTCACCTTCCTTTCAGCAGAAACTTGTTTCCAGAGGCAGGCTCTACCATCAGCCTCTTGGGAAAAAGAGAATTTGTCTTAGCTGCAGAGCAGTCTCACCCTCTGGTTAGCAATACAGTAAAGAGGACAGAATGCAAGAGAATTCTAGCTGAAGGGACACAAGACTTACATGGGTTCAGGGAAATGTAATTTTAAAAAATGTTTTAATTACTATTTTATGTATACTGGTGTTTTGCCTGCATGTATGTCTGTGGTCCAGGTGCATGCCTGGTGCTTAAGAAAGCCTGAAGAAGCCCAGGAACCCTGGAATTGGAATCGCTTGTAGTTGTGTGCTGCCATGTGGGTTCTGGGAATCAAACCTGGGTCCTCTGGAAGAGCAGCCAGTCCTCTTATTGCTAAGTTATTGCTCGAGCTCCAAGGAAATGGATTTCATAATGGTAATGAAGAAGGAGATGACTTGGAATAGCCACTCTTCCTTTACCATACAATGTCTTTCTACATGGGATGGCAGTGCCGCAGCAGCTTCAGGTGTTATGAGGTTTGCTTTTTTTTTCTTTATAATAAATTACAAATTGTTCAACTAATTGGTTGCATCACATTTTTCTGTTAAAACCAAGAGTATTCTAACTGATGAATGTCCACAAGTAATATTATGCAAAATTACTATCCCCCTTTGAACTAGTCTATCATCAATAATTGTAAAATTCCTAATTGTTAACCATTTTGAGCCATTTGCTTTATTTGGGGGCCATAATAAATAGCACTACTGAATATCAATACTAGAACTAATTCCAATTTCTACTTCATGTTTGGTGTCTATATTACCTCTAGCAACAATGTCCCCATATGCTACCTTCTAATTATCCTCTGATGTCGACATATTTTATGACCATTGGACTTTTTTTTTTAATTAAAAATTTTCATACAGGAGTACATAGTATTTAGATTCTTTCCATCCTCCCCATTCCATCTCTTCCCCCATTTTAGATTCATGACATCCTCTTGTATAATTATTGATGTATATATACATATATGTGTATGTATGCACACATTTATGTATGTATATAGCTACTGAGTTTATTTAGTGTTTCTTGTATATGCATGTGTTCAGAGTTGACCAGTAGGGGTTGGATAACATATCAGGAGGCTTGTCTCTGAAGGAAACTTATTTTTCCTCTCATACAGCCAGCTTCCTGGTCCTCTTGCTCTTACCATCTTTCTGCCCCTTCTTTCAGTGTTCCCTGAACCTTATGTGTAGAAGTTGGGTTGTAGGTGTACCGACTGGAGCTGTATGCCTCATGGTCACTTATTCTCTGCATTTTTACTGCTTGTGGATATCTGCAGTAGCCTCTGTCGCAAAAAGAGGCTTCTTTGGTGAAGGATGAGACTGCACGTACCTATGGATATATGGATATGCATTTAGAATACAGTTAGAAGCTATGTTGATTTAGGAAAATGTCAGTAGTAGTGTAGTAGTGTATCATAGATCCTCTAGGATCTAGGATATTTGCAGCTATGGGTAGTTGACTGGCTTGGAGTACTAGGCATGAGTTCCCTTGTATTGAGTGGACCATAAACCTAATTCAACAGCTGCTGGTTACTCCAGAGGTAGAAGAGCCATTATTGATCCACTAGGGTGCTTTGCTGGCCGTCATTGTCCTGCTTCACAGCTCAGCAATGTGCTTGGTAGGACTAATGATTACCTTTAGTGCCTTCTAATATTGTGAGGACTAGCCTCCAGGGAGGAGGACCAGCTTCCAGGGAGGAGGACCAGCCTTCAGGGAGGAGGATCAAACTTCAAGGAGGAGGACCAGCCTCCAGGGAGGAGGACCAGCTTCCAGGGAGGAGGACCAGCCTCCAGGGAGGAGGACCAGCTTCCAGGAAGGAGGAGGACCAAACTTCAGGGAGGAGGGCTAGCCTTCAGGGAGGAGGACCAGGCTCTAGACAGGAGGGATCCAGGTCAAGTCCAGCTTAATTCCATCAAGCTCTGTGTCAAACGTGTGTTCTGAAAGACAAGCACATGCAATGGCAATAGCCTATATTTTTTTTGGGTTCTTGGACCTCTCTGACAACTAACATAAAGGAAGGCTTCTCATGCTCTGAGTTATTTGTTAATCTATGGCTGCTGGGGGAAGCATTATTGCTCCATGTGGCATAATACCATTTAAATTATAATATATATTATTTATATATTTAAATAGAATAGTGTTTCCTGTTAAATTTACCACCGCCACCTTCCCATAAGTACCTGTGTCGTATTATCCCCTCTCTAGAGCCCTTTCCGCAGTATATTATTAAAACTTATCAACGGGGCATGATTGTATACACCTATGGCCTGATTATTCAGGAGGCTAAGGTAGGAAGACCACAAGTTTGAGCACTTCATAGTGAGGACCCTGTCTCAGCATCCAACAAAACCGAAACAAAAACCCCTAACAAATTGACATTGATAATAGTATTTATTAAGCTAGACTTTATCTGGATGTAAATTTCTGTGCAAGCCCCTCTTCACCCCAGGAAACAGAGCCAGGGAGTACCATGCTTAGGTCCTCTGGTTTTAAGACTTCAAGCCATTTCCTTGAAGAGTATAACTGAACACACTTCTCCTAGAACAAACAAAAACATCGAGAGCAAACGTCTCTTTGAGTGGTAGAGGCCACTCAGGGGCAGAGCTCAGCTCCTTCAGCTGCCTTGGCTTTAGAGGGTGACCCTTCACCAGAGCCAGCATGGATAGCAGAAGACACCCGTGGGCAGAGATAACTCTTTCAAACACATCCATTGTACAGCACACCAGTGACTATCAGCCCCTCTGGCCAGGGTCCTCTGCAATCCCTTCCTCCCAAATCCACTCCTTTTAACTTAGTCTGACTAACAGCAGTTTGTCAATCTCGTCCAGAGCTCTGGGCCACAATGCAAAGGCGCCTCCTGGTGTTTGCATTTGAATAGGGACCCAAGCCTGGAAAACAATGCGGCTCACGGTGAGAGTGGGGGCCGAATTCGGAGCTGAGCTTCTTCCTTGCTTCTTCTTCCCCTGTCACGCGGCTGTTCTCTTCGCACCTGCTCAGAAACCTCGATCCTCCTTTTGAAATGTCACGGACAAGCACCCTCTGATTCAGGCCTGTGCATCTGAGGGGACAGTTCCTTCTCCTGGGGACAGGAAAATAACTGCCTTTCAGCCTGTTGTGTCTCGTTGGCACCACCCCCTGGGTTTCTACTTTCCGGCCTGGCACCCTTATCGGCTGCCAAGCCACAACCAGGCAAGAAGGATTCCAGGTCAAGGTAGCTGGCTCCTACCGCCCTAAGCTTTCAGAGACCTCTCCCCAGTGCTAGTGTGTCACCGTGAGGTACGAACATGGAGTATCTGAGTGACCCCGCTGGTAAATGATGCAATAGGAACTGGAACCTGGAGAGATGGCTCAGCGGTTAAGAGCACTGACTGCTCTTCCAGAGGTCCTGAGTTCAATTCCCAGCTACCACATGGTGGCTTACAACCATCTATAATGTGACCTGATGCATACTGTATACATAATAAATAAATCTTTAAAAAAAAAAAAAAAAGAAAGAAAGAACTGGAACCTCAAATCTTCCACTACACTGAACATTATCACCATGAGGGCAATAGAAACAGGGCTGTTTGCCAAAACCAACCTCAGATTCTTGGTACGGGGAGGATTCTGGGGTGTCCTGGGGTCAGGCAGCCTGTGGCTCGAAGTCCCAGGAGAACCAGGCTGGGAACAAAGCTCCTTTCTCAAGCACAGGCATTCTCTTGAAGGCGGAAGTGGCTTGGTCTGGTAGGCAGCAGGGCAGTGGCCAGGGCAGGCAATCTGTCAGGGAGGGGGCCTTTCTGCGTTCAAGGTGGCACACCGAAAGGACACTGATAGTGAACTCCTGCCACTTTGTTCACCTGGGAGTTCCCTGGGGCTGCGGAGCAACCCTAATCCTTTTGTTGACTTTAAAGAGGATTCTGTCACGTGACACCAACTCTGTCCAGAAAACAGCTTGGAGAAAACAGTCCTAACAGACCACAACCTGGACTGACTCAGCTCAGAGTCACTCTGAAGCCACTGGCAGCCTTCTTGGTGATGAGTAGCTCAGGGTCACCCTATGGGCAACAGAAGTCTTTACTCAAAAGTATGACTAAGAACCGCTAACAGGTGTTGGCTTCTCACTAATCCTAGGAACAAGCAGTAAAGCACGGTGTGTGTAATTACTACTGTCCTTTTAACAGGTAAAGAGCCCAGGCACCCGGGGTCTCCAAACTTGTACTAGATCTAGGACACTATTGCCCCCAACAATAGCATCTTGATCCCTTTGAAAGTTTCAAGCAGAAGGAATTTAAGGAAGTGGCAGGGTTGGGAACCAAAAACATCAGAGAGGCTCCAGGCAGGGAACATAGGGCATATAGATGGATGATGTATATAGCCCTGCTCCTCTTTCCCCTGGGTTTGTGGTTGTTTGCTTTTTTGTTTGTTTGTTTGTTTGTTTGTTTTTTGCAAGGTCTCACTATTTAGCCCTGGCTGGCCTGAAACTCACTATGTTGAAGAGACTGGCCTTGAACTCACAGAGATCCACCTGCCTGCCAAATGCTGGAATTAAAGGCATGTGCTACCATGCCTGCCTAGTTTCTTATAATACATGTTTTGTGGAGTGAAAATCACAAAGAGGATTTACATCAGGAAAAAAAAAAAAAAAAAGGCCCCGGGGGGAGGTGGGGAGTGATCCTTCATGGGTACCTGGTTCATGGAACAATCCACAGGGTTTGAGTCTTTGAGTGCCCAAGAAAAATACTTTTGGAAAGACCATTGTGGCTCAGGTGGACAGAGGGAAGAAAAAAGCCTTTGAAGTTAAGGGTAGAGTTGCTTAGGATTCTATTCAGTCAATCAATGATTTGATTACCTTTATTGTCCCTTACAAAAGCATTGTGGGACACAGATAAAGTGCCTGCCCTCTGGGGCACTGTAGTCTGGGAGCATGGAAGGGAAGGAGCCATGCTTTCAACTAAGCACCCATGAACTCAAAAAAGCATAAAATAACCTGCAAGGCTGGCTTCTGTTCTGCCGCAGTGTGAATTCTCAAGGATCTGGTATGATTGCTTGCCATATAGTCCAGCCATTGATGAAGTCAGGTGCTTAGGCGTTGTTTACACAGATACATAAGGGATGTTGAAGGAATAGCTTATGGGGTTGTGAGAGGTAGACATGAGGGTGATGGGACAATCTCCACTGAGATTTGAGGCAGGGCATAAGAGTTGGGGAAATTTCCTTGAGCTGAAGAAGTTATTTCCCCATAGAGGGAAACGGAAATGGCGCCTAATCCGTGTAGTCTAGCATGTCTTAGGGGCTACCAATAGTTCAGGTACGTTCGGGAGCTAGGACTTCAATGTGGTTCAGTGATAAGGAGAGAGAATCAAAGGAGAGAATGAAGGGACATTGAGTTCCACCACAATGTTGGGTGGTAATTTGAGTGAGTATGTTGACCCCTCAGAAGGAGTACTGAATCCTCGAGCTCACTGGCAGATCTGAGAACTTCAGGCTTAGATATATTCAAAAGTATATATATATATGATGTCCCACCAGAAATCACCCATGGAGACAAAGCCAAGCCTTGCAATGTATTCTTCCATGCAGAAGGGTAGTGTGGACGTGCTCCATGTGTATGCAGGAACATTTGGTACACATGAAGAGGTTTGTGGCTGGAGAAGGCAGAGAGGAAAGCCGTTCCAAGCGGCTGAGCTAAAGCCTTCCTTTGCCTTCTGCCTGCCTTCCTTAGTCCCTCTGGGTCCCCTGGAGGGGACATCTGCAGCTCCTCCCCAAGATCAGCACAAACCTGGGTGCCTGAACTGAACGTTGCTGCAGTTTTGACAAGATGCTCACGGAGATTCAGTGACTAGTTTTAATTAGGCCATCTTTGTTTACGTTTGATGTTTATCAGCTAATTGGCATGGCAAGGTGTGAGTCACACAGCTTTCCCCTGGCGTGGAATCAGTTTGTCAGAGAAAAGGCCAGGAGAACAAATGATCCCAATTATGTGAGAACCCACCGGGCTAATTACCGTCCCACTAAGGAGAGAACATCGCCCTCCTGCCGCTCCTGCCATGGCCGCACCAAGTGCCCAGGATCCCCCAGCCTCCTCCAACCTCAGGAAGCCAAGATCTAGGCCCAGCTGGCTGCCTGGAGATTTATTCTCTTGAATTTAAAACCCACACGTTCCTTCTGCTTAGACAACACCAAGGCAATGGGTTGCCTTTACGCCAAGATCATTCTTACCTTTAGACCCTGCCACAAAGGCAGCTCCTATATAGCTTTTGGAAGCATTTATAATGACCTCCCCCAGCAGCATAACCAATCTTGTTATAACCACTGTCTTTAATGTGGAAGAGACTGAGTGGAGAGAGCTTACATAGTGGATTGGTTCAGGGGCAATGGCACGCTTTGGCTTTGAAAGCTCATGATCTTAGCATCGCTCTTAACCATAACAATATTCTCCGAGTCTCAGACAAGCCAAGGGTCAACCGATCAGAATTCTACAGGTAGGTTCTTCTGGGGTGGCTCTCTCTGTAATTATGCAGAACTATGTAGAATAATACGGTCCAGAACTTTCTGTGGCGGTGGAAATGGTCATCTACTGACTTATCCAGGCAGTATCCACTAGCCCCGTGTGGCTATCGAGCATAACAAACGCAAAAGGGCTGACTTCGGACTGAAGTTTTCATCGCGTGTTGTGTTTTAATTGAGAAAGCCGCACGGGGCTAGCTAGCTGCTACTTCTGCTAGACAGCACCGGCTTAGAGGCCCGGGTCTTCCTCCTCAAGCCAGTAATTCCTCAGGGGTCTGCACCTGTGGCTTTTCTATCCCCCATCCCCCCCCACCCCGCCCCCCGCAGTTTCCTGTCTCTCGGTGGGCCGCTCAGGGCTCCTGGTTTTCGGCAGCTTCCCTGCTGGTCACCGAGGCCCCTCCAGCTGAGGACTCGTGCGGAGGAATGCGGTTTGGCTGCCCTTGAGATGAGTGATGATCGAGGACCTTTGGAATGTCCACAAAGCCCCCGCACTCTAGGCCTCCTCTGTCTCTCTCCCTCACCGGGGTAACAGATGGCCCCGGCTTTCACCAGCCGGGCCCGAGCACATTGTCACTCCCAGCTGAAAGTGAAATATTCAGTGGCATTTAAATTAAATAGACTCTAATGCTTCAGTAATATTAATTACGTTTTCATTCATCCCTAGCCTAATAAATCAATGCGTAAAGAGGGGATGCTCGGGAGGCTGGCAGCCGAGTGGGGCCACTGGGCCTTTGTGTGAGGCCGCACACAATGCCCCCATTCTTAGCGGGCCCTGCTTGCCCCTGCAAACATCTGTGCTTAGCGCCTCTTGAGGAGGAGCCAAAGTGGTAACATTTACACTCTGCGTCCAATTTGTCCCTGCACCGGGCCGGAGTCAAGGGAAGCCACAGTCACAGTACACACTACATTTCGAGATGCCGCCTGTGTATACAGCTGAGGGTGTTAGAAAACTGGGAGCAGAGAGAACAAGGGAACTGATGCAGAGAGGTGTCCATAGGTGCTAGGGTATCTCTCCCAACTGCAGCCAGCGGAGGAAACAGACAAGCCAGAAAGCAAAGACAGGAAGGAAGAGGAAGAAAAGAGAGGGAGGGAAGAGGAAAGGGAGGCCAGGAAGGAAAGGAAGGAGACCAGGAAGTTATTATTGAATGAGTGTATGGTAGGAACAGTAAGCATGTGTATTTATTCCTTCCAATGCTCTCTTACATGAAATAGCAACCACCACTGGCCCAGTTATTTGAATCGATCATGGAAATTAAATACTTTGCCTCTGTCTCCAGCCCTCATCTGCTACTGGGTACCGTGTTTCCCACCTCTGAATTCTACTTGGAAGAAAAAAAGGGGTGGGTGCTGGGGGTTGTGGTTTACGTTGGGGGCAAAGGGGCTGATGTTTGAGAAGTTTCCAGCATTCCCCCTGGTTTCTGTGGCTCTTGGCTTTGGGGAGGTCCTGTCCCCAGCAAGCTGTTGCCCCACCCTGTTTCCAGCTATACATATGTAAAAGAAGCCAATAAAACAGTCCAGAGGGCCTGCCCTCCTAAATCTTTAGGCGACAAAACCTCCCACTTGTGATGCTTCAAAGCTGCCCAGAGCTACCAGTTTACCCCCAGAAGTCTCCACTCAATGCCTCTGATTGGAAAATAAATAGCCTTGCCCATAAAACCTGCAGGCCAATTGTTGGCCCAGGACTGGGAAAGGGCTGTGTGCACCAGTGTGTGGAGCTCCAGCCCTCGCTCTTCCGGGCACCTCTCTTCCACCAGAGGCAGGTTGTGACAATAGAAAGGGTTTCTCTGGAAGGTTTGAAAATAGTGACTGCTTAGTTGTTCAATAAGCCACTCGGCAAAACTATGCACACAATACTAGAAAGCCGTGACAACAGTGTGCATGAGAGAGGAAGGGAACATATCGCCCGGCCCTTCCACTTCACCTCCAAATGGATGTTTCTCTGTTTAGGCAATGCTTTCCAGCATGCCTTAGCAAAAAACAATTGTATCACTAGATGCATACTGCTTTGTGATTTGCTCCTGCCCCCAATTAATATGGCGCAAAAACATGTAGATGCCATTAAATGTATATATACCTCCACCATAACATTTTAAATGGCCAATTTTGCAGATTGCAGATGAAAGGCTATTTATTTAGTCAATCCCCACTTGTTGGATAGTTGATTTTCTTTCTCTCCTTTTTGCTCTCACAAATATTATCATGAACTTCCTCATGGCTAAATTGTGATGCACAGTGTGATCCATATTTTTGAGTATTCTTTGCATTGACATTTTATTTTATTTTGAGGCAGGGTTTCAAATAGCCCCGGATGGTTTCTGACTCACTAAGTAGCCAAGAATAACCTTGAATTTCTTTGTATGTGAATGTGTTTGTATCTGTATGCATTTGTGTATGAGGGTAAACATGTGCATGTGTCCTTGCGTGTGATTTCTCAATCAGTTCTCCGCCATATTTTTTAATTAATTAATATTTATTTTTGAGAAAATGTCTCTTATTGAACTCAAAGCTCACCCATTTGGCTACATTGGTTGGCCAGAAAACCCATGGGAGTCACCTATCTCTACCTATCCAACACTGGAATTGCAGGTGTTAAATACTGTATCTAGCTTTCACAGGAATATTGGTGTACTGGCTAGTCTCATGTCAACTTGACACCCAAGGTAGAGTTATCTGAAAGGAGAGAACTTTAATTGAGAAAATACCTCCGTAAAACTGGGCTGAGAGGCATTTTCTTAATTAGTTATTAAGGGAAAGGGTCATTTTGCTGGTGTTTATGGTTTGGCACTTGCAGCTTCAGGATGAGGGTAGTAGCAGGGCCTGTATCTCAGGAAAGAGTTGTTCCCCTAAGTGCCCAATGGCAGCAACCCAGCCTGTGTCTCAGGAACCTGTTTGGAGTCAGACCAGCTGTGCCTCTCATTGGCTATGTACCTGTAGGGAAACCACCCAGCCTTTCTGAATGAGTTTCTTCATTTACAAACTAGCAAGTGATACTTGTGTCTACTTGGAGACTAAGTGTGGATAAGCACTGAGCACAGTGCCTGACCCACTGCTAAGTGTTCATTAAGCGTGTGTTACTACACATGATGCAGATGACCCTCAAAGCAGCCTCTTGGTTGCCAAGTTGCGAGCCTTTCACTGAAGCATCAAGAAAGACCATGAATTGCCACCCACACAACAGAGAAGGTGATTTCATGCACCCTGAAATGACCTATGCTCTGCTGTTAGCTAGCCTCTGTGCTGCGCATGCGTACATGGAGCTGAGTTGAATGTACCCCAGGAGCTTCCGAGCTGGAAGGCAAGAGAAAACAGCAGAGACTCAGATCCAAGGCGCCAAGCAGGAACAGAGATGCAAGTGACATGAGATATTTGGAGGAGGCAGTGCAACGACAGGGCCACACAGTCAAGTCTTTGCTGAAATGGGGGCTGGGGTTAGCTTTGACATCTGCCTGGCTTAACAACTCACACGTGTTTCCTCCGTATTTATCAGCAAACAAAAGGTTAGAATGCCCGTGGAGTAAATCAGGTCTGTCTGATAGGTCTGTATTTTGTGTTGTCTGACACGCGCGGGCTTTGCGGTGTGGCAAGTATGACTGAGAAATTGAATTTTAGAGCTTGCAGTGAAATGCCCATCTACAGTTCCTGTTAGCAAACCGAGACAAGGAAGATGCGTTTAAAGAGAAGAAGGACTGACATGGAAGGCCAAAGTCTTTAATGTCCAGCAAAGTGGGAGGACTTAAAAATAAAAAGTGCAATAATCGGATTCCAGTGTGAAAAGACCCTTCATCGCTACCAGGCTGTTTTTGTAGAGGCAAATCTTTTGCTCCCTCTGAGCCACACAGGGATTTGGTTGCTGTGCTCTGACCCTGCCATCTTTGTGGCTCTTTGTCAAATGGTCTGGGGCCACGCCAGAGCCTGTGGGGAGGGCTCCCTTTGGCAAATGCACTTCCCCTTCGTCTCTGTTTGTATTTGGCATTAAACCGAGTAACTGTCTCACGCTGAAACCACCACACGTGTCTAATTCCCATTTTCTTTTCTGTCAGACTCAGGCAGAGCACCCATGGAAGAGCTGGCAACTTCGGGTCACAGAATGTCCTATCAGCCTTTGCTGATGGTTGGGGGTGCACAGACACAAACTGGGCAGCCATGGGGACTGTGAGCCTCCATCAGAAATGTTCAAGTCAGAGTGGAACAGCCGTAGGTGGGTGTGTCCAACATGTGCTATCGGAAGGAAGAGAAACAGTGGCTAGAATAAAATTCCTTTTCTTTAGCGTGTTGCTTTTCTTTATTCTTTTTCATTCCTTTATCCACCCTTCTCTCCAATTTCTTTCTTCTTTCTTTCTTTCTTTCTTTCTTTCTTTCTTTCTTTTGAAATAGGGGTTTTCACTGGAATTAAGAGCTTGCTGATAGGACAGGCTGGCTTACCAATGAGCCTGAGGGATCTGCTGGAACCACAGGTGCTTGACACCACACCAGCCCCAACCCCCTCCCCTTTCTAAAATAATGCTAGATCTCGTGTAGCCCAGGATAGCTTCAAACTCATCACATAGTGGAACATGACCTTGAACTTCTGATCCTCTGGGCCTCCTCACCCTGAGCACAGGGATGATAGGCGTGTGACACCATTTTGCACAGTTCTGGAACACTCAGGACTTCATGACTGCTAGCCAAGCACCCTACCAGCTGAGCTGAAGCCACAGCCCTTTATGCCATTTCTAATTCCCAAAGCCATAGTCTGTAAAGCAGACTTCTCTGTCCAGTGTCAATCCTTTCCCACTCTCACCTTCTAATAAAGGTCAAGGTGAAAGCAGGGCTGACCTGAGGCCAGTCCAGCATATTTACACATGGGGCACTTGGGTGCACCCCCCCCCCACGCGCACACACACATAGAGCCACACAAAGGTGTTCTTGGGATGACTACTGCAGTAGGCACAGGAAAGGTATAAGAGGAGATTGCTTAGACCTCTGTGTCTTCACAAAAACCACTAAATGTCAATTTGGTCTGGGGATGTGCCTCAGTGGCACAGTGCCCGTCTAACAAATGGGAGTCCCTTCAATCTGTATACAGGCCCACAAACATAAAACAAATGAAGCAGCAGCAGTCTCCACCCATTGTGGTAAGAGTGGGTACATCAAGTAAATTCAATGCTAATTTGAGTTTGATCTCCAAAGGAACCAAAATCCTATGACTTTGATTAAAGAAGCACCGGGTGTGAACGAATTTTATATAAGAAGAAGACTACTGATTGAATATGATGTGTATGCAGCCACCAACAATCTTCATCCTTAGCCAGTTTACTGAGCAGATGGATATCAGCTTCAACTGCTAGGGGAGTGCTCCCTTGAGGGAGGATGGGCCTGGAGGACATCTTAGTGATCTCCAGGACATTTGAACATTTGCCAGAGATGCCTCACATCTTGGTGACTTTGAGTGACTGTAAGTATCACACTGGCATGAGACATGACAGCTGGACACACACTGTCACCTCTTTCTTGTCCTGCTCCCAATTTTTAAAAGTTCTGGCCCACCCAGGAAGACCCATTAGCTTGGTTTATTTAAACTTTGCAGAAATCACTTAAAATATGTTAACCTTTTTTTTTTTTTCTCAGCTCTTACCCACTGGCAACTTTCTAAAGCTGTATGCATATGTGAACCAAGACCCTGTTGCAAGTGGCAGAAACCCAATACAAAGTGGCTTTGTGAAACACTGCACTAAAAAGCCAAGCTTTTAAGAGAGGCTGGATCCAGCATTCCAAGGATAGCGTCAGGCACGTCTCACCTGGTTCACATCTTCCTTCCTATATCTTGGTCCCACTGTAAGCAACTCTAGGCTAACCCTGAGCATCTTCTGGAGAATTGCTGCAACTTTACTCTGGCAGTTCCTGCACTGAAAGAAAAGACAGTCATGTTGAAATTATGAGCTGCCTGTAGCTAAATGCTTCTTTCTTCTCTTTGAGAGTGTGTTATGCTTTCTGGCAGCCCTTAGAGTTCTCTGTCTTAAGGTTTAGGATAGGAGGTTACTGGCTCACCTTGTTCCTTTGCCTGGCCTGTAGCTTCTCCCCCTTCCTAAATCCTGGCCTCAGCTCTTTCAGTCCGTGTAGTAGTGATTTGAATTTGTATTTAACGTTCTGAGAACGTTCATTCAAAGTTATAGCCATTGTTCCTATCGCGATTACTATCAATATTTAACGCAGATTAGTGTTAGTATTAAGGTTATCTCTCAATAATCAATGAAGACACTTCAGAGGAAACATTCAATCAGTGGCTTAACTAATAGAGCTTTATTTCTTTCTTAGGAAAAAGTCTGGAAAGATGGTCGAGGGCCAGCGTGGTGTTACCTAGTGTTAGGGGGTCTAGCCTTAATTTAATTTAAGTGTGTGTGTATATATGTGTGTGTGTGTGTGTGTCTGTGAATGTATGTGTGTGTGTATATATATATATATATGCCAGAGGAAAATGTTAGGTTTTCAGGCACTGTCTACCACTTGAGATAGTCTCTCATTAGACTGGAACTTAAGGATTATGCTAGGCTAGATGACCAGTGAGCCTCAGGGACCCACTTGTCTCTCCCTCCTTTGCACTGGAAGTACAAGTGTGGCACACCATTCAGCTTTTCTCTCCTCCAACAGCAAGTTCATTACAAGCTGAGGTACCTCTCCAGCCCTTATCTGCTTTATTCATCTAGTATTTATAGTTTGTTCTTCAGGGATACCTCATAATCTAAGAGGGCATGGGTTCCATGCCAGGCAGAGGCAGAGGAAGGGGAGGAGAAGTTCAGATTCCTTTTCTTCTGGAAGGTGCATACTCCAGTTCTGCCGGGCTCTCAACACCAGAACTCAAGTCATGCCGAGCTCTCAAAGAAATGTGGGGATGTAGCGTTATTTCCATGGAGACACAGGAAGGACAGGCTCTGCTGCCTCAGCCAGGCTGTGAGAAAGGGCTCAGTGGTTAGACTAGTAGTCTAGACACGGGAGTGCAGAGGAAACCCCGCTGCAGCGTGTTCTGGGAAGCCCCGTGGACACCCTGCCTCCTGACCACCTGAAGAATGGAGAGGCAGGTTCTGTAAGAGAGTCAGAAACGAAAACGCAAGTCTGTAACTGTTCCCTGAGCCAAGGCACTTCGCTGTCTGCCCCTCTGCCTGGCAGTGGGGCTGGGGAGAGGCAGAATATTGGCCCCAGGCAAACTTGGTTTGAGGCCAAATTCCAGGACTCTTGGGGCTGACTGGCAGCCACTCTGTCTGAGCAACCTGGGAGATCCTGAGAAAAGAATGAGCATCCGAATCCCAGAACAAAATTCGCAGCGATGATGCTCCTGCTGTCGGCTCCGGCTGGGAGGCCGCGCGGCAGGGAGGATGAGGTCATGGGGACCCGCAAGAGGCTGGAGGGCGCCAGAGCGCAGCCCTGCTGCCCGTGAGCCGTGAGCCGCAGCTGGAGCCCAGAGTAGCGCCAGCTCTCGTGGGCACTGTCTGCCACCGTTACTGTGGAACCGGCTTGAGCTTGGGCGCTGGAAGATGGGATGGCTGGCTGAGGCAGCTATTAGAGCCAGCAGCAAACAGGGCTATTAAAAGAAAGAGAGGGTTGGTTGTTAAGGACTGAGGTAGGCGGGATAAGTAGACAGAGCAAGAGGACCTTTAAGTTAGGGAAAACTATCTGTAGGATACGGTAACAGTGGATGCATGGTATTACCCACTGTCCAAACCGATAGAAAGAAATGCTGGGGGCTGGGTAGACGGTTCACTGGTTAACACGACTTACAGTACTGGCAGAGGACCCAGGTCTGGCTCCCAATACCCATACAGTGGTTCTTAATCGGCTATAACTCCAGTTCCAGTGGACCTGGCACTAATACACATAAAATAGAATTTTAAAAGAATAAATCAACACCAATTCATCTATTGGGGATGCAAACCCTGTCAATGTATAGTCATCTACTGTCACAAATGGTGGTGTGGTATTGGTGGTAGGGCAGGAGGATGGAACTCTCTGCTCTTGGTTTTGCTGTGAGCCCAAAACTGTCATTCCCTCAAAAGCCAGTAAAAAATGGGTAGGGCGAGGAGAGACAGGGAAGGATGGAAGGAAAGGTGTTGCTCTTGTGAGTAGCGTTACCATTTGGGGTCCATGAAGAATAACTGAGCCTTATTCATTTACCAAAGTTGATGACAGGGTTACAAGACAACGTCACCAGATACCAGGTAAACAGTAACTACTTGTCAAGGCCCAGGTGTTAAAGAGATTGAGGACACTCCAAGTAGCCAGTAACAAAATGCTCTTTTGTTGAAAGCTCCCTTGATGGGTGAAGGTAGTTTAACTGGACATATGATAGAGGGACAGAAAGCGAATGTCCCATTATCTGCAGAGTCCATGATGTGCTCCAAGGAGCTCCCTGACCTCCAACTTCGGGATGCAGTCCACCCAGTTACAGCTTGATGACCGGCAAAGACTCTTGTTTGGCCTGTGGATTTCCTGCTCTTCAAATAAGTCAGGATTGCACGCTGTGTGGAAAACAGTGCACTAGAAGGTCTAGTGTCTAGCATTGTTTGATTATTTCCAATGAGCTGATAGCAGTGTGGTCCAGGAGTGCTGTCCGTGAAGATGGTAGTAATCCAGGATGGTAGCATTGGCCACATGTGCTGCTGGGTACTTGGAATATGACTAAGGCAGAGGGAATATGGAATTTCCTGCTAATAAATATAGCGTGAAAATTTAAGCAGTCATCTGTGGCTAGTGACCACTGTATTAGAGAGCAAGGCTCTAAAGTTATTATTGTTCAGTATTTTTCTCTTCACTCTAGTGTCTCTCAAAAGTTTGTTTTAAGCCGGGATGTGATGGCACATACCTTTGATCCCAGCAGTTGGGAGGCAGAAGCAGGTGGGTTTCTGAGTTCGAGATCAGCCTGATCCTAGAGTTCTAGAACAGCGAAACAACAAAAAGACTCCCCGATCTGAGTGGGACATACCTCAACACACAGACACAAATCTTAAAATGATGTTGCATGTCTGCACACAAAAAGCATCTTACCAGAGAAAAGCAAAGAGATGCCATAGGATCCAGGAAATAGGGTGGGATGATGCAGAATTTCTTTGCTGCATAGCTCATGCAGGTTCTCACATTATCGCTGTACCACGTGTGAGGGGTCACAGAGTGGACTATAGTATCATGTTCTGCATGGCTTTGCCATCACCTTGCTGGGTCAGTTCGAGGCCAGACAGTCAACACTGGCTGTCAACAGCCAGTAAATAATCACTAATAATCTAGCATCAGTAAATAAGACACTATGTAACAACTGTGTGTCTTTGGTATCACCTCAGATCTAGGCAGACTACAGTGTGGCTCTCCATTGAAAAGCAGGAGGGGAGGAGGCCTTCTTTGGGCAGGACTCCTTGGAACCCATTTTAAAAGATATATACTTCCTTTTCAGAGTCTTTATTTTAAATTTATATTTACTTTCTGATGCTTTGAGAGATAAGCTGTTTCAGAGGCTGGTCTGGAACTTGCTAGATAGCCCAGGCTGGCTTCATACTTAGAGCCTTACACCACTTCTGGCTAGCTCATGGTTCTTCAGGCAGGGGACTCACCTGCTGCCCTGCTCAACTGCATAGGGGATTTTAATTTGGGGACACTGTCAGGGGGATTGGCATCTCTGGAACACACTTTGGACATGCAGATCTGAAGGCAGCATGACTATTTGGGGGAAGGGATCAGTTTGCCTCTCCCACTGGGGTGCAGAGCTAGGGTTCTGCTTTTAGCAGAGTCTGGCTTTCTTCTACCAGGTGTAGCCCCCATGACTCAGTCTCCCAGGGCCCTTGCAGCCTATTCTGTGCTGATGTGATGGGGATTTTTCTAATTCCTCCAGCCCCAGTGTGCAAACCCAGAGTAGTGTTCTTGCTGGAGGGACAACCACTAGGACCCTCCAGAGAAGCGTGGCCTCTGTGGAGAAGCGTGGCCTCTGTGGAGAAGCGTGGCCTCTGTGGAGAAGCGTAGCTTCTGTGGAGAAGCGTGGCTTCTGTGGTGGCTGGCAGCACCCAGGCAGCTGGCAGAGTTTGGCTGCTTGCTCCCACAGTTGGCAAGGAGTTATACTGAATCCTCTGGATTTATGGGGATGCAAAGGTCCCAAATATACAAGACTTCTGTAGTCATCAGTCTTTACAACGGGATCATCGCTTAATTGTTCTAGTGCTTAGCCTCTAGAGCAGTGGCTCTCAGTGTCACATATCAGATATCCTGCATGTCAGATATTTACATTACAATTCATAACAGTAGCAGAGTTACACTTGCGAAGAAGCAAAAAGCTAATAATTTTATGGTTGGGGATCAGCCCAACATGAGGGACTTTATTAAAGTGGCACAGCATTAGAAGGTTGAGAACCACCGCTTTACAGAGAAGGGGTGTCGATGGTTGTCCCCAGAGAGATGAAGAGAAGGTTTGCTCAGGCTGGCCCCTCATGAGGAACATGGGGAGGGGTGCCCCCTCAGGGAAGTGAGAAAGGACATCTGGAGCAGATGGGACCTTGTCCTGGTAGACAGGTCGCTCTGCTGCTGAGGCATACTCGGGAGCCCTTCTGGGGTGAACAGTGTGCTCCCCAGTTTTATTTTCCTCTTTCTGCTACTACTTACGGTATGCAAAGATGAAAAGATCCTTGCCTCCCCAGAGTCCTGAGAAAAAAGGGGGGGGGAATTCTCCTTGAAGTTTTTTTTTTGGCACTTGTAGCCATGTGACCCTATGCAAGTTCCTCTGAGTCTCCTACAATAGAATGCACAGAGGGCGGGACCACGTGGCCTCAAAGTTGCAGGAGAGAAGAGGAAACACATTTCATTTTAAAAGTGACTCCTTCTGTTTCTTTGATCACAAATGTAAACCTGGAAGTCATTTGGGGACTGGGAGAGCAGGCTGTCTGTGGTCCTCGTCAACCCATCATGTATCTGGTAGGTAACTAGAAGAGCACGCTTAAAGCACCAGGCACCAGACAATAAGGACCTGGAAACGTTAGTTGCCTGATGTGGTCAGCTGTTGCAGCATCTACACCTCAACTGGATATGGACAACTCTTAAGGCGGGAAACAGTTTCGATGGCTAGTTGGTAAAGTGCTTGCTATATATATAGTTCAATCCAAGAGTCCACTTAAAAAGCCAGGTGTGAGCTGGGAATGGTGGCATATACTTTTAATCTTAGCACTCAGGAAGCAGAGGCAGGCAGATTCTGAGTTCAAGACTTGCCTGGTTTACAGCATAGTTTCCAGGACAGCCAGGGCCACAAAGAGAAACCTTGATTTAAAAAAAAAAAAAGACCATAGGTGGGTGGTGCATGCTTGCTGTCCCAGTGCCAGGGAGGTGGAGATAGATGGCTGGTTGGCAGCCTAACCTAGTTAGGGAGCCCCAGGCCCATGACAGACCCTGTCTCACAAAACAAAGTAGATGCCACCTGAAGAGTCCCTACAGCTGAGGTTTTCCTCTGACTTCTACATGCATGAGTACATATGAGCATCTATACATACAGGGCCACATGGACATATGCACAAGTGCACATGCATACACACACTCCCCCCCTCCCCACACTGTCTAAGGTTTCTTCAGTAGTAGAGGCTGCTCATGACTGCATCTGATTATTACACACTGCAGGTATGCATAGACTGCAGAGGGTCCCTTCTGGTTGGAGCCTCCTGGAAAGGAGGGAGATGAATGTATGGTCCCTTCGTGGCTTGCTTTGTTATCTGAGCACTGCTGCTGAGGTCTTAGATGACATAGAAGAGTTTTCCGTATCCCTCTATTTGTGAGGGATGAGTCATATGGCTGCTCTCTCTGCCCTCTGTCCCATGTCCAGGGTCTGGGAAGTCACCAGGGAACTGCTGGGCAGAGAGAGATGACCACAAAGGAAACATTTGTGTCTCTACCAGTGCGAGAGATAACAATGCCATAGTCAGTTCATTTGGCTTCATTTCCATCTTAAAAATAGCCTCTGTGACCAACCCAGCAGGGTGAGATGTTGGCCTTTTAGCATGAGGAAAGCATCTGCTGGAAGCAACCTTTCTGTTTGATGGGCCAAGTGAGGAGTTCGACCTGCTGATTGCCCAGGTGGCTGGAGTTGATTGGGTTATGGCTATGGCTAATAGAACACTCCAGAACAGCAAGGGGCAGGAGCACGCCAGTCCGTGATCTGGCGTTAGCTATCCACTGAGCTCATCCCTGACGCCCATCAGCAGATGCCACAGCCTGTATCAGTTCAGGACAGTGTGGCTATGGAGAGCTTCTGCGGTGACGAGAGGGTCAGTGTTCCTTCCAGCAGTTCACTAGAGTCCAGAGTCTAGACTTTATAGCCCCTCCATGGGAAAAGAGGCATTTTGGTGGACATTGTTAATCTCATAAAACTGCACAGA
This sequence comes from Acomys percivali, assembly GCA_907169655.1. Taxonomy (NCBI): domain Eukaryota; kingdom Metazoa; phylum Chordata; class Mammalia; order Rodentia; family Muridae; genus Acomys; species Acomys percivali. Next base: position 42,064,441 of record OU015742.1, read on the forward strand.
ACCATGTTTATGAAGTCTTAATAGTTCCCGGTTTATGAGTCTAATAATAAAAAAAAATATGAAGGCCCTGCCTGTGGTCATTCTTAAAAAATGGGCCTGATTTATCCCCTTCATTAGGGTTTATGTCTTTGTTGGAACTGTGATGTCAGTCCTTGAGCTCAAATCACACTTCAGTAGGAAGGAGAATATAGACAACGTGGCAGGCTGCCCTAAAAATGGTCAACCCTGAGCAGGGTGCATCGGCTTCACTAGCACGAATTTCACAAGCTATGCTTAGCAAACATAATCGCCAGGAGCACCGACTGCTTTTTATTCTTCAGTGAAAGGCCTGAAAGCTCCTAGAGTCCAAGTGTAAATGCGGCCTCCATATCCTTGTCAGGGGCAAGGTCACAATAGCCAACAGATCCCTGCCCACCCGCTGGCTTTAACTGGGATCCCAGATCACAGCAAATGTAGGGGCAGGGTTCAGGGAGGATGGGGTGGGGCAGGGCAGAGGGTTAGGGGGGAGTAGGGGCATCAGGGGTGGTAATCATTTTAAGTCAGTAGGAGCTGAGCAGGTGTTTGTGGATTCGTCCGTGTAAGCCTCTCCTCCAGTCCTGAAAGCAGGTTTTATTATTCCTGTTTTGCACACGTGGAATAAGCTGAGGGCTGCTGCTGACAATGATGGAAATTTCCATGTACTCAGAATGGGTGTTAATTTATAACCGGTGTCAACGGGGAGATGCTGGCATTCACAATATGGCAGAGTTCTGCTCCTGTTGCTACCATCTGAGCCACGTGCTCAGCTTTTCAAACCTCAGTCTTCTCACCTGTTCAATGGGAATAACAGCGGTCCTTCTGCCCTCCCTGGGTGGCTTTGTGGATGAAATGACATATGCATGAGGAGAGGGGAAGGCTTTGTTTTCACTAGAGTCCTACCCACTTCAGAGAAGGGAAGGCGAACGGCTGTGTGCGGAAAAGCCACCAAGATTCTTTTTTTAAATTTTTATTTTTATTAATTTATTCTTGTTACATCTCAATGGTTATCCCATCCCTTGTATCCTCCCCTCCCTCCCTCCCATTTTCTCCTTACTCCCCTCCCCTATGACTGTGACTGAGGGGGACTTCCTCCCCTTTTATATGCTCATAGGGTATCAAGTCTCTTCTTGGTAGCCTGCTATTAGGAAATAGAAATTTTATGTTTTATACAAACACAACCCAAGGTATAGAACTTAAAAAAAAAACCCTCATTCTGTCACACTGAAGGAAATAAATGGCCACCACTGCTGATGTTTCTTCCCCTGATGCTGAGAACCTGTGTGTGGAGGGAGATGGTGCTGTGTAAAGATGGAGCAGGAGCTATGGCTCACACGAGAGCGGATCATGGCCTCGATGACATCAGCTACAAAACCGTTAAAAGAGGGGCTAGAGATGGCTCAGCAGTCACCAGCAGAGGACAAGACCCCGATTCTTAGCACCCACAGGGTTGTTCACAACCTTTTGTAAGCCTAACATTCCACTGTATCTATCTGACACCCTCTTCTGACTTCCACAGGCACTAGCCATGCTCACAGGTGCAGACATAGATGCAAGCAAATGTTCAAACACATTTTAGAAAGTTGAAAAAAAAAAAAAAAACAGTTAAAGGAAAACCACCCTGGAATCTCAGAGGCCAAGGTCGGTGCTCATTAGTGAAATACAAGAGGCATCATAGACTCTGTATTTCTGCCAAAGACTTTCTTCAGGTGGAATCACACTCAGATAGAGCACAAACTCATCTGGGAGAGGCAGGGAACTTGGGGTAGAACGGCAGGACAGACTAACTGGGGTGGAGTAGCAGGAATAGCAGGAAGTCATGGCTGGGCGATGGGTATTTGGCAAAGTGAGTCTGAAGGAGGATCTCTTGACAAGCTATGTAATTTTAAAAAGTATATATATGTTTAATTTTAAGAAAATTGGAAATACATAAAAGCACAAATCTATCTTTAAAATGACCCTTTTCTGGAAACTCACTCATTCTTAACATTTTGCTACCTCTACTTTATCTTCTTCTTTCTCTCTTCTTCTGTAATAAAAAAAAAATTAGAGTAGGTTGCAAATACATGTTATTTCATCTCAGTGTAGATTTCCCAAGAACAAGGTTACTCTCTTATAGAATCTTAGTTCAATTCCATTGTTAAAATTAGAGAATTTAGCAAAATGTTTTACAGAATTTAAGAGCAAACAAGAAAATGGAGGGAGGAGTTGGTTAAAGGTCAGGAAGTGTCTTAGCAGATGGGCAAGACAGGCTGTGTCAGAACCATTCACCTCTGTCCTTGACAGATAAGAAGCAGTTATGGAAGATGCATAAATGAATGAACACGGCTGCGTTCCAATGACACGTGAGGCTGGAGAGATGGCTCAGCAGTTAAGAGAATTAGCTGTTTTTGTAGAGGACCAGATGTTGAGTCCCAGCACCCATATTAGGCAGCTCTCAACCTTCTATAACCCAGCGCCAGCACTCTGGTGGTCTCTTCTGGATTCTGTGAACACTCATACAAATAGTGTACATACATGGACACACCTACACACAAGCAAAAATAAAGCAACAACACACACATACACACAAACAAAAATAAAGCAACAATGGTTTGCAACAATTGGTGGTGGGTCAGATGTACCTGTGGCCCATCCTTTTATTTGCCTTTCATGATTGATGTTCTTGGAGGATACAGTTATTTTCAATGTCTCTCACTGGGTTTTCTCTGGCCTTTCTTCACAACTATACTCAGTGTTATGTACTTTTGTCTGTGATGTGCTATGTTAGTGTTACAGCAGGGGACAGGTGATACAGCATGACATCATTACTAATGTTGGACCAGATGCTATTTGATTTTCTCTTTTTGTCTTTTCTCTTTCTTTCTTTCTTTCTTTCTTTCTTTCTTTCTTTCTTTCTTTCTTTCTTTCCTTCCTTCTTTCTTTTTTTTAAACAGACTTAATTCACTTCATTTTTCTTGTATAAAAACTCTTATGTGGTAGCCACATCTGGAGCCTGGATCCTCTGAGCAGAGACTCTGGTGTGGGCTTTCACAAGATGATCAGTGGATTCTAGACAAGGAGACTTGGTAAACATAGTCTCTTTCCAGAGATCAGGTGCCAAGTAGCTGTAGGTCTTGGAGATGGCATTAAAAGTGACCTTGGCAAAGTTGCCCAGGGTGGCAGTGAAAGCTGATGTGTAGCAGTCACCAAAACCGGCCATCATTGTAGCTTCTTGGGCACAGGAGCTGAGACAACACCAGTGCCTTTGGGGGCAGGGATGAGGTGCACCAAAACAGAGCCACAGTGGTCTGTCACCTTGCACAGAACAGTGTGTGGTTTGCCTCTCTGCACAGGGATGATGGAAAGTTTGGCCAAGATGATGGCCCCTCAGATGGCAGTGGCTATCTCCTTGGGGCACTTAACACCAAGACCAACATGAGCATTATAGTCCCCAATAGTGACAAAAGCTGTGGACCTGGTCTGCTGGCCAGCTGGTGTCTGCTTCTGCACTAGCATGATCTCTTTCCATGCCCCAATTTCCCCCAGATCTTCCCCACCTCCCTTCCAACCCAACTTCAAGTCAAGTTCACGTTCTCTCTCTGTCTCTGTCTCTGTTTCTGTCTCTGTCTCTCTCTATGTCTCTGTCTCTGTCTCTCTCTCTCTGTCTCTCTCTCTCTCTGTCTCTCTCTCTCTCTGTCTCTCTCTCTCTCTGTCTCTCTGTCTCTCTCTCTCTCTCTCTCTCTCTCTCTCTCTCTCTCTTTCTCTCTTTCTCTCTCTCTCCCTGAGACAGGGTGTCTCAGTTCTCTGTGTGGCTCTGGCTGTCTCTCTGGCCTCAATTTCAGAGATTCTCCTGCCTCTGCCTCCCAAATGTTGGGATTAAAGATGTCCACCACCACTCCTGGCTTGCATTATCTCTTATAATTCTTAAATAAAACTATGAGGAAGGTTTATTATGTCATTAAAGATTTATTATTTGTGTGTGTGTGTGCATGCCATCTTGGTAGTTTTAGTAGACACATGGGAGAACAGAAGTGTAGGGAATGTGTGAATTACAGAACCCTAATCAGTAGTTCTCAGCCTTCCTAATGCTGTGACCCTTTAATGTTGCAGTAACTCCCAACTGTAAAATTATTTTCATTGCTATGTCATAACTGTAATTTTGCTACTGTTATAAATTGTAATGATATGTATATGTATATGATATGCAGGATATCTGATATGTGACCCCCATGAAAGGGTCATTCAACCCCCAAAAGGGTCACAACCCAGAGATTGAGAACCACTGCTGTAAATCGCTCTTTCCTGTGTCTGCTGCCTTTGCTGTGTAGTCTTGTTATTCTTTTGACAAAAGGACAGGGCATTGGAAGGAAGAAAGGGGTCTTTTCATTACCTAGCTCTAGCTGAGGCCCCCAAAAGAAAACTGGCTTAACAATAGAAAAGCATACAAATCTATTTAATATAATTATTATGTGACAGATATTTCTTCATAATAAGCAGAGGCTTCCTACAACTTTTTCTTGAGACAGGGTTTTTCTGTATAGCCTTGGCTGGCCTGGACTCACTTTGTAGACCAGGCTGGCCTCAAAGTCACAGAGATCCACCTGCCTCTGCTTCCCCGTGTGCTGGGATTATAAACATGCGCCACCAGGCTTGCCTTTCCCAAGATAGTTTAATTGAGATCTTATGTTACTTTTGATAAAGAGTATACACTCATGGAGAAATATTATTAGACAGAGGGATGCAATCATTGGCTTTCTAAGTTTGTGTGTTCTTAGAGAACCATCAACCCTTTATGTGTTGGGGATTTCAGATCACTTAAATGCTGATTATAGCTAAACTAACGTTTGCCTGCTTGCCAACACAAGATCATGCAAACCAGAGCACAGGATTTTCATACAGTTTGGATTGGTTATGGGTTTCCCAAATTTTCTATAAATCACCCAGAATTATATTGGTTTTATAGATCAGAATCTGAGCCAGGCAGACATCCCTCATAGCTACCTCTGGAGTTTTTATTATAAAAAGCCAGGTGGACACATTCACTTGCTAGGCCTTTCATTTGTGCAGTGTTTCCTTTGACAATGAGTTACTCTGTCCCCAAACCTTTCCACCTCATTAATCTTCTTTGCTGGTTTTAAACACCCATTCCATCTTGGTGGCAGCCAAGACATAAGTGGCTTTTGCACAATTGTTCTGTCCATTTCCTTTTCTCAATTGTCACAGCTATTGCCATCTTCTACCAACAAGATGCATATTTCCAGATTGATTTAGACCAAACAAGCCATATTTCAAATATCCCAGGCACACTCTCATCTTTCTTTCCTGGTAGGACTTGGTGTTAGACACTTATTCCAGCCCAGGGTCAGTGTATCCAATCATGATTAGGGAACATATGGTATATGTGTGTTAGAACAGAAATAAGCTAGAACAATGACAGCTACCAAGGACTCAGAGCTCCCTGTGGGTATAGGAAGAGTGTCCATGACCCACCACCATCTCATTGAGTCCTTTCAGCCTAGGGAATCACATTACATTCTCTCTGCTGAGTTGGAATGGCTGTCACCAGAAGCTAAGAGACATGGCATTAGAACCTGAACCAGATTCTACACCCATGATGCTCCCTGCTGGAAATCTTGAATGGACTCTGAGACTTTCTGTTGTTCTTTGGGTCATTGTTCATACTCGCTGAAGTGACTGTCAGCATCCCATGGTGTCCTAGCTCTTTCTACTCCATGAACCGCTAGTCCCAAGCAGAAATATATGTCTTAGTTGTCGCTGTCCTGTGTTGTCCTTACCACTTCAATTTTTAGGCACGGTGCCTTTTCTCTGAGTTTCAGAGACTTCCAAACCGTACTCACTCTGGAGTTACCATCACGAATGTCCATGGTCTGGCAGGTCCCCTTGGGAGCCAAACTGGTTTATGCCAGTCTACTCTTCTTCAGCTGGTGTGCCAGCAAATGTATCCTGGTGAAGCAGTGCATGAGCTGGGCCTTGAGTGCTGGCAAGCTGAACGGCATGGGAAAGTTGTGCATAAGCATAATGACAGCAGTGAGGAGGCGTTTCGGGGCAATAACAGCACAGTACAGTTGTGCAAGGCCTATGTCCACTGTCTTGCAGAATCTGCCCTTGAAGCCGTTGGCTTTGGCCACATCCCCAGAAAGAAGTACAATTTATCACACACACACACACACACACACACACACACACACACAGGATTTTCATACACACAATAGGCGACTGTCCCTTAGGCAAAGCACATGGGGCAGCTGATAAGGCAACACGTCATCCCTTTTTTGAGAGGCAAAGAAGATAACAAAGAGATCATCCAGAAAAATCAAGCCAAGTTTTGTTTTGTTGTGTATTATTCTCTATTTGGGCCCAGTGAAGACAACTGTTATCTAAATGCCTGAAAAGCAGCAAGGGAGATGGAGAAGCCATGAGTCAGAAAGCATGAGGGAGATCCACGTCATCACTTAGACACCCCATGGTCTGCAGCTTCAAAGCAGCCAGAGTAAGCACAGAAGGAGCTACTGGTCATACTGTCAGGCCACACAAGGCTTCTGACCTGGGAAGAATTATCAGGACAACAAACTGACCCTGATGATCTGGGTCATTATCAAAAGAGGAAGCTTGGTCAATCCCCTGAGATAATGCAGGGTGAGTCTTCAAGACCAACTCAATGAACTTGGGAGCAACCAAGTTCTCAGTGTGTGGAAATGTGGACCAAGGTTGAGTTGGGAGATTGTCAGTCAGTGTGTGATAACTCCAAGCTCCATGCCTTTGCCAGTGCTCTTGGGTGGAAGTGGTACACCATGGAAGATATAGATGGAGGGTAAATATGAGAACTGGCCTTGTCTCCTCAACCCTCTATCTCTTCATATTCATCATAGAGGTCAAGACAGAGATGGGGTAGAACGTGTTCTATCTTTTCACTCCTCTACTGAACTGTACCAAATTTCTAATGGAGGTATGAGGCTACTTGTACCTTTCTTTTTTTTTTTTTTCTTAAAATTATCTTTAAAAAATGTGCTCAACTTCTACAAAAAAAAAAATGCTTCAATCTGCTCTTTTTTTTTAATTGCTCAATCTGTTCTTAATGTTCAGTTTCCACAGTTTTCCCACTGGACTTTGTTTGCAAGCTAAGAATAGCAAGCAGGCTTCTTAAAGCAAAGTTAGGAATAGCAGAACTAATTTCTTGATTCTCCAGAGGACTCTAGGCAGCAGGAGGCAAATGAATGCTAAATCGATCACTGATTTGCTAGGAAAACTTCAGCCTAAGGCATCCCCAGGTAGCTCTCTGTGGCTTCCTGGGTCCTCAAAGCCCATGGAAGAGTTAGCAGGCCAATTCTTTCATCTCATTGTAAAGCATGCCTGTGAATAGATAGAATTTGTTATCTATTACAATGTACACTCTAGCACACTGTATTACACCAGCTATAACCTCTTTGATAATAGATCCCATATTTTCCTTCATTTTTGTGTGCCGGAAAAAGTGGTAAATGTTGAGTAAATGATCATTTGATTTAGAGCATTTTTAAAAACACTTGACAGAATAAAAAAAAACCTTAAGGGGCCTGGGGAGGTGACTCAACAGTTTAAGTATTTATCATGAAGGCATGAAGACCAGAATCTGGTTACCTAGAAACTTATGTAAATGCTGGGTGCATTACAGCCTGCCTGCAATTCCAGCCTGAGAAAGAGAGTAGAGGCCGGTGCTACTCAGCTTTCCTAACACTGAGAGCCTTTAATACAGTTCCTTATGTAGTGCTGAGCTCCAACCATGAAGTTATTTTGTTGCTACTTCATAACTGTAATTTTCTACTGTTATGAACCATAATGTAAATATCTAATATACAGGATAAATGACCCCTGTGAAGGGTTTGACCTGACCCACAGGCTGAGAACCACTAGTATAGGGGATGCCTAGAGTAAACTGGTAGCAAAGCTAGCTGTACTGTGAGCTCTGGGTCAGGCTGAGACACTCTGCCTCAATGAATACTGTAGAAGAGCAATGGCGGATGATTCCCAACATTAACCTTGGTCCCCCAATGCATATGCACCAACATGTATGCAAAAGATATGTACACACACTTGCACACCACGTTCATACACTTGAAAAATTGTCACATGTTTGAAAAATGGGGGAAAAAACCTTCCTTGTAAAAGAATATCTTAAATACAGGGATGTGTGGACTTTTTCTCTTTATTTGTTTATTTATTGTTGGTCTTTCCTTTAAGTCTTAAAAAAAAAACCTTTACAACAGATCCACTTCCCCCTGGATGCTTGGCTGGCAAGCCTCCTCTCCTTGCCTGAGGAGGACAAACTCTCCAGGAGGATGAGATGGCTCAGCTGGAGGAACCAAACTTACCAATTCGAGTTCTCTCTCTGGAACCCGGGTGGGAGGATTGAACTGACTCTAAAGCTGTTCTCTGACCTCCCTACCTATGTGCAGTAACACAAGCACACCTGTACTCACATGCACCACATGCACGCACACACAAACATGTATGTGGTGCGTGCGCCTCCCCCCACTGATCAAACATAAAATTAAAAAATTAAAAAGATAGCTTCCTTCCTATGGCATTTTTAGTAGCATGACAGTCATCTTCACAATACTTTCAAAAATCACTTTGGACATGTTGGAAGTGTTATCAATGTCAGCCTTTATCCACATCACATATATTGAACCCCAAGAGGCTTTTTACAGCAGCAGCAGCAGAAGAAGAAGAAGAAGAAGAAGAAGAAGAAGAAGAAGAAGAAGAAGAAGAAGAAGAAGAAGAAGAAGAAGAAGA
>OU015742.1:42081949-42101844 GCA_907169655.1 Acomys percivali
TCTCTCTCTCTCTCTCTCTCTCTCTCTCTCTCTCTCTCTCTCTCTCTCTCTCTCTCTGTCTCTCTGTCTCTGTCTCTCTCTGTCTCTCTGTCTCTGTCTCTCTCTGTCTCTGTCTCTCTGTCTCTCTCTGTCTCTGTCTCTGTCTCTCTCTGTTTGCCTGTAGGTTGGAAGACAACGTACAGAAGTCAGTTCTGTCCTTCCACCATGTGGGTCCTGGAGATTAAACCCAGAATGTTAAGTCTGATGACAGGCACCTTGACATATTGAACCATCTTGCCAGCCCTTCAAGACACTATTTTGAGCAGCACATAGTTTCACAGTTGCTCGGGCTTTGCTAGAGTTTGTGTGTGTCTCATCACAAGAAGTTTCTGCCCACAACCAACTCTTTATCCTCACTGGATGCCAGAAGCCTTACCCAAAGTTTTACTTATGGATCAATGCATCTCTTTCTAATTATATATGTAACACATATTGATTGTATGACTTAATGTGATTCAGTGTGATATTTCCATACATGCAAATATCATGTGTTGATTAGTGGTTCTTCTACTTCAGTTCATTAAAGCCTTTTGGCGGGGGAGACTTCATCATATAAGACATGTAATTCCTTCTGAGTGGTTGTTTTGCTCAGCAAACCCTCCAGTTCTTTCCATTTTCCTGCAAACAATAGGGTTTCATTCTTCTTTATAGCTAGATGATTCTATTTTGTATCTGGGCCATATTTTCATTAACTATTCATCTCTTGATGGGCATTGAGGCTGATTCCTTATCTTGGATATTGTGAATGGTGCCATGATAAACATGGATGTGCAGGTATCTCTGCTGTATGCTGACTTTGATTCTTTCACAATATACCCAGGGGAAGGATAGCTGGATCAAACAGTAGTGTGTTTTATATTTTTCATTTTCATAGTGGCTGAATAGTTGATGTTCCTACCATTAGCTTGTAAGGATTCTCTTTTTCTTTTTGTAGTCTTTATCAGCATATTGATTGATTGGTTGATTGATTGATTGATTGATTTTTGTTGGGGGATTATTTTGGTGTGTATATTTAACAACAGGCATCTGCCTGGGGTGAGATGAGGTATAAATTAGCTCTGATTTACATTTAATAAATATGTTTAATGTGGCCAGAGCCTGTGTTCCCTTCCCATCCATTAACGAGGCCCATTCTCCAGGGAACATTCAAATCAGGGTCAGCATGTACTGCACACACGCACACGCGCGCGCGCGCACACACACACACACACACACACACACACACACACACTATAGACTTCCTATGAAAAAGTCTAACCTTCTTTTCATTTGGTTGATAACAAAAGCAAACAAAACAAGAAGCCACCTGACTAAACTCAGAATAATTTCTATAAGTATAGTCTGACAGTATTCACTAGGCCTGTGTGGCTCTGGACAGGGCATCAGAAGACCCAGCTCTTCTGCTGGCCCTGCCACTCTTGGTGTATAACTTTGAACGAGCTCGGCTACTTCTCGGAGCCTTCATTTCTTCAAGCACTAGATGAGACTATAGACTCTGCTTCTGTTGTTATCATTCATAGGCAAGGCCATTCTGTCTGTTCAGAGGTGGGTGGGTATGTTTGTTTCTTAAATCCCTGGCTTCTGAACTGTCAGTACCAGGAGATCCTCAGGGCTCCGAACACCAGCGTCAGCAAAGCAGAATCCCATTCCTATCACTTCTTTTCACGTTGTCTCTTCTTTGCCTTTTCTCATTTCTTTTGCTTTTCTCCATGAGGTATCTTGGTGTCTTTGGGGTGATATACCAACTTACCATAGACTGAGTGGATTACAAACAGAGAACTATATTTTCCATAGTCCTGCTGCGGCCCATTTCCAGATTCACAGATAGCCAACTTCCCTCTGAGTTTGCCCGGGACAGAAACATCAAGGAAGTTCTCTAGGTCTCTCTTATAAGGACACTAATCCCACTTATTAAGGCTCCATCCTTTTGTGTAATTGCCTCCCAAATGCCCATAACTAACATTGGGAGTAATGGGTTAAAATTGCCACAGAAGAGTCATTCAACAGAGAAAGTAGGTGAGAACTGTGATCTATGCACTGCAAACCTTAGGTGGTCTTAGCATCACCCATCCTTTCCCATTCACTAATAAATATGGATACCACACATCCATTACAAAAGCAGACGGCCTTTTTTTTTTTTTTTGGTTCATAATGCTGGGGAATCAAGCTCACATCCTCATGCAAACAAAGCACATATTTTGCCACTAGGCCACATGCCCAGCCCCAAGATGACCTTCTAGAACTACTGAGCATGGGCCATTCGTGGAGCTAGGTCTCTTACCATAGTTAACTAGTTAACCCTTACAACAACCCCAAGAGGCAAATAGGATAGTTCTTGTTTCATGGCATGACTGAGTAAAGACTTACAAAAGGCCACAGAGCTGGAGCAATGCAGCACCTGTTGGGCTCTGAAGTGCACAGCCTGAAGCAACATGAACTGCTCTGCTAGCTCTGTCTTCAAGATGGCGGGCATTGATTTTATCCAGTCAGCCTGAGCTGATGAGAGAGGACACCAGGCCTCTAACCTAACATGATCAATGAGATGACTTCAGGTTAGGTAGAAGGGAAAAGTAAAGAAAAGGCACCCTTCAAGCCTCTCAGAGCAGAGCTTCTCTTGTCTGGGGCATTTGGAGAGAAATAATTGGCTTCTTTGTTTTGCTGAGGGCTAGAGCTGAGCTGGGAAGATGACTCTGCCTCCTACTTTACTCACCTCAGCTTCCAGGTTCCTTCAGTTTGAAAGCCACTGAAGTGAACGCAAAAGGCAGCCAGAGCCGGAGGCCTTGGCACTTTGGCACATCCTGCAAGCGTCAGCACAGTCTTATCTAGAACGCAGCTGAGGAAGCAGTTTCCCTGAGCATGACTCCAGGCTTGCTTGTTTTCTCTCTTTTGTTTTTCTCCCATTCCCACAGGGCTCACGGTTTCAGTGCTGGTGACATCTTGGAACCAAAGGCGGCGTGGGGGATGCTGCCTGACAGGAGGAAGGGGGGGCTGGGTCTGGTGTGCTTCCCTGCCCTGGAACATTCCTTTCTCCATTTGGAAACCTCCTAACCTGAAGCACAAATGAGACCCCCTGGGATCCCAAAATAGCTCCCCTCACAGCTGTATGGCGTCCTTTTATAGCTCAGCCCGTCTGTAGCATTGACTTTCCCCCACAGGCCCTCCTGAGGTCAGCGCTGCGGACACCAGGCTCAATGTCATTTCAGTACAGAGACCTTCATAAAGGACCTATTATGGTGTTGTCACTGTCTTTAGGACTTGCCACAGACCTCGGAGATTTTCAAGGGCCAAATTTGTTTTGATTCATAGCCAGGCCACTTTATGTCCAAGAATAACCTAGAAGTTGGTTAGGTCCCTGGGTCCTACGGCCAGAACAGGTGAGAATGATACTCTCAGAGAAAGAAAACACAGTGTACTGAGTTCTTTCCAGGCTAAACCTGTGTTCCTCCAAGGAAGACTCACCATCTGGTTTTATGTAAATAGTACTCTCTTATTAGTGATAGGAATTGGGGTGATTCATTCACCTGGTCACCAGGTCATTCACCTGACCTGTCCCTGCTGTTCGTACCCTATCCTGAGTGTTCTTTTGTAGCACAAACAAACCTAGGGACCCAGCCTGACAGTCTATGCTTCCTCCTCAAACTACACCTGAAGCAAATGAACTCTGATCCACTTTCTGATACACAGCCAGGTTACAGACTGACATATCCATCAGAGGCTCTCGGGCCCAAATAGAGTCACAAAGATGGGTGTAACTCTGGTGGCCTGTCACATTTTAGTGAGCCTTCTCTGCTTTCTGAAAAGGTCAATGGTATTCGTTTTCATGACACAAGTATATACGTAACTATTTTTATTTTACTTGATGTGTATGGGTGTTTTGTCTGTATGTGCCTATGTACGACATGCATGTTTGGTACCTGCAGAAAGAAACAAGAAGAAGGCATCAGATCCCCTGGGATTGGAATTACAGGTAGTTGGGAGCCACCACGACACAAGTATATTTGTAAGAGCAAGTTCAGGATGCCTGTAAAATGTGCCCTGAGTCATTGTCTTAAGATTTTATTTTATTTACATGTTCCCATCTGTGCTTGTCTGTGTATATGTGTCTCTGTGTTTGCATGACCCACGAGGCCAGCAGAGGACACTGGGTCCCATAGAGCTAGAGTTATAGATCGGCGTTTATAAGTTAGCTGAAATGATTGATGGAGTCTGAGCTCCTGATTGAGCAGCAAGTGCTGATAACTGCTGAACCATCTCTCTACCCCCAAAGCAGTGTTCTGAAGTCAAGCTATTCTTTCTAAGTTACTGAGTGGGAACAAGCCTTTGAGGATCCAACCTTCGGAAGACAGGAGTAGTCTGCAGTGTGCCAGCCACGGCTGTCAGAAGTCCCCAAGCCAGGAGCTCAGGGATCTCTATGTTCTGGCATTTGAATTGCCACTCCGTGCTAGGTGTATAACTCTTGAATAAGCTTTTTCTCTTTCTTTCTGAAAGCCACTGCAGCTGTCTGTACAGTCGATAGGGTAACAGTGCATTGACATGAGAAACTCATGCCCTATGGGACAAGATACACACAATTCCCTCTGGTTGGCTATTACCATCATTTTGACTAAAAACCCAATCATTTTCAATCTGATTTGATAGCCAACACTTCAAACACATGATATAGTCTTCATGGTGGGATAAAACAGCCTTCTTCCCTTTTCTCATTATACAGTCTCTTTCATTCCAGGAAATTCTTGTCATTATAATTGTCACTGGAGGCATGTGGCACTCTGTGGCAGCAGGATTGATATGGGCTGCCATAAAAAGGAAAACTAAAACAACCCATGGAACTAGATACGTTTATTTGTGCACACATGAGTCATCGGCAAGGGAACTGCCATTAGCTCAAGGCAAGCCTGATCTAAGTAATGAGCTCCGCTCCAGGTCAGTCGCTGAGACTTTGTCAAGAGAGGGTTGGGGGGAGGAGGAGGAGGAGGAGGAGAAAAAGGAAGCAGTGGAAAAGGAGGAGAAGGAAGAAAGAAAAGGAGAAGGAGGAGGAGAAGGAAGAAGAGGAGAGAAATAAGACAATGAAGGAAGGGGACGAAGCATATGAACTCAGAAGCATATGAAACAAAACTTTTTTTTTTTTTCTCTGTAAAAGAAGTTGATTTACTTTTGGGACTTAGAAGTCTCACTCTGCCAAGTAGGACTCTAAGCACAGCCAGATCAGGGCCTTTACCTTCAAGGCATGAATAGGTCTTATTCCCTGCTGAGTGGAGACTGTGAAGTGGGTGTGGAGATGTGGACTCAGGTTCTCAGTGGTCACCCAGCAGCCCCTTCTGCATGCACTGTGAGGAGCTTCAGAGGTCCTCCTGCAGCTGAGAGGTCACTTAGGGCTCCTTGGGTTTGACACTTTCTCAGTCCCTTCAAACCAGATGGGCCAGTAAGGACAGGCAGACAGTTCTAGTTTGACTTGGATGTGTATAAGCTGACATCCATTTGAAATAGACTCAGTTTGAAACTTTCCCTAAACCCATGAAAATTCTCATAAAAAGAAATGCATAAATATGATTACTTATTGCTACAATTTTAGAATTTATAGAAACTTTTGTTTTTAAATCAAATTTTATTTTTAAATATTGAAAAATGTGTTTACAGATTATTGGATTATATTTTTTCTTTTAGATATTAGCAGGTGTTTTTCGAACTACATGGTTTAATAATGATTAATCGCATCTTCTAAAACAGTAGTATATGGGCCTTGTAACAATAATGGCTGCTTATTGGCTGAGGACAGTTGCAGGACAATCTGAAATTACTGAGTAAGCAGAGACTTAGTCTCACAAACACCACCTCTCCAAATAGGCTGTTATGATAAAAGCATTGCTGATAACATGAAAAAAAATCTAATTTCTATTTGTTTAGTTCATAGTGAAAATTATGTTGCTAATGAAAATTCATTAGTATCATAATGAAAATTTAGTTCCAGTATTCACATTAAACTCTCACTATATTTGTTTTATACTTAAAACAGCTACCTTGTATTATAAAAGGAGAATTTGGATGGTGAAGGGAAAAAAAAAACCTCGACAGACAGGGACTGTGGGAAGCCTGGAGCTGTTTGAGCGTCTTCTGCCATCTCTACGCCACTCTTGGGATCTCCTCTGTCCCATGACATTCTGTACCTTTGGGAATTATGTTGGAACAGTCCAAGCCAGCTTATCTAGACACAACCCACTCAGGCCACTACCATACCTGTACAACATTTGGCACAAGGACACATCAAAGCAGGAAATTCTCCTGGGCTCCACCCAAGAACAACCACAGCCTCTCCCTGGCCAAATGATTGGC
Source organism: Acomys percivali (assembly GCA_907169655.1). Taxonomy (NCBI): domain Eukaryota; kingdom Metazoa; phylum Chordata; class Mammalia; order Rodentia; family Muridae; genus Acomys; species Acomys percivali. Next base: position 42,088,319 of record OU015742.1, read on the forward strand.
CCTGGGCTTTCCCTCAAGAAACCCTTGGCACCTACAAGCAATATTGCTTCTTTCCTTTCTGTCCTGATTAATGGCATCATTTATCTAGGGGTAAGCTGTTGAAATCTGCTGCATCTCTTCTTACAGAACTCCACATGCACTGTCCTAGGCCAGTGGGATCTATTCTTTGGACTGTGACACTGAGCCTCCAGCTGTGGTTCCACTTACCTGTCCAGTTACCTGTATAATCCCTTTGCTCTTGAGCGTGACTGCAGTCCTACTAGATTTCTTTTCTGAGTGTTTTTTGTTTGTTTTTGCCTCAGGCCTAGAAAGCATCCCTGGTTTCTTCTGGAAAAAGGTAGTTCTGAATCACACCAGATTCCCAGGGAGATGTGTGTTGCTGTTACACTGGCTTTGTGTCTAGCTCTTTAGAATGGTCAAAGGTAAAGATAAAATACAAGGTGACTTCATAGTGGTGTGTCAGTTAAACTCAAGACCATAAGTCTTTGGCTTAACTGTGTCTCTCTTATATTTTTCTTCTTTGGAACAAAAAAGTGCTAGGAATAAGTATCCTAACACAGTTGTTCATCAGTTTTAATCCACCACAAGGGACACAATGACAGAAAACAGCTGAAATAATACAAATACCTATAGTCCCAGAACCTAGCAAACTGGGGCAGGATGATCTTAAAGTTGAAACTTGTCTGGGGGTACATAGTGAAGAGCCTACCTCAAGCAAAACAAAACAACAAACCACTGTGAAGATGCCCTGTTTTGGGCTTTTGATTTTTTGTTTCTTTGGTTGGTTTTTGTTTGTTTGTTTTTTGTTTTCTTTTGGGCCATTTCCAAATTATTGTTTTAAAACCCTAAAATAGACTTGTGCCAATTAACATCTTCAGCTTTTGAAACACCAAAGCTAAGGATTATTCTTTTGTTCTGTTGCCTAAAAAAAAAAAAACCACTTGAAGGAAATAAATGGCACATATTCAGGGTACAGATAGGGCAGGGTTCATATGGTCTCGATACAAGCTGGTGTCATCTGAGAAGAGAGAACCTCAATAGAATGCACACCTCCATCAGATTGGCCTGTAGGAGAGCCAGTGAGAGTGTTCTCTCATGAAAGGTTGACGTGGAAGGACCCAGACTTCTAGGAGTGGTGCCATCCCTGGGCAGGCAATCCTGGACTGTATAAGAAAGCAAACTGAGCGAGCCACGGGGAGCAAGCCAGTAAGCAGCATTCCTCTGTGGCCTCCGCATCAGCTCCTGCCTCCAACTTAAAGCTCTTGCTTTAAGTTTCTTCCCTGATTTCCCTTCATGACGGACTATAAGCTATAAGATGAAATACAGGTTGGTTTTGGTTAGTGTTTTCTCCCGGGAATAGAAAGCCGACTAAGACTTCAGAGTAAGAGCAGAGCAGAGAGTACCTGGGGAAAACCAATTAGCTGGTTTTATAACACGTTCCACACTCACACACACTGCTCAGAGCTCGTCTGTTTTGGTCCCCTTTGTTTGCTTTTGTTCTAGCTCAGATGTGAGTTAGTCCACTTACTGGCAGATAAAAAGCGTCTTTCCAGTGTATTCTTTCTGGTAAAGCGGCACCACTTCGTTTGCATGTCCAGCTAAAGCTGCTCTAAAGAGAGATGCCATCAGCAGCTATTCCTGTTGTCAATACTAGCAGTCAGTTCACAAGACAGAAGTGGATCTCTTCCCAAGACTTGCCTGACCACTGCACTGATTGGAGGACAAATCCAAAGATTTATGTCATGGATTTTATCCCATAGGGATACTGTCAAGCCTGGTACTGGGAGGTTGGGAAGGCCCTTGGGAAACCAAAAGCATCATCTCTCATTGCCTGCTTCTGTTCTTTAATATAATCTGATTCACAGTTTCTGCCTTTGCCAAGGGTAGGACTTCACAGCTTACTAATCATTAGATTATTATATCATAATTATGTTAGAGCAACTGTAGCAGTTAGAGCAGCACAAAGCTATTACTTATCTATAGAGACATTTCTCCTGTAAGAAAGCTCATTGGGAAGGAGGCCCTTGGTTCAGAGAGGCAACTGTTCAGTTTCATGGGGATGGGAACTCATTATAGAGGAAAAGTAACTTAATAGGCAGGTTGCTTGCCATTTTATTTTTCCTCTTGTTGTTCTAAGGCAGGGTCTCACCAGATAGCTCAGGCTGGCCTTGAATTTGCAACCTCTTTTGCCTTTGCCCTCATGCCTGGTATCATGTTCTATTTAGCCACTAATTGAAAGCTGTTTGTATTTTCAGAAGTCAAGTTATGAAGACCAAGTGCATAGGTGGGTTCTAATTGGTTGGGCTATTTCAAGAGTTCATTGATGAAGAGCTTTGGCAAAGACATTTCAAAATGAGTCTTCTTGGTCATGCCTAACTCCCCAGTGTACAATAGCTTATTTGTCACAGGCAGATATCTGACAAGGTCCTGATTGATTTATATTTGCAAATGAAGATTTTGAGGAGGCAATTGCCTTTCCTTAAAGGCCAGATATATGCATTTATATTACATGTAGTATTCAAACTGTACTTACGCCTGTGAAATAGGAACATCCAACCACATGTTACTGGGCAGGAAGGATGATTCTGGTCTCTCACACCCTTGGACATGGGAGCTCTTAGGCAGTGCTCCTGTATTACCTCCCATAGCATCAGTGCTGGTCATCTCAGTGGAACAAACCAGTCTGGGAGGCACAAGGCCTGGGTACCAGTTTTGCTTTCCTTGCTGAAAAGCTCTATTACCTTGGGCAAACAGCTTGATTAGTTCTTACTTCTGGATATCTAAGCAGGGACGAGAATCCATGCCGACTGTGTTTTAGCAGGTTGTGATGGGGTCATGCACAAATGTGAAAACTTTGGCAAGCTGTAAAGACACACATGGGCATTCACTGTTATGAAGCCTTATGGATGGTTTTCAGGTTAACCTGCTCTCAAACAGCCTGGACACAGAAGGCAGTCTCTTTACAGAGAAAGGAGAATTTCCAGTTTGGCTTTCAGGGCTTCAGAGCAGCAGTGCATCTCCATTTCAACAGTGCCTTCACTTTATGTAGACTGCAATGCAGAACCTGGCATTCCCAACATCCCAGTGGCTTGTGGTAGACATGTCTCTTCCCTATGGCACTGCCTCTCAGCAGTCAAAGATCTGAAGACCCCCATTCCCTGTCTCATCATCCTGGGTGCCAAGATAGCAACTGTGGCTATGTGGACCAGCCTGCTTTCCTAACGGAGAGAGGAGCCATACCAGAACTATACATGTGCTCCAAAAATGCCTGCTTAGATGTGACATATGTCCCTGCCATTCACCTACCAAACAAAGTCACAAAGTTATGTAGGATGTCAGCTGAGTAGGAATGTAGTCTTTGTACAGAGAGGGCCAGCAACTACTCAGAATAAGAAGATAACTGCCCATAGAAATGAAGTGTACCCAATGTAGCATCTCCATCACCACTGCAAGGACTGATAGATTCTCTTTTCTTCATTGTGTCCTTTCTCCCTTAGGAGAAGGAAACATTTAAAAGAGCCAGGGCTTTGGGGTTAAGTTCCATAATGAATGGCTGAAAGTCCTAGTGGAGAAGAACTCCCTCAGAGCACCAAAACACTTTTTAGTGATTGTAAGTATTTATATAAGCAAGTAGCCATGAATGGAGAGAAGAAAGTAAACTGGAAAGACGGCTTCTTTGGGAGGAAGGCTAATATTTAGAGGTAGACGTTCTACCGTTACTCTAATTTGGGCAAGGATTTGTTGCAGAAGGGAAGTAGCCAGGAAGCTGCCAGGGTTTTGCCGTGATGGTCTAGCTGACGTGGAATTACCAAGAACCGTCACTGAGATTATTTTAGGAGTCACACCAAAACAATCATTTAGTTTAAGCAATAGTTTAGGGTGCGCTTTTGATCCAATCAAGTAACATTCTGTTTTGAATGGTTCGTGTTTCATTTGGAGGCAGCAAATGTTTCTGTAACGATATGAACAAAGATAAAGAAACCACAGAAGTGGCAGGGGTAGTGTGAGGTGAGGATGAGAGAGCCTTTAGCTGTTCACCAAACTGTGTGTCCTGATCACTAGCTCCTCACTAAGTCAGCCAAGCTTCACTTCCTTCCTGAGTATTCTCTGCAGTGAAGAAATGAACAAACTGATGTGCTGATTACTTTTTTTTAATGAAATAAGATATCTTATTAATTGTTTGATAATTTTATACACACCTACCACGCATTTTAACACTTCCTTCTCCCTCCTCCTCAGACTTCTCCCAGATCCATCCCCACCTACTTCATCTCCATCATAACTTCATGTTCTCTTGTTTCTGTAGCCCACTAAGTCTAGTTTGTACTGTCCATAAACTCGTGGGTATGGTGTTATTCACCAGAATATGGTGAGCCTACCAGGGACCACACCCTTTAAAAACCTGAATCTTCTTCCTTCAGAAGCCATCAACTATTAATACTCCCTAGCTAGGGATGGATATTTCTGAGTCTCTCCTCCCCTCCACATTGGATGTAGATTGGCTTGATCTCATGCAGGTCTTGTGTAGGCAAAGGTTACCCTTTTAGCTGAACAAGACAGATAAAGTGATAGACAAAGTGATTTAGAAGGATGACATTTGGGAAAAGGGTCCTGGAAACAGGCTATGTTTTCCTTATTTAGTTGTTAGAAAAGGCTGGTCAAGGATGTGGAGCTTTATGGTAAGTTCTCTATGCTGAAATCTGAGCCACTGTTTAAGGTTTTGCTATGAGGCTACTTGGCCATGATGGAACATGACCCAGGGGTCAGTGGGTGTATACAGTTTGCTCAGGTCTGCATGAGAAGACTGTCAACCTTAGGATGAGAGCAATCTTCAGACATTCAGGCCACAGAGTCCCCAGCTCCTCTGGACTTGCTCTGAAAGTTTCAATAACCCAAATACCTTTCTCAGTGACAAGAGTGATGGCTCTCTTGACAAACACTTGACTTTGACTAGTCCTCTGGATGATCCAGAAGGAGACAGTGTAGTTGGTTTTTGCTCCTATCCACAGCTCCACAGTACCAGATATATAAAAGAGAAAGGCCTGGTATATAGCCTATGAGAGAGATGGGGACTCAATTTTGAGAGACAGCAGTTCAGAGAAAAATGCAAGGCACCAGTGTTTTATTTCTTCTACCATCTTTGAGCCACCTTGTAAGGAAAGCAAATACTAGTATGTTGGGAAGAGCTATCTGGGGTGGGTTAAATAAGAATGGTCGCCATAGACTCATATTTTTGAATACTTAGTCACCAGGAAGTAGAACTGTTTGAAAGGATTAGGATTAGGAGATATAGCCTTGTTTGAGTAAGGGTGGCTTTGTTGGGGGAAGTGTGTCACTGGGGGTGAGTTTTGAGGTTTCAAAAGCCCACACCAGGCCCAAGCTTGCTCTCTCTGACTGCAGATTAGGATGTAAAGCTCTCAGTTACAGTTCTAGCACCTGTGTGAATGCTACCATGCTTCCTGACATGATAAAAATGGACTAAAACCATTGAAACTGAGTAAGATTCCAATTAAATGGCTTTCTTTAGTTGTTGTTGGAGTAAGCAAGTCCTCAATAGTTCCTGCCTCACAAATGTGTCTGTCAGATATATTGGGCCAGAAGGCTGAAGATGATGCTCCAACATTATAGAGTTTTGGGTGACTATTGGGAACAAACTGTCTCTGTCATTTTTTTTTCCTCTTTGGAAGCTGCTAACCTGCACTTCCTGTTTACTCAGGTAATTAATTTTATTCCTTCTCAAGTCTCTGATGCCACTGAAGACCAGATAGTTTAGTTTTACAATTAAGATTAGTTGTTTAGGGGTTAAGACCTAGGGGTTTAGGCCTAGATAGGTGTTTTAAGTTGACAGAGATATGATAGATACTGGTTTACATTCACAATTTTAGACTCACCAAGATAGGAAAGATGTTTTCTTTAAGGTTGCCAAATACAAATAGCCAAACCACTATGAATGTAACATTTATTTAATTCCTGATTGTTCCATGGTTCTTCTTGCTGTAGATAGTTTATTATATGTATGTATGTATGTATAATAATATAAATGTATAGGTAAAGAAAGGATTAATTGTAAAAATTTTTTAAAACGTTGTTGTGGTCCTGGGTTCTCTGAATTGCACGTGGACAGTGACTAAGACACCATCCTTCCCATTCTTCCTAAATAGCCACGATCTAATAACCCATATGATTATTAGAATAAAAAGCTGAGCTGCTTTATTTTTTATATTTGTTTTGTATAAAGAAGTAATGCTAAGATTACTTGAGAATAACCACTATGATTTATTTTTATTTTTTCAATGATGAGGATTAAGCCCATTGCCTCATACGTTTTAGGGAAGTATTCTACCGTGGAACTATACCCCCAGTCCTGAAGATGATTATTGTAGCTGATCTATGTTACTTTGTGGGTTCTTCTTTTTCTCACCTTTTATTCCCCTGGTTTCACCCCTATCACTACATAGGAGAGAAAGAAGGATGGGAGGGGGTGGAGAGAACTCCTTGAATCTAATTTGTTTCTTCTTGTTTCTACTTTGAGCATGACTGCTATCAAACTACAACTAACACCCCTCAATGACCACCAACCCTCTCAGGGCCCTAGCATTTATGTACCATCTGAAAAGTTCCCAGAATTCCAAACATCACAGAATCACAGAATCTATCTGCAGCTGGCAAAACCACACCTCTGCTAGAGCATGAGGCTGCTGTGAAGCCGCCCCATGTCCCTATACATGAAAACATATATTTCTGTGCTTTTAAAAGAAACCCAAACTCCAAAATTCTCACTATAAGTTACCATAGTCAACCATCACGTGTTGGGGCCATTTGCCATGTGGAAATTGACATGTGGCTGACACAGTGATCTCCGGAAGTGAAGCCTGCCATGGTATTGATCCAGGGTGTGCCACACCTTCAGAGCACTAGACACCCAGAAGAGTGTGATGTTTTATTCCTTGTTCTCAGGACTATCATTGATTTCCATGGGTTTTCTTGAGGTGCTTGGGAAGACTATGATACTGAGAGTTCTGCCGCTGCAGGGAGTCCCACTCGGTAGCATCAGTCTCAGACAAGGCCCTTCTCCTTTTCTTCTTCCGTCAGTGGCTCCGCTCCTCTCTCACTCCTACAAACAAAATGAGCTGCACTTGTATACAGCTTATGATGGCCAGCTCCCTAAGGTTAAATCACAAACTATTTAAAAGAGAGGTAAAATTAATTGACAGCAGCAAAGACAAAGGAAAAGTTAATTAAAACAAACACTGTATCCAGAAACATGAATCTAAGACTTTGGCTGAATCTCATAGACCGAATCTTAGGCCAAAATGAGAGTTGCCTTTGATCCTTAAATAATGTCTCAGAATCCTAAGTTCCTAAAAACCAGGAAGGGCTTAGGAGAGGGAACAGGATCTGTCCTTTGATAGATCACAGCCCCACAAGGTGAGAGATACATTTGACTATTTAGTTGTTGGTTGGTTGGTTGGTTTCTGTTTTTTTTTTCTGTTTGTTTGTTTGTTTGTTTTTTCTTTTTGTTTTTTGAAACATGGTTTCTTTGTGTAGCTTTGGCTGTCCTGGACTTGCTTTATAGACCAGGCTGGCCTCAAATTCAAGCGTGTGGCTCTTAGATAGCAGACAGGCCTATTTCTAGGGGCAATGGTTTTCCTAAATCTCAAACATGATGCAACTAGGCTTTCTGGGTGTGTATGTGATGTGACAAAGACCATCACTGGCTTCAGGAATGCAGATCTAAAACAGATATTCAAGGCAGGTTTTACCTTCAGGAAATGAAATGAGGGGCCTAGCTTGAGGCCACAAAGCAAAAAGTATAAGCTGTTTGCTTCTTGTCAGGAAATAATAAGCAGGCAGAAAAACCTCAACTAAACATTGCAGATCTAATGCATGCTACTGCAGGCAATGCTGCTCTAGACTTGGCCACAGATAACTGATAAAGATTAGAATTGAGTAGGAGAGGTATCCTGAAAACCTTGGCCACTAACCCGAAAAGTACTTTGTTTATAATTTCCTGCTACACACAGCACAATGGCTTAAAAAAAGAAAGGGGAAATGTGATGAGAATTCTGGAATTTTGGTTTCTTTAAAAAACACACAGAAATATTGTAAGTATATGTTTTCATTTTAATTCCAGGTGTGAGGATTTGGGCCTGCTTCACAGCAGCTGCCTATGATTTACCTTGTGCTCTAGCAGAGGTGTGGTTTTGCCAGCTGCAGATAGTTCCTGTGATTCTGTGATGGTTGGAATTCTGGGAACTTTTCAGAGGGTTTAATAAATGCTAGGGCTCCGAGAGGGTTGGTTGGTGGTTACTGGTCACTCAGGGGTGTTGGTTGCAGTTTGTTAGCAGTCATTCCCAAAGAAGAAACAAGAAAGAAATTAGATTCAAGGATTTCTCTCTGTCTCTCCGCCTCTACCATTCCTTCTTTCCTATTTAGTGATAGAGGGTGATGCAAGGGGGAATAAAGGGTAGGGGAAAAGGAAAACCCACAAAGTAGCAAAGAGCAGCTATGGTAACTGTCTTGACACCTCTCAGATGTGCTGGCTAGAACCAAGACAGGCCCTGGCTGGGTGATTCATCTGCCACAGCAAATGGCCATGAATGCGTTCAGCTGGAGGGCAGACTGACCTCAAAGGCCTGCGTACCATTAAAACGTTCACTTACCCGTGGGTCCGCACCTTAGCTAGAATGGCTTCAGGATTCGGCTCCACAGAGACCGAGGGCCAGAGCCATTACACGTTACCAATCATAGCAGTCACAGGTCCATTCAGTAAGAGGGATAGGAAAGACTCTGCATCTTCTGGAAGGAACATCAAGGATGTCAAATTTTTATGACTCCAAAGAGATCCCCACTATTCCTAAGTAGTCATCACTATAAAGATTAATGTAACAGGAACACAGAGCCTCCCTTCCTGAGAACACGGCTCCATGATAATTCTGTGTATAAACCAATATTTCTCCTCAATTTAACAAATTTAGCATTGAACATCTTTTAATTGGGGTCTAGTCTTGTGATAATTGCATGTGACATTTTGTATTGACCACTCTGACATTTCATTTCTCTTTGGGGACCCTGAAATTGAATTACTAAGCATTTGGCTTTAAGAATATGTTACCAACAAATGAACTCTGTAGAACCTTTTCCACATTAAATGAGCATTATACCACATGACAGATATGAATTGTATGTGTTCCTGTTACTTTATCAAACCAATTGTGTCTTTACTATTGACAGTAACTTGCGAGATACTATGTTAGGTGCCATACATACATGATCTGGTTTATAATTCTTAGTAGCTCCATGATGGGTCTATTATTTTCATTTTATTGATTCAGAGCCTGTAATATAAGTAACTTCCTAAAGATCGTATATCTCATTCATATATTCACTCAACAAATTTTATGTGTTTGAATGTTTTGCCTGAATGTATGTATTGGCATCATGTATGTGGTTGGTATCTGCAGAAGCCAGAAGAGGGCATTAGATCTCATAGAATTGGAGTCACAGATGAACATGAGCCATCATGTGGGTGCTAGGAATTGAACCTCTGCAAGAGCAGCAAGTGCTCTTAACTGCTGAGCCAAACCTCCAATCACTCAAGAAAGAAAATAAATCTTTGCCTACTATGTGGCAAGCATCATCCTTCCTAGTGCTATGATCTCAAGATGATAGCAGTGACTGAACAAAAAAAAAAAAAAAAGGCAAAACTGCCTGTCCACTTACTAGTGGGGAACAGGGGAGACAGACAGTAAGAAACAAACAATATATCTATCCTCTGGGCAAGCAGCTGAAGACAAGATTAAGTAGGCCAGGTAGAAATCTGGAAGAGAAGAGAATACTAAGTCTTAGGCAAAGTGTTTGCTCCCAACTCTGCCTTGTCTTGTACATTAACTCACCATGGCTATAACAAAATATCTGAGACAATGAACTGATGAAGAGAAAGAGTTGTTTTTGGCTTGCAGGTTTAGACGTGGCAGCCTCTGATTAGTTGTCCACATAGATTTGTGCCTACCATGAGCCTGCACATCATGGTGGGGCAAAACTACTCACTTCATGGCCAGGAAGCAAGACAGAACACAAGGAAAGATCTAGATCCCACAATTCCCTTTGAGAGAACAACTCCAACAAGCTAATGAGCTTTCATAAGTTTCTACCTCTAAACAGCTACATTTCCCCTGAGAAGTACCATCCTAGGGTTCAAGACTATCCATAGACCTTTGGGGACTTTCAAGATCTTAACTGTAGGATCCTACTTTGCCGTGCCACAGTCCTGCAATTGCATGGATAGATCTGGCTGAACTCCTCTTTTCACAGCCAAGGAACAGGGAGTGCAAAGTCTGTTAACCCAAGCTTCCTGGCCCAGCCTCGAGAGACCCTGAAACACTATATTCCTGTAAGGTCTGAAACCTTGCTTTTCTATCACAGCCTGGAAAATGCTGGAGCTGTAGTCAGTGCTGTTCTTTGTGTACTGTTAAAGGGTCACAGTTAGCTAAACAAGATGCAAGAAACAGATACAGGGTGCAAAGATACAGCCCTATGGGTCTCTGAGATGCTTATGGTGTTTATCAGACATTCATTTTCAATATCTGTACCTCCAAGCTCCTGCTAAACACATGCACACGTGTGTGCGCACGCACACACACACACACACACACACACACACACACACACACACACACACACACACACCCCAAACTCCCCAGCAACTGTGAGCCCAGTTAACACTTCATCAAATGTTACTGAGAAGCTAGTACCTAAGACAGGAAATCATGCCCAGTGCATTCAATCGTTGCAACTTGACCAAGTGTCTTTTTTTTTTGAGCTTCTTTGGGCCAATTTCCTGTTAGGAAAAAAAATGACTCGATGGGATTTCCTTGGAAGAAAATACTGTGGCTGAGGGTCTTGGACACATCACCAGGCTTAGAGACAGTTATGAGCAAAAGAATGTCAATGTGAGGTTTCCATGACCCAAAGGTTGATGATTTAAATCAAAGAATAGCGATGTAGAAGGATCCAGTGGGTTCTAGAAACCTACAAGTAGAACATTATGATAGGCAGATTTGGGTCATGGGGTCCTGCTCAAACTAAGGCCCTAGCCAAGGACAATACAGGCGGAAAAATTTAAACCCCTACCCTGATCTAGCCCATGGACAAGACAGTCTCCACACTTGAGTGGAGAGAGGGATTTGACTTTCTCAAGTACTCTGGTGCCTCACATCTGACTATGTCCCCTGGCGGGGGAGACCTAGTGGCACTCAGAGGAAGGACAGCAGGTCACTGAGAAGAGACTTGATACCCTATGAGCATATACAGAGGGAGGTAATCCCTCTGAGGAACAGTCATAGGGGAGGGGAATAAGGGGAAAATGGGAGGGAGGGGAGAATGGGAGGATACAAGGGATGGGATAACCATAGAGATGTAACAAGAATAAATTAATAAAAAAAATGCATGCAAGTCGTTAACTGTAAAGCCTGATAAGAGAAGGAGACATATAAAACTTATAGTCAAGACATTAAGACATATTATTAGCATAGGGTGGATGTTTCCATGAATTCCCAGGTATTTGTTGAAAGGGTTTCTTATCAGGAAAGGGTTAGGCTTGCAATCTCCCTGTGGACTATGTGATACTCGAGGAGCTGGGGTTCCCCAGATTAGGCAGAGAGGGAACCCAGCTGAGAAAGGGAGTCTATCATCTTATATCCAGCTCAGACGCTATCTGGAAATGTCAGACTTCCAGACTAGCCTGGAACTTGCTTTATTGACCAGGCTGGCCTTAAACACACAGAGGACCCCTTAAACCTGCCCCTACCTTCAGAGTGCTGAGATTAAAGCTATGCACCACTACGCCTATCATTATTTTTAATCATCTGTATATGTGTATGCCTATGTGTGAGTATGTGCACATGACTGTAGGTGCCTGCAGAGTCTAGAAGAGGGAGGGCATCAGGTCCCCTAGATCTAGAGTCATAGGTGGCTATGAGCTGAGTCATGTGGGTACTGGGTGCTCTGTAAAGGATAGCATCGAGCCATCTCTCCAGCCCCATTGTTGGGAAATGATTTTTTTTCCCTTTCTGTGTCACTGTGGTAATTCATGTCAGTGACCTCCCCCCCTGCCCCCCACCGCACGTGAGACTAGACTATTGGTAGTAGCTATGCTGTTGCCTTGTCTCCAGTCATTGAGCTGTGTGTTTCAAGTGGTGACAAACTGAGCATATAGAATCTGTAAACGGATGCTTTCTTGTCAGAGCTGTGCATGGACAGAAATCTGGCATTCCCGCAGCTTGGTATCTGTTTAGATCTATCTCTTTGGGATGCAGCTCTATTCTACACCTGATTTTTTGTGCTTGCATTTGGTTTCACCCTTCTTTTGAAAATGATTTGCCCTGTACAAATTGCTGAAATACTGACTCAACATGGATGCCTGCTGCTCTTTTCTCAAGAAACAATTTGGATGATCTGTAGTGTGCACTATAAGGCTGTGTCTCTCAACATCTCATTCCTGAAGAAGAAAAAAAAAGGGGCATGTTATTACCAGCTGTTTACTTATATTGAAAAGAAGAAAGAGAAAAATAAATCCCAAGCTTCAAGATCCTCAGCCAATCATTGGGGTCCCAGCCTCCCAAGCTTACCCCAGCCTGTCCAGACTCTTTCGGAAAAAAAAAGGACAATCCAATTGTAACTATGATCTGCACTTCTGAGAACATTTGAATGGTAATACTCAAGCAATTACTTTCCTTTCAAGATCATTAAACACAAATCAGACTTGTATTTTAATAGGGCTGCCAGTGTCGCTAATGGTGAGGAGGGTAACGCAAGGGGACATTTTTCCTCTAATGGGTGAATGTTTACATTATAACCCTTTCTAAGAAGCAGAGTTGGGGGAAACTGCTTTATGATTCAGAACTATTTCTTTGCTTTCTTGCACTCCACAATTCAAGACATTTCTTTTGCCAAAATACATGTTCAGAGCACTTAAGAGGGATAGCCATTGTCTAGAGGGCCAGGCTAGCTCCCTCCTGGCCCTTTGCCTCTGGGGCAGTGACACTCCAACTTTCTGGGTGACCCAGGGTCTGCACAAAGGGAATGGTTTCCTGGGGACTTGGGAGAGCAGGGGCTTCCCACAAAAGACCCTACTCTCATAATTTGGATGTCAGAGTGACACCATTTTTCTACTGTTGTGGTCCTTCCCTCACTAGGACCACAGGTACCAGTGATATCTATGGTAGCACCTCTGGTACCAGGAAGATAACTTCTCATGGTATAAGTTAGATACTGGAGTCTGGAAGGTATACTCACCAGAGCTGCTGGAGCCAGGAACAAAGATGGTCCATTCCTATGCCCTCTGTTCCCCAAGTGTGTCCTATGATCTCCCCACCTGGATTCTTAAGAAAGTGGCATGACTGTCATGGAGTGAGGCCTTAGGTTCACCTAGGAGTCACCCAGTCCCCACACAATCCTTGACTGTTAGTGGGAGCGTATAATCTCTCTCTCTCTCTCTCTCTCTCTCTCTCTCTCTCTCTCTCTCT
>OU015742.1:42106944-42151246 GCA_907169655.1 Acomys percivali
CAAACAAACAAACAAACAACTTGTTGGGAGACATATTCTGAGCTGAAGAATAATACCCATGAGATAGCTTTGTAACCTCCACACCACAAACATGCATGTGCACCTGTACACATACATAAACACACATGTACACATATGTACACACACACACACACACACAAAGCTGAGCTCCATCTATACTTTCACATACATCTGTACATGGTTTATTTCTGTACTTCCAGTAGGAAAATCTTGAGTCTGATGCTAGCCTGGGCTACATAGTAAGGCCCTGACTCAAAAGAAGAAAGTGGAAATCAAAGGGAAGAAGGAAGAAAGGAGGAGCCGAGGCCTCCTGGTCTTATAAAGAAATCACATGACTGTTAGCACCAGGTTAAACAGGCCACCACTGAAGTTATTGCTAGAAAACCGAACCCATGTCTCCATTTAACTAATGTTTTTCAGCAGCTCAACAGTTCCAAAGCTGCCAGTGTCCTGGGGGCCAGGGACACGATTCCCAGACACACTCCCTTCTGGTTTAACCTTTGGAGGGATATGATGAATTGCCTGAAATGTGTGGATGCACCCTGACTGTCCTCGGGGCAATGCATATGTTTATTTACAGTTGGAATGGCTCATTGCTGTTCTGGCTGGCTGGGCTGTAATTTGCTGAGGCACTTAAGCTTCACTATTGGGAAAAAAAAAAAAAAAAAAAAAAAAAAACCAAACCACAAAACAGCTTCTGTGCTAGCCCTAATTTGTCTGTAATGTTTGTACTGAAGATTGTCTGGTTAGCCTATTCAACTGAAATGCAGCAGAAATGTAAAATAGAGCACACGAAAGGAAATAGGTATAAATCGATAATAAATCCCATCAAATGAAGAGAGCATCTCTGGCAGCCTCGCAAAGTATTTGCATAACCTAATTTCCCACACCAGGATCTTTGCTGGTGTTTAAATCGCTCCAAAAGAGAGAGTAGTTATTTGTGCTCCTGCTTGGATAATGGCTATCTTAAAATTCACCTGAACATCCTAATAAATTTTTGTTAGGCATTTATCCCATAGCATAGGACCATGGAACACTGACTAAACTCATGTGCTGAATTGGTGACTATATTCATTCATTCAATTAATGTTCTAGGTGTTCTTGAGCCAAGACAAGAAACCATGGAGAACAAATTGTTCAGAACACAATGCCTTCAAGTTTTACCAAGGTCAGCAAATATAGAGTCAGAAGACTTGAGAAGAGTTTGATAGTTTTTACTGCCACATACCGGCCTTGTGGTCTGGGCCAAGTTGATTAGTCTTTCAGGCTTTGTTGTATTGTTTTTCTAAACTGAGAGGTAGAGCAAGAAAAGACAACGTGAGAAGCTTAGCAGCCTATGTGATAAGTTCTCTGAGACTTGCATTCAGGGCCCCGTTCCCACTTCATAGCCCTGTGACCTGCATGATCTCAGTGTTTTCACCCATCAAGTGGGCTTACATGAAGTCTAGTTTAAGAAACCCTTGGGATGTTGTATTTTATGCTAGGCTTGGGCCTGGCCTGGAACTAGAACTTCATTTGTTGAGCACTGCCTCTTCTATTGTCATTGTCATCTGACTGACCCCTTTCTGATTACAGTAGGCTCTGAACTCACTCATTTGACTGGATATGTATTTAATGAGACCAACCAGATATGTATTGACTGGGCATGTACTTAGTGATATTAAGCCCATTCTGTGCTGGGACATAGCTGAGGAGAGACAGCTGGCTCTCACCACCAAGAGCAGACTTGAGTCATAGAACATGGAGATAGCAAGCTGTACTGACGTGGGAGCTTCATCCCTACTGGCAAGCTTTTATAATGCTAGACAATACTGTACTACCAGAGGAGAAAAGTAATCATCAATGTTACCCAGATGTGAACCAACTGAGCTACAGTAGCAGCTGGCCTGGAAAGATGTGTTCACTGGTGCAATAGTGGCAAGAATGTTATAGAAACGACCAATCATTTTCTGACTAGATTTAAGTCCTACTCCATAACATGAAATTCATAAGTAATACCATTGCTGGGCTAAAAGCCTGTGTTAAGACAGATCATAGGCCCTAGGAGAGAATCTAACTACTATTATTTTGCTGAATGGACAGAGTATTAGACTAACTCTTAATGTCTTTTTGTTATACCTATAGATCAATGCATATCTCAACCATCATCAGAAAAGCATCAGTTTGCAGCAGACAGAGACCCACCACTGACCAGGATACAGAGAATAAGAGACTGTAGAATATTCAGCCCCAAATAAGACATTGATAGTATACCCTCTCCATCCAAGGCTCAGTGATCATTGGGAAAAAGGAGATGAAAACAATGTAAGAGCTAGAAGTAGTGAATGACTATAGGGAACAGTGTCTATCAGACATCAGGGCAGCTCACAGTGGTTGTGACAGCATATGCAGGCCTTGTAAAACCTCAAAAGAGACAGAATTCACATATGAAGAAGGGAGGTGGACACAAAGCCCACTCTTATCCAAGGAACTATTGGCAGTAGACAGCTTCTGGGAGGAGAATCAGGTTTCCTTATGAGTGTAGTCCCAAGTAAGTTGACCACACTGCACTGGATGGCCACATATCCAAAATATATGGACAGTACAAGTTGCATTTGATGGGTGTAAAAAAAAGGATACATTTATTTTACTTTTATTTAGTTGTGTATATATGTGTGTATGTATGCTCATGAGCATATGAGTGCCTATAGAGGCCAGAAAAGATGTTTAATCCACTGGAAATGAAGTTACAGATGGCTATAAGCTGCCTGATGTGGATGCTGAGACCTGGACACTAGTGCTCTGGAAAAGTACTCTTAACTGCATAATTCTTCACATAAATTAACTAAAGGACAGAAATTACATGATCATCTCCATTGACACACAAAAAGACTGACAGAATCCAATATTCCATGATAAAAGTCAGGGAGAGGCTAACGGTTGACGAATCATATCTCAACATATTAAAGGCTACATGTAACAAATCTGTCATTAAATTAAAAACAAAAAAACCTCAAAGCATTCCCAAGATCAGGAGTAAGACAAAAATATTCACTCACTTTCCTCCTACTCAATAGTGCTTAAGGTCTTAGGTAAATCTATAAGAGGAGAAAATTAAAAGTATATAAATAGAAAAAGAAGAAGTCAAAGTATCCTTATTTGTAGATGATATGATTCTATCCATAAGAAACCCAAAGATGCCACTAAAAACCTCTTAGAGTGATGAGCATAAGCATGCAAGGCAGAAGGTCACAAAATGAACATATGGAAATCAGCAATCTTCTTACCTGCCAATGGCAAACATACTGAAAAAGAAATGGGGAAGCAGGGAGGCTGCTGGGATGCCTGAGCAGCTCTGGGCTTGGCTCTCTCTCCCCACCCACTCTCTCTGGCCTGGCCCATCTGGGACACAGAGAGAACGAGCAGAGTTTTGGGCTTGGATCTCTCTCTGCCCACTCCCCACTGAGCTAGAACATCTGGGACAAAGCCAGCAAACCAGCAGAGGAGACCTGTGGGGCACCTGTGCAGCTTTGGGATCTCTTTCTCTGACTGTTCCTCATTGGTTTGGACTATCTGGGACACAGACAGCTAACCTGCAGAGGTGATATGGGCACAGACTACAACCCATATTAGCCACCATCCCGAGAAGGCCTGTAGGACATCTGAGAAGCTTTTGGCTTGGACCTCTCTCAGCCTGCTCCTCTCCTGCCTGACCCAACTGGAATACAGACAGCAAGTCTAGCAGAGCTTAGCTGGGAGAAGGATTCAACACCCATTGTCTGCCATCCCAATGAGACCTTGGGGAGCCCTAGCAAGTAGCCTTTGAGCTTGGAGTTCTTTTCACCTGCTCCCAACCTGCCTGGCCCACCAGGGATACAGATAGCTACCCTTTTGGAGGGATCTCCAATCCTGCTAACAACAGAGACAACCAGATGGCTAGAGACCAGCATAAAAACACAAGCAACAAAACTGAGAGCCATATGACACCATCGAAAACCATTGGTCCTACCACACACAGCAAACCCTAGAAATACTAATGCCCCCCTCCAAGAGCAAGAAGAAGATTTTAAATATGAGGTGATGAAAATGATAGAAGCCTTGAAGGAGGAAAATAAATCTCTCAAAGAAATACAGGAAAATACATTCAAACAGATGAAGGAATTGAATAAATCCTATAAAGAATTACAGGAAAATACAATCAAATGGGAGAAAGAAATGAACAAAACTAATTAAGACCTAAAAATGGAATTAGAAGCAAACACACACACACACACACACACACACACACACACACACACACACAATCTGAGGTAGTCCTGGAGTTGGAAAACCTAGGGATGAGAACAGGAAGCACAGACACAACCGACATCAACAGACTACAAGAGATGTAAGAAAGCATCTCAAGTATAGAAGATATGACTGAAGTTATTGATATATCAAAGAAAATATTAAAACTAAAATGTTCCTGACACAAAAAATCCAAGAAATCTGGAACACTATAAAAAGACTAAACCTAAGATAATAGGAATAGAAGAAGGAGGAGGCTCTAAGCTCCATGGCCTAGAAAACATTTTCAACAAAATCATAGAAGAAAACTTCACCAACCTAAAGAAAGAGATGCCCATAACATACAAGAAGCCTACAGAACTCCAAATAGATTGGACCAGAAAAGAAAATCCTCCTGCTACATAATAATCAAAACCACTAAATGTACAGAACAAAGAAAGAATATTTAAGGCTGAAAGAGAAAAAGTCCAAGTCACATATAAAGGCAAACCTATCAGAATTATACCTGACTTCTCAACAGAAACTATGAAAGCCAGAAGGGCCTGGACACTAAAAGACCACAGATACCAACCCAGACTACTATACCCAGCAAAACTTTCAATTGCCATAGATGGAGAAAACAAGACATTCCACAACAAAACCAAGTTTAACTATACCTAGGAAAACACAGGAAATAAATAACCCTCTCTCTCTCCAACCACCAACATAAAAAACAAAACAGAGCAGGAACTAACAACTGTTGGTCATTAATATCTTTCAATATCAATGGCCTCAACTCCCCAATAAAAAGACACAGGCTAAGAGAATGGATGTGAAAATAGGATCCATCATTCTGCTGCATACAAAAAATATCCTCAGCAACAAAGATAGATATTATCTCAGAATAAAAGACTGGTAAAAAGTATTCCAAGCAAACAGACCCAAGAAGCAAGCTGGAGTAGTCATCCTAGTATGTAACAAAATAGACTTTTAACTAAAACTAATAAAAAAAAGATAGGGAAGAGTACTTCATACTCATCAAAGGAAAAATATACCAAGATGACATCTCAGTCCTGAACATTTATGCCCCAGACACAAGAGCACCCACATTAGCAAAAGAAATATTACAAAAGTTTAATCACATATCAAATCCCACACATTAATAGTGGGAGACTTCAACACTCCAATCTCACCAATAGACAAAACATCAAAATAGAAACTAAATGGAGACATAATGAAACTAATAGATGTCATGAATCAAATGGGCCTAACAGATACCTACAGAACATTTCACCAAAACACAAAACAATATACCTTCTTCTCAGCACCTCATGGAACCTTCTAGAAATTGACCATATACTTGGTCACAAAACAAACCTCAACAGATACAAGAATATGGACATAACTTCTTGCATCTTATCAGATCACCACAGATTAAAGCTGGAACTCAACAACAACAGAAACAACAGAAAGCCTATAAACTCATCGAAGCTGAACAACTCCCTACTCAATGGTCAGGGAAGGAATAAAAAAGAAAGAAATTAAAGACTTCCTAGAATTCAGTGAAAATGAAGGCACAACACACCCAAACTTATGAGACACAATGAAAGCAGTGCTAAGAGGAAAGTTCATAGCACTAAGAGCCTTGGTAGAGAATTGGAGAGATCTCATACTAGCAGATTAGCAGCACACCTGAAATCTCTAGAACAAAAAGAAGCAAATACACCAAAAAGGAGATGATGGGAAATTATCAGACTTAGGGCTGAAATCAATAATTTAGAAACAAAGAAAACAATTCAAAAGAACCAATGAAACCAAAAGCTGGTTCTTTGAGAAATCAACAAGATAGATCCTTAGCCAAACTAACTAAAAGGCAGAGAAAGAGTATTCAAATAAACAAAATCAGAAATAAAAAAGGGAGACATAACAACAAACACTGAGGAAAGTCAAAGAATCATTAGATCTTACTTCAAAAGCCTATATGCCACAAAATTCGAAAATCTAAATGAAATGGACAATTTTCTTCATAGCTACCATTTACCAAAATTGAATCAAGATCAGGTAAACAAAGTAAATAGTCCTACTCATCCTAAGGAAATAGAGGCAGTCATCAAAAGTCTCCCAACCAAAAACTTCCCAGGGCCAGGTGGATTCAGAACAGAATTCTACCAGACCTTCAGAGGAGGGCTAATACCAATTCTTTCAAACTATTCCATAAAATAGAAATGAAGGAACATTACCAAACATTCTGTAATGACACAGTCACATTGGTACCTAAACCACACAAAGACCCAACAAAGAAAGATAATTTTAGACCAATTTCCCTTATGAACATTGATGTAAAAATGCCCAATAAAATACAAGTAAACTGAATCCAAGAACACATCAAATATATCATTTACCATGACCAGGTAGGCTTCATCCCAGCCATGCAAGGGTGGTTCAATATACATAAATCCATCAATGTAATCCATCATATAAACAAACTGAAAGAAAAAAACTACATGATCATCTCCTTAGATGCTGAAAAGCATTTCACAATATCCATCACCCATTCATGTAAAAGTCTTGGAGAGATTGGGGATATGAGGCACGTACCTAAACATAGTAAAGGCAACCTATAGCCAACATCAAGCTAAGCGGAGAGAAACGTAAAGTGATTCCACTGAAATCAAGGACATGACAAGGCCACCCACTCTCTTCTTATCTCTTCAACATAGTACTTGAAGTCCTAGCTAGAGCAATAAGACAACTAAAGAAGATCAAAGGGATGCAAATTGGAAAGGAAGAAGTAAAAATATCACTATTCACAGATATGATAGTATACATAAGTGACCCCAAAAAGTGTACCAGGGAACTTCTACAGCTGATAAATACTTTCAGCAAAGTTGCTAAACACAAAAATCAATTTTAAAAAAGCAGTAGCCCTCCTGTATACAAAAGATGAACAGGCAGAGAAAGAAATTAGGGAAATAACACCCTTCACAAACACACACACACACACACACACACACACACACACACAAAGACCCATAAAGTATCTTGAGATAACTCTAACCAAGCAAGTGAAAAGACTTGTATAAAAAACATAAAACAAAAAAAACCACCAAGCCTCTGAAGAAAGAAATTGAAGAAAATTATCAGAAGACAGACAGATCTCACATGCTCATTGATTGGTAGGATTAACATAGTTAAAATGGCCATTTTACCAAAAGCAACCTACAGATTCAATGCAAATCCCATGAAAATGCCAACACATTTCTTTACAGATCATGAGAGAACAATTCTCAAATTCATATGGGAAAGCAAAAAAGTCAGAATAACTAAAACAACCCTGTACCATAAAGGGTCTTCTGGAGGAATCTCCATCCCTGACCTTAAGCTATACTATAGAGCAACATTAATAAAAATGGCATGGTACTGGCATGGAAATAGTCTAGATGATCAATGGAATTGAACTGAAGACCCAGCCCCCACATACCTATGGACACTTGATTTTTGACAAAGAAGCTAAAATCATAAAATGGAAAAAAGATAGCATCTTCAACAAATGGTGCTGGTTTAACTGGATGTCTATAGGTAGAAAAATGCAAATAGAACCTTATTTAGCACCCTACACAAAATTCAAGTCCAAGTGAATTAAAGATCTCAACATAAAACCAGACACACTAAATCTGTTAGAAGAAAAAGTGGAAAAGAAACTTGAACTCATTGGCACAGGAGACAACTTCCTGAACAGAACACCAACAGTTCAGACTCTAAGATCAACAATTATAAACGGGACTTCATGAAACTGAAAAGCTTCTGTAAGCCAAAGGACACTGTCAACAGAACAAAATGGCAGCCTACAGACTGAGATAAGATCTTCACCATCCTTACATCTGACAGAGGGCTAATATCCAAAGTTATAAAGAACTCAAAAAACTAAACATCACAAAACCAAATAATCCAATTTTTTAAATGGGGTACAGAGTTAAAGAGAGAATTCTCAACAAAGGAATATCCTCAGCAAAGGAATAGCTAAGAAACACTTAAAGAAATGTTCAACCTCCCCAGTCATCAGGGAAATGTCATCAAAACAACTTTGAGATTCCATCATATACTTGTCAGAATGGCTAAAATAAAAAACTCAAGTGATATCACATGTTGGTGAGGACATGGGGAAAGGGGAACACTCCTCCATTGCTGGTGGGAGTGCAAACTTATACAACCACTTTGGATAACTATCTGGCGCTTTCTCAGTCATACCACTCCTGGGCACATACCTAAAAGATGCTCCACCATACAAGATCATTTGCTCAACTATGTTCATAGCAGCTTTATTCATAATAGCCAGACTCTGGAAATAACCTAGATGACCCTCAACCTAAGAATGGATAAAGAAACTGTGGTACATTTACACAATGGAATACTACTCAGCTATTAAAAACAAGGAAATCTTGAAATTTGCAGGCAAGTAGATAGAACTAGAAACAATCATCCTGAGTGCAGGAACCCAGACCCAGAAAGACACACATGGTATATACTTATTTATAAGCTGATATTATCCACATACTACAGGATAACCACACTACAATACACAGACCTAAAGAAGCTAAATAACAAGGAGGACCATAGGGAGGATGCTTAATTCTCATTCAGCAGGGCAAATAGAAGTCACTGGAAGCATCTGAAGAGAAGGAACAGGACAGGAAACTACCATAGAGGTCCTCTGAACGACTCCACACAATGAGGGGGTCGAAGCAGATGCTAAGACTCACAGCCAAAATTTTGGGGTAGAGTACAGAAAGTCTCATGGAAGAGTTTGGGGATAGAAGGACCTGGAAGGGACAGGAGCTCCACAAGATCAATGGAGCTGACAAATCTGGGCAGGGGAAGGGGGTTGGTGTTCCTGCAGAGACTGATACACCAACCAAGGACCATGCATGGTGAGGACTGAGACCCTTTGCTCAGATACAGTGGATAGGCAGCACAGTCTCCTTGTGGGTCCTACAATATGGGGAGTAGGGACTACTTCTGACATGGACTCTGGTGACCACTTGTTGATCACTTCTCCCTGTTGGCCACAGAGGAAGAGGATGCAGGCAGTCCAGATGAGATTTAACAGGCTGAGGTCAGATGATAGGGGAGGAGGGCTTCCCTTTCTGAGGACTAGGGGAGGAGGAGAGGGGGGATGAGGGAGGGAGGGTGGGAATGGGAGGCTATGAGGGGGGCCTATAATCAGGATGTAAAGTGAACAAATTAAAAATGAGAGAGAGGCAAATCCATTTATAAAACTCACCAGTCTCCTCCCTTTTTTTTGTTTTTGTTTTTGTTTTTTTTCAAGACAAGGTTTCTCTGTGTAGACTTGCCTGTCCTAGACTTGCTTTGTAGACCAGGATGGCCTCAAACTCACAAAGATCTGCCTGCCTCTGCCTCCTTGAGTGCTAGGATCACAGGTGTGCACCACTGCACTCAGCTATCAGTCTCCTCCTTAATGGTGTATCAACTTTTTTTAATCTGCATTCTTAGGTATCCTTTGAACATTTACATTTTTTTCTCCTTGAAAAAAAAAGAAAAGGGACTCCCTTCACCATTCCCACTTCTTTTCTTCCCTAACCCTGACTCACTGGGCTATAAGCCATCTTCCAGCCTACCACCTCACCCAGAAGTCCTGCTGTGTTATTGGGTAGGGCAGATCAGCAATTATTTTTCAGGGCTGGGGATCAAGCCCAGTCCTTGCTGGGCAAGTGCTATAAGCCTGGGCCAAATCCCTAGTCCTGCTCTGTTTTGATCTTTAAGACATCTTCTCAGGCTCAGGTTGGCCTTGAAGTCATGATTTTCCTGCTTCAGCTTCCTGAGTGCTGGGGATACAGGCATGTGCCATATCTGGCTGCTTAACATCATTTATAATACATTATAATGTTAAAAGAATGATCCTAGAAAGAACATCATAGTTGCATTGTACTTCTATGTAATAGGGAAAGATCCCTTAGTATTTTTTATCTTGAGGGACTTACCCTTCAACGCCATTTATATCCACCTTTCAACTTACTCACTGAGCAGCCAACCTTGTTCTGTTCTGGCTTAGTCCAAGAAAAGCTAAATTCCTCCTTTACCAGCTGGACATGTACTCATGGCACGTTATTTTTCTGTAGGACTTAGTTTCTTTATTGACATACTAGAAGTGTTGATGATGTCCTGGCCAAGGCTATCCGTGATGGGTATATAAGATAAGGCATGCTTAATACTTAGCACATTCTTTAGCACTTGGCAGACATTAAAAACATTAAACTATTGTCATTTATTCTTTTATTCCTGTAAGCCACACTTATTGAGCACTTACTATATATAAGATTTTTCAAACCAATGGGAATGAAAAGAAAGTAGGTCTGATAGTGTGGAACTGTAATCTCAGCTACTTTGGAGACTGAGGCAGGAGGATTGCCAAGTACAAAGCCTGCCTGGGCTATAAAGTGAACCCAAGGTTAATTTGGGAAATGTAGTGAGATCTTGTCTCATAATAAATGATAAAGGCTATTAGCATCGGTTTAATGCCCGGATTCCGTACAAATAAGGAGAGAACTGACTTGGTAAAATTTTCCTCTGACCTCAGCACACATGCTGTGGCACAGTACCACTCTCTTACTAACAATAAGTAAACAAAGTTTAAAACAAAATAAAATAAAAATAGACTGTGGGTGTAGCTCAGTGGTAGAGTACTCACCTAGCATGTACAAGGACCTGATTTCAACCTCAGTAATTGTAGGGGACGGGCTACATGGCCAATGTTCAGCCATCTTGTCAGAACCTAGGTTTCTATTTCTCCAGAAGTCTGCCATTCGCCAGAAACTAGCTGACCTTGTCGTAGGTCGGCAGTTAGACACCTGTTGTGGTTTATTGTGGGGGCTGGTCATTCTAGACCCCCGAGCTACTCCTTTTCCGGTGAGACTACTGATAAGATCAGATTAAAGGCCAGCTGCCTGTGAGCAGCAGTTCCGGGAGCTTTTCCCTGACTAACCAGATCCTTCATGACTTTCCTGGAATTTCTCTCCTGCAATTATAGCAGCTGTAAAGGTAGATACCTACCTGCTGGAGCATTCTAGAGTTAGGTATCCATAGCAACCCTTGCTTACGCAAATACCCATGCCTCTGTTCCTATATAAACTCTGTGAAATTTTTCAATAAACGGAGTTTGATCAGAATGCAGACTTGCCCCCTTCTTCGTGTCTGTGTTCTGTCTCTATACAGGAAAAATTTTCTTCTGAGCGTTAGTCAAACCCCGATGGGCCGGGGCAAGTAATGAAAAGAAAATAAGGGAGGGAGGATGAAGAGAGGAAGAGACGGATGGGAAAAGGGAACACAAGAGAGAAAGAGCATGGAAGACATGTATGCCACCATGTTATGAACACTAGAAACTCACCTGAATATTAGCACTTTTATTATATTATTGTTATTATGTGTGTGTGCATGTGTGCATACATGTGTGCATGCATAGTCCTGGCTCGATGCTCATGTATATGGTGGAGGACAGCATTTAGGAATTCTTTTCTCCATCTTGTTTTTGAGGCAGTTCTCTGCTTCTGCCATGAGTCATTCTCCAGGCCAGCTGGCCCCATAGGCTTTACCCAAATCTCCCGCCTCTGCCCCGCACCCCCACCCCCTGCAGTAGGAGCTTATGCCATCACTTCTGCCTGTCTATGTGGGATTTGTAGCTTGAACTCAGTTGGTCAGGTTTGCACGATAATCACTTTTACCTAGGGAGGCAGGCCACGGGCCCATGCACCTCATTTTTAAAAAAAACCCTCTACAACCATATGAAGTATTTTCTTTGCAAAGGGATAAATGCATCATTTTTTTTTAAAAAAAATTCCAGAGACCTAGAATTTACATCCACACTCCCCAACCCCTTTATATGTGCTTCTTGAATGCTTGGCCCAGAGCACCATTATCGGCCATCAAGGCAAGGGCTTGTGTGATATACTAAGCTTCTTATACTGGAAATCTAGCTCAAAAAGCAAGATTTCCTCTTCTCTTCGCAAGGCTGGAATTCTTGACTTTGATATATCATTTATGCAGCCCATCCATTATTGATGCATTACAGCTTTGACAAGAGGCAGCGACCTTTTAAAATCAAAACTACTCTGTCCTGACCCGTTTCTTATCCATACTCTTTTTCAGAGCACAAGAAACTCCTGCCTGCAGGATTCCCTTTGAAGCTTCCTTTTCTTTGCACACAAATGGCAGGGAGCAACCCCCCCACACACACACACACAACCTGAGTGCTCCTATTTGGTGGAGAAGCTTCGAAGGCATGTCTCATTTTAAATTCTGAAGTGCAAATGTCATGTAATGAAACTATCAGCAATGACTTAAATGTGGTTAAATATGGAAACTTGGCATAAAGTCGGTGTTTATTTGCAGCCGGTGACAGTGATAAGGGCAGGAGCCTTCCCGATAAGTGGCTTTCAGCCATCGTTAATCGGCTGATAGATGGATAGGAGATAGGCTGGTCACAGAGGACGCCGTCTCATCCTCTGTAATGGAACAGGCTTGTCCATCTCACAGAGGGCGACAGGAAGACCACGTGGGCTGCAGATTCCATTACTCTGCTCAGAACGACCTCTGTGCCCGAGAGAAGGCAAAAACCAAGAGACCTTGACCCGAATCGTCGTGGAAGCTCAGAGACTCTCAGGATGTCAGAGCTAGATGGGGTGTTGGTGGTCCTTTAGGCCAACCCTTCCATTTTCAGATGAGGAAATTTCCATGAGTAACCATACACCAGCATTTATTAATCAACGCACATGTATTGATTCCCTGCACAAACCCTTTGGCTGGTTGCCTGTTGCCCTGGGTCTTTATTTAGACAGCAAGGCCCTTCCTGGTGTGCCTTCTGCTTCTCTGCCTCTTTTATCTCTCTGTCTATTCCTATTTCAACGAGGCTTAGGGAGAAAAGGGCTCCAGGCAGGTTGCACTGCTAGCTGGGGTAGCTCTCGTAAAGCTTTAGGTGTCTTGGATGCTAGCAGTGCAGCATTTTCCCAGAATTCCCCACAATGGCAGGCTGCTCTCTCCGTCACCTTCTCTTGCTCCTCCCCTCACAGCTGCACCACTAACACATTTGCTCGCCCCTTCATCTGTTCCCTACTTGACCAGTCAAGAGTGCTACGTACCCACCGTTTGTAAGGAAAATTCTGCAGTGTTGCCTGCACAGAGTAGGTGTTCATTACATGGCTGCTGGCTGAATAGATGGCTCCTTACATGCCAACCCCAGCGGTAGAAATCAAGAAGGCAAAACCCCACATGACACCAGCCTGTTAAGGAAGAAATAAGTCTAGTCCATTCAAATCATTCATGACTTTGCTTCCTTAGGATATTTTTCAGTTTGCCAAATTTCAGGAAGGCATATTCTTAGGAGTATTGAAAAGGTGGTTTAGAAATGCCCAATTTTGCAATAATGATTAAGGATACCATTAGAGATGACACAGAGAAACATAAGTAATCTTCAATTAATCTGTCCCCTCCCTCATGATAAGAAAAGCTATGTTTGTTGTACAGAAGAACCTCTGGCAGGGGGATCTGAAGATTAATATTTATCCCCTCTGTTCCTGTCTAAGAGACAAGTATGAGAAATAGGAGGCTGTAGAATGTTAGGGCATTGGGGGAGCTTGGGAGCACCTAGCCAGTCCTCTTACTGCAGGGGAAATGACACACTAGAAACAGACAACTGGCTCACATAGAGCCACCAGGCAAGTTAGTGGTCACCATGGGCCCTGGCACTCCACCTTGTGCTCCGTCTCTGATAAGGTACCTTGATTCTAAACCTCCGAAGGTTCAAGGATATAAGGAGGCTGCATTTGGACACAGGAATAAATTCCAGGTGCAGATAAGGCTCCTTAGCAACTGATGGAGATAACGTTGTCAAAGGCAGAAGACCACGGCCAGAAGGAGGTTCTCTGCATTCTAGACATCAGCACGGCATCCTCACTGCCTTGAGCTCATGGGCCAGGAAGTCCTTTTACTGCCCAATTTTCATTTGCCAGTAATCTTCAATTTTCCAATGTATCAATTATTTAACAAAGCAGTCCATGAAGTCAGTGAATTCATGGTGTCAGATACCCTGGAAAGATGGGCAAAGTTGCAGCTGATCCCCAAAGACTATTTGGAGGTTCCCAAAGACACTAGCTATCAATTATTTCCATAGGTTATTAGATACAGGTTGAAAAACTTATTGAGCTCTTACTGTATGCCAGGGCTGCAAGAGAGGGTGCAGAAATGAATAAGATGTACTGACTACAAGGTCCGAGGGGGCATCAAATAGTGATTGATGCCCCTCCTTTCTCATCATGACCTTCCATTCCAGGACAAAGAGTTTCTGGCCTCAGCTTAGGCTGAACATGCTTAATTTGTAAATATATTTTTGTTTGTTTGTTTGTTTTTTGTTTTTCGAGACAAGGTTTCTCTGTGTAGCTTTGGCTGTCCTAGACTCACTTTGTAGACCAGGCTGGTCTCGAACTCACAGCGATCCACCTGCCTCTGCCTCCCGAGTGCTGGGACTAAACACGTGCACCACCACGCCCAGCTTTGTAAATATATTTGTAATGATTCACAAAAATAATAGTAATTATCCTACAAAAAATAAAGGCAAGGGTAGAATTTTCACATGTACTATCTGCCATGCCAAATATTTGAAAATTTTCAAATGTGGGAGCATTTTGAGCTTCATATTTTTATATTAAGGTTTCACACACAGGTTATGTTTTCTGCAACACTGGAGTGTTGTGCCTTTTACAAGGTAGGCAGCTACATCTATTTTCTTGGTCCTTTTTTGAGAGATAGTCTTAACTGAGTTTACACGTCCAACCTGGATCTAGTAGGTCCAGCTAGTTGGTATCCCTGCCTGAGCAGAATAATTAAAGATCAATGAATTTTGTGGAAAAAAAGAATGTCTAATGTGTGTGTGCATGTGTGTGTGCGTGCGTGCGTGCGTGTGTGTGCGTGCCTGCCCGCCTGTCTGTAAAGCATATATGTATTTAGCTTTGCCTGTTCTGGAGGATATTTTTGGTGGAAGGACATACTATGTACTCTCCTGCTATTCCTTTCGTTAGTAGTGTGTTTTAGTGATTTATTTTTTCAGATTGATTCATGTTGTGGTTAATTCCATGCTGTTGCTACCTGACTTTCCCTTGCATAAGAGATCCCTAACCCTAACCCTAACCCTAACCCCAACCCTAACCCTAACCCTAACCCCAATCCTAACCCTAACCCCCTAACCCTAACCCTAACCCTAACCCTAAACCTAACCCTAACCCCAACCCTAACCCTAACCCCAATCCTAACCCTAACCCCCTAACCCTAACTCCCTAACCCTAACCCTAACCCTAACCCCCTAACCCGAACCCTAACCCCAACCCTAACCCCAACCCTAACCCTAACCCTAACCCTAAGCCTAAGCCTAAGCCTAACCCTAACCCTAACCCTAACCCTAACCCTAACCCTCCTCATTCTATTTTTATTTATTTATTTTTTCCCTACTCATTCTAATTCTGGTGAGAATTTGGATTGTTCCAGACACCAAGCCGTGCGGTAGGGAACATTCTTTAGTACACATGCTACTAGACTGTGTAAGTTCCCCAGAGCAAACGTGGGTGGAGTTACTAGATTTGCCTGCACTGCCTGCATTCATCTTGATAATGCCAACGTGTTTGCTAAAAGATCTGCCTCTTATATTAGTTATTTTGTGGTGCTGAGGATGGGACCCAGGGATTTGCACATCCATCATTTATCACTGAGCTACACTCCAATAAATATCTCCAGAGCCGGAACTGGAAACGTGAGTGACAAGGAGTGTTGGCCATGAGTAGAAATCAGGGCATGATGTGAAGGAAGCACCCAACACACAGGAAAGTGGAAGCACCCACTTCTCATAGTTTCCACACAATTAGGGAAGGCACAGGCCCCTTGTTCACTGCTGTTCCCTTTTCTTCTTTACTCCAATGCACTTGACAAGCCTCATTTCTTACCCATTGTGATATCCTACCTTCCAGGTAGTGTGCCCACTTGCTTCTCTCTGCTCACTGTTCTATGGACACATTCCCGTTGTTGTAATAGTTTCCTATCAACTGCATGAGCCCAGCATGACAGAACAAGTCAGATACTGTACACTTGTCGCTCATGGCAAGCAGCAAGGATTCATAATAAGCTACACTCCCAAGACACAGGGAAGATGCCTCATGTCACACTACAGTTGAGAGACCTCAGAGGCATTCTGGCCTGTGTTTATGTGCCCTGGGAACCACTTGTCTTACCAATCACCAGCATTGTCCAATTTCCTCTTCCAGGAAGACCTCTGTTAGACCATTCTGGACCTTTTCACATGATCACAGAGAGATGTGTTCTCAGTGGGCCTCACAAGCAATAGAAAGGTAACTAAGATAACTGATATGTAACTAAAATAAACCCTTTCTGCACCAAGTTCTTACGGTCATGGTGTTTTATCCCAGCAATAGAAACCCTATCTAAAACACTTTTCCTTCTAGTTGTTCCCAGGGCTACTAGCCCAGGGATAGCACTGGCTTCTCATATCAACCATAAATCAAGAAAAACGAACCATCATATGTACTCACTTATAAGTGGATTCTCGCCATGTAGTACAGGATAAACACACTACAATGCACAGACACAAAGAAGATAATGAACAAGGAGGCCCAAAGGAGGATGCTTAAATCTCACACAGAAAGGGAAATAGAATAGACAGAGGTAGTGGTTGAAGAGAGGGAACAAGGCGGGAAAGGAAGCACAGAGAAAAAGAAGAGTAGAGATCAGACCTGGGGAAAGTGGGGGAGGGGGATCAGGAGGACAGAAGGCCTGCCGAGAAAAGAGAAACTTCGGGTGAGGGCATCTCTGTGACAACCTAAGTGAGAATAGGCCTCTGGGAGGATATGAAAGGGACTCACTCTAGATGAGACTCCTAGCAGTAAGGGGTCATGGAAACTGAAGAGGACATCCTCTAACTACATAAGACTCCTAGTGGAGGGAGGAGAACACCAACTCACCCACAAAAACTTTGATCCAAAATTTACCCTGCCTACAAGACGTTTAAGGACAAAGATAGAACAAATAGAGTAGAGACTGAGGGAATGTCCAACCAATGCCAGGCCCAACCTAAGACCCACCCCATGGGAGAGAACCAACCCCTGACACTATTAAAAATACTTTGCTATGCTTGCAGACAGGGGCCTATCAGAGTTGTCCTCTGAGAGGCTCCACCCAGCAGTGGTTCGAAACAGATGCTGAGACTCACAGCCAAACACTGGGTGAAGCATAGGGAGTCTAGTGGAAAAGTGGGGAGGATAAAAGGACCTAGAGGTAACAATACCTCCACAAGAAGACCAATAGAACAAACTAACCGGGGCCCATAGGGGCCTGCCGAACCTGAAGCACCAATTAAGGACCATGCACAGACTAGACCTAGGTCCTCTACACGGATGTAGTTGGTGGACAGCTCAGGCTTCCTATGGGTCCACTAGTAAAGGGAGCAGGTGTTGTCTCTAACACAGACTTTCTTTCCTGTTTTTTGATCACTTCCCCCTGATTGGATTGCCTTGCCAGGGCAGCAAGGGAAGAGGATGAACTCAGTCCTGATGCAACTTGATGAGCTGAGGTAGAGGTGTAGGGAGCCTCCCCTTTTCCGAGGAGTAGGGGAGGGGGGAGAGGGAATGGAAGGTGGGACTGGGAGAAGAAGAAGGAGTAGGCTACTACCAGGATGTAAAGTAAAGTAAATAAATTAATTAATACATAAAAAGAAAGAAAATGAACCACAGGCTTGTCCACAGGCCAACCTGCTAAGAGTATTTTCTCATTTGAAGTTCTCTCTTCCTGATGTCTCTGGCTTCTGTCAGGTTGACATAAAATTAACTATCACAAAGAGGAAAGATGTCCTTGGATCTATGCTTTGGAGCTGTGAACCCCAAATTAAATGCTTTCTTTTATAGGTGGCCTTGGTCATGATGCTTTGTCACTTTGTCACAGCAATAGAAGTAACTGTGATATGGACCTGTAAGTTAAAACATCACTCCCTAAGTTGCTTATGACCATGATGTTTTATCATTGCAATGGAAACTCTGACTAAGACCCTTTCCTTTCCTCTCCACCAGTGGAGTCCACCATCCCCAAGAAGACAAATTTCCAGCTTTATCTTTCTCACTTCTCTTGCAATGGAGGCGGCCATATAGTCCTTCTATGGTCAATAAGATGTGAAGAGAGAGCTCTAGAGACTTTCTGATTAAGACTTTGCCCCTAGTGAGGAGAAAGTGACACTTAAGAGAACTGACTGACTTCCTTCCTCTAGGTCCTTCCTGCCTGGGACACCATCACGTGAGTCCCAGAATTCATATGGATAGATTGCTCCTAGGGTATGTATTTACCAAACACAACCCAAGTAGAGGTAAAGCCCAGGTTCTTTGTGACACTGCTAAAGAGAGAATTGTTTATTCTGACACTTCTTTTTGGGGGGCAATGATTCAATGTTCTTATAACTTAAGGGGCTATTTGTTGACTACTCTAACAAGTGTTGGTTTTTGTTGTTTTGACAAGAACTTTCTGGAAGTATTGCAACTATTAAATGGTAGAGAAGAAAAGATGGGTAGGAGGCATAATAACCATGGTAAGGGACTGTGGCCGAAGGTGGAGAGAGGGCTGCAAGTCCAAGGCCAAAGGGTCCAGGGCACTAAGGTGAAGGGTATTGAAAGCAACAAGAAAAGATAAACGTTGGCTTTGGTAAAGAGGATTTACTGAAAAGACTGTGGCAGCTGAGTATTGCTTCAAAGAAGGCTTGAACCAGGAGATCTGCAAGTGGTTCCACAGCCAGGTACAAAACAAGCTGTGTTTATATTAAGAATTAAATAAAGCTATCAGGAACTAGGGGAGGGGGCATCACAGTCAAGGGGGGCAGGGCCGCAGAACAGGTGTGGTCAGCTGATTCTCTGGAGGAGACCTTAAGGATATGTTGTAAGTCCCAGTGTTCAAGAGTAGGCCAAAGCTCAGGCACGGAGAGGAAGAGGGTTGCCTGAGTCATGTTTGGCCAAGTTCAGGTGGTGAATGTTTTGTCAAGACAGAAGAAATTTTGTCTTTCTCTTGTTTTAAGGTTTCTATTTCACAGGCCCCTTTCCAGTCCCTGAGTTATAGGCTTTCTGAAGATGGACAGAAGCAGTTGGTGGTGGTAGATATGATCCTAAGTAGCAAAGCCACATGGCTGGTCTCAGAAAAGAGATAGGAAGTAAAAAAAAAAAAAACCAATTATATCCACACCTTCACTTAGTCCATCCAACTGATATTAGTGCACCGAGTCCCCTGCCCGGTAATTATCACAGACCATCACCATTAGCTTGACTTGAAGATAATTGAAAGTGTGGGCTTCTGTATGAACATAAGAAAATCTTCTGAATATCCCATTCAAAATAAGAGTTTCAAAGTTATCATCAGAAATTTTCTAAATGATGCTGATTTCTTAGGGTGATACAAGCATTTGACTTTTAATGGGATACAGGATGACTATAGTCTTCCTGACACTAGCTTCCCATAAACTGTGTGGCTGCCTCTCTATTACACATCTTTTCTTTCCTCTTTCCCACCTTTGCTTCTTCCTATAGCTCAGACACTTCATACAGCATAATAGAAGCTCTGAACTATTTCTCAATGCCATGTTTATTTTTTCAGCAGAATCCTCAAAGATTTTCTAAGAATGGAGATGTTCACCTAGAAACTACATTTCCAGCCTCCCTTGCAGCTAGCATAGCTTTGTGATCCTTTTGTTCCTAATGGTGCATTAATGAAGTGGTACATTCAGATTTGGGGACTGTAACTAAAGAGAATCAGGCCTAGTCTTTCCTCTATTTCTGTCCATCATACCTGCTCCTTAAACTTTCAATATGACAGAATAAGTCTCAGTATTCCTTGAACTACTATAGTTGGGCATCTGCTTATTATAGTAGCCTGATATGTTTCCTACCTAAAGCTGCAGATTTAGTTTGGCTTGATGGTGGTTCCTGAAAGCTTGATTCTTTAAAGCCAGCTACAGGGGACACTTAGGATGAAGAAAACAAGAAATGGGTTAGAAATCAACCTAGAACTCCCCAATATTTGACTTTTTCTAGTCAAGAATCTTAA
Organism: Acomys percivali; assembly: GCA_907169655.1. Classification (NCBI taxonomy): domain Eukaryota; kingdom Metazoa; phylum Chordata; class Mammalia; order Rodentia; family Muridae; genus Acomys; species Acomys percivali. The sequence continues at coordinate 42,127,354 of OU015742.1, forward strand.
AGAACTGAAAAGCTGGACAGGAGCACACATCACTGGTAGTATATCTTAGGACTGAAGAGGCTCCAGTGAAGGCTCTAGAGGTAAGACAGATCTAGGTATATTTCTTAGCTTTTTAAATTTGTGCAGTTATTAACATGTTTCTATAAGTTTTCTCTTCTATCATGTGGTTATAATGATTTTTGCCTCTGTGTGTGTGCATGTGTGTCTATTTTGAGAACGGAAGAGGACCACACTGACACATTTCTATTGAAATAAAAGCTTCTGGTGGATGAAAACCAAGTCCCTTCTGTTGTTAATTTGTTGGGGGTGTCTAAAACAAGTCGCTGTCCCTTTCTGGGCCTGTTGCTTCAGCTGTCAAATGGGGCTGTTTAGACTTGACTATCATTCAGTCTTTTCCTGTCTAGGTATCCTGTGGCTCAACAAACCAGGCTACAACATTGTGCAGAGACACAAAGCAACTGCTGGCATTGTCTTGATTGACCCTGAGATCTGATTGGACCTGGGAAGTTGGTGAGGCCATGACTGACCTGAAATGACTCATGGTAGGAATATTTACATCTCATAAACAGGCAAGCCCTGTGCCTCATACTCCAAACCAGCCTTGCAGGATGCCAGCTCTTGAGCATTTATCTACATGATTCTTTCTGTTGTTGTTGCTGTTTGGTTTGGTTTTTTGGTTTGTTTGTTTTGTTTTGTTTTGTTGTTTTGAGACAGGGTCTCTTTACATAGCCCTGAATGTACTGGAACTCATTCTGTAGACCAGGCTGGCCTGGAACTCACAGATATTCACTTGCTTCTGCCTCTCATGTGCTGGGATTAAAGGCGTCCACCATCACCCCTAGCATGCTTCTTACTACAAAGAAAGATAAATGGAGCCATAATATTTTCTTGGTCCTCAAGGCAGCAAACATAACCAGTAGAGCTGAAAGTGAAGAGATAAAAGTCTGTTTACAATGTACAAAAGATTGGAGGGAAGCATTAAAAGTTACCCAACTCCTGGATCCCGGGTGCCCTGGTCCAGCTCTGAGTTGTAGTAAATGGGCCCCTTGTGGCATGAAGGAGTTAATAACTCTCCCTTAGTGACCAACTTACCTGGCCTTGTTGTTCTGTGGCTCACCTTGGGTGAGCCCTTTTATAATTTAATTAAAACCGGAGGCACCAGATAATGGGCTGATGGTGTTGGCAGCCCCTTCCTGGGTAAGAGGTAGGCTCCAGGGAGGAGGAAAAAGGTCATCTAAGACGCCAGGCAATCAGGAGCAGTTGTTCAATTAGTCTAGCTAATCCAAACAAAGTAGATACCCAGGGCCCTGATTCACTTAGCTTGGTGGAACCTGGGCTTGGAAAACATTTGAAGATGCTGGACCATCCATTTTCACATGCCACCCATTATAGTGTCTGAAGTGTGTTTTAAGGAACATCAGTTCTTTGTCATGCTGGTGTCATCCTAGCCTCTACCCCCAAAAGTTCTCATTGCTATATGAATTTGAGGAACACCGACATTCCCAACAGTTAACAGGTTTCCTTTCCTATGGTACTATGGAGGTTTTAATGGGCTAAAGTACTTCTCATACTGTTGGAGTTCTGGGTCAGTCTGTCATCTTGTTGTTCACAACAAAGAGTATAGCTTGTGCTATCTGCAACTTATTCAATGCTTAGTATTCACCCAACTTAGTCAAACCCTTTTTAGGAGCCAGGCTCATGATCTTGGGTAGCACAGCAATGTACAGTCAGGATAAAAGGCCCCAACTGATGTTTTTGGTTTTGTTTTTGTGCTTACTATGCCATAGTCCAGTACCAAACTGTGTGTGGCTCAGTGTTCAACATTGTACTAAAGTCCCTGGCTGGTTCTGTTCTATAAAGAGAGCCAATTTATGCGCTGGTGATCACTTCTCTCTCTCAGCGGGGTATCCAAATTCGAGCAAGTGAGTAAGTAGTGCTCAGTTGCCAGGAGACACTCAGCTTTGGTTAAGGTTCTGTGCCCTCATGGCAGCATTTATGATCACTGAAAACGAAGCAGGAGTTGAATCTCCAAGGAGGAGGACCAAGAAAGAAGGAAATAGCAAGAAGGATATGGGGGTATGTTCAAGTGGTTGTATACTTACATGCAAACGGGCTTATATAGCCAAGTACAGGACGATAGAATAAAGAAGAAATAAAACAAACAGTTTGAACCTCCAGATATAAATTTTCAGTTGTACCCTCTTTGAAATGGGTCAAATGAAAGCCAGGCAAATCCCCTAATACTAAGGAAAATAAGAGCTTTCTTCAGCTTGCTTCTGTCCTCGGCAGACTCAAAGAGGCAGAAAACCTTTAAGGATGAGTTTTATGAAAAGAGTGCAAATAGAAAGACCTCCGAAGCCCTCCCCAGTGCTCCCTGGGAAATAATTTGCACAGTCAGTCTGGGAGTCACAGATTAAGGGACACGTGTCTATTAGACCCTGCGGCCTTTAGCCAGCACAGAGGCAGCAGGCCTCAGGTCCATCTTCCTGCCTCCAGCACTATTTCTCCAGAGCCTGGCAGGTGGGGCCCATGTATGACATATTCCCCTTCCCTTCCTTCGCCTTCCCTGGTGAGTTTGCCTCATTCATCCACAGAGGAAGTCAAGTGTAAATAGAAAGTTCCAGCTTCCAGGTCAAGCTGCTGTCAGAATTTCCCTCTTCTCTCTGAAATGCTCACAGTCCCTGCCAACTTCTTATTGTGTACCTGTCAGAACTGGCTCCTTCTAATCTCTCCGTGTACAGATTCCCTCCTCCGTGACAGTGTCACTGACCCAAGAAGTCCCTGGAATCAGGCTGTCTCATTTCAAGCAAACATAGTTATGGCTGGATGCTTTCCTCACACTCTCACCAATCAGGTCTCTGGTATGAGGAGCTTTTTCTTCATCAGTAGGGCCCATGTGCTAATTACAAGGAAGATGTGCTATGGAAGGAAGGAGCCTGTCAGGCAAAGAGAGTTGGGGTAATTCATGGTGTCCTGCTCCTCAGTATGTTCCTCCTGCTAAGACTCCACCACTTGCCTAGACAGAGAAAGTCTGGGAGAGGGGGTGGCTGGCCATTGGCAGAGTAGGATTCTGGGCTTGGCCAGTAGAAGTGTCCAGCTTGTCTATTAGAAGGTGAAAGGCAAGTAATTTGTATAAAAATGAAATGGATGTGGAGATTCCCAAAGCAAGCTTACAGAGGAAGAAGAGTAAGTGACTCAGTGAGAAGGAATAGCAAGAAGAATCTAGAAAGAGGGCTGGAAAGGAGACGTTAGAGAGCTAGGAAGGGAATGAGGCGAGCATAGCATCTCGTCACGTCAGAAGGAGAGAACGGCCGGGTGGATTGTCTAGAAATCATAGGGGAAGACAGAAAAGAAATGGCTGGTGATTATGACCCCTGGGTGAGGTAGCCAAGTGGTCAAGTGTTGCTGTACATGTTGCTCAACCCTGGGGGGGTGGTGAGGTCATTATTGACAATTTTGTCTATGTGGATGATCCATAGAGTTACACCATGCCTCGCCTGAGTGATTTCTGGGGACAGCCCTGCTGGTGAGAAAACTGTCAGCCAAGGGATGAAGGCGGAATCCCATCACCATCTGTGAGAAGTGAATAGAGGGGAGTGTGTGTGTGTGTGTGTGTGTGTGTGTGTGTTTGTGTGTGTGTATAGGTGCTGGAGTCCATGAAGGTGACCCTTGAAGTGTGTTTGGAAGTTAAGGAAAGTGTGATTATGAAGGCTTGAGGAGAGAATCCTCATGGTTTCCACTTGAATTATAGCCTGGGCTTGAGAGTCTGGACATGACTTGGGGAAGGGGGAAATTAGCAAAGGGAGATCTGTGACAGGTAAGGAGGGGCAGGTGGAGGGAGAAGAACCTAGTCACCCAGAGACAAGGATTTGAGTCTCTCCACTCTTTGATGGACACACTGGAAGGCAGCTTCCAGACACACAGAAAGTGCATTGCTTATCTAGGCAGTGCTGCAGGGAGCAAGCACTTGGAGAGCTGGTGGAGAGTGAGCTGCTTCTGGAGTTGGAGTGGACTTCCTTGATGAGATGACCTTGCTGTGAGCTGAGTGCCAAGTGAAGACCAGGGCAGGTGACAATGGACTTAAGCCTTTAAGAGACAGGAAGAACCCAGCATGGCTGGGTCTGGAGCCAGCAGAGGTATGGATAGCATCAGGTCAGGCAGGCCTCTCAAACTGGAAGACACTTCCTTTGGGATGTCCAGTGACAGGAGTGTATGGCGCATCGTCCACCCAAGCCTGGGCTCTGTTTGAGGGTCTTAGCTAGCCTCCCACCCTGCCAGAGTGATTTGAACAAGAACCTTCTTCCAAGTCAGTCCTCAGGGCCACAGCTTACCTGAGCCATGTCTTCCTAGGAAGGTTTCTCAGTCAGGCCCAAGGGCTGATCACTTTTGTTGTCCTCTACCAATGCTGTGTGGCAGAGGAAAGGGACAATCGGGACTGTTGATGTTCCTACAAAGATACAGCTGCGTTAATCTTTCTACATAGGCAAGCGCTTCTGTACTGTTCCGTGGCTGGGCCCTGCCTTTCGTGTGACCCCTCTTCTCCACACTTCACACTATCTGGCCTCTTGTTGCTGATCAAACTTCTTCTTGTTCTATTATTCCCTTGGCTCAGAACAAAAGTTACAGCCTTTATATATTTTGGCCTTCTCATCCCCATAAAATATCTCAAGTTTCTTAATGCACGTATTCTCAATGGAGCTATCTGATGGAAAGAATTCACATTGAAGTATTAGCCAAAGGATATCACCGTTACACTTGCAAATTAGAGGATTTACTCAGAATATTTAGGATACATGTTTGCCAAGCGGTGAGCTTTAGAAAGACAGGAGCAAGACTTGGAAATGGGAGCCCTTCATGAGGATGCTGGCATTCCCCATCTTCAATAGACAGAGAAAGCAAACCTCTGTGTTAATGAGGTTGGAAGTAGCTATGTGGTGCAGGGGGAGAGCTACAAAGCAGCACTTTGACACTGCGCGGGTCTCAATGCAGCGTCTCTGGTTAGGCTTAAAAACAACACGTACTTTGCACAAAAGGCTACAGAAATGCAACATGAACACCTTCTGTGTACATTTTTCCTGCCTTCGTCTTCCTGATTTGGGGCTACTGTCATGCGCTTTCTAGATGAGACAGGCTCAGGAACATAGAGTAATTTCCTTAAAGTCTCAGGGACATACTTTAAAAAGTGTGACATGAGCCTGTCGCGGCAGCCAAAGGAGAGCAGCAGCCATGGCCGTGGGCCTCAATAAGGGCCACAAAGTGACGAAGAACGTCAGTAAGCTGAGGCACAGCCGGCGCCGCGGGCGCCTCACCAAGCACACCAAGTTCGTGCAGGACATGATCAGGGAGGTGTGCGGCTTCGCGCCCTACGAGCGAGCGGTGCGCCATGGAGCTGCTCAAGATGTCCAAGGACAAGCGTGCGCTCAAGTTCATCAAGAAGGGGGTGGGCATGCACATCCAGGCCAAGAGGAAGCGGGAGGAGCTTAGCAACGTGCTGGCAGCCATGAAGAAGGCCACGGCCAAGAAGGACTGACGCCCGCTCCCTCAATAAACGTCTGTGCACAGTTTTATGTGTATTCGCGGCTACAGTGAAAAAAAAAAAGTGTGACATGAAAGCCCATGACGTCTGAATCCAAGAGTTTGTTTGTCCTTTGTGATACACAGCCATGCCTTGCCCTAACATGGTGGCCCTCAGTCTGGCCAGGGCACATGACAACTAGTCACAGCTCTTCAATGCACCAGATTGAGATCTACCTCCTTTCTCTGGGCTTCAGGCTTCGGATCCGAAGAGCAGGGAGACCAACCGGATCACTGCAAAATGAGTATCTCAGGTCAATGAAAGGTTTGCTTGATCTGTGACTGTCCACTGCACTTCCTGCTAGGCTCCTTAGAAAGAGGCCTTGCTTACATGTGAGAGGCACCCTCTCTGGCTGAGCATCAAGACCACCGAGCCCAGAGGAATATGACATCTGGGAGTTTATAAAAGAGCCAGGGCTTTGGGGGTGGGCCATCTTCCTCCCCCAGCAGGCCTGAGCCTAGCCAGTGAGTGCCAGGGTCCCTGCCGCAGCCCTGCCCAAGCTGCTTTCAAGGTGGGGCAAGTTGAGAGTGTTTCTTTCCCTCTTCTGGTGAGAGCCAAGAGGTCAGGAGGAGTGTAGCTGTGACAGATGGAATCTGCGAACTTGTTTGGAAACACCCCTTTCAAGTGCACCCTGAGACAGGATTAGGAGAACAGCTTTGGCCTGGTTTCAGGACTGTCATCTGCTGAGCACCTCCAAGCTCTTTGAAGGAAGTGACAGAGAGACTGAGATTTCAAATCAGGAAAATTGGCCTCCCCACCTCTGCCAGCCTGCAGAAGACAAAAGCTCCCTAGTAGGAAAGTGACACAGCGCCATCTCCTGGCCGGTAGCTGCCTGGCCCTTGGGGGCCTCTCTGGTAGAAGCCAGGACTCCTTTTCTTCAAGGACTTTGAAGAAACATGCTGGAGGGAAGGCCTGTCCTGGCTTCCAGGAGCTGGGGTGAAAGCATGGGAGGTTGCATGTACTCTCAGTTCTCAATGTGGACATATGTGTGCACTCGTGTCTTACACATTGCACATTGAGAGCCAACTTAAACAGCAAGTTGGATTGATCTGTTCTTTGAGGCACAAGTCTTCTACCTGTAGGCAGCTTTCAAGGTTAAATTCATCATGATGAGGCTGTGCACTCTGGAGGCAGTGTGTCTGCATTTGAACCTCAAGTTTCATCATTTTGTAGCTGTCAAGTTCTAGGCAAGTTACCTAACCTCTTTGGGCTGCTCCCCTCGCCCATAGAAGAAGAAGAAGAATGGTACCCATTTCAGCATCATCTTGTGGATGTAGGTGAAGCAGTACAGTGTGTGGCTAGGATAACACCTTGTATGTACTTGCTGTGATTATTATTCAATGGAGAATGGCTCACATGTCTTCTCACCTTCTATAGACTCAGCCAATCAAGCTCCATCCTAATTCTTGTTGGTTGGTATGTCCCAGGCAGATATTTCCAGGTAGAGAAAGCTAATGTTAGAGGCATAGTTCTGTCAACATGGATGCTACCTAAACTCTATATGGCCTCTAGCAGATTTAAGAATCGTGGGTGGGGAACTCCCACGTCCTTTGTTAAGTCAACATGGTATGGCAGTGTGCCTGTCGATGCTGTAGACTGACTGATGACACACTGGGGGACAGGGTAGATGTGTCCTCTCTCCAGTTTTCCTTCCTTCACCTGAAAAGTATCCTGGGGAAGCCAGCAAAGTGGAGAAGGCCTCTGTTCCTAGCCCTCCTGCCACAGTGGAGCCACGAGCATCTTGAGAAATCAGATTTAGGAAGGATGCTCACAGATCCTGACAAAAAAGCTCTTTTTACCTAGAAAAAACCCCACAAAAAACCAAACCAAAACAAAAAAACCCTGATGATGAGGAGACAGGCTGCCAAAGTTAGAGGCTGGCTTTCCCAAGGTCAACCATAAATCAAGGTGACCACATGTCACAGGAACCAGCTCTGGAGTCCTGATGGGGTGTGGGGCCTGATGACAGGGGATTATCTCTTCCCATCCCGTCTGCTGCCAGGCAAGCAAAGCATGTGTCTGCTCATTGCCACCAAGGAAGCCTTCCTGCTGTTTAATGAGGGCTAGCTTGCCCTGGGAAGGAGGGCCTGGCCTGCACATCTGTCTCATCAAAGGGGTCAAAGGCTTAGGACACAAAGGTCTCTCAGGCCTCTATTCTTTGGCCTTTATCACTCCCAGGAGCCATCCTGTTAACGTGCTCAAATAGCCATGAATTTGCCACTGCTGTGTTTGGAGAGCTCAGCCTGGTGAAGAGGGAAGATCTGAAGGAAGAGAGAGCCCTTAGAGTCTCTCAGACGTCTGCCTCTCCTGAGGAGGACTGAGCCATGACTCATCTGGGTTAGAATGTTTTGTTAGCCAATCCTTGTTTTGTTTAAAAACCACCCAAGTCTCAAGGAAATAGCCTCAAGGGAACTTGGAGGAGAGCTGCCTCGCATGCAATCTGTCTACAGGCTACAGCAGTGACCCTAGGAACAAGCTCCGGCCAGAGGCCCTCGACCTGATGCTTGTGCATCTGAAGGTCATGGAGCTTTTGTAGAAAAACAAGACACATTCATGCTTTAAGTTGCAAGGCTGGAGGCTTCATCTGCTATGGAGCTGCAGTGCTCTGACTTCTCTTGGAGTTTAAGAGTTGCCTTTGAACTCACGGCTTCGCCCCTATGCATCTTAGCCTCCTCATCTGTCAAGGGGATTAACAATACTAGGGTGAGAAGGGCATGATGAACACGAAACGTATTTCATCTTCTCTCATGCTTGGCACGTAGACAGCCAGAGGTAGTAGCCAGGTATCAGATATTTAGGAAAACATGTCAGAGAAGACATTGACTCATCAAGTGTCTTCCCATTGAAATGGCTGTTGATTCATTTTGGCTTTGCGAATGTGTCAACAATTGCTACCTACCTGGTGATGGTGGTAGATGTGACACATCTTAATCATGTGGCAAAAGAAGCCTCCTGGTAGCTGCAGCAGTGTAGCTTAAGAACCGTGCAAGGCAAGTCCTTACCCATATGGCCAGGTGACAACATACCTGACCAATGGCATGAGAATATCCAGTATACTCCAGAGGGCAATCAGTGCCTTATAAATGATAGGCTCAGATCTCAATATCCACTCTCCATATAAACTGTCTTAGGCCATGGTATATATGCACACAAAGCAAATTAAAAAGAAAAACAAGAGCAGGGAGTGTTGGCCCATGCTTTTAATCCCAAGCCTTGGAAGGCAGAGGCAGGCTTATTTTTGTAAGGTTAAGACCAGCCTGGCTTACATAGTTTTTGGAGAGCTACAGCTATGTAGGAAGATCCTGTGTCAACACACACACACACACACATGCACGCACATGTGCTCATAAATGCATGCACAAGAGCACACACACACAAGCCAACAACAAAAGTACCAATGATTAATGCATATTCAAAGCCTTGGATATCAACTCAGTCCTTTCTTTCCAGATCAGGGGAAACAATTTAGATAATAATAGAAACAGAGAAATAGCCTAGAATCTGTTTAAAAATTGTTCAAATCTCATGTAACACAGATTAAGTAATTACCAGTAAGACATCATCAGTGAATGGGCTCAAAACTGGTATTAACCAGAAGTCCTTTAACACAGGAGTGTTCCTTTTTTGAGGCTACTTAAAGTATGTATCAGTTCCCTATGGTTGCTATAACAAATGACCACAAGCTGAGTGGCTTAAACCAACACAGGTTTATTATTCTACAGTTCCTATGGTCAGAAATCCAACATGACTGTTGGGGGATGTAGTTCAGAGGTACAGTGCTTGCCCAGAATGCATGAGGTCCTAGGCTCAAGATCCAGATGTCCAGATGGACTTCAGTGGCTAAAGCCAAGGCATTAGCTGGCTGTACTTTTTCTGGAAGCTCCGAGGGGGAGAATTTCCTTGTTTTCCCAGCTTTTAAATGCTAATTCCTTTCTTGATTTGTGGCATTTTTCCATCTTCAGAGCCAGCAACAGTCGCTGGGTCTTCTTTCTCAATGCTACCTCTCAGTTTTGACATTTATCTCCCTCTTTTCCTCTCGTCGATTTAAAGTCCATGTGATTGCACTGGGTCCCTTCTCATCATCTGTCTTGTCATCTGAAGGTCAGACAATGGGCAGCCTTAACACGCTTTGCAACTTTGCTCCCCACTTGCTGTGTCACATAAGACTGCCATGGGCCCCAAGTAACTAAGGTGTGGACATGCTTGGTCGTTAGTGAAGTAGCATCTTGGCTAATGTGTCAAAAACTACTTGAAATCCATTCATTCATATTGTTGCTTTAATCACTATCATTAGCAGGTACAGGTGGGCCACTTCACAGCTGATATGATGTGGGTCGTTGAGTCCTGGTGAGTGCATCAGCCATGTGAAAAGATAGGATGCTATGCAAATTTCTTCATAAAACAAAAATATACTCAACTGTAGGAACTGTGTTTTTGTTTTTTTGTTTTTTTCATATTAAAGTGGTTGAAAGCAGATGCCAGTTGGCTTGTTTTTATTCCACTAAGTGGATGCAACAGTTGATACTTCAGCAAGGTGAGACCTTTCTGGGAAGGAGGAGGTCTCGCTGGTTTGAATGGGAACCCATATGACCACCAGAAGCCTGCCGCAGTTGAAGCATCTGGACCTAGAGCTCTCCTCTTAACCTTCCTTACTCCGCCCCTCACACATTTCTCGGGGTGAAGAGTGTGCTGCCCACAGAGCTTCTCCTCTGACCATCCTGCCAGCCATAGAGTCTCCCAGAACTGAATGAGCTGTCATTTGTGAGCCTACGTCTTAGTAACCTTAAATGCAGTCACACAGTCATGAGCCCCCTCTTTAATATTCTCTTAGTTAGTCTGTAAAACCGAATGTCTAGACCTCCTTCTAGGCCTGGTAGCCACTGTTATACATAACTTATTTGTGAATTAGACTACTCTAAGTACCTCAGACAAATGGTTACATGGCACTTGCCCTTTGTGGCTAGTTTAATTAAATACATGTCTTCAAAGACCATTCATGTTGAAACACGTGTCAGAACCTCCCCCTTTACAGTGCTGAGTAATATTCTATTGTATGTATTGTGCATAACATTTTGTATATCTGCTCCTCTGTAGCGACAATCCTGAAAATTTGGTTTCTTATGTATTATAAGAATATGCTTTAAAAGAAAAAAAAAAAGAATATGTTTTCATTTTAATCCCAGGTGTGGGGATATGGGGCTTTTTGCAGCAGCTGACTATGATTTGCCCCGTGCTCTAGCAGAGGTGTGGTTTTGCCAGCTACGGATAGTTTCTGTGATCGTGTGACATCTGGAATTCTGGGAACTTTTCAGAGAACACACAAATGCCCTTGATATATGGGGTGGGTGGGTGTTGGTCACTTGGGGGGGGGTTGGTTGAGGTTTGTTAGTAGTTGTACTCAAAGAAGAAAGAAATTAGATCCAGGGATCTCTATCTCTGTCTTTCTCCTCTATACTTTCTTATCTAGTGATAGGGATGAAACAGGGAGATGAAAGGCAGGAAAAGAAGAAGCCACAAAGTGGTAAAGGCCAGCTACACTCCTCCGTCAATGGACACCTGGATTACTCCTGCCTTTGACGTTTAGGGAGTGCCACTCATTTGTCCAGCACACGTTATCCATTGAGAACAACGCTGCTATGAATACAGGTATTTAAATATCTCTTTGAAACTCTCCTCTACGCTCATTTGAATGCGTGTCCTGAGTGCAAGCTCCGAATTGCGCTCTTTCGTGAGCCATCACCACTCTCCACAGCACGTGAAAGTACAAACGTGTATTCAAGTTCACAGAAGGCTTCTTCTCACGGGCCTGAATCATGGAGTAACCGAAGGACATGGTACAGGTGGTCTGTTTGGGTGATCCTCGTGACCGTGGCATCCTGTAGGGAGAGCTTCCTCTCTTTTCCTCTCAATAATGAAGCTTTCTGGAGACCCACAAAATCATCATAGGCTGTACTACAATAGTGGTTATCAGCCTGTGGGTTGAGACCCCTTTGGCAAACCTCTATTTCCAAAAGTATTTACATTGCAATTCATAACAGTAGCAACATTACAGTTATGAAATAGCACTGGAAATAATTGATGGTTGGTTGGGGGGGGGGGCGTCACCACAGCATTAGGAAGATTGAGAAATGCTGTGCTAGAATTTGCAAGCCAGAGCTCATTTGTGCCACAGCACTGAGTCTTAAGGATGGTAGTGATCTGCCAGGGTTCAATGCCAGCTCAGAAACAGGGCCACAGCTCTGGCCCAGTGCTCTCCCAATCCCACAGCACTCACTGCCCTCCAATATAGGAGGGAAAACAGATTGTGGCTAGATCTGGGAGCAGGGCAAAAAAAGGCTGAGGGACTGTTTTGTTGGTCATGAGCTCCAAGGCTATAGGCCAAGGTATCCTCCATAGAGAGTGCACAAGGGATGAGGGCCTGGGAGGCTGGGAATGTGGAGTTTGGTGGGTCTCCTGTCTGCAGCTTTGCGCAAGCTTAGGCGAGCCTTAGAGTTCTATGTGTAAAACCAGGAGCTGTAAGGAGTGTGATGTTGAGGGAGTCTCATTCACATGTCCCACACACATTCATTCAGAACCTTAACCAAGCTACACACCCTGCAGTTCCTGAGTAACGAACACATGTGGTGCTGGCCATGCCAGACACACTTCTGTGGTTTTACATTGTATGTGCGACAGTGAGAGAACAGCTTGTGGAAGTCGGTTCTCTTTCACATTATACGTCCTAGGGATGACTCATGTTACCAGGCTTGACTGAAGGTGCCTTTACTCATTATGTTATCTCCCCCGTCCAAGAATCATACATACGTATTAGTTCACTTAAGATCTGGAACAGCAATGGGGGTGGTAATGCTAGGGTTACCGTCTTAAAGGTGAAACCAAGAGAAGTGAGATTCCTTGTCCAAGCACACAAGGAACATTAGAGATGTATCCAGGAACCAAACCCAGTCTTCTGGCCCAAAGCTGTGTATTCAATATCTCAGATGAATCCTCAGGAAATTCATACCCCAGCAATAATACCGATTCCTATTTACTAAACATCACATGGCCACTCATGTCATGCCACCATAGTGGCATTTAGGCATTTATTGTTTTTAGGGCTCAAAACCAGGACCTCATGCATGCTAAACATACCTCTAAGGTCCTTATTTAAGCCTTATGTGAGAGGAGAAGCAATGTCCTCTTCTGTAAATGAGGAAATTAATGCTAAGACAGGCATTGAGTACTGGCCTGTCCAACTCTACAGTCTAAGAGTACTTATCCTGACTCTGTCCTCCAGTCCAGCCTTTGGCACAGTTGGGAAAGAGATGAGATGTGGGGGCCTGGATCTGGGCAGCCCCAGACTGCTTAGCCATCTTTGAACTTCAGTGGACTTTGCCCTACAGCCTGGCATGGCTCTGAGGAGGCATCCCAGAAGCTAGCTGACATGCTGGCTGTCCCGGACTGGTGAAGAGATGGAGGTCAGAGGCCCTGGGATGCAAGTGTGGCAGCAGCCTCACATAGACACGAGCGGAGACCACTTTCACACTATGGCTTCAGAGACCCCTGAAAGTCTCTTCCACAGACTGACTGATGCTGAACACCCAGGAGAGGCTGTCAACTCTCTCCTGCATCTCTGGGGGTGAATGGTCTACCCAGACCTGTTCCTGAGATCAAGCAAGCCCCACACAGACTCAGAGAAAACTGGAGAAGTAGGAGCCCTAGGCTGCCTCCTACTGGCATCCATGCTGGCAGCTTAGAAGGACAAATGAACAGCGAAATGACCTGATGGACAAATGAATGGATCAAGACCAGCTAATCGTGGAAGGAAGAACAATGATGAGAGTCCATCACCAGGGAGGAGAGAGTAAGGCACAGACTAGCCCTTCCGCCTCAGCCCATCCCACTTCTGACAACAGCTCATAGGCAAAGGACAGGCATTTACCAGCAGCATCAAGGCTAAGGTAGAGCTAAGTGGCAGTGTATGTATTATTTATCATGCTTGAGGCCCTAGGTTTCATACCAGCACTCTCCCAAACTGAGAAAAAAAAAAAAAGAAAAGAAAAGAAAAAGAAAAAGAAAAAAGAAAAATATAAGGCTATCCCATTTGAGATTCCGAAGAAAAGGACCTAGAAAACATCTCATAGGCATGCCCCCCTCCCCAAATCCTCTGGAAAAAGTGCCAGTCATCTGCCCCTTTGCCTCCAGGACAGGATTAGAGGGATGCCCGGTGCTTCCTCCCATTGGTACTCCTTGACGGAAGGGTCCTCCCCCACTCCCTGCCCCCTCTGGGAAGCCACACAGAACTCCAAGTTAATTAAAGCCTCCACTCTGAGAAGAAGGGAATGTTCCATTTGGTAAATTTAGAAACAGCTGGTTAGTTTCACCCATTACTTTTGTGCTAACATCAGTGGAGCTCATTCAGCTCTGTCTTTTCATGAAGCTGTCCTTCCAAGGCTACCTGATAGCCACTAATTGCTGCAACTACATTTCTGAATTGCAAATTTTCTGCACTGATAAAAACTTTGATTGCCTGTCAGCTACACATAAGGAAAAGATCAGCAGTGCTAAATGAGGGGTTCCACGCTTGGATAATAATGCCTAATGAATTATTCAGGAAAGAAGGCTTGAACGAAGCAAACAATTTGAAGGGTTACTAGCAGCCGTAACAGTTCAACAGGCAAAAGAACAAAAGTATCATCCTGAACATTACACTAATGATTAAAAAATGCGTATTAATTCTAGATTTGGAGAAAAAAGAAATGCCAATCTGATTTTAAAGGTTAATCATTATTTTCTCAGTACTGCTCTGATCTCCGGTCTTGGGGGGCTGGTGAAGGGGAAGAACCCTTTACCAATATTTTGGGATGTGTAATATTATGACATAATAGAGTCATATAATTTCACACACATCATTTAAATATTGTAAATTTCAAATTTCATTGCAGAAGATAACACACACACACATGAACACATACAAACCTAACAGCGTGGCAGCAGAATGCTCACTTGAGAGAACTTTGCTCAGCATCCACTGTACCAGAGCTAAGGACTTCCCCTCTCCTCGAAGCAAGGGACCCTTCAGAAACAGCAAAATGAAATAAGATGTATGTGATTAAACATATGCAAATACATATCATAATTAGTGACTCTTTCTGGCGGAATTTGAATGTGTTTTACACATTTTGCAAATGCGCTGATGATACCATTAGAAAATTCTTTTAAAGGCTTCTGCCCATTGGGTCTGAAACCCAAGAAAACAAACCAATAAATCAGCTTTTAGTTTCTGTCCAATACTGACACATTTGCTGCTTTCATAAAAATATATTTCTACCACCCAAAGTGCTAATTTGTTTTGACAGATGCTGTGGAATTGCCAAATATGGGGGGGGGGGAGCAGTCCTGGAAACCATAATGCAAAACTGTATAATTAGAGATGTTAAAAAACAGGAACACAACCACTGAGATATTATGATGGCTCTCAATGTTTAAAAATAGCTCTTGGGGGGCTGTGCTTAGGAGTCTCAAGACAGTCGACCCACCAATGGAGCATCTTCGGAAGCCACAGTATGGTACCAGGACAATTGTAAAAGTAGTGTTTAATTACCAAATATGTTGCTAACCACTTAGCAGTTCAATGAGCTTGTCCCCCAACTCAAAAGCCTATGGTATTAGTCATCAATTAGTAATTTTATTATAAAGATGTTTAACGTCAACACAACACTCTTCATTTCTGGCTGTGCCACTGTGCTGTGGTGGCTGCGATGTCTGATTTAGAAGGCTGACCATCTGCCAGGGCCTGTGCTCTCACAGCTGACTAATGCTCTCCCCAGAGGACTGGGGCTCCCTGTGTTTCTGTTGCTGTCTTTTTGATATCAAAGTGAGGTTGATAAACACATTCAAGTCACAATTAAAAAACATTTTCACTGACCAGTTGCCACCGATGGCATCAGACAGCTTTGTTGTAGTAACAACTCGTTTATTAATGGTGTTGATGTACAGGCAAGATGAAGTGCCTCTTTATCTAGTCCTTACCTAGCTCTTTAATTTCCTGTGACATTTCCAGGTACTAGCAATCATGTGAGGAGACGCCATTTGGTGTGCATCAGGCAGAGAGGCAAGACAAATGCTGGGCTTTTGAGGTTAAGGCCATGGGCTGGAAGATCCATGTAAACTAGAACTCACTCTGTGAGGTACATACTACGTGGTTCAAACCAATCCAACCATTGAGCTCTATACTTATACGTGAAGTCTGGAATGAAAAGCAGAACTCACTGTTGTCTTTAAAAAAAATTAGATTGTCCTACAGCAACTCTATATACTTTATATAAAAACAAATGACTTGCTTTTCTATCACTGTGATAAGAGACTCCATAAACAAAGAAACTTCTAGTAGAAACAGTTTATTGGCGGCTTACAGTTTCAGAGGGCGAGTCTATGACCATCATGGCAGGGAACACGGCAGCAGGCAGGTGTGGCACTGGAGCACTAGCTGCAAGCTCACATTGTGAGACACACACACAGAAAGATGCTAGGGATGGCACCAGTATTTTGAAACCTCAAAGCCCACCCCTAGAGACAACCTTCTTCAACAAGGCCACACCCTCTAATCCTTCCTAAACAGTTCCATCCCTTGAGGACCAAATATATGAGCGTATGGGGACCATTCTGATGGAACTACCACAAAAGCTATAGACATTTAGGTTAAAACAACAGTGATCTGACTGGACTCCAGGTCTTTGTGTGGAAAAGGGAGGGCTGGAAGTAGAGCAGCTGCTATCCTAAAGGCTACATAGGTAAAGCTATTCAATCCACGAAGCAGATATTGTCTTTAGTTGTTTTTTTATTTACAGAAGAAAATAAGAAGTGATGTTTCAGGAAGACAAGTTCCCTGCCCAGGGCTTGAACCAGAGTCTTTCCCATGTGACTCGCCTTTGGGCATATAGAAAAGGAGGGAGACTTGGGACAAGACCTGAAGGTTCTACAAACCTTTACTTTTCAAAAGTAGAATGTAGCGAAAAGAACCCAAGTGACACTGTCACCTGGTGGCAAGGCTGAGATTCCCAATTCCTCCCTTTGTGCGCCTTCAGCTGTCTCTTAAGAGCTGTGTTGTCTAATAGGGCAAAGGGTTAAAAGCCCTACACTATGAGTCCTTTATTCATAAAGGACCTTAGGATAACTCCAGGGCCTTAGCTGGCATCACTGGGGACTTCCGCAAGTATGTGGTCTCAGCATTTGGAAGAGCCTGAGACACTTGGGGCAGAGCAGCACTTGGTAGTTCCTGCCCACCCTTCCCAGGCACCATATTCGTAGAAGAGTACCACCACAGGTGTCCTGAGACAGCATGGCTTATGGGGTTGTGTACAACAATGGCTCTCTGAACCATCCCTAGGTTCTAGGCTCTTAATTCTCAGAGCAAATGAGAGTCAATGTGGCAAGCAGGGAAGAGGGGGCTTGTATTTGCTTCAGCCTGGGGGAAGCTGGGTCTACCATGGAGGGGTCACAAGAGTGAGAAGCGGATTGACCTAGGCAAAACCCTGGATCTTAGTCTGGGGTCGTGATCCTGTCACTCTGTCACTGCAAGGAGATATTACATAGAATTTTAAGGCAAAACAAATCCTTTCCTCCCCAGCCTGAGTTTCATCATGGTGTTTATAATAGTGACAGGAAACCAAACTAGGACAGTTCTGTCGTGGGCTTCCATTTATGATATTTGGGCAGTCTTCCTGTCATATGGAGATTCCAGAAGAAAAGCAAACTGCAGCTGTCTGGAGAGCCTAAGGAACACTCCAGTGCTCTGTAAGAGCTTTCCAGTCCCCCTTGGGTTCAGTCTTTATGTATTGCGGGCTGATCTATCCAAGATGATTTGCTTCTGACTCCTGAGCTGTAAAAGGGGGTCTTGGGAGCCACTGGAGCACTCAGCTTTTGGAAGAAAATTAAGGCAGAGAAGGCACCCGATCTTTAAAAAAACCATACTCTTTATTCTAGACAGGTTTTGTTCTTGCCATCCAGTGCAGGTAATGATTGTAGAGGCAAGGTTGTGTGTGTGGGTGGGGGGGGGGTCAAAAATTAGAGAAAGAAAAAGAAGAGAGAGGAGATATACCAAAACCAATCAAGAGGTAGGTAAGGCACCGAAGGAGACTAAGTCCAACTAAGCCACAGCTGGGTCCCCCATGTGCCCCGATTTCTGTCATTGCTGTCTGATCTTGTCCGTCTGTCTGAGGTGGTGGTTGACATTATCCCATCTCTCAAGAACCCAGTGTGTGTTCTACAGTCACATCCACACCCCCACTTGATGTCACTCTTGTAGGTAGGTGATGGCACTAACCTTCCTTCTACAGCAGGGTCACTGAGCACAGAGACGCTCATAAACATCTCCATCTACTCAAAGCAAGAGACAGGCTTCAAACCAGGCAATGTGCCTCTAAAAATGTGGCAAGCTGTCCTGCAACTAGCAGTATCAGTTGGCTTCAAAAAAGTGATGTGATCTTTTCCCCCGGGGCAGAGTTCCTCTCGTCCTACATTCAATAAGCTCTTGACTAGGTTGTTAAATACAAATAGCCAAAACACTATGAATGCAACATTAATATAATTCCTGATTGTTCCGTGGTTCTTCTTGTTGTATGTAGTTTATTTCTTATATGTATAGTAATATAAATGTATATGTAAAAATATTTAAAAAGAAAAAGGGAAAAAAAGCTGATGGAAGGGAGGGATTCTCTCTCTTCATGATATAAAAGAAACCATGTCATGAAGAGCTGGGCCATCAGTCACATGACATTAAACTTGGATGGACTGGACCCACAATACCACTGAGTTCCTGCATGGCTTAGGCCCTTATGCTCGTAGACTGATGTCTTTCATCTCTCCCAAGGAGTAACAGTGCTCCTTAGAGACTTACTTATTTTTATTTTTAGAAGACTGATTTATTTCTTAAAGTTCATTAATCTAGGAACATTGATGGGCTTTGGGATATTTTCAATTTCTACTGCTCTGACTCCAGGACCCACTCACTCTTTCCAGCTCCACGCATGTGCCCTGCATATCCAGGAGGAGCTGGTGGGATAAGGAGCTGTCTGTTAAAATGCTAAATTGATTGCATCCATCCAATCCATATCTGTGTGCAGTGGGATTTGAACCTAAGCCGGGCAAGTGAATTAACCCTATGCCCTCTTGGCCTGTTAGCTCTCTAAGCAAAGCAGGAATCAAATGGAATCCCCCTCATGCTAAGGGGCTGTAGAGCTGTCAGTCAGAGTGAGGAGTCTCTAGAGAGAACATAACAAACCGCGGCCCCAGGGCAGGGGAGCCATGTTCCTGAGTGTCCTCAGTGGCATGCCACCATGGAAGCAATGCATGCACTGGCATGTTTCTGGGATAATAACAAGATTTTTGATTTGTTCCTATAATGAAGGATTATGTCTAAGCACACCAGTGAGTAACAGGGGACTGTCAACACCCAGGTGACCACTTTCCTAAAGAGCTGAGTGAGAGCATAGGGGCAATTTTCCAAGGGGAACTGCCTGCTGTCCCACCACCATCCAGGCAGCAGAAAATCATCCACAGAGGTTGATGAGCAGGTAAGGAGAGTGTCTACAGAACAACAGCCTCTCCGGCCTCTTCAAACTGTGAGTTCACAGGAGTGGGAAGAAGAAAAGAAAACTACCCTCTTCCCACGGAAAGCCATGGGCAATGTCAGCCTCTGGGTTGCATGGATGATCTGGGTGGGGTGTCAGCCTCTAAGCAGAAAGAAGAAACCAGACAAGGTGTGCACTGCACAAAAGGAGCCACGTGAACATGTTCAGGGCTTCTGCTTTTCTGCTCTGTCACCTACTGGTGACTTTTCCCAGCATATGTTGAGAGAGCCTGCCCTAAAGTTGTGGGAGTGTGCACTGTGGCTTTAGAAATGGCGTCCACTCTCCTCCCAAGCAACCCATTCAATAGGACAGGAGTTTGAGTGCCAGTCCCATCCAGTCTCTGCCACTTCTGGTCCCACTGCCTGACTTCAACCTGTCCTTACTAATGGACACACAGAACACTTTCCTTTTCTCCTGTGCTCTCCCACCAGATGACCACCCTGCAGCCAAGGTGGGTGACAACACATGCAAATCAGAATGAGCTGCCCTTCCCCGTCCCACCCCGTGTAGAGCTGGACAGACAAAAGAACGGCGCCAAAGTCCCTCTTGTTCTCATTGGCCATCAGACAGCACCACAATTTCCTCCCTGAGCTCAGAGCTCCAGATATAGCCAGACCTCCTCTCCTGGGGCAGGTTGGTCACTTCTGAATTAAATGTCACCAGGGCTACCTCCTCTTGGCTGTGATGTTAGAGGAAGTTGGAAGAAGGGGGGCGGTCATCAGCGTTGCTTGGAGCTCTCTGCTGAGCTTGTTCTTGTTCAGTCAACACTCAGAATCTCATCTGTACCCCACATGCCTCAGAGATGCAGAAATGGACCCCAGCCATTTTTACCGCCTGTGACAGTTTGAAGCTCTTGGCACAGTATCTGCTGATTCCAAGGGCTTCTGTTCAGTGGTCTGACTCCAGAGCCTACACACACTGCCTCTGCCACCTGGCCTTGCCCTCACCACACAGACAGAAACCTCAGTCCATCTCATGAGGAGCCTTGTAAGGCCAGGCAAGCTTTGGCACTGAGGAAGGAGGCTCAAGGTGGGCTCTGAGGGGCTTTCCCTCACTCTTTAGTCCTTTGTTTTTACTCTTCCCGCCCCCTTTTCTTAAACTGACCCGAGAGAGGGTATCTAAATCTCTTTACTCCAGCAGTTCTCAACATGTGGTTCTCGGCCCCCTGAAAGGGTCACATATCAGATATGCTGCATATCAGATATTTACATTATGATTCCTAACCATAGCAAAGTTATGGTTATGAAGTAGTGAGGAAATAACTTCGTGGGTGTGGGGGTCACTCACTCCAACATGAGGAACTGTATTAAAGGGTCGACGCTTCAGGAAGGTTGAGGACCATTGCTTGACTCTGAGCTTTGAGGTTGGCCACCACCCTCTCTCCTGGGGTCTTAGCCAAGTCTGCCTGGACTCACTGGCCCTTCTTTCTAACAATTCCATGGCTTCCCTCTCCTCCTCTGAGGAATTCTAGAAAACAAGTAGCCCTGTGGCACGCTTCCAATGAGTTCTTCCCTACGAGGTCTCCTGATTGTTCCCACACGCAGCCCAGGAGGCCATCCACAGGGTGCAGCGCACCTTGCTTATGTGTGAATCCGCAGTTGCTCCTCACACCGCTGAGGCCAGCTTCTTGGATTCAGTACCGAAACTGGGATTTGTGGTGATATTTTTGGAAGTAAGCTTAAGAAATATTCCATAGAAAGGGGAAAGATGGAGAGAAGAGAGAAGAGTGGGATGGGTTGAGAAAGAAAGGCAGAAAAGGAAAGACCTCCAAAAAGAAACTGGGCCCTAGGCCGTTTGCTCACTTGGTAGTGCTTGCTGAAAAAGCATAGGAGATGTTCACATCCCCAAGACCCAGGTGAAAGCCAAGCACAGCATCACACGCCTGGAATCCTCATGCCCATTCTAGAATCAGAGAGAGACCACCTGAGGGAGAAAGCAGAGAACGACTGAGGAAGACACCTAAAGTCAAACTCTGGCTTCCACGTGCACGTGCACACAAACTCACAAGCAGACATGCACAGTCACACATGAGCACATGCATGCATATAATACACACCTGGTGTAGACTGGGGAGAGAAACAGGCTCTTTAAGACTCTGTGCAAGGTCTCAAGGTGTGTCCCTTTTCTTGAGGGTGAGAACAGACGGGGACGTAGGTAAGGACTCAAATGACCAAGAGGACTCTGACATGGAAACAGACTGGGCTAGCCTGAGATACAGAGCAAGTTCCAAGCCACTGGCAGCTGAAGGCTAGTCTTTTCCAAGTCACAGACACACTGGTGCGACTTGTGGGTGAATCTGAATTTTCCAAACCTCTGAAGATGTCAAATACTTTCCACCTGCTTAGATAAAACATCTATCCCCTCTCTGACATGCTCACCCTCTTGGTCTCAACAGTAAGGAGCCCCAAGGGTGCCTCATGGATGTATAGCACAAGTTTGTCACCTTTAGGATGCCTTGGGACTTTGCATTTCTGATCTCTCCCACATAGTATTAGTGTATCCTCCTCAAGGCAACGACCCTCTCCACATGCTCCCCCAGCTGCACAAAGGCCACACGCATCTGGTGCTGCAGGGGAGTCACACTGTGTAAACAGTGTCCTATGAGCTGAGTTGTGAACACCCCACCCCCACCCCCAATCCCACAGAAGCTCACCGGCAGCTCTGCCTGATATCGGAGGGCAGGATATGGATTTCAACCCTTGGTGGACTGAGGAGTGCTTTCCTGGTTAGTTTGTGAGCCTCTTCTCCTTCTTCCTCACAGCATGGGCTTCATCCCCAGAACCTCCTGAGCATCTCTGTGGGCCATGCTTATATAAGCCTCCTCCACATTGAAGTCCAGGACAGCTGCATCAAAAAGATGTCTCTGAGAAATTGTCTTGGAAAACAAGCACAAGGTTCTCTCCTCAGTTTCCCCACAGAACGACTGAACTAAGTTAAGAGGTTTTTGGCCTTTTTTTTTTTTCCAAGATCTTCTTCCTCTTAACCTTTCTCCTCTTTCATTTGTAAGTCCTTGGAGTTGAAAGTCAGGGCTTAACACATTTGAGCCAAGAACTCTAAACCTCTGTAAGACTTTGTAAAGTCAGGGTTATTAAAGTCTTATTTAAATGCAATAAAATGCAGTCTTTGTTTGTTTGTTTCTTTGTTTGTTTGAGACAAGGTTTCTCTGTGTAATAGCCCTGGCTGTCCTAGACTCATTTTGTAGACCAGGCTCACCTCAAACTCACTGAGATTCCCCCCCGCCCCCTCCACACCTCACTATCCAGGACCCTTATTCCTGCAGGTTCTGGTCATCAATCACAGCATAACCTAATACATTTAAAACTATTTATTGTTATTATGGTTGTTGTTGTTGTTGTGTATGTGTACATGCGTGCAAGAAGGCCAGAATATAGTATCTGATCAGCTGGAGCTGGAGTTACAGGTGGCTGTGAGCTGCCTGATGTGGGTATTGGGAACTGAGATGTGTTCTTCTGGAAAAACAGGAAGTGCTTTTAACTACCAAGTCATCTTTCCATGCCAAGAACCTAATACATTTTCATAATGATCATACATTGGACTTACTCAGACTAGAATAAGTCTTCGGTGGATTCTTCTGGAAAGTTAACAAATAGCAGAAGAATTATTAAGGCACGTATACTTAAGATACAACAATTCAATTTCAGAGAGTTGTGGATGCTTAAAATCCACCATGGATCTTTCAAGACAACATCATGGCCCTAAGACCCACCAGTACTGCTGGGTTGGTGCACAGAATGGAAAAAATACATATACAGGTTTCAGAATCCCCCAGTGGGCCAGCATTTGTGGTCTCTGATGCCCTTTCTGTTACAACAAACTCTACAACTTTCACTTCACCAGGACCAGGCAATTCAGATGCTCCAATCAAACATTTGTCAACGTGCTGACAAACAAACAAAATCAGGGAAAGACCAAGAAAGCTTAGGTTATACGTTGTTACTCCTAGAGACAGAGGTTGAGAGCGTTGCTCTGAAACCCATTCTTTTATATTAATTAATATACAAAGAAGGAAACGAAGAGAAGGGAGGGGCTGGGGACCATAAGCTGCTGTCCTCGGTCCTGTGTGGGCTGGAGGGGCTCTCCATCCTGGTGAGGCAAGGGTAGCATCTGAATTGGCTGCCCATGCCAGCCTCACTGCAGACTTCTCCGCCAGAGCTTTCCATGAACACATTTAATTGGCCATGTGTCAGCGTGGTTGCTGGGCTGACCTAAGACAGAAAGAAGCTCACCTGCTCTTTGCCTCTGGCTCCAGCTTGCCACAGAATTGGGTATCATCAGCACTTTACATTTGTTCTTTTATTTATTTATTTATTTATTTATTTATTTATTTATTTATTTATTTGGCTCATTTATAAAGCCAGAGGCAGAAATAGACTAATGCACCAATTTGAAGGATCTGAGTTAGGGCCTCTCCATTTTGCTATTGAACATTAGAAAATATTTTTAACAACAGATATCCTGTGGAATATGTGGGTGATAATGGAGGTCACAGGGGTGGGGATTTTGATGAGGTGAGGGGCAGAGAAGCTGCTGAGGTGCAGTGGTGACATCTCTTATTGTTATTGCCCCAACAGTTGCAAGGTTATCCCATCAGCTGGGAGGATGAGGGCAAGGAGGTGGGTGTGGGAGAAAGGTGGGTGTGAGGGAAAGGTGGGTGTGGGGGAAAGGTGGGTGTGGGGGAAAGGTGGGT
>OU015742.1:42161293-42175115 GCA_907169655.1 Acomys percivali
CCATCCATCCACTCACCCATCCATCCATCCACCCATCCATCCACTCATCCATCCATTCATCCATCCATCCATCCTTCCATCCACTCACCCACTTAATTACTCTTTAACTTGACCATTTCTCCATGCCTGTTCTGTGTGTGGAGTAGAAAGTTAAGCAAAAAGTTCTCACTCCCTGACTCCACTGAGTTTACAGTTTTTACCCAGTAATTTGGTGCTGTGGTAACTGTTCTGGTAAGGCTTCTAGGAGGAAGGGGGTGACTGATCTAAGGTCCTCAGAAGCCCTTTGGAATGAATAGGGAAAGGAACAGAAGAGGGAGTCAAAAGAACTTCACATACAAAAGTCCTACAAAATGAAGATATTTGGGGACATAATAAGTTTGATTTGGGGGTGACCCCACTAGGACCATGAAAAGCTAAGTCTTGGGAGGGAGTCACAAGGGTTCCAGATATTGGCTCCCTTCCAGCACTTAGCTTTTCATGGAAATCAGCTGTAAAATGGGACTAGGCCCCTTCTTGGTAAGGATAGGATAAGCTGCAGCTGTGTATATAGCCTTTCTCCCACGGTCTCAGCCTGGAACCAGGAGCTACTCATGCCAGTTGGGGAACTGGTTGCCACAGTGAGCTACAGATGATTGCTGCTCCAAGTGGGAACCATCTTGCCAGCTCTTGTCTCTGGATGTCTAGGCACAGAGTTGTGGGAAGAGGGACTTGTCCTGAGGACCAGTGACCACTAGAAGCTGGTCTAGTCCCAGCATCTGTCATGTACTAAAAGTTTCTGCTCTTTTCCAACCAGACAGATGCCTAGAAGAGCAGCTAACATCCCTGAGACAAAGCCAGATTCTAGAATTAACCTGCTGTATGCTATTGGGCAAGTCACTTAACTTCCTTAGGCCTCTGCTTTGTCTTCTGCAGTATGGGTAGAAGATCTGTCCCCACAAGTTGCTAGGAAGCTTAAAACACGTCTATCAGGGTTCCTAGGATACAGTAAAACTTGATGTCTAGCCATTATTTTATATGGGCTTTGAAACTTTAGCTTGCTTTCTCACCTCAAGACACTTACTTCTTTCAGGCACAATGAAGAAGCCATAGATTTCATTGTGTTTTGTGATTTTTCTCACCCATGAGTGGTCAGGACATAGGGGCATTCCTGGGTTCATCCCCCTGGTGAAGCTAGGGATGCCATTCAGTTGGCAAACAACTTTTAATAAGTGCCTACAAAGGTCATCCATCATAAGAAAGTCTGTCTTCAAGATAGACAAGTCTACCCACTAACCAGTTACAAGTGGTGGGGAAGGTAGGATGAGAATGTAGGGTGATGAAAACAACAAAGAACAGGGTATGAAGAGTCCAAGAGTATGGAGGGCTCCATGTTCATTAGATCAATGGAAGACATGAGCCTCAGTGACCTCAGTGGCACCCAAGAAAAGGTTACCCAACTGCTGTAAGACTCAGGGTAAGTCACTGAGCTTTCCTGTACCTCACTTCCTCCACAGAACAAGACACACTCATAATACCCACAGGCAAGGTTTGGGAGAAGCTGATCCCCTGTTCCAGAAACTATTCTGCTTGTTCCAAAAGTCCAGGGTGTTGCCCTCCTTCAGCACCCAAGCAGCTTCTACAACCTCTGAAGAGTGATAAAAGGAGCACTTGAGGAAACACACACACACACACACACACACACACACACACACACACCACAAACAAAAAAAACCAAAACTGAGCTGCAACCCAAGAGATATGTCTATGCAACAAAGCCTGATGTCAAAGGTTACAGCTGTATTCCATGGCATTTCCAGTGCTGGGAGTGTGAATGGAAGATGCTGGTGTGGGTGGGAGCATGGGATGGGGAAAGAGGGGGAAGAGGAAGACTGGCCTCTTAGGAAAGAGCACTGATTCAAACAATGCATCACTTAATAAGTACATATCTGTATGAAGTGTGTGCTCTAAGCAGACAGAGCCTTGCTGGCAGAATTCACACATTCCTCTTCCTACTGGAGGTCAGAGTGCAGTCAACAGTTAGAACATGTGGCACTGTGGGTACTGAGCCTCAGAGGACGGCAAAAGAATAAAGGCTTAGGAGTGACAAGGGCTCCTGGCTTAAAGGACAGCTCCTCAGCATATTTATCCTAACACTCGGGTCTGAGTGTTTTTTTGGTCTGAGCCTAATCATCTTTCTGAAGGAAAGCAAATTATTGTCTGATTCTAGATAATATGTTTACTTCACCCCAACTTTTCAACTTTTCTGAAATAAACCTAAGCTGGATCATATAGAGGGGAAAAAAGAACCTTTGAAAAATATCTTTAGTTTCATTTAGGCTCAACCAATGAATCATATATCCTTCCAGAGTCTTTTCTCTCCCTTCCTCCCTCCCTCCCCTCCTCCTCTCTCACACACTCACAGTTTTAAAAGGTTATGGTGCAATATGTCACAATATTCCATGATAAACTTCTGGGTAGAGCTGCCTACATTATTTTAATAACTGCACGATCCCTTGTATCTACATATCCAAATTCAATCAACTCACGCCCAGTGATTAAGCATTAATTTAAATAGTTCCACACTGACCCTCTGTATATTTTCCCATGTCCCTGATGAGTTAGCAATTTAAGGAACCCAGAAGTGTCATGTGGACCTTGGCGGAGGGGGGGTTGTTCATAGTCCCTGAGGAGGCTTCCTGTCCTCATCCATGAACCTAGACTGGTTTCAGTGCCCACCTTTGCAGGTATCCCAAGGAGGAAAGCACAAGTAAGCATGGATGTGCCTCGGCCAGAGCAACAGCTGATATGGACCAGGCCCTTGGCATACCTAATCCTCAAGAGAACATGTTATCATCTTTCTCTTATAGAGTTGCATGCAAAGGCTTGGGAGGCTAGATACATTGCTCAAGAGATGTCATCCTGTTCCACCTCCTAGACAAAATTGTACTTGGGTAACCATGACAGCCAAATGACCAACTAGCACTTTAATGGCCAAATCCCTGGAATCCAAACCCTTCGCTGTCCTGAGTGTCAAGTTTGGATCCCTGAGGGGTTCTCTTCTCCCAATGGTTCTAGAACTGAATCATATTCATCTTCACTGAAACTTGTGGTCAGCTCATACTCTGAAACCACCGTCCACAGCAGGCCTACTTAGGCTGGGAATGGTCACTGCCACATTCTTGCTGGAGCAGATGCCATGCAGATCCTCTTGGTGCCTCTCTGGTTCCCCTATATGAAGAATGAGCAAGATGGTTCTCTGCACGGCTTACGCTGAGTTGGAGAAAGTGGAGATACTCCAGTAGGAAGGACCCCAACATAGCCCATAGCTTAGTACCACAGCTCCATTTTCCTGACTGTAGCTTTACTTCTCTTGCTATGTGCCCTGAACAAACAAACACATCTATGCAAGTTAGCCTGATATCATCCATCAGCCTCCCCTGGCACATACCAACATCACAGCAATGCCATCACAGTTTTTCCTGGCCCATAATTCTCTCAGAAGATGACGAGACTAAGGCATCTCATAGCTTAGAGGCATCTTTTTATGGTATGTTTGCTGTGGCTCATCTTAGAGAATGGACAGTCTGCCAGGGTGGCTAGGTCAGGAAAGGTTCTGAGATCAGCAGCTAACCCAGAACCATGAATTCCTCTACTCTTCAAGCTGTTTGCTACGTGCCACCCTCTGTGCAAGATTCAGCCAGTCAACAGCTATTACTTGCATGCCTACTGTGTACCAGGTGCAATTCTGCTGCCTCATCAACTCAGGACACAGTAGGTAAGAATACAGACATAGTTTCTCACTCAAGGACCCTACAGAGTCCAGCTTTCCCTAGGAAAGGGTCTCTCCTGGAACCCTGAATCTTTTCTAACAATTTGATTTTCATGAGGGCCACTAGAAAGTCATTATCTATCTATCTATCTATCTATCTATCTATCTATCTATCTATCTATCTATCTATCTATCTATCCACTTCTCTCTCTCTCTATATATATATATATGCATGTATATATAATATATATGTGTATACATATATAAATACATCATAATTCTAACTATAAACAAAATTCCAGCCTCCTCCATTCCCACAAAGATCCTTGGCTCTCATTACTTTCAATTTTGTGTCAGTCTTCCTGGGCTCAAGTCCTGACACTAGGCCCCACTGATTGACACAAGCTATTTAAACTTTTGTGCTTTGTTGTCTGGGCTGGTTAGGATTTTTTTGTTGTTGTTTTTTGTTTTGTTTTGTTTTTTGTCAACTTGACAAAACTAGAGTTATGTGGGAAGAGGAAGCTCATTTGAGAAAATGCTCTCATCAGATCAGCCTATAGGCAAGTCTGTGGGGATATTTTCTTGATTAATGGTTGATGTGGGAGGATCTAGCTTACTCTGGGCAGGTGTTCCTGGGTGGTATGGAAAAGCAACTTTAGTGAGCTATGAGCATCAAGCTGGTACACAGCATTTCTCTGTGGCCTTTATTTCAGTTCCTGCCTTCAGGTTCCTGCTTTGAGTTTCCATGTGACCTCCCTTCATGATGGGCTGTGATCAGGACCTATAAGCCAAACCCCTTTCCTTCCTAAGTTGCTTTTTGTCATGAAGTTTTATTATAACTATACAAAGCATATGAGGACAATTTCTTCATCCCAAATTGGGCCAATAGTGGAAGTTACACTACCACTTGCTGGAGTAACCACTACCAGGGACTTTTCCAAGTTCCTTGTGTATTGACTCATGGTAGTCATTATAAATACCTGATATTACAGATGCATAACTGAAAGACAAAGACTCAAAATATTAAAAAAATAAAAAAGACAACAGAGTATGCCTGAGACCACAGAAGGACTTAAATAAGGGGGCTTTGGGAGTATCAGAAAACTGTTCTTGTTACCTTCATGGGTGCTAATTTTAACTAAGATGCCAAGCACTAGATTGGGGCAAATTTTAACCATGATGAAAAATACATAAAAAGCTGGTGAAATGGATCCCACCACATGGTGGAGGGAAAGAACCATTCCCTCAAGTTATTTTCGGACTTCCTACTCATGCCTCACTCCTCCTTAAATAACATTTAAAAATTAAAAGCATGTGGGGTGGGGGTAGGGGTGGGGCATACTGACCTGAGAGACCTGCCCTGCCATCTGAGGCCATGGTGATGCCCAGGACTCTACTGCCACTGAGGGCTGTGTCTGGATCCATGGCCCTACTGTAGCCAGAGCCTGTGTTGATGCCTGTGGCCCATGTTATACCGCCTAAGGCTATTCAGATGTCTATCGTCTATGCTGTGGCCTGAACCCATGTTGATTCCATGGGCTGTGCTGCCACTGAGGCCTGTGCTGGTGTCCATGGCCCATGCAGCAGCAGAGGGCTGGGTTGATGTCTGTGTTCTGCACTGCCACAGGAGAGCATGCTGAGGTCAGTGGAACATGCTGATGCTGGGGACCATGTGGATGCCCGTGGTCCACACTGTTGTCAAAGAGCATGTCTAAGTCCATTAGCCATTCTCCCACCAATTGTAAAGGGAAGGGAAGCTACTTTTGCCATGGTATTGATGACTGCAGACTCACCATTGAGAAAGAGGAACATAGAAGGCTTCTGTGGCAAGCCCTATCTCCCCTCCCCCAAAAAAAGTAGCAGCCTAGACAGAGAGGTACTGAAGAGCACTCTTAAAAATTGTGATAAAGATGCTGAAGTGTAGCTCTCCACAGTTGATAGATTCTGGCAGGGGTATGGGTTGAGAAGGACTGTTTTCTTTAAGGAACTTGCCGCCGGGAGTTTGACCATGCTCCAGTGAGTATATGGACAGTACAAATTTGGCTTGTTTGTTTGTTTTTCTTCTTTGGCTGGGGGGTGGGGGAGGGGAAGGGAGGTCCCAATGGAGGGACAGAGCTGGGAGGTCTGGGAAGTGATGGTGCTCAGGGTTTATGACGTGAAATTCTCAAATAATCAATGAAATATTATGAATAAAAGAAAGGAAGAGAGGGAGGAAGGAAGGAAGGAAAGAAGGAAAGAAGGAAGGAAGGAAGCAAAGAAGGAAGGAGGCAGGCTGAGCAAGCCATGGGAAGCAAGTAGCACCGCTCCATGGCCCCTGCCTCAAGGATCCTTCTGTTTGAATTCCTGTCCTGACTTTCTTCAATAATGAACAGTGCTG
This sequence comes from Acomys percivali, assembly GCA_907169655.1. Lineage (NCBI taxonomy): Eukaryota > Metazoa > Chordata > Mammalia > Rodentia > Muridae > Acomys > Acomys percivali. Next base: position 42,167,419 of record OU015742.1, read on the forward strand.
TGGAAGTGTAAGCCAAGTGTAACCCGCCCCCCAATAAAAAATAATAAAGCACATAGAAAAAATACATAGTTACCGTTGATGTGCCCTCTGTAGGCTGCGGCTGTGAACGTTTGGTTCTCAGTTGGTTCACTGTGTCAGAGGCTCTGGAGCCTTGCTGAGGAAAGTAGGTCACTAGGAGTGAGCCTCTGAGGGTTAAGGGCTCATTTTCTGATTCTGGTTGTTTTCTCCACATGGTCCATTACCATGTGAACAAGCTTTCCTCGCATTCCACCACACATTCCCAGGTATGACAGACAGAAACTTCTGAAAACACAAAGCAAAATAAAGTTTCCTCCCACAAGCTGTTTCTGTCAGGCTTTTTATCACAACAACAGCAGCAGCAGCAGCAGCAAAACCCAACTACACATAGACTATAATTTGAGGAGACTCGTTTTGTTTTGTTTTGTTTTGTTTTGTTTTGCTTTGTTTTGTTTTGTTTTGTTTGAGATAAATTCTTATTCATCCCAACCTGACCTTGAATTCACTATTAGCAAGAATTGTAGTGGAAGTTTTGGCTTCTTTAAAAACTCGGTTATTTTATGTAGAGGTTTTTGTTTAATCCCAAGTGTGGGATATAGAACTGCCTTGTTTTTCCACAGCTGATAATTGCCTTACGTGGCTTGGAGAGGGATGTGGTCTTTGCCAAGTGGAGTTAGTGGAATTCTGAGGACTCTGGGAAAGTATAAATATTAGAGGACAGAGACAGAAAAGGCCTTAAGAGGAGACGGTTGGAGGAGGAAGATGGCTGCTTGTTTGTTCTGCTGCGTTTGCCCTTGACTATTGCTGAGCTGCCAGATACCCTGATGACTGGGATTGGTATTTTCCCAAAGAACCCAACCCTAACCATCAGGAACTAAGTCTAAAGAGGTCTATGTCCCCTGTCCCTTCTACCTTCTTCCTTTCCTACCAAGTATCAGGGGGTTGAAAGGAAGGTAGAGGTGTTAAGGACCCCCAATTAAAAAAGAGTTTAAATAAATCAGCACTCACAAAGGATGGTCTTGAACTTTTGATCCTTGAGTGGAGTGCTGAGATTACAAGCATGCATCACCATGTCTCCTTCATTCAGCACTCAGGGGGTTAAACCCAGCATTTTAGACAAACACTCTGCCAACTAAACTACATCCTTAGCCCCATAGACTAAAATGTTAACAGTATAGGCATCTCAGGTGGGTGAGATGATTTTGGGGGGACATTTTTCATAGTTCTGGGAAACTTGTCTAAGAAATGCCTTTGAAATATTTTGCTATGTGTGTGTATTTCCTTAATATTCAGGAAAAATAATGCCACAAACCCTGAAAGAATGCGAATGAGGAAAGTTCTCAGAACCACTTTTGTTGTCTCTGTTGACAGTTTTGCATTCCCCCCACTTTGAGGGTACTGAGCCCCAAGAGGCTCTCAAGACCACCTGAAGCATAAGAGACCTTTAGGCAACCTGCACTTCCTTGTGAATCATAGATCCTATTACTCGCTTAGTTTCTTTATATCTTTAATTATGACCTTCTAGACTAAGTGAAAAAGAAGTATAATTTTGCTTTAAGAGATATGCCAGGCCTACACTCTCAACATTTCCAGGTTTCATAGAAATTGCAAGGATCATAGAAATTTAACCTGATAATTACTTCAATATTTCAAGGCACACAGTTTTATTCTCCTAGAATAATTACGGGTTGTTGTTTTTTCTCCCAAATTATTTTACCTCTCCATTAATACAGATTATATTGGTTTCTATTGTGTGTGATTGGAGACAGCAGAATGGGGGTCATCTTCAGAGATTCCTGGTCCATAGCATCCTGCTCTTAAAATATTCCACCTCATTAATTTCTACAGTGTTTCTTAAATTATAAGTTTTATGTGGTCCAGGAAAATAGGCCTGGTTTGAGTATCTCTACTCAAAAATGCTTTTGGGTTTTCAGAGTGTTTGTATGTATATAATGAGATATCCTAAGGATGAAACCCAATTTGAGACATAAAATTAACTTATGTATGTGGGCTGGAGAGATGGCTCAGTGGTCAAGAGCACTGACTGCTCCTCCAGAGGTCCTGACTTCAATTCCCAGCAACCACGTGATGGCTCACAATAATCTATAATGTGATTTGATGTCCTCTTCTGGCCTGCAGATGTACATGCAGGAAGAGCACTGTATACATAATAACAAATAAAAATATCATTTAAAAAATTAGCTTATGTGTCAAAAACATCTTATATGTGTGTCCCCAAAGTAATATCCACCTCTTTCCTAAAATTTTGTACATGAAACATACTTTCTTTAAAAAAAAATACTTATACATGTACTTATTTGTATGTAGTAGTACTCTATCTGCATGTACACCTGCATACCAAAAGAGGGCAGCACATGGTTGTGAGCCAACACGTGATTGTTGGGAATTGAACTCAGGACCTCTGAGTTAAGAGCAGACAGTGCTCTTAACCATTAAGCCACCTCTCCAGCCTGAGACACACTTTCAAAGTGTATATTTTCTACTTAGAGACTTATGTCAATTTCTAAGTAGAACAGTCCAGACTTTGGAATGCTTTGTGTTTGAGAAAATCTTGTTTGTGTTTTGAGTTTTTGCTTAACCTGTACTTGATGCATTCTACCCAGAGTTCCTAAAGAATAGTTCCATCCATGGTAGATAGACAGGCATAGGTTTTTGGGTTTTGGTTTGGGTTTTTTCTCACAAATGACTGATACAATATATTTAAAAGATAGACTAGTCTTATCTGTGTACTAATGCATATGGGGGGAGAGAGGTGTGCGCATGTGCCTGTTCATGTGTGCGGGCGGTATAGGCATGCACATGACATGGACTCGGAAGTCCAAGGACGACATCCAACCTTCACCCTCATCTTTCTTCTTGCTTGCTTTTGTGCACACCAGGCTAGCTGACTCTCCAGGTTCCCCCGTCTCTTGTCTCAGCCCCCCCCCCCCCCATCTCCCGATGGGGATATACTAGGATAATAGATGCTAGGATAATAATGTGGTACTGAGCTTGGCATTTACGTGAGTTCTGGGGGTCTGAACTCATGTCATCAGGGTGCATGGCAACACTTAACACCCTGAGCCATCTCCCCAGACAATGTGTTTGTGTGTTCTAGGCAACTTTGATGTCATCACATCCCTGGAGCATCCTAGGAGGCTATGTAGGTTTCCCTTGCTTTTCTGAGACTAGTGGAGCAAGAACTCAGGTATTATCACTTTTTTTTGTTTGTTTTGTTTTTCAAGACAGGGTTTCTTTGTGTAGCCTTGGCTGTCCTGGACTCACTTTGTAGGCCAGGCTGGCCTCAAACTGACAGCAATCTGCCTGCCTCTGCCTCCTGAGTGCTGGGATTAAAGGTGTGTGCCACCACTCTGGGCCGGATTTTTACATTTTATAGTGGATGTCTTATCTAATCCTTTAACTCTGACTGAGGCAGCAACATGTGATCCAACAAACACATTGGATACATTTTGATGTAAAATGCATGACTATTTGCTAAGCATGACAAATAACCGAAATTAACCTCCAGGCCATTGAAATGACTTTTAAGTGCTAAGTCTTTCAGATTTGCTGCCCAAAGAGTTAGAATTTTGGTTTTCAGACATTTAGAGGTAGAGTTGAAATGACAAGGAATCGGGTCAGGTGTGTGTGATAATCCAGTACTTTTTAAACGCTTCATTGTACAGTTGATCTTGCTTCACCCAACTCCATGACTTACTGGCATCAATCCTGGGAAAATTACTTTCATCCCAGTGCAATTTCCCTCTAAGCATCAGTGAGGAGGAGGCCCAACACAAGGCTGTTATGAGGTTTTCCAAGGGTTTGCATATAACATACAGCCCCATAGTAAATGCTCAGTAAATGTGAATTGTTAACAAATTAACTCACTTTAGGGTGTACACAAAGAGCCTGTGAGCCAGACATTACTTTGGGCATTTGACAGATGAGCAAACAGAAATCTAGAGACATGTTACAAAGTAGCTTCAAGTATGCACAATGGGACCAGCGCAAGGCTGAGGATGAGAGTAAGACTCTGGCACTACAGGTGTGTGACACCATGCCTGGCTTCTTTCTATAAGTGCTGGGGAACCTTATGCAGGCCTTCATGCTTGCATGGCAAGCATTTCACTGACTGAACCATTTCCCTACCCCTATCATTAATCTTTTAATATTAAGTTAAAGACATAAAAAGGAACATGTCTCATTGTGGCATTTTTATAGGCATTCACCTAAATTCTTGCATTCGTTTAAGAAAATTCCCTTTGGTTTGCTGTTATTTTCTGATTGACTCCCCCCACTTCCACCCCCTCCCCCAGCCCCACACTGGGTTTTGGAGAAAAGAACTGAAAAACCCAGGAAACACAGAAAGTGTTTAGATGCACATTTTTTTTTTTTTTTTTTGGTATGCTTTCTCTCTTCCCATCCCCCTTGTTGAAAAGCAAGAGGCAAAAGAACTTGGCATCGTTTCTACCATGTGGATTCTTCTGGGCCTCTCAAACATTCTGATCCCCGGAAAGCCAGGATTCATGCTTACCTCCACTCTTCATTAAGTTGGCCGTGGTGTGAGGTGGGGAAGGCAGGCTGCCGGTGCCGTGGGTGGGCATGCTGAATAACACCAGAGCCACAGCTGTGTCTGCCCTTGTCAGTGGGCCAGCCTGCCTTCCCCAGTCTGTTCCTGCCTGCTACCTGCTCTCGTCCATCTGCCACAGAATTCATAAAGTGCTGAAGATCACAAACATGCGAACCCATTATAGCAAACATACTTCAATTACACTCTGATTGCGGGCTTGGCTTCCTCCAAGCCTGGAGAACAATGATGCGAGAATCAAATTCTCCCCACAAAAGAGGTGCTAATCACTAGGTAGTTCTGTTACTTGGGATGTGTTAAGAAAGAAGCCATTCTCCTTGATTCTGCTGTGTGCCATTCAGCTACCTTGCAAGGCACACCCCAGATGTAAAGAACGGATGTGGAGAGAGAGAGAGAGAGAGAGAGAGAGAGAGAGAGAGAGAGATTTGAAGGCTGTCTTGAGGGACTGCCCACAGCTGTGAACTGGTTTGCTTTCTCTCTCCATTAAGGATCAAAAGGCTTGCTAGTTAGAATGCCCTTCACTTTCCTGGAGTTGCCTGACCTGCCATTTGGTGTATACCACATAAATCATGACCGCTTTTCCAAGGACACTAAAGAATAAATTGGGACTGGTGAGCTGGGTCAGCAGGTAAAAGCATTTGATGTGCAAGTATGAGATCCCACGTTCAAATCCTCAGAACCCACATGAAAGGTTGGGCATGGCCACCTGCCTATAACCACAGCATTGTGCAGGGTGGCCACAGGAGGATCACTGGGGCTTGCTCCAGGTTCACAGAGAGACCCTGTCTCAAGGAGAATGGTAGAGAGTGATAGAGCAAGACACCTGGCATTACATACATATTTCCTGAGGAGGGACAGGCTTGGGGTATTCAGGCAGCAGCACCTGTTGTGCCTGGTGGTTTCCTAGAGTGTGTTCATGAGCAGCATGAATTTACATCCTGCTCCATGTGCAAGACAGGTACAGCATCAGCACCGCCTATGATGTCTATCTTGGACTGTCATTGTGGCCAGAGAGAAGGAGGGGGTGTTTGACAATCCTTTCCTGAAATTTAGAGTGCCCCAAGGAGGCTATATATACTGAGTGGCTTGTGATTCACCAACACAGATAGCCCTTTCCTAGAGTCATGAGCTAGTGCACTCTCCTTCTGCTCCTCCTCCTCCTCCTCTTCCTCCTTCTTCTTCCAGTACAGACTTACAACTTTGCCTGAAACCAGAGTTTTGACTTTAACAGGCCAGTGGCTGAGAACCCCGTGGCTCTCACCGAGTCCAATTGTACTTCGGGAGGGAGCAACACAGGAGTTTGTGGAAGGCAAGATAGTGTTTCTAGCCTTAAAGATCTGTAGGGTTCTGCTTCTATAAGCTGTCAGGGGAGGCCGGAAAGAAATCTGGGCCCCTAAGTTCACTTGCCCTCATCAGAGCCAGCAGTGGCAACAGTCTTAACGTTCCCACGATGTTCTACAGTACCAAATCATGTCTCATTTTTCTTTCTTGAAGCAGAGACCTTAAAGGTCCAAGCAAAGCAAGCAGCATTCTCACCTCACAGATGACACAAGCTGCACTTCTAAGGGCTCCCTACAGGCAAACGATAATATGGCTTCCTGGTGTGTTACGCCACCAAACTCAGATGAGTAGAGACACAGAACAGCTGGATCTAACTCAAACCCAATAGTCACTTTCCCTTTCTTCTGTTAACGCAGACTTTAATGCTCAGGTTCCATCTCATGAGTTCCATACAGAGTGGTAGGTAATTGTTGATGCTTCTTGGAAGAAGGGGCCTTGCCCTTGTGCCCAAACCTGTGGTTTCTGTGCAGTTCAAGGCAAGGAGCAAATGGGAGACAATGGTTAGAAAAGAGCCTAGAAACTGGTCAGGTACCCCAAGGCAGCAGTGTCCTAGCTATTTTTTCCTTGTCAACTTGACACAACCTGAGTTACCTAGAAAGGGGGAGCTTTAATTAAAGAATTGCTTCTAGCAGATTGGCCTGTGGCTTATGCCTATGAGGACTTCTCTTGATTGATGATTGATGTGGGAGGGCCCGGCCTGCTACTAGTGGCAGCATCCTTCAGCAGGTGAGCAAGAGAGAAAAGCGCATCCAGTTAGCAGTGCTCCTCCATGGTTTCTGTGTGAATTCCTGCCCTGACTTCCCTCAACGATGGCCTGTGCCCTATAAGTGTAAGCCAAAGAGACCCTTCCCTCTCCAGGTTTTGATTATGCTGTTTATCATAACAGGAAGCAAGTTAGGACAATCAGTTCTGAGAACATCCTTGCTGGAGCCAGGAATTCCAGAAGACAGTTCTGGCATTATTTCCCTGTGCCTCTTCCTAGAAGCTGTGACTATGGGACTGAAACTGAGGGGAGGCACCCAGACACCTTGTGACAGAATCAGAACCTTGTCTTCCTTTCTATACCCAACTTCTGCCATAGTCTTTTTCAAAACTCCCAGATTAGCAGCTAGGTGGTACCCTATTTCCTGAGAACTCTCCCCAACTGCATAGGAGCTCTGCTCTTCCTTCACCTCTGTAAGATCCTGTCCCTTACCCTGTAATAAGCTGCTCTTGAAAACTTACCCTGTGTGATCCATGAATTTCATTCTTTAAAATCTCAAGAAAAGAACCTGAAAGCTACTAGCTTGGTGGTGGTTTTGGTGGCTGTGTAGTTTCTGGGACCCCACTTTCTGAGCCAAGCTCATGAAAAGTCAAGAAAGGCTCAATCTGTCATGTTCAATAGCACCCCAGTATTCAGTAGTCAGCAATGTTGTTGAATCACATCAATACTAAGGAAAAAGCAGCTTTGAAGATTTCTGGGCCAGGGCTGTTGTAAATTAAAAAAAAAAAAGACTGTTGTGGTAAGAACAACTTCATCATCCATTTATTGAATATGCCAAATGGTTGGTACCTGCCTCATCTGTTTAGTGGTTATATGAATTAAATACTATTACAGATAGTGAAAGACAAAGCAAAGACGAAGCAACATGCCCAGTGGCAGGGTTTGGGTGGGAACCAGATGCCACATCTGGTCCCAAGCCTGGTTCCTAACTGGATGCTACATCTGGTCCCAAGCCTGATTCCTAACTGGATGCTGCATCTGGTCCCA
>OU015742.1:42179372-42194298 GCA_907169655.1 Acomys percivali
CAGAACAGAGTCTGATTGACTCTTGGCCATGCAGAACAGAGTCTGATGAGACTCTCATAAGCAACTTCAAGAACATCCAAGCACGCACATTCAAGAAGAAGAAAAGAGTAACTGCAGAGGTCACGAGCCAATGGATTTGACAGTTCGGGGACAATGGCACCCATGGAGCCTGGAGAGTAAGGCAGAGGGAGGCTCTGGAGTCTGAGGAGGAAGCTGGAAGGGGAGGGTCTTCCTTTTAAAAACTCTGGAGCCCAGGACTTGGCTTTGTAGCCTGCTCAGCACCTAGACTCCAGGCAGGAAAGGGGCAACAGAATAACCAAGTGTCATGAAATGTCCCTTCTCAACTTGAGGCAGGACAGTGTGAAGGAGACGGCTTTGAACCTGAGCTCCCTTGAACCTCATCCCAGTTCTACTGCCATCTGAACATCACGACTCTTCAGCGGTTAGGGACACCCTTGTAAATGTTGGTTTACTTCACTTGTAAAGGAATAAGGATCCTTACCTTCCAGGGATTGGAATACATGTTTGGAAAGTTTTTTGTTTGTTTGCTTGTTTTGGTTTTTTGCTTTTTTGGGTTTTTTTTTTTTTTTTGTCACATTGTAGGAACTTAATAAATAGCAGTGATTACTGTTACAATCTGTAGTCCACATCCCTTTTAAGGGGTTTCTATAGAGGAGCTCTTCGAGTGGGAAATCGGTCCTACACTACATCACGTGAGTTATTTATTCTAGAGAAAGAGCAGCAAAGAATGACCAAGAGTTCTAGAGAGTTCACTGTGGGGGTGTCCCAAATTGGGGCCTAAGCATGGGTCATCTTCTTAAACTGTCTCTCCCTTCTCTGCAAAAGAAATTGCACTTTTAAGAAAACAGAAATGGGAAAGGGGAACAGAGAACCTGGGAGGCATTCAGAAAATACTGTCCTCTGAAGACATCTAGGGTGTCGTCATGCTATGAGACTCTGGTCTCTTGACCTTAGGTCCCGAGCTGCCATTTGAAAAGAGAAATCTTGAGCAAGACATTGAAGCTCTCTTTGGTTCTATTTCCTTGCCACGAGTGGGAGATAGAAATCCCCAGGCGCAAGAGCCAGAGACACTTTCTGGGCTTTTGAGATTTTTCAAGTTAATAAGGATCTGTTGGTGTGACTTTGAAGGTAGTTATCTTGGCAGGGAAACTGGTAGAAAATGCAAAGGAAGCACCCACCCTCTGTCTTCCCTACCCCTTCCTGGAATGTGCGCGCGTGCGCGCGCGCACACACACACACACACACACACACACACACACACACACAGAGACAAAGACTGCCTTCCTTGGAAGTAAAAGTCGTCCTAAGGCAGATTGAACAAACTTGGGCTGAGAGATTAGTCCTTTCCAGGAGGACCAACTGCGTTTCTATGTCCCCTGCCAGAGCCACCTGGGTTACTGAGTCTAATCATTGCTCAGGCTGTGTGGCGACAGGACTAGCTAAGTCACCAACAAGTGAATACTTAGTCCTGCTCGTATACATCTACTGAATCATACAAACAATAAGCACTCATAATCCACTCATCCCTCACAATAGCCACCTCCAATCCCTAGACGTTTTAGAACTTTCATCATACGCTGCTGAATTGCGACTCTGACTTTTATTGCTGGCTGTTCATGCTAGGTCAGAAATCATTGTTGTTTCATAAATAGCATCGTGGTGGTTTTTTTCCCCCTCTCATTGAAAAGTTATTTCAATTTAATCTAAATCTCCAGCCACTAGGAAGTAGTTAGATAAATCTCCATCCATCTGATGCAATTACACAACCATTTAGAATCATGATTTTGAAAGCTGTTCAGCAATACACAGGGAATGAGCTAACATCAGAGTGATAGGTAGAAAAAGAACAACACGCGAAACTGTGTCTCCAGCACTCTTCAGTGTCGCCTGTGCATTCTCCATAGATTCCGTGCACATATTCCAAGAGGTGGGCAAGATAATGCGTGAAACGTGACTCTGGAGTGGATGGTTGTGGGTGCTTTTTGCTTTCTTCATTTTCAGAATTTTCCGTGGTGGATTTTCATAATCTTCAAAATAGGTTACTTATTTTACACATTTAAAATTAAATGACATTTTCATTATTCGTTATTTTTTATTAAAAACATTTAACGTCATTTGAAATCACAGAACAATAATAATAATAATAACCCACCAACATTAGCATCTGCTTTGCCAATCAATCGCTGAGCAGGGTGAAAGAAACAGGTCCTTAGCTGGCTCCAGGACTCCCGTGTGAGGAGGTAGACTGGCTAGCAGCTGCTTCTCCTGGATCCTTATTGTATTTTGTCTTTCTTCTTTAATTCTAATCACACATTCTCAGCTCCATGTACATTTTCCAGCCTCAGATTTACATCCATCTCATTTGTGCTATGAGAACTCCATCACTCACAGAAACTATGGCTGAGATACAGGGGAACTACCTTATTTAGTTAATTTTTTAACAAATTTCAAATGTTGCCTACGTCTGTCTCCTGAACCCCAGAGGAATGATAATCCCACTGACGAGGAAACTGGGGGACTGTGGAAAATGAGCCCTTGGATTGCAGCAGGACCACAGCTCCATCTAAGTAACAGGCTCCTTTTTCAGATGCTAGCCTGCTTCAGTTGGTGGCTTCCCCCAGGAGTAGCCCTGATCAGGGTGGTGAGGTAGGTTGAGCAGCCTCCTCCCTATCCAGGCCACCTGCTGTGGCCCTTCATTGAAGCTGCAAGTGGTATATGAGCACTTAACTGTCGTTTTCATTTTATAGATGGGCAAACTGAGGCTTGGCAGGCAGTAATGTTTGCCAGGGCCATGAAACTAAACATGGAGAGCTGAGCCCAAATGGTCTCACCCCAAAGCCATTGCTATTCCTAATGCTCCAAAACACCTGTGTGTGGAAGACTATTTTCTGGCCATTTGTCTTCTTTAGAAGTGACCAGCTAAGGAAAAAAAAATCAAAGCTACCTCAAGCAGACAAAAGTGGGATAGCAAAAAGACCTACCACCAAAAATTAAAAATAAAATATAAAAATAGACTAGACATTTAGAGTTTTAGGTTACTTACCTAAGAGTGACTCCTGACTTCTTTGTTTTGTTCTTAGGTTTTTAGTTGTTGGTTTTTATTTTATTTTATTTTATTTTTGAAGAAAGCTTCTCAGGTAGCCAAGGCTAGCCTCAAACATGCTATGGACTTGGGAATGGCTACTGATTCCCCTCCCGCGTGCTAGGATTATAAGCGTGTGCCACCACACCCTATGCATGTGGAGCTGGGGCTTGAACCTGAGGCCTCATGTATGATAAGTAAGCACTCTACCAAATGAACCACATCACCAGCTAGAAATTCAACTCTTGTGCAGTGCAGGTTGGACAAGCTTCAGTGGCAGAACAAAACCAAACAAGAATTCAGACAATGTTTTCTCCTGGCAATTGAAGTGTATTTTGCAAAAATCAAACTAAATATGCTAACTTGTTAAATTAAAATAGATGCCCAGTCTCTGGAACAGCATCCTATCTACATTAAATAATTAACTTTAAAAACTTTAATTTTTATTTAATGTGTGTATGTTGTTTTGCCTGTGTAGATGTTTGTGGACCACTTATGTGCCTGGTTCCACAAGAAGGCAAGAAGAGGTATATGATCTTTTGGAAGTGGAGTTACAGGTGGTTGCAAACCATCATATGGGTGCTGGGAATTGAACTTGGGCCCTCTGGAAGAGAAGCCGGGGTTCTTAACCACTGAGTCATCTCTCACCCCTGATACATTAACTTTTAAAATAACATTTACTGTGTGCTTTCTATGTATTGCGTGGAGCACTTTACAAGTTTTAACTATTTCATCCTTACAACCCTCTTCTTATGCCCATCATACTGATTAAAGGAGCAGCAATAACAACAGAATAGCAACTCCAAATAGCTAACCCTGAAAAGACAGTACAATCTAGTTTAAGGCTCTTTAAGTGGGAACCAGGGGCTGATGTCGCGGTGATCCATCCAAATCCCTGGTGTTCTATCCCCAGCACAAAAGGGTGGTATGAAAATTACATTCAAAGATGGGTTTTAAGTGGCCTTGGGCCAGCCACTTTCTAACTGTCACCCAGGCCAGTTAGTCAACTTCATTTTGGCCTAACTTTCATTTGTTTTACAAGGATTATAAACTCTGACCTTGTCTTTAGGGCATTAATGAAATAATGCCATCAAACTTCTATCACACCAAGTGCATAGTAGGCTATAGCTTGTAGCTTGCTTTGGTCTCCTCTTCTTCTGCCAACCCATCTTGTTTTCCTGTTTTCACTGCTTGTTCCATGTTTTAGTGGGGGTGGGGAGTTGAGGGAACGGGCTCATTCCTGCATTCAGAGAGCAGCTTAAATGCTAAGTACTGTTCTGTGTGCTGGGGACAGAGCCAACACAGGCCACACCGAGGTATAGAACCCAGGAGGACAAACATCAGCGACGGTGCCATGGCAACTGGCATCTCCAGATGGGGTACCATGATCTTGACTTTACCCCCCTGCTTCCTATAGGCATTTGAGTTGGTAGCCACCGTGTAAGGTGGTGTGGATTCGGAATTCTCTGAGACCCTGCAGAAGCCCTGGTTGGGCTTCACTTGAAGAAGTGATCCAGATAACTGAGAACACAGGGCTTTGGCATCCCTTCCGGAGCATGCTAGGAAAGGCTGAAGCTCAAAGACCGACCCAGGGCTGTCTGAAAACTCAGCTGTGTCACTGATTGATTCGCACCACTCATGGACATGTCTCTGCTGGGGTGTTCCAGGCATGTGAAGGTGCTGAATATGTCCATTGATGGATAGAACTTTGTCTCTGATTTTGAGACATTCAGCGGAACACAAGCTATTAGGGAAGTTAGCACAACCAAGGGGGAAACATAAGTCTGAATATAGGGTGCAGATAGGAATTGTGGGTAAGGAGACTGCAGAGTTGGCAAAGTATAGATCATACAAAGCCACTATGATCCTTCTAAAAAACACAGGCAATGACAACAATTTCCTGAGACAATGACTTTTGCCCTTGTTTAAATTTGTCTTCTTTCCATAGAAAGTGAATTATTACCACTTTTAAAGCACCAGATTATTTTTTATTTAAATGACTTATTCAGATTATATCGCAGTTGTTAAGCCCTCACTTATATCCTCCCATTCCTCCCTTGCACTAGATTATTTTTTAAGCACTAGAAGAGATTCCAGAAAATATCTGGTTTAGGAAAAACAAACATGATTCATAAGATGAGAGTCGATTCGGATTGTAAGGGAGGTAGTGGCTGTTATTATTAAGAAGGAGTTTGAGGCCAAGTTTAGGCTCATTAAAGCCATAATTGATTCATGGTCCCTGTCATACACAAGGAAGAAAAGTGGTAGTCTCTGCCTTAGTTAGCAGGGTTTTTTGTTTTTGTTTTTGTTTTTGTTTTTTGTTTTGCTGAAGAGAGATACCATGACCACAGCAACTCTTATAAAGGAAAACATTTAATTGGGGCTGGCTTACAGTTCAGAGGTTTAGTCCATTATCATCATGACAGGAAGTTTGGGAGCACGCAGGCAAACATGGTGCTGGAGAGAAACTGAGAGTTCTATATCTGGATCCACAGGCAGCATGAAGAGATAGCCACACTGGGCATAGCTTGACCATCTGAGACCTCATAGCCCACCCCCCAGTGACTACTTCCTCCAATAAGGCCACACCTCCTAATGGTGCCAATCTCTATGGGACCATAGGGACCATTTTTTTTTTCAAACCACCTTTTAAAAAAATCAAGGAAATGTATTCAACAAGTCACACAGCTAGCTGGTAACAGAGGCTTGCTCAGATTCTGAGCCTCTTGAGCTGCAGAAAAGCTCGTCCTCAGCGCCAAGAACCCCACCTTCACTTAGGTCTCCTTTGCATCTTCAGAGGGTAGGAGCAGACTTTTCCCCATGACAACCAGTCTTCTTACGTTGCCAGCCTCAAGACTATCAACCAGAAAGTGCTTCTGTTAGCCCAGTGCTATGTAACAGAGTACTCCAGTGTCACTAGCTTCAACTAGGTTGTTACTATCTAGCATGATTTTGTTAATTGACTGTGCTCACTTGGGTCCCTCTTCTGCTGGTCTGGCTTGGGGAGTCAAACGCAGAGAGCAAGTGGTTCTGTGGCTATTTAAAGACTCTACTCTAGAGTAGGATATCAAAATGGCTTCTTTGCTAACACATGATACTTTGGTGCCCCTCCATGACTGTCATCCTTTCAGAGGACTCACCATTTGTCTAGGTGGGCCCTCCCCAGCTGGGCAGCTAAACATGTCATGTAGTAGAGGACTTCAGGGGCACGTAAGAAGAATCTGTTTGGACTTCTTGAATCTTAGACCTAGCACAGTGTTGTTTCCACCACACCCTCCTGGTCAAAGCGAATCACAGCTACAAAGCAGACTCACAGGAGAGAACCTCACAAAAGAGTCACAGGAAGGGTCCCCAGGGCCAACGTGGGATACAAGCCACCACTGGAGTGAAGTCAGTGGAAACCCAGCCTGACCTGTAGTTGTCCCACATGTGACAAGTCTCCTTGGGTGAATTCTTCTAGAACGCTGGCTTCCCTCACTGGATGGTGGTGGAGAGGGGACAGCGCTCAGGCCCCAGATGTCCCTTCTACTGCTGCTTTTCCTACTGTCCACAGTCTTCCCTGAAGAGATCCCCTTCCACCACCCTGTGGACACTAACTGGCAGCCGATAGTGAGAGGAACTGCACCTACTCTTCATTTGCTGGAGCCAGCATGCATTAAGAGAGATGGTGCAGGATATAAATATAAATATATATATATATGGGCTTTATTCCGGCATCCCTCTTATTCTTGAAACTCCTTGGGCTTCTTAAAGTGATATTATAAAAAATGTAACTGCAAAGCATCAAGAAGAAATTAAACTAGTTGGAAAGACAGAGTTTTTTAAACCAGCTTTTGATGTACCAGAGTAGTGAGACTTTAAAACAAACAAATGAACAAACCCCAGGACACAGGCATGCAGGCAGCATAGACCCGTGAATCCAGGCTTAGTGAGAGAAGGTCTCTGAAATAAGATACTGAGTAATAGAGGGAGACATCCACCGACCTCTGCCCTTCACAAGCACACATACACATGTTCACCCTCGCAACATGCACCTGAACACACATGAACACACACCACCACACACAAAAATGAATGCAAAGCAACAACAGAAATCCAAAGCCCTAAGGGCTGACTTCAAGACATTTGGGAAACTCTTCTGCTCTGTTCAGTGTTGACTCTTGGTAAGGGAGCTATTGCTAACATCAGGGATGCTCAAATCTCCCATGCCCATCATAAAAATACAGAATCTTTGCTGGTGTGTAGTTCCTAGAAGTGCCATGTTAATGGCTTTGATAAAGAGAAGGTGCTTGAATACAGGACATACTGAGCATCGTCTGTTTTTTGCAGACTGTTTTCCAAACTTGAACAAGTCAAGAAGAGAAAGGTGCTGCCCTCTGTTGGACAGACAGCAGAATTGTCCATGAGCTTAGAAAGCTGACTTCCACCTTCCTGTGTCCACCAGGCCCTTACAGATAGATCTTCTAACTATGATGGCACAAGTTTCTCACTTAAGTGGCTCAACTAAAACAGAAACAAAAATGATAGAGGTGCTTATATAGATGGGGTTTCTAACATAGCCACATATGTGGGTCCTTAGTTTTGACAATGAGAAAACTGTCAAAAGCATATAATGAAGAGACTGGGGAGAACCATTTGCTCACGTGTAAGCCGAAAATAGGAATGCAGCTAATTTTTTTCGAGGTTTCCCAACACGGAAACCACTCACCTGACCTCCTGAAGACGCCGCATCTCTCAACAGCGGCGTTCATGTACAGGAGCTTTTGAGACTAAGTCGAATGGCCACTGTCTCCAGGAAGACAGTCACCTGTCAAGCTGACGCTATGTTCCCCCTGCAGACACCCATGGTTCATTGTCTTCTTCTGTCCAGGAGTGTAAAGCAAAGCAAAGCTGGGCCCAGGCTCTCCCTGGAGAACGCTCCCATCAGCAAGAAGTTGCAGGATGTGGACTCCAGGCAGAGCAGGAGCTATTTTTGTTTGAGCGCACAGGCAGCTGAAGAAACTCTCAGCCAAAAAGGGGGGCTCAGCTACAATCTGCTTCTGCCTCCTTTACAACTGGAGCATCATCACCCCTACATGAGTTATATCGTTTGGGGCTTGCTTTAAAAATGTTTTGAAAGGCATGGAAATAGAGAAAAGGGGAGTGTGCGAGAATGGATTACAGGGAAGAGAAATTGAGTGTGAGTGTGTGTGCATGTGTGTGTGTGTGTGTGTGTGTGTGTGTGTGTGTGTGTGTGAAAGGTCTTGACATTTTAGTCAACAGTGGAGAAATGGGCTGGGAAGGGAGCCCATCACTTTAACTCAGAAACTCTGCTTGTAGAAATCTATTCACAGAAAATGTCCAAACTTAGCTAAAAGGAGAGATCCACTGCTTGAAATAGTAACGAATTAGAGACGACAAGAATATCCTGAACACAGAGCTGCTGGAGTAAGTGGCACTGCTCAAGGGAACACAGACTGTGCGGGAGTTCTTCGTGAGCCAATGTGGGGATCACACCGTGGCTGGCTACGTTCCTAAGTGGCCAATACAGAGCAGAAACATGGTCTGTCGATCATATACTTTTATTGCCTAAAAATAAACCTAGGAGGAAGCACTTGCCACACAAGCATGAAGACCAGAGTTCAGAGACCCGGAACCTATGTAATGCAGGGTAGGTGTGGTAGTCTACTGTAATTTCAGAGCTGTCAGAGAGCAGAGCCAGGGCTTCTGGGAATAAGCTGCTTAGTTCAACTAGCCTGTATCTTCCAGCTCCAGGTTCAGGAGTTGAGAAATCCCGTGTCACTGAATAAGGGGGAGAATGGTAGTAGATTTCTAATATTAGTCTTGACCTTCTGCATCAATATGGTTACATGTTCACATGTCCCTGAACATACATGTGACCCCACACACATGGAAGCACATATACAGACATTCTCACATACAATATAAACACATGGGACACACATATACAGAATAGGTAAGTAAACATAAATAAGTAAACCTGGGGTAGAATTCATAGTGTTCCATTCATAGTGAAAATGGCTGGGGTTCAGCATTTAGAACATCTGTTAGTCCCTAAGTGTAATAAATCTATAGTATTTTTGTTTTTTTATGATTAGCTCATATTAGTTTTGTCATCAGCACATACATTAAATACTTGTTTGGGCATGTTTTTCTCCCCATAAAATAATGGCCAGAAGCTACCCCATTCACACATAGGAAGTTCGTTCACATGCCCATGTGGAATTCTGGAGTTCCACATTCCATAGTCTGCATTCACGTGAAGAGTTTCCCTTGCCACTCTCCTGACAGAATAAAACTGCTCAGGCAAATTACACATACAGAAAAGCCTATGCAATCCATAAGGCAAATGTCCAGTGTCTGGCAAACAACAGGTGATTAATACATGCTTGCTGAAGAATAGAAGACAGTTGACTGAGTACGGAGTTGTTTCCCCCTGTGCCCTGTTTTAGTTGCTCCCTGCTGAAGAAGTAGCTATGAGTAAATATGCTCCCTTTGAGTGATCTCTGAAAGAGAACTCCTCAGTTCTAAAATTCACTCTTTTTCTTTATACTTCACCAGCTACTAAAATGTTAGACCAGTGGCAGGGGAGGGGGATAGGGGGAACACACAAACCAAGGCTTCAGTATGAGGGAAAGGGATTTTCACAAACCACTAAAGTGCTACTTCTTGGGGAAGAAATGTACCCTGGATTTCTTCCAGCTGAATTCGACAACAAAACCCAAGGAAAATGAACATTAATCTTTTATGAACTAAAGTCTCCAAACGAACCGGCTTGGAGTTCAACCCTAATTAGGTTGCATCTCAATGCTGAGAATCCTTAACGAACAAGGACATCTACCAACCCCGGCAAGCACTCTGCTGGGACTGGTGCTGAAGTGAAGGCACTGCTTGGCCACACTCCACTGCTGTGGAGCATAAGGGGCTCCCATCCTCACCTGGAAAGATGCTCTGTCATCTTGGAAGAAGAGCAAATGGAGTTTCCTCAGACTGAAATTCTTGGCCACCCTGCTACCCGATGGCCATCTGGGTGGCGTGTGAATAAATGAGAAGAGAAGGGGCAAGAAGCAAGACCCTGGGAGCGAGTTTCAGCAAATCGAAGCTTCCTTTGCTTTGTGCCCAACATAGCTGCCAACACTGGCTCTGCTCACAAGCAAGATAATTTCATGTGCATTATGCATGCAGAGGAGGCAGGCGTTTCAGACTGAGTTCAAATCTCCATTCATCCCCTCCACAGTCCCATGACTCAGGACCAGTTACCTCCTTTCTCTGAGCCATCATTTCCTCATCTCTAACATGAGGAAAAAAGTGCTTCCTGGGAGGGTAAACGGAAATGAAGATGGTTCCCAGATTGTTCATTGCTGCGAACAGCCTCCTTTCTTCAGCCACAGCTGTCCTAATTTCCTCAACTCCTCATACTACCCTGAAACAGTAGTTTGGAGAACTCACTGAAAGACAGACAGGTGAAACCGTGTGTCCAAGGTGGCATAGCAAGGGCCACCAAAGGAAGGATTTCACATCTAGTCTGCCTAACCCAAATCTTGCATTGGACACAGGGTTGCAGGCCAGTGAGACTGATGCTAAAGATAGAATTACAGATCGAAGTGATTGACACTTAAGAATCATCAACCCATGGACCCAAGACCACCAGAGAGAGTGAGCTCAAGATAGGATCTGGCTGTGCTGGATTAATGGAGGGAGCTCCCTTCTCAAGGCGTCTTCCCAACCAAGCCTCAGGTAGAATTTCTACCAAGATGATGCCATCATCCCATACTGCCTGCAGCTATTTCAGAACCATGTTCCCAGCACCCAGCACCAGGAAAGGCACATGTGATGGTCACGCATGTACTTAAAGGATGACTCAAAGGGTCTGAGGATCACTCATAGCCTTGATACAAACCTGCACGGCCTCATCTTGTCAGCCTTGGCTCTGTCTTTGTTCAGAGCATTCTCCCAACCCATCCAAATTTCTTCCTTATGTTCACAAGTTAGACGGTTCTTGGTTCGCATAGACAAGTGCATCACTACCCTCACCAAGCTTCCTCATGGGCTACCCACGCCCTAGCTCCATCGGTAGCCTCACTTCAGTAGTCATTGGCATTCTCTTGGAGTCTCTAATGCCATTTATTTGATTTGCAATAAGTCTCTCCCCTCCCCACACCCAGTCTAACCC
Source organism: Acomys percivali (assembly GCA_907169655.1). NCBI lineage: Eukaryota > Metazoa > Chordata > Mammalia > Rodentia > Muridae > Acomys > Acomys percivali. The sequence continues at coordinate 42,190,649 of OU015742.1, forward strand.
AGCATCTCCCTGCTGCCTGAGAATGCCTTGTCCTATTACTATAATTAACTGGTACCCGGCTAGAAGGTTGAGCCAGAAGGCAAACTCTTGGGTGAAGAAGATTTGCCAAGGGTTACAAAGCATGAGAATTGGAGTAGATAGAACTTGGCACTTAAGTCCTCTTCTCTCTACATAGAACTTTAATCTGGTCTGGAAACCCATTAGCTATGAGGAGTACAACCATCAGCAGTCCAAAAGATACTGGTGTCTTGGAATCCACGAAGATTCTGCAATCCTGCTCTTTTTGGTTGTCAGTTCCAGAATGGCGGTTCCTCTTCTTATTGTCAAAATGTGTTATTTTATACAACACTGTGACGATTTGCTCTTCTGTGTTGTAATGATATTCATATTAGCCAATCTCTATGTGTATCGAATCAACCATGTTTCAACTATTTTACGAACAGCCTTTCATCTAGCCTAAGCACACACCTCTGAGAGGGGATGCATGACCACCACTATCTCATGGAAGTGGCTAGTAGGCTTGGATCATCATGCCATATCCTGCCATATACCAGTGTTCGAGAAACCCAGGCATGCGCTGTGGGAATCTAGAGGGAGAGAGGTGGAATCCAGCTGGAGAGCAAAGATAAGAAGTTGGGAACTGATGTGGGCACTATAGGATGGACTAGAGGATCAGGGTGGGAAAGGCTGACCAGTGCTGTGACTGGCACACAGCAGGTCCTTGGAGGCCCCTGTGGTGTTACCTTCTGCTGCTCTGTGAACTTAGCCACAGCACATGGATCTCCTATGCTCATGTGCAATCTGGAAGGGTAGGGCAAAGACTTGCTCTCCACGCATTGTGTGAAGTAGCTCTCGTGATCTCCCTTTCGATAGACAAGTCTACAGTGTCTCAAAGAGCTAACTCACTGGAGAGAGGTCAAGACAAGATCCAATAGAAGCTGTATTCAGATATGGCCCTATCTGACCTCAGTGTCCCCGGGCGTTCCCTCCCAGCCACACTGAGGAATTCAGGCTTTCCCCCTTTTAGTCTCCACCAGCTCCTTTTTGGACCAACCCCTGGGTCTGATACAGATCAAGTTGGGTTGGCTTGATCATCTCTTTTAAAAAGCTACTGTTTTCCACCCTGTTGGAATTTCTGCATGAGGTGCAGCAAAGCCAAGCTTCTGGGTGTCCCTGGAGAGGAAGCAGGCTATGCAGACAAGAAAGCACCCAGGTAGGAGGCGTCACTGAATTCATCAAGGAAAGCCATGTGGCTTCCAGCAAAGCCCCAGATGGAGGCTTCCCAGGAGATCACCCCCATCATCCAGGACTGCCAATTCAACATCTGCTCCCAACATATTGGCCTGTGAATATTTCAGATCTACACTCTCAAATCCAGATGTGCTTGTGTCATGAACTTTATTTTCTGCTAGAAATTACTGAGGTCTACAAAAGGAAATTAAGCATTCGCTCAGGCAGAAACAGACCAGTGACCTAAAATGTTCCCTGCGTGTTTCGGGTTTAGGGTGCTGACATTCAGAGACACTGAATACCAGCTTCTACCTACCCTCTCTCCTGGCCACCGTATCTTCACCAGAAGTCATATGCAAATGGGGTTGATGCTTAAATTTCAAACTTAGTGCCTTGTGAAAGGATTCTGAACATGGAAGTCATCTTTTGTGCCAAGGCTTTTAGACTGTTAAATAGTTTGGAAGCTTCCTAGTTTCCAAGGACTGCCTTTCTAGCAATAGAGAAACCACTGATGGGCAGCTCAGGTGCAGTGCAACTTAGCTCTGGATACACAGAAGGACCACTTGGGGGGAGCAGGGCTTCAAAAACACCAATAACACAGTCCCTATCGGAACATCTGGAGGTGAAGCCTCAATATCAAAGTTTCTTTTCCAAAGTTCTCCAGTTGATTCTAAGCCATAGATGGTATTGAGACCACTAGGATAGTCATAGCCACATCTATATCATAGACTCCAAGTCAGCTGCAAGACAATCAAAACATAAGGTGGAGGATGGGCTGCAGAGGGTAAAAGGTTGAATCATTAGTGTTACCTCAGGTAACTTCAAGTCAGCTCTCAGACCTCTTGCCAACTGCTGTGAACACACACACACACACACACACACACACACAACGTTTGTTTGCTTTTGAGAAAAGCCTTTTATTTATTCTTTGACAATGTCATACATGTATACAGTGTATCTTGTTCATTCCCACCTCCACCTTTCCACTCCCCAAGAATACTTACCGGCATATCCCTCCTCCTGCCTTCCTGCCTCTTTTTTCTTATTATACTCCACTGGGTACAGTCAGTGCAGCCTGCTGGGATATTGGCTACTGTCGCTGGGTTGCATCACACACCTACAGTGAGTTCATGAGTGTGGTGGCCATGTCATGTCCAGAAGACAGCACTTCACAGCACTCCTTCCCCTCTTCCATGATGTTACCCGAGCCTTGCAGTGGTGGTGGGGGTGGGAGGAGGGGGGTGAGAGGAGGGGGGGTGAGAGGAGGGGGGCAGGGTCTCTTCATTGCTGTCTACTACAGAACAGGGTTTCTCTGGCCAAGGTTGAGAGTGGTACTGATCTATACCTATAAACATAAATATTCAGAGGGCAGTTCAACATGTTCATTTAGCAAAACCAAACAAATGAACAGAAACAATGGAAACAAAAACAAACAACCAAACAACAACAACAAAACAAAAACACTAGAAGGTTCCCTCTCTAGGGCCTATGGCCTCCTGAACAATAGGCTTTTGACTGGGTTTAAACACAAGGCATGAATTCCCTCCCATGAAGCACGCCTCAGATCCAAGCAGTGCGTGATTGTAGCTCCCATAGCCTCCATGCCACTATGGCACTGGTGGGCACATCTGGTCTAGCAGGTCAGTATTGCAGCATTCATAGTCCAATGATGGATAAAACCACTGTCTTCTCTCTCCCAGGAGAAGCCAGCATGGCACCTTATGGCTTTATAAAAACAAGCCAGAAGTGGGGAAGTTGTTGGGTCAGTTTCTTCTTGATTTCTCTATGCCATGCAACCAAAGTGTGTTCACCTCAGCAGTAGCTTCTTAGCATCTGGTTATGTTGAGCAACTAAAAGAAATAGGAACAGCCTGCACTGGTTGGAGATCTCTGGGGCCTTCCTGATAAGCAGGGAGATGTTGTGCACCTAGCACTGAGATTTTCTTTCACTAACCAATGTCTTCTTGGGGAAATTCTATTCTTGCATGATCTTTACATTATAACTTCTATTTTTTTTTAAAAAGTGTGTTTTTAAAAATCAGATTACACACAGTAGATTTCCGTATAAGGTTTTCACATATTCATTGATTTGGTTGACCCACCCATCCCCTCTTTCCTCTGCCCCCTTGCCCCAGCAACTTAAACCTTTAAACATGAGAAATTTAGTCTGACAAGACTCTTTCCTTAGCTGCCATTGAAGGTAATGATACCTGATTGGGCTGCATGCTTGTGTTAATGTTAAAAGGACTCAAATGCTAGTGATTGCATGGTGCCTGGTACTTAGTAAGCACATGGCATATCGTTCCCATTGTGGTTACATTTCAAAATGTACACAGTCTTACACACACACACACACACACACACACACAGAGACAGAGAGAGAGAGAGAGAGAGAGAGAGAGAGAGAGAGAGAGAGAGAGA
>OU015742.1:42194308-42204308 GCA_907169655.1 Acomys percivali
GAGAGAGAGAGAGAGAGAGAGAGAGAGAGAGAGAGAGAGAGAGAGAGGTAGACATGGTAATTTAGACCAACACAACAATACTGGTGAGGGAACTGTGAGATGTTTTTTTCCCATAATTTTTCTTTCTTCATTTAGTACATGCATTTATTACATTAATGAAAATTATGAACATAAAATGAATGAAGGACAAAATAGGGCTATACAATTATGTTAGCAGTATAAATGTAACTTTTTTCTTTTTCTTTTTCTTTTCTTTTTTTTTTTTTTAATAATAGGAAAAAAAGATAGCAGTGAAAAGCCTAGAAGAAAACCTAGCCCTGAGGCTTGGCCTCCTCCAACCCTGCCCGTCCTTTTGTCTTTCTGTTTGCTTTGTAATGAGAAGACATTTTGGGTTCAGTTCTCCACAGCCCTCTTGGGGGCTCAACTGTTGCTTACTCCCAGATTCCTGACACAAAACCATGTCTCATTTCCCAGTTTTAAGGAAAAAAAAAAATATATATATATATATACATAGTGTCTCTTTTGAAATATGTGCTGTCAATGTGAGAGGGCCTGGTTAAATACGCCTAACAGACTTCATACTAGGCTTCATTTCTCCTCCAGGGCAGCACAGGCCTAAGTTTCTATTTCTCAGAAGTAGAAACTTCAGTTACAGAGAAAACCACAGAGACTAGGCAGCCAATCAGAACTGGCCAGGACATCTGGACAGCAGAGGAGGTAAGATTGCTTACAGCAACTACAAAGATAATTAATACTCTGGCCATTAATTTGTAAGGACAAATAAAACTCTGGGCTTTTATGGTCTGACTAAAATTCTCACCCTGTGGTTTTTGTTCCAAAACCAGTCTAGCCTGGGCTAAAGGGCTTTAAAGACACATGGACACTTTCTTCTTACAAAAAGAGACTTCGAGGAAAGTTAGAAATGGAATAATTTCTCACTATATGATTCAGGGCTGCTCCTTAAGGCTGGATACTGGTAACATTTATTTGCACCATTGACAGTCTGTATCCCACATTCTAGAAACAGTACCAGAGATGGGTTTTCTTTGGAGGATGGTCAATTTCCTGCGAAAGATAGCAAAGCCTGATGGAAGAATCAGGGGAGACCCAAGCCAGGCTCCTCGAGCCCAGCTTGTGCAATGTCTGCAGGGGGACACCCGCACAAGTCTAGCAGCAGTCCCTGCGTCTGCCACAGTGACCAGGGAAGCTGAAATCACAGAAGCCGCAAACAACCACTACTGGCAGACCTCACCACCCCTAATTTGCTGTGGTAAATATTATCCCTGATGTCCCCCCACAAAGTGAGCTTTTATCTTATCACAACTTGGTAAATATTATGATAAGCTGTGGGGCTTGTGACCACAGAAGTAACTTTTTCGTTTATGAGAAGGGTGGCCAGAAAAATCACAGTGGCAAGAACCTAAAAGCAATTACATCTTTGTTGTTTGGCAGCTTGGCCAGATGTCAAGGGAATTTATAGCCAACCCAGTACTTTGTTTTGTACTTTGGATGTTTTGTCCCCCAAAGTAATCCAAAAATTAATGTAGCAGAAGAAAATAATATGTTTGCGGAGTATGTTGTGAGAGTTGAGGCTTGTTCTGGAGGGAATAGCGTAGGAATTATTCCCTTATCAATAGAGAGAGGTGGTGTATTTTTAAACCCGGGATTTAGTATCTTTTTGGTCAGTGATACTGCTAAGATGGCAGTAAAAAAAAAAAGTCGAGAAAACACACTCTCTCTCTCTCTCTCTCTCTCTCTCTCTCTCTCTCTCTCTCTCTCTGTGTGTGTGTGTGTGTATGTGTGTGTGTGTATGTGTAGTATATGTAGGTCTATAGATGATAAGTATTTATAATGAAATTATTTTACCTGCTGGCATCAACAAGATAAAGTACTCTAGAGCTCAATTTCAAAGCAACAAATAAACAAACATCACAGTAGAATAGATTTTTTATCTCCCTCTCCCTGCAAAGCAGCCTTCTGTTGCGTACTTAAATAAACTCTCTGAGATACAGGAAAGCGTTTTATGTACCCAAGCCTATTTTAATATAGCTCAAGCCCAGTATATACTGGGAAGTCCTGAAAATAACCCAGGACAGTCATTTCTAGAACCTATGGGAATCTAGTGTGTTGGACAGGCTCTTCTTTACACCAAACCATGGTGGCTTAAACAAGCAGACCCAAAGGCACTGATACATTAGCTGAAATCAGGCAGCTTTTCTCATGTAGGATTTGGTAACTTGTCCACAGCTTGTCAGTTGCAGTTGCTGTGTTGAGCTCAAATGACCGTGTTGGTGTTCTCAAAAGTCTGACTTCTTCTTTAATAACAAGGACCGTCAGTGAATGCACAAGGCTGGATGCCGAGATGGCCAGACCACTCCTTTGTAGAAGCCAGGTCTCTGAGACTGATCTCATAGTCCACTGCTGTTACAACGGGTAGATGTAGAAGCATTAACCTTTAAAAGTAGTCACCAGGTGCTGTGGGTGACAGGAGAGAGGGTCCAACCAGTCTTTGGTTTTATGGAGTTTACCTGGAGCTAACTGATCCAAGGAAGCATAGACTCACAGAAAAGCCTACTACTGGAGCGTCTAAAACAGTGGTTCTCAACCTTCCTAATGCTGTGACCCTTGAGTACAGTTCCTCATGGTGTGGTAACTCCCCGCACCCCCAACCATCAAATTACTTTTGTTACTACTTCATAATTGTAATGTTGCTACTGTTATGAATCATAATGTAAGTATCTTGTGTTTCCTGATGGTCTGAGGAGACCTCTGTGAAAGGGTTGTTTGACCTCAAAGGTCTCCCCCATACATATGCTCTTGTGTTTAAACACTTGACCCCTAACTGGTGGTGTTCTTTAGGGAGGGCTGTGGAAATTCAGCATGGAAGATCTAGTCAGTAGACACAGGGGTGAGCCTGGCTCTGCCTCTGTTCTAGTCAGCCATGATGCAACTAAGCTGAGATGCCTTGCCATCACAGGATGAACCACAATGCCATGCCAGTGCCACCATGATGGACTGTGTTCCAGGAACCATGTGCCACAATAAATTCTCCTCCCTTAAGTTGCCCCATCAGGTGTTCTGTCACAGTGATGAGGTGTTCTAAAACCTTCCGCCTTCATAAGGACTATGAGGTAGAAATTATTTCCACTCCACAGAAAAAGAGACTGGGGCCTACAGGGTTCACATAAATCCCCGAGCCTGTCATCCACTTCCTGTTGTCTTTCTTTGCTAATGCTTAGACTATTGCACACAGATCTCAGAGTCTCACCCATCCAATGAGTGTGGGAAGCTAGTGGCCCTCTGTAAACCTTCAATGGTTTATCCACCTGCAGTGTCCAGCCCGTCGGTGATGTTTTCCCCCTCGGATTGTATGAACTGCAGTGACAACTAAGATGCACGACACCATTTGTTCTCTGCCATTTAGATATTAGAAACCTTGGATAGTTTTCAAGCAAGGCAGCAAAAAGCCTTCCACAAGCGAGTTCATGCCAGGAGGAAACAAAACTCTATTGGCAAGGACAAAACTACAACTTGTCAAAGACATGCATACTGTTTTCTTCCTAAATTCATGTTTTCACTTGTCAACCAATATGTGAGTATAAAATCTTTTGTAATATTTGTTTTGGAGATTTGCCGGCAATATTATTATGCTATAATACTCTCACGTCATTAAGGAATAAGGTCCAGATCCTGGGGAGGAGAGGTATAAAGATACTGCTTACAGGATGTTGACTCATGTAAAATTCTTTTCTGGATTAAACTCTTAAATCCCGTTATTAATTTAAAACCAAGGCTGAGATTATAATGTATTTGGTGAGGTGTTTTGATCCCCAGGACCCACATGAAAAGCCAAGCATGGTGACACTCACTGTAATCCCTTGTGATGACAGATATCCATGGGGTTTGTTGGATGCCAGCTTGGTCTACTTGGTGAGTCTCAGGACTGCAAGAGACATTATCTCAAAAAAAAAAAAAAAAGCTGATACTGTCTGAGGAATAACATCTGAAGTTGTTCTCTGGCCTCCACATGCATTCATGTGTACCACCATGTACATGAAAACACACAAAAGTCTAAAGATTTGTTTTTATTTATGTACATGTATCTGTATGAGTGTATGCCACATATGTGTGGGTGCCTGGGGAGGCCAGAAGCAGACATCAGATCTCCTGGAGCTGGAATTACAGGTGGCTGTGACCTATCCAACGTGCGTACTGGGAACTGACCTAGGGTGCTTTAGAAGAGCAACAATTGTTTTTAGCTGCTAAACCACCACTCCAGCACCCCCTCCCCATTTGACTACCTCTGTGGTTGCTGCCGTTGATTTAAGACCCAAGCTGAGCAGTCCATATCAATGACCAGGGAAGCCTTTCTTCTGGTTCTAGGAATTAACAACTTGGGTCCAACCCAATCAGAACACAGCCTTCCCCTGGCCACAGCAACTGGTTCTGGAATATACCTGCAGCCTCGCCGGGCCAGGGAGATGGGTGAGGAGTCATGAGGGGTGAGAACATTTTCTTGTTTCTAAGAGAGAAGCAGAGGACTGGCCCCTCTCCACCTCAGGACATATGCTTGGATAATTACTGTGACCTCAATCCTCGCCCCTAGAGACACTGGTGTTAGAACTGGATTCAGAAAATAGAGTAGTAGTATGCAATTGTAGGCCACCTGGAGTTTACTCCACTGGAGTTTACTCCACTGGGTGCCTTTATGTATGCCAGCACACTTTCTTGTTATGTAAGCTATCATAGTGAGTACCTGTGCTATACCCAGGGTGTCCTGACCAGCACTAGCCGTATCAATTTCCTTGGCATAATTCCAACCTTACCATAATAGCATCATAAGAAACATATACCTAAGATCATCATTAGCCATTTAGCTCCATTGATGGGAATCCAAGACGCAAATAAAAAAGGGTCGGAATTTCTTTTCCCTCATTCCCCAAGAAGCCTTCTGCTGTGTATTTAAATAAACCCACTGAGATATACAGGAGTTTTTAGTGTTCAAGTGCATTTTAAGGTACCTGCTAGCCTGAGCCCAATGGAGAAGAATTTGCTGGGTAATTCAGGAAATGACCCAGTGTCATACTTATATCTAGAATCAATAGGCACTCAATATCTCTGACAGGGTTTTCCTTAAACCCAACTATTGTCTTTCAATAAATAGGCTAATAAGTGGAATAGACAGTTCAAAAGAAACACAAATAGCCAATAGTTGTTGTTAAACATGTTCAATGTCCCTAGTCCTGAGGGAAATGAAAATTAAAACTACTTTGAGATACTGCCTTGCCTCAGTCAGAATGGCTATTTTCAGGAGATTTGACAATAAAAGTGGAAAGGATGTGGAGAAAGAAGGCCCTTATTGCTCATAAGAGTAAACATTGAAACCATCATGGACATCAGTGTGGAGATTTCTCAAAACACACAGAATAGAACTACCATGCAGCCCAGCTATTCCACTCCTGGGCGTATATTCACAGAACTCTACCTTCTACCACAGAGATATTTGTGAATTCACATTTATTGCTGCTTCAGTCACTATAGCAAGGAAATGGAACCCACCTAGACACCCATCAAGAGATGAAGGATAAAGAGAATGTGGTGGGTATGCACGATGGAACTTTAGTCAGGGATGTGTGTACGCGTAACTCACCAGGTGTCAGTGACCGGCTTCTGTAGTCACATTCAAGTGACAGTTCTGAGTGGCACACTCCTCCAAGCAGAGGAGGATAGAGACACATTCCCAGGGCTGGAAACATGCAGAGAGATTTCCCCTACAGCCCTCCAGGGTTTCACAGCTCAAGAAGTTGTCAGGGGGCAGCTTTGGAGCATCAGCACAGGCTGTCCAGGACAGGATTTGTCCTTTTGGAACTGAGGAGGACCTCATACCCCTCCTAAGGCTGGTGTGGGACCTCTTCCAGCTGGTCCCGTTGGGGGAATCCCGGCTCCTAGAATGTTGTAACTGCTTTGGAGAGACAAGACTCTCAGAGACACAGAGATGCTGTCCCTGAAATGTGTAAATCTGTTATAAGCAATCTGTCTTAAGAAAGGGGAAATTCCCAAGCCTCACTCCCCCACCCCCACCCAGTGAAAGAAGATGCTGAAGGCAGAAAACAAGTGAGAGTCTGGCAGGAAGAGCCTCCCCAGACCACATGCCCAGGTCTGGCCACTAAATAAGAACTCTGCTAAACAATAGAGGCAGGAGGGTTTTCTGGTAAGGAAGAGTAATGCGATGAGCAAGGCAAAGGCTGGCAAGAGCAAGCGCCTGTCCCTTGGGTGTAATAGATCTCCCCAGACATCCCATTCTAAAGAAAGCTTAATTAAATTTAATGGGTAAACCTCTCTCGGTGCTAGGAGGCATTTTAATGTGGTATTTCGGCTCTGGGTAGACAAAAATCATTCTTCCTTGCCTCGCTGCTCTCCTTGAAATGAGACAAAGTTCCTGACTGGCACTGTAACTCTCACAATGGCCCAGCATCCTCATATCTGCCAAAAAAAAATCCCCTTAAGACATCTGAGGGGGACGTCATCCAGACTCTGGGCTGCACACGTCAGTGGGGACCTCTACATGGGAGGATCACTGGTTATCTTGAGCATCTTGGTATTTACCGCTGTCTAGCTGAGGGTCTGGTGTGACTGTTATTTGATGCATAAACAAAAAGAAGAAACTAGGGAGGGAAACAAATAGGGAAGAAAAGAATGAAAACAAGAAAAAAAATTCATTGGCTAGGAAGAGTGATAGGTAGAGAATGTCATGTCTCAGGTAGAGAGGAGGAAGATGAGAAAATATGTTGGTGGGGAGAAGAATGCAAGGGAACTACATGCAGTGGCCCCACATTGGTCAGTCAGTATTTCTTTGCATCCTCTCTCTTTGCACCTCTTCAGGTCCTCTATCACCCCTGGGACTCAGGAGAAGTTGACTTCACTCTCAAGTGGGTCTGTTTAACTCAGGGGAATTCCATTCTCTTGCCACAGACTGGCTCAAGCGTGATCACACGAACTGATTGAGTCCACAGAATGAATGAAAAGATATGGTTTGCTTGCAGGTCCTGGGAGAATCTGCAGAAGTGACTCACTTCCTTATTTTAAAGCCCAGAAGTACTGTTTTCACCCTGTGACTGGTCTAGACTGAGGCCAGCACCTTAGACAGGGCAATGGACTTAACGCTGAAGAGGCATGTGGAGGCCCTGGATAAACTATCTGCTAGAAGCCCATCTGACTCCTGACATCCAGTTAAGAGAGACTAGCACCAACCTCATTTTTCTGGCCAGCTTAAGTAGGATGTCCAGTTAACTACAGCTGAAAGCATTCGAGTTGATCAAACCTCAGTGATGGCTGCACTTTGAAGCACAGGCAAGGTGCCGGACAGGAGCTGATGATGTGCAGAGAGATAATGGAGGACACTCCAAATCATTAGAGTACATTAGCACTGACTCTTTAGTCTGCACCCACCACCAAGTCTACCAGGTCCTGTGATGGATTCGTTGGCCAAACCTCACCTTGTCTCTATGGGTGCTCATGGGAAGGAAAGGTCAGAGTTCCCCTTAGCTCTGCTTCTGGTGTGTGACTGTGAACTGTGTGCTAAAGGGGGGGGGGTGTTAACAAGGAGTCTCATCTCATATTGTTCTCACGGAACTTCTGGGTAGATGAAATGCAAAGTAACTCCAACGGCCAGCAAATGCAGCGACACAGATGCCACCAGGAAAGGCGTCCTGCCACAGCCATCTGACCTGGTTTGCACTCCCTTCTACAGCTCTGTCTGCACATGAGTGGTGATGGTTCCTGCTGCCTTAAGCAAACACTGTACTTCACCATCCAGTGATGACCTCACTCAAACCCTATAGCTCCTACCTTCCCCTGGCTACATCTAAAACACAGTTAGGGTGGCTTACAGTGAAAGGAACAACACAACGAAGTAATAACAGTGCCAAGTGAGAGGGGAAGGTAGCAATTTATTGTGCCAGCAGAAACAATGAAAAGTTACTGTGACTGAGCCCGAACTGGTTCTGAGTTGCCTGATAGTCAAAGCAAAGCCAGAAACTTTTGTTTGCTTGCTTCTTTCCTTCCAAGACAGATTTTTTTTTTGCTCTATACCTCAGGCTGTCCCAGAACTTACTATGTAGCCCAGGGTAGCCTCACACTTGTAACAATCTTACTACCTCAGCTTCTAAACACTGAGATTACAGGCATGAGCCACCTTGTTTAGCAAGGGACTGATTTTTAAGACCAACATCACACAAAGCATTATGCCAGATGATATAAGAGTTACAAAAAACTCCCACTATAACTCCCACTCTTGAAGAGTTTCCAAGATAAGTTGTGGGGATGCCTTTATTATAAATGATTGTAACATAGCCATTTGGGATCCAATACATGTATTATTGCTATCTAGAAAAAAATTTATAGCAGCAATGAAGGGGGAAAGATTAGTCATAGCTTTGAAAAGTTTCACTGGAAGAACGAATATATGACTGTAGCTTGAGTGGGGTTGGAATTTGACAGTTGGGGGCATGTGATAGGAAGAGCAAGAACACAGTATAGTAAGGGTGAGTGGAGTTCTCCATGGAAGGGTGGCTGTCAGCCAGTGAGAATTAAAGAGAGCAGGGCATGAGGTCATCAAGTGGCACTAGGGTCAGTTGGATGCTGTGCTCTGGATTTTAAACTTCATTCTGCAGGAAATGAGGAAAAGCTACCGGAAGTTTCTTAGTAGGAAAGTGGTATGAACATAACTGTTCACTGAATAATCCATCTGGGTGGTGCCTTTCCCAGGATAAGAATTGAAAGTGTGGTTGCGTGATCAACTAGTACATTTCCATCAGAAACTTACCCTTCTCCGGTGCCATTCTGCGTTCACTTGACAATTTTTCATCACATTGATTCTAAGTCAGTTATTCCCAAAGAAAAGACAGAAATTCATCATCTTCCCCTTTATGATTTCCTCCTCTGTCATCAAACACATCAGCAGGCATGAGTTTTATCATAATTCAATTCACGCCTTCCACCCACCTTAATTACACGCATTTCCACTTGATAATAACTCATGGGAATATTCTCCAAGACCAGAAAGTTAAACTTCTCTTTGACTTGGTAAATATTTCGGGAGAGTTCCTACAGAGATCCACAGGGCAGGAAGTTGCCTTGTGTTGTTTTTCTATGAGTGTGAGCAATATATCTTGTCAGGGAGGAATCAGGATTCCTCCGCTGGGTGCAACAGTGGAGTTCAGTGCTGGAGGCTCCCCTGGAATCAACCTTTGGCACGCAGTGAGGGCAAGACCTCTGAAAATGACTTCCTGCCAGCAGCCACCACCAAGAGCTTTGCTTCCACTCATCCACAGTGTTAACCTTGATGCCAGTCACTATAAGTAAGGACCACATGAGCTGAAATGGCTTGCTTGTTCAGGAGCAGGATCTCAGGGGTACATCTTGTTTGTCCCTGAATTGGCTGCTACTCCTTAACAACCGTCTAATTTAATGTCAGAGGCAGCTCTCTCTCCAAAGCAATCTCTCAATCCTCCAGGCTGAATCAAATGCCTACCCTTCCTCTGTGTTATCATACAATATCTTGTATATTTCTCCACAACCATATGACCCCACGCTATAGTATCTAAGATCTGGATTCTTCATAAACACCATGAGAGTTATGCCTATAATTTAATTCTGTATTCTTACTGACTCTATGAGAGAGATGCCCTATCTTCATTTTATTGATGAGGAGGATGAAGTCAAGCATGGTTAAGTGACCTTTCCAATGTCACACAGCCTGGGAGTCCTGGAAGGTCTTGCTCTCACACCTTTTGACTTGAAGCCTTAGTCTTAAGTTCTTTGCTATAGTGTTATGTGGCTTCCGTAAGATGTGATAGGGCATCCGTGTTACTCCCTCTCTCATCAACTCCACCTCTAGTTTCTGAGGATTCTCTGCGGTAGGTCAACTCCATGCCTTTTCTATTCCTGCCTCCCAGCACAGCACATAGTAAATAAGAGGAGTTTAAGCAGCCAAAGGCAG
>OU015742.1:42209308-42223353 GCA_907169655.1 Acomys percivali
GTTGGTTTTGTGACCCATTTGGTTTAACCAGGGCCATCTGTGTGACCACTGGATTAAAGTGTCCATTGCAGTCTGGTGTGTATGCTGATAGGCACACAAACAAAGGCAATGGTTTCCCTCGGTCTCAAACACTCAGTAGCATAGTTCAGCCATGAAGGATAGAACCCTGAACCCCTCCTCCATTGGCACCTGACTTTTGACAGGCCCATTCTTGGGCAGACCCAGGGCAGGCACCTGCAATTGCTCTGAGTTCATGGTTGCAATGGCTGTGCCTTGCCCAGAAGTTGGCATTTTGTAGCCCCCCCTCTCTCTGGTAAGGAACAAAAACACATTCAAATTTGGTCAAAGAGAGTATACATGAAGTTCAGTGCAAACACTCAGAGCATTCAGTGAGCACACCAACAGCCAAATGGACGGGACCAGGGAAGCTGAGGCTTAAGCATGCTCTGTGTCCATAGAGCACATGCCTCCAATTACCTATGCTGCTCCATGGGCTCCTGTCTTAGTCAGGGCTCCAGTTGCTGCAATAAATTACCACGGGCAAAAGCAACTCAAGGAGGAAAGGGTTTACTTCATCTTACACTTCCAGGTGACCGTCTGTCACTGAAGGAAGGCAGGACAGAACCTGAGCAGGCAGGCAGGCAGGCAGGGCAGGAACTGGAGACAGGAACGGAAGCAGAAGCCACAGAGGAGTGCTGCTTCCTGGTTTGCTCCCCATGGCTTGTCCATCCTGTTTTCTTACAGGATCCAGGACCAGCACCCCAGGGGCAGCACCGCCCACAGTAAGCTGCAGCCCTCCAACATCAAGCATCGATCAAGAAAATGCTCCGCAGGCTTACCCATGGGGGAATCTGGTGGGGGCATTTTTCTCATTGGAGGTGCTCACTTCCAAGATGACTCTAGCTTGTCAGGTTGACATAAAGCCAGCCAGCACACCTGCTTACTCATTCTTTTTTGGCCATTTCCTCTACCATCTCTTTTCATGTTTCTACATGGTAGCCATCTTGGATCCTTAGTTCTACCATTCATTACCAGCTTCTGTTTCTTGGTCACATTCCCAAAAGAACCATCTGGTTATCTAGGACTGTCATGGTTTAGGAAAAAAAAAAAAACAAATTATGGGCCACTAGGTAGGTGTGTCTTAAGACAGGGCAAGGGATAGAGTTATGTTCTTTAGGGCCTAGGAAAATGGTTTGGCCAGTAAAGTGCTTGCCACACCAGGGTGAGGACCTGAGTTTGATTCCAGGCACCCAAGTAAAGAGATAAGCATAGTGGTCCACATTTGTAGTCCCACTACTGGGGAGGTGGAGACAGGAGGCTCCCTGAAGCTCACCCAACAGCTATCTTAGCCAAGTTGGCCAGCTTCAGACCTCTTTGAGAGACTCTGTTTCTAAAACAAGGTGAACAGCTTCCTGAGGAACAATACCCAAGGTTGACCTCTGACTCCCACACATGTGTAGATACACGCACCCAAAAGAACACATACTGCATGCATGTATTTGCATGTGTCTATGTTCATAGCAGCTTTATTTGTAATAGCCAGAAACTGGAAATAACCTAGATGTCCCTCAACTGACAAATGGATAAAGAAACTGCGGTACATTTACACCATGGAATACTATTCAGCTATTAAAAGCAAAGACATCATGCAATTTGCAGGCAAATGGGTGGAACTAGAAAAGATCATCCTGAGTGAGGTAACCCAGACCCAGAAAGACACACGTGGTATGTACTCACATATACGTGGATTCTAACCATAAAGTACAGGTCTGCACTTACTTGTTTTGTGTTTGTTTGTTTGTTTTTAGATTTATTTATTACATACAGTGTTCTGCCTGTATTTGTGTCTGTAGGCCAGAAGAGGGCATCAGATCACATTATAGATAGTTGTGAGCCACCATGTGGTTGCTGGGAATTGAACTCAGGACCTCTGGAAGAGCAGATGGTGTTCTTAACCGCTGAGCCATCTCTCCAGCTCAATATGCACTCACTTGTAAGTGGGTGTTAGCCATAAAACACAGGATAACCATGCTACAATCTACAGTTCCCCAAAAGCTAAGTAACATGGGGGGCCCAAGGGAGGATGCTTGAATCTCACTCAGAAGGGAAAATGAAATAGACATCTGAAAGTAGATGGAGGGAAAGAGAGGGGATGGGGAAGGTATCAGTGGTGGTGATCAGGTGTGGGAAGAGTGGAAGGTGTGGGGAGGACTGGGAGAGTAAACAGAAGTCAGTGGAGGGACATCTCTGGGACAGGGCAGGCTCCCTGGAATCTATGGGAGGCAACCCTAGCAGCAGGGCATATGGAGCCTGAAGTTGACACCTCATGTGGTCAGGTGGGGCTTCCGGTGGAGGGAGGGGGACACTAACCCACCCATAAAACCTTCCACACAAAATCTGTCCTGCCTACAAGCAGTGTAGGGATTAAAACGGAACAGAAACCCCTGTCACTATTAGTGATACTCTGCTATGCTTACAGACAGGAGCCTAGCATAACTGTCTTCTGAGAGGCTTCACCCAGATGCAGAACCCACAGCCAAATGAAGGAAAGATAAACCTGTTTTTTAGGATCCCAAGTGTGGCATCGGAATGGTCTTGTGAGAGACCAGGTGATGTTAATCCACCAGAAGACCAACCACCTCATGCGAGAACTTGATTGTTGCCAGGTGGAAAGATCCGTGAACAGACTCTGGGAGGAGATATATAAATGAGCCCAAAACTGGAGGCAGAGCCTTTGGAGACTTGGGATAGTTTTGGATGGTCATTGCTCCACTTCAAGATGCTCCTAGAGAGAACCACTCTCTCTAAGAAGAGTGACCCTCTAGGGAAGGCTTCGGGGCTCCAGGCTCCTGCTGAGGTTCCAGGTTCTGGTTACTCCAGGTTCCAGCAGAAGAAATCCTGCTGGCAATGCCAGGAGAATCATTCCTCAGAATTGATATCCTTACGGTTTTGTTATTCTTTAATCCTCTTTTCCTATTGTTTCAGCTAGTCGGGTTATAAGAGACGTACGCTCGGTTAATAAGTTTGTAATAAAATATATTGGTTCAGAAAACTAAACCTACAGCCAAACAATAGACGGAGCTCAGGGAATTTTGTGGAAGAGTTAGGAGAAGGATTGAGGGAGCTGGAGGGGTCAAGGACACCACAAGAAGACCAACAGAGTAAACTAACCTCATCTCAAAGGGTTTATTGAGACTGAACCACCAACCAAAGAACATGCGTGGGCTAGACCTAGGTACCCTACACATATGTAGAAGATGTGCAGCTTGTTTTTCATGTGGGTCCCCTAACATCGGTAGTAGGGGCTGTCTCTGACTCTCATCTGCCTTTGGATCCTTTTCTTCTAGCTGGGCTGCCTTGTCTGGCCTCAGTGCAAGAGGATGCACTTCTTCTTGCTGTGAATTGAGGTACCAGGGAGGGTTAGTACTGCTTGGAGGTCTCCCCTTCTTTGAGGAGAAAAAGAGGGGGGTGTGGGGGTAGGGTCATGAGGGTGGGACTGGGAGGTGGGTCAGTCTGTAAAGTGATTTAGTAAATAAATAAATGAAAATATAGATTCTCTAAATAGATTTAACATAAATATATATTCTCTAAATAATAGCATGAATATATTTACTCTAATATATATAATAACATCAACCCATATATATATATGTGTGTGTGTGTGTGTGTGTGTGTGTGTGTGTGTGTGTTTTCATTTGAAACAGGGTCTCTCTTTGTATCCCTGGATGTCCTAAAACGTGCTATCCACATCAGGCTAGCCTTGAACCCACAGAGACCTACCTGCTTTTGCTTTCTGAGTGCTGGGATTAAAGGCATATGCCTCCATGCCTAGCTCTATATTTTATTAAGTAACTGGTTATATAGTTTTAAAATTTTTGTCCAAGCTGGAGTAAACGGCACGCAAAAGGTAATGCAAGGGGCATACATAGATGTGTGTGCTGGCTTTTGGGGTGTGCATATGCAAACTCACATCCAAGTGCCCACACCAATGCACACTCATGCAGAGGCCAGAGGGGGACTTGGTGTCCTGCTCTATCACATCTTATTTCCCTGAGACATGTCTCTCATTTAGCCCAGTTCTTGCTGTTTCATCTAGAATGGAATCCAGGAAGGCCCTGGGCTCCTCCTGGCCCCACACCATCCACCCCAGCACAGAGGTTACAGGGAGAGCTTGCAACCATGCCTAGCTGCTTAACATGGAAACCCGGAGCTGAATGTGGGTCTTCTCGCTTGTGCAGCAAGCGCTGTGCCACTGAGTCATCTCCTCAGCCCAGTATGAGGACGTAGTCTGTTCACATACACTCCCTGAGGTTGAGTGACTCTGCTGACTGACTCAAATGTAAGCACCTGTGGGGATATGTTTCTCATTCAAGCCAGCACACACTCCCATCTGTCAGGTTTCCTTGTTATCTCTGTAGCAGCTTTATTCAGGTGTGATTTACACACTGTAAAGTCCACTCGTGTAAATTGTGCAAACCCTGCCTCAGAAAAAAAACAAACAAGCAAAAAAAAATCCACTAACTTCTTTTTATCACTAAATATATTGTACAGAATCTATCCGTTCGCCAGCTGATAGATGGTAGGGTTGCTTCCACTTTCAGCTTATGATGAATACAATTGCTGCAAACATTCATGAACAAGTCTTTATGTGAACACAAACTCAGGAATAAAACAGCTCATATTTGATGTCTCAGTCAGCTCAGCTTGCTAAAACTGAATGTCATAAACTGGTTGCTTTGTCGACAAGGGACATATTTCTCAAAAATCTTGGAAGCTGGAGGCCAGAGTGTCAATATGGTGAGCCCCCGGCAAGGGCTCTCTCTCTCTCACCCGGGTGACAGCTACCTGCCTCTTCAGAGCAACATCACCACACATAGCTTCTTATTCCTTTTCTCTCCCACCCCGCCCCACACAGGCCAATCACTTCACTCGTGGGCTTTTTTCACCCACAAGCATTTTTTTTTCCCCAACAAGAGTCAAAATTAGTACTTGGAATTTAAAGGAGGTGGAGGCCAGGAAACTCGACCAGGTCCAAACCAACTGCAAAATCGTGTCCTTTCTGAGAACAACACCTCTATTCCCCAAGGTGTGTGGTGGGGGTCGAGGCTAGCTCTACTCTTTGACCTGTCCAGGGCACAGAGTGAAAGGGGCCTCAGCTGCTTTTGCTCTGAGGGTTTGCCTGATTTCTCTGAATGATATTTCCCTCAGGAGGGTGACTCTTAGACATTAAAGCCATGCGTGGTCCAGTATCTGGAAAGAAATACAATTTAGATAGTTAAAATACAGATTTAAGTATGGATTAAATTTTTCAGCAGGGCCTTGAGAAAAGACTGGGGATGAGAAGCAGTCCCTTTCAAATATGCATAAGAGGCATTGGCAAACGTGTGTGCTCTGTCCTCAGACCACACTGAGTTCTGATTGAGAAGGTGCTATAGCTGTTGTTGTTGTTGTTTTCTTCCTAACATTGCCCCCATCTTTTTCCTTACTCAACACATGCCAGACAGAGCCCCTCCCAAAGAAGGCAACTGCGCCATTCGAAGCCAGTTACAGTCTGTCCTTGGAGATCTTCTCCAATAGAAGAAAGGTATATCACGCATTCTGTCATATGCTTGAAGACTCTATCACCATAGCCATTTATTCTCCTGGCTTGGCTCTTTCTGAACAAGCCACAGGAGTGAAAATATGGAGAAGGCTTATTCTCTTTCATTTCTTCTCATTTCTGTTTTGAGACAGGCTCTTACTATGTAGCCCAGACTGACCCGGAAGTTGTGCTTCTCCTGTCTCAGCCTCTTGAGTCGCTGGAATATGAGCATATGCCATCATGATGTCTGGGCTTTGTCTGATTTCCTGAACATAAGCCAGGTCTGCCTGCATTGGGAGGAACTCTCATTCATTGTCATGTCCACCAAAGCATCCTTCATCTGTAGCTAGGGCATCTGAAATGGTCACAGAATGTACATTCATAATGCTTCCTTTTACTTTCCATAATTGCACTCGATAGTTTTGGTTCTTGGATTTTACAATGGCCACAAGAGAAACAATCCATTTTAAAAGGCATAAGCAACACATGACCTTTTGAGACCAGGTAATTTGACAGTTCAAAGGCATAGTATACATATGAGCTGCTCTTGACACATGTCCCTATAGTGTAGTTCTGTTTAACATCATTTAGAAATAGTAATATTATTGAGAAAATTCCTTAAGGTATTTCTAAACAAAAACATGTTCAATCATTCTGTATTTGAAGAAGATTGCAATGTCCAAACACTCATCGCCTTTTGTTCTTGGACTTCAGCATTATAAGATTAAGTGAGGGGAAATCTTTTACCACTAACTGTGCCATGAGGACAGAATAGAAGATGGGCTTGGGCTATCCCAGGGTTCCAGTGCTGAACATGGGAGAGGACTGCAGCCACTCTCACCTCACTGTGGAGGGGAACTTGACTGAGTCTCCTTCACCCCCACATCCTTCTAACTACTGATGCTAGCACTTGCCTCATGACAGTCCCACTGCGTTCTACATCAGTGCCAGCTATCTGCTTCCTTCCTGTGAGTTTCTAACCATCTTCACTTTGGATGGCTTCTTCCTCCCTTGCTGCCTTCATAATCCAGGTCATCTACACAAACGGCACTTCCTCCAAGCAGCCTTCTTGTATTCTCTGGTTAGTCCTTTGAGGCTGTGTAACAGATTGATGCCCTCCCCCCCTCCGCCCAAGCAGAGAGGCCAGACAAGGGCTCAAGCAAAGAAATTATGAGCTTTGGCTGTTCTGTGGGAGGTCACTGTTCAATGAGCATCTTGAAGGCTGTTCTGTTGTATACATATTTGGTGCCCAAGCTGGAATGACCCAAACATCTGGGAGCCAACACAGCTGGCTACTCAGAACATCTCTACTCTCTATGTATTTCTTCAGCATGGTCTCTTCACATGCTGGCCTCTGATAACTGGCCACCTTACATACAGCTGAAGATTCCTAGAATGTGTGTCCCAAGAGGAACCAGTGGGCACATATGATGTTCTCTCTCAGTGAAGTTACTTCTTCCAAGAAAGCTACACAAGCCACTCAGATCCACTGAAAAGGGACACAGATATCAGCACCTAATGGGAATTAAAGAGTTGGTGAAAAACCATCACACACTCTTATCAAAAACAATCACTTCCCAAATACATTTTACATCATTTTGTTATATAACGCATAGCATAATGTGCAATGCTAGCTGAGACTTCTGTTTCTCTTCTTAGTTCTTCAAAGTCTCACTGCGTAGCCAAAGGCTAGCCTCCAGCTCCTTATCCTCTTGCCTCACCATGCCCCTCAAGTGTTGGAATCACCAGTGTGTGCCACTACACCTGACTTTCACTTTGTGATGCCTTCAACCCTTACCAGACTGTACACCGGGAGAATGGGTGCTTTATGCATCTCATCCATCAATATTTCTTCTTGGAAAAAAATGAGGGCAATTCTGAAGAGGTCACTTCAGGAGGACCGATATTTGTGGGAGACTTTACTCACTTTAGCTTTTCTATCTCTTTCTCTTCTTATTCTTTCTCCCACTAAAAAACAGTTATGACTCACTGGAGAGATACTTCGAGCCTGCAAACCAGCATAGTCGTGATCCGGCTCTTCCCATGCTTTTGAGAACTGACACTGACACACTCCGACCTCGCCACCCAGACACGCCAAAGGGGAGGCAGACATGTTCTGGCTGATCTGTTGTTTGGGTCCTGGGTTCCTATTTGTTTGCTCACTAGCTTTGCTTTGCTTCATCATTTTTTTTGCTCTTCCTGGCCAGACAAGCTGTGATCTGGTCTGTTTCAGTGTAGGAGTGTTCATTAGTCTATAGTTCTCGGTATTTCTCTCCCTGTGATTCAGCCAGACCCGTAACTAACTATTCATCACTGCCATCGTTGTCTCTTGTCACAACCCCATGTTTCGACGATAAACTTCATTAGTGTCTGCACCTCCTTCCCCTACCTTTGAAACAGTGTCTTCTCATGAAACAATTAGCTGTGCCCTGCATCCTATCACTTGGCTGTGTGACAGCCATTGTGGATGAACTAAACAGTGAGAAAATGAAACTTTTTGACAATTTCCATTATCATCAATGGAGGTATTTACTTGTACAAATATTAAAGGTTATTTAAAGATGTACACTGACTTCATTTCATTAGTGGTTTGCAGAAGGAAATAATTGAAAACAACGACCTAGCCTCATTAGAATAAATTACCTATTCATTTTCTGAAAGAAAACTGCCATTTCTCCAGGCCGTGTTTTTAATTGTTTGCAATGGTAGAAGATGGAAGCAAAAACCCACGAATATTTCAGAACAGGTTATGTTCATATACTCTTACTGTCTAATGTAAGTCAGACAATAGTCTATTGTTCTGCAAACCTGACTGAGATGCCCAGTCAAATGAGATAATGAAATGTCAATGACATCAAAATACACCTTAAAAAAAAAAAAAGCAACCGCAGTTAAATGCTTTTGTGGGGAGGGCAGTGGTTCAGTCTGTACATACCTGTCACACAAGCATAAAGACGAGTTCAGATCCCCAGAGCCCACCTAAAATGCCAGGTTGGTGTCACATGCCTGTAATTCCAATGTCAGGGAGGCAGAGACAAGAGGGCCTTTGGGGCTCGCTGGCCAACTAGTCCTGCCAAATTGGTGAGGTCCAGTTCAGGTGACTTGTGTCTCAAAAAAAAAAAAAATAGCAAGAAGACCTAGTAAGGAGAAGACATATAACATCAACCTCTGGCTGCCACACCTATTTACACACCATGTATACACACATGTACACACACACACACACACACACACACACACACACACACACATCTTCCTTAACTCTAGGTCTTGAGGCTTAACTAAATAAAAATCATAGTATGTGTACAAACACTTGTCTATAACATGTTCATCCTAATGTTATCATGACCAGAAAGAAAAGACAATGAAAAATTAGAATGTACATAAAACTAGAGAATTGAAAATATAGCCTAGTGTAGCCATGTGATGGTTTGGAAGAAAGATGATTACAAGAACACAGTGTGAAAGAATTTGTATGTCCACGTGAGAATGTTCTCTCTGTAACAGGGATCAAAGCAGAGAATAAAGAATATATGCATTATGATAGTATGAAAAATAGGCACGATTACTTACATTGAAAGGGATGAAAAAGAAATAGAGCTGATGATGGCCAGGGTGGTGAGGTGGTTGCAGTTTCATTTTTCTGCTTTTATGAGAAAGAGAACCAGGAATGTGGCCCTATTGGAGCACGATCAGCAATGGCTCTGGAGGCCAATCCGTGGCGTGGCTGCAAGGCCCAACGCCACACGGAGGCTCAGCATGTCACTGCTTGTGCTGAGAGTACTGGTAAAAAGAGACAAAGGCTCAGCTGCTCCAGTGCTGCTTGGAAAGTTCTTTATGTTTCCAGTTCTGGGATCCTTAGAGTCAGTCCTTCCCCACTGCAATCTTTGATGCTAAGCCAGCCCCCTCCCCTATCCCCTACCCCCCAAAAGTCTCAGCAACTTAAAGCATTCTTTAACCTCTCAGAAGATACCATCTTTTCTAACAGTGAATTAGCGAAAGGTTACCTCAGCCTGTATGTCACAGCCTTCCTCTCCCCTCCTAACCTCCCTGGGCAGAAAAGGGTCTCAAACAAGACAGCCACTTTCTTCAGGTTGCTTCTAGCAACTTCAATCTAGTTGCTTTACTGCTCTCAGCACACTGATTCCCCCTCCTAGGTCAAACTCTAACCACTTTAGAACATTCTAGCAAGGGAAGAGGCCTAGGAAAAAAGGGGGAAAGGATGGTAACATTTCTGTTACAGCACATTGGGCTGAACCTTGGGCTCATAACCACCGCATGGGCTTGTTACTCAAACTTGGGAAGTGTTCCATGGTACAAAGCAGAGTCAGCCCCCCTCTCCCCTCCCAACACCTTTCTCCTCTCCCACTTCCTTCCATCCTTCTTTCCTCCCCTCCCTGCCTCTTCTTCTCCTTCTCCTTCTCCTCCTCCTCCTCCTCCTCCTCCTCCTCCTTCTTCCTGTTTGTCTGCTTTATTTTTCTAGACAGGTTTCTCTATAGCTCTGGCTGTCCTGGAACTCACTCTGTAGACCAGACTGGCCTTCACTGCAGAGATCTGCCTGCCTCTGCCTCTGGAGTGCTGGGATTAGAGGTGAGTGTGGCCACCATCACTGGGCATCTTTTTCTTTCTTTAGAGGCAAGCTCTCATCATCTCATTATCTAGTCCTGGTTTGGAACTGCTCAGTATTTAAAGCCAAGAAGGGTCAGGACACAGGGGGGGCAAGTAACAGTGTCTGCCACAAAAATCACGTGTGAAGTGCCACGGTAGCATCCCCAAACCAAAGGGATTACAAGTTATTTGGTTGGTTTTAGAGATATTTAAAAGTTTAAAGAAGCAGGGCATGGTGGTGCACACCTTTAATCCCAGCACTTGGGAGGCAGATGCAGGAGGATTGCTGTGAGTTCGAGGCCAGCATGGTCTAAAAAGGAAGTCCAGGACAGCCCAGGCTAACACAGAGAGACCCTGTCTAGAAAAACAAAACAAACAAACAAACAAAAAAGTTTAAAGAATGTTCACTACCTCCAGAAAGCATTTTCTGCTGTCTAAATTCTTTCAAAAACATCCTTCCACTGTTTTGGGGAAAGAAACAGAGCAGCTGCAGCGTGGAAAGCAGATGGGAATAAGAAAGCGGGAGACTTTCCAGACTTCCCAGGGACCCCGCTAAGCACCACTCCCGCAAAGACTGCAAGCTCCAAAATAGAAACTTCATGAAACTTGCAAGGGCCTGCCTCCTGTAGCCCTCAGGAATCTTCATTTTATATTTAGAAAGCATTCATGGTGGTAACTTGGGCATTGGTACACGTCAATGCCGCCAAGGCTGCTGCTGATATCTTTTGGGGTGGGGAGAGTGTGACATGCAGAACAAAGTGGACCATCCTCTCTCTGCTAGGGAAAGGCCGGTTTGTATTCAGTTAGGGTGGCAGACAAGCCACTCATACATACACATGTGGCTGCAAGTGACCCACAGCCTCCTCTTTGTCCAGTTACTAGCTTCCGCACCCTGAGAGCTCTTCCTGTACCGCAGCCCTTTCTTTTGTATTACTGATGAGGTACAGAGATCTCTGGGAGGGGCCAATCAACGCAAAATGCAAGCCCTCCTATTCTTTCCCCAAAACATCTTTCACAAACTTTTTATGAAGTGTTTCAGTCTTACAAAAGATACAGTTTCCATGGTAAAAAGTTAAACTAAAAAAAAAATATTCGGCGGTAATTGAGGGAGACACCTGACAGACACCAAAGGCCTTGGCACACCTATGTGTATAGTTCAGTGAATACCTGTGTGTTCATGACCCACTACCAACCACAGCTCTTTACTTGTCCTTGGAAGTAACTGCCATCTTTGTGTGTGTGTGTGTGTGTGTGTGTGTGTGTGTGTTTGTTTTTTGTTTTTTATTTTTATTTTTTATTTTTTGAGACAAAGTTTCTCTGTGTAGCCTTGGCCATCCTGGACTCACTTTGTAGACCTGATTATGTCTGCCTCTGCCCCCTGAGTGCTGCTGGGATTGCAAGCGTGTGCCATCTTAAATATGGTGCGAACCATTCCCAAGCATGGGATGCTATCTGAATGTGTCCCCAACCACTTCAGCATCCTGCTTGTCTATTCTTAAAGGCTATTATCATTTTTCACCACATCTATTTATTTGTTGATCGCCTACTTCAGGCCAAGGGCCACGAGCACAGTCTTCTAACCATGTCCTTGCCTCTAGAGAGCTTCTGCCTGCTTGTCCTCCTCCCTCAATGGCCACGTGTGTTCTACAATTCAAGAAGATCAGACGGTTTTCTGTTAGCTGTGTGAAAGGCTAAACCCTTCAGAAGAGCATCCAAAGACTTTCAGAAATTTGGAGGGGTTTGGACAAGGGTTAGGTGGGGGCAGAGTTCCTGCCGGCCTCCCAGTCCAGGGGCCTCTGCACAGGTTCACATAGCTGTGGCAGCAGGAGCGGGAGGAGGTGGGGGCCGCTCCTCTCTCGCAGCCTCGCCGAAACCTCATCTTCAGGCGTTTAGTGTGCTCATTCCTACAGCAGGCAAGAGCACGCTTTACCCAATCACTTTCATTCTAGTCATTTACGCTTTTTTTTTTTTTTTTTTTTTTTGAAATAGGGTCTTGCCACGTAGCCCAGACTGGCCTTATACCGGGGATCCCCCTGCCCAAGCACCCATCCCGGGCACTGGAAGTATACACACGCACTGCCATGCGCAGCTCTTGGAGCTCTGAAATTCTTCCTGGTGCGTGGCTAACCAACCAGGGGCCACACTTCTTCCTGCCTAGCTCAGGATGCGAGATGATTCTCTGCTAACAGTGAAGATGCTAGTGTGCTACTGCTTCTTGGTACAGAGAAGAGCTGAGGCACCTGCACACTGTGAGTCTGCAATAGCACAGGGGGCCTGTCTTCTCCTCTTTTTCTTTTCTTCCTTCCTTCCTTTCTCCCTGCCCATCCCCCGCCCCCGCCCCAATATGCTCTAGATGCAGTGGGGTTTGTATTGCCACTGAAGAACACCAATCTTGCAGAAACCGCCACACAATCCCCTTCTCTCCTTCCTTCCTTCTCTTTATTTTTTTTCTTTCTTTCTTTCTTTCTTTCTTTCTTTCTTTCTTTCTTTCTTTCTTTCTTTCTTTCTTTCTTTCTTTCTTAAACAGATGGCTCACTATGGAGTCCAGGTGGGTCTTGAACTTGTAATCTCCCTACCTCTGCTTCTTTCTTCAGTGTAGGATTACAGAATCCATCTTTTTTTTTTTTTTCCAGGAATCAATACACTGGCCTACAGGTGTTTCCTGGTGATGGTGTTTCTGTGGTGGGAGAGTGGGCCCTGCTTCACTGCATCCTTCTTTGCCTCTTCTTAGCTGTGCGGTTAGAATGGAGACCCTCAGCGCAGGCCCCAGAGAGCCTGTGCACACAAGAGCTGCCTGCCACACTAGGTGAGAACGAAGCTTTACAGAATTTACTTCAGATTGTCCTGGGAGGGGGAGATAAGCCTGTATTTTATGAGCCACCTAAAGGGTTCATCTGTTACTGCGACTTAGCCTATTGTCACTCTTTATCACTTAGTCTATTTATCAGGGCAACCGACTCTGAACGATGATCAGGGAATGTGGTGAGACTAAACCACTAACAATTGTGTGGAGTTCGAGATGGGCCGGGATCTTCACTGTGTGACACAACGCACAAGAAAAACAGCTTAAAGAAACAAAGATTGATTTGGATTCACAGTCTCTGAGTTTTCAGGCCATGGGCAGCTGGCCTATGCCAAGGAGAGGGGGTGGGGAATCATGTCGGAAGGACGTGGTTGTTCATATATGGCGACCAGGGTGGGAGGGACAGCCTCGAGGCACATGCTCCTCAGAGGCACACACCCAGCCAATCCCGTGATTCAGTGAGGCCCTACTTGCTCGCAGCCCTCTCTGTGCTAATGTGCTGAAGAGGTCAGTGCCCTCCTGATCTGCTCACCTCTCAGTGTCACCACTGGAAGCCACCAGGAGGGACACTTCTTACCCAAACCATGACAGTTAACACACTACCTCAGTAATTAACCACAACAATATCTTAAGATGACCTTTGCAATCTGCTTTGTAATCGCCACATTAGAGGCATTTAAAAGTCTTCTGAAGTCCAGGAACTAGAGAGCAGCAGAAATGGACCATATTCGGGTTCAACCAATCAATGCCCAGCTCACAAGTTACCCTAAGCTATTCTCTTCCTGGCATTTCTGTTTTAGATTCTCTCCCATTCTTCTGTCCCACCCCGTCTTTCCTTGATCCCCCCTCCCACACCCCCAGCGCACACACTCCCTATTTCTCTCTCCCTTACCACTGAGTTTTATTTTCAACCAAGAAAGCTTACCATAATGCAGAAGGTACTGCTTTGAGGTTTGGCTTTATTTCCTGCAAGTAAGTTGTAACCATGAATTTGGTAAGCTATACACTCTCTCTCTCTCTCTCTCTCTCTCTCTCTCTCTCTCTCTCTCTCTC
>OU015742.1:42241753-42274943 GCA_907169655.1 Acomys percivali
TGTGTGTGTGTGTGTGTGTGTGTGTGTGTGTGTGTGTGTGTGTGTGTGTGTAGGGGCAGATAAAGACCTTTTAGAGGCATGAAAAGATTGCATATGGCCCACGACCAGAGATGGCAAATGTGGAGGCAAGACGCCCGAGAAGAAGTAGACTTAATGGAGACCAGGCTTAAGGCCTTGAGCGCCACTGAATAGCTCACCTTTTCATGAGAAACTGATTTTCGAATGGTTAGTTAGGGTAGCTCAATGGACTCCCAAAGCAATGTAGACTACCACTGTTGTCCTGGGATGCTGCTGAGAGGTTGAAGGGAAGTTCCCATTGCCGGGGACACTGGCCTCTCTTGACACAGGACTTAGATCATCTGAGCTGAATATGACCTGAAGACTCCTGTCCTGCAGTCTAGCGTTCATGCTACCAGAAAACACCGGCAAGCTGCCAAGGGCGGGAAGCCATCATCCTACCCAGCTGCAACCCCTGTGAACCACGGCAATGGCCACCGTGGCAAGCTATCAGTAAAGGTGCAAGACGTGGCACTCACATTTTGGTGGTGGGCAACATCTGTCTAGTCAGACTTAGGGCCCAGTCAACAGGAGGGAAATCATGTCTGGTACCAGAAACCTAGATGACCTCCCATTGCTAGTGAGGTCACGGAGCTTAGGAAAGGACAGCTACAGCCACTTTGCTAAGCCAGTGCGATTCCTTCATGCATTCTA
Organism: Acomys percivali; assembly: GCA_907169655.1. Classification (NCBI taxonomy): domain Eukaryota; kingdom Metazoa; phylum Chordata; class Mammalia; order Rodentia; family Muridae; genus Acomys; species Acomys percivali. The sequence continues at coordinate 42,242,465 of OU015742.1, forward strand.
CATCGTGCCCTTATACCCACAGATAGGTGTAGCTGCCACCCATCATCAAAGAAGTTTCTCTTTCCATCAAATGGAGACCATCACAGGAAACCACAACCAGACACAGAGAAGACACCAACAGATCCTAGGGAGCCAGTTCCAGGGGATCTACGGCTCAGGAAACACTGCAGGAAGGGAGGCAGAAAGAATATAGGAGTCAGAAATCGGGAATCTGCTGTGAAACAGTCTCTCCTGGGAATGGCTGCATAAGCACGACCAAAACAATGGCAATATCAATGGACATGTTAATTTGGAAGAAGGGGAAAAAATCACAGAATTCCACACTATACAAAGAGCCACAGGCAACTAATGATGCTGAGAAAGGGATGAGCTCTCCTAAGGATGAGCCCCATAACTGGCTATTCAGTACAAGATGACCAGCCCTGAGACTTAGAAGGTCACATTTATATATTTTTTTGCAAACTTATGCATCATATATGTAGCAATAATAATAAAGAAAAAGAAACTAACCATTTGAGAGTTGGGGAGGCATAGAAGGAATTGGAGCAAAGGAACATGGGAGGGACTGGAGAGATGACAGAGAAGTGATATAATGATGTTTTAATACAAGAAATATATAAAAGAATTCATTTTTTGCCTTGGGGACAAGGAGAAGGCACTGAAAGGTGGGATGGAGTGGGGTGGCCTGATTCCATGTGTATAGAAAAGCCTCCAATTAGAGGAGGAGTTGCCAGGGAAGGCTGGAGCCCTGTTCTCAGCAGGAGATGGTAGTCGAAAGGTAGCGAAGAGGCCTGACAATAACAGGAGAACCTGATGGATGCCAGGGATGTGGCTTGGACAAAGGTAGGTGTGATGCTATTGACTGAGAAAGCAGATGCCTGAAGACTCGTTTAGGGGCACAAGGTAAGTAAGATACAAGGAGTGTATCAGGGCAAAGTCATGCTTCCCTGGGGTCTGTGTTGCTCTCTCCACGTCTCTGTGAACAGCCTTCCCCCCACCTCTATCTCACCTCACTTGTTGTTTCAGACTTAAATGAGTCACTCAGATGCCTCTGGATTTCCTCAGGTGCCACTCAGAGCTCCTCTGCTTGGTCCCCCTTAACCCAATGTCCCAGAGCAAGCCAGCTTCACCTCAGCCAGCCTGGACAGACTGAAGTCATGAGACCAGTGGTCTTTACCCAGGCTGGGTTCTCTCTTCACCCACCAGGCACGTTCTTTCTGCCACTTCCAATTCAGAGAAGCAGAGACACCAGGAAAGAGACAATGCTTCTCTTCCCTCCACCTTGCTTCTGATGAGCCAAAGTAAGCTTTATTCTCTGACACCTGGCAACTCACGGTTGATAGAGGAAGTTGCAAGAGAGGAGAAATATGAAGTAAACTTTGTCTAGATGATAGCTAAATCGACAAACAAGCTGTGCTGTAACACCATTCTAGCATCGCCCAAACTCAGAAACCTTCAGATTTTGGTGCAAGTTAAAAAAAAAAACAAAAACAAAAACATGGATTATGACTCAGGAAAGAGGTGGAAGTTATAGTTTTCCAGGCTCTAAGCTTATGCTCTCTGCTTTTTTTTTTTCCCAAATAAGCTCACTTCAGTTATTCCTGCTGGGAAATGAAGGTAATTGCTTTAGTCCTAGGAATTACTGGAGGTTTGCTGGAGAGTGCTACCTCACGCGCAGTAGGCAGCAAGTCTACATGAGAAGGAAAACAATTAGTCCAAGTGTGCCAACCTCAGCAGTGTGGGTTGGCTGGTTGGTTGTTTTTTAAAGTTAACTTTTTTATTCCTAAAATCAAATTGCAAAAACAAACAACAAAGCACAAGCTGCTGCCCTCCATCCACCCCAGTGGTTACAGTCCTTGAGTGTGAGCTGTCTAGGCCCCATCCAGGTTCCCAGAAGAGGACCCATTGGATATACCGGACCCTGGGATTGCAATCACAGCACAAGGAAGCTACATGGCCCCCTGAAAGAGCCCACAGCTGCCTGCAGGCTGTGCGCTTGCCCAGTAGGACCCAAAGGCTGCTAGCCCCAAATTAGCCTCACTCCCCATCAATCATGAAGGCAGCTTTGTCACAGCGTCCAACAACCCCCAGTTCTTGGATTCAAATCTCTAGGGTTAAACGTGTAGATGCCTGTTACCCAGTCCTGCCTAACACACATAAACTTCCTGAGCCCCAAAAGGGCTTGCTGGGGAGAAAAACACATTCTTCAACCAGCTACTGGTCAAGGCCTCCCTTTCCTGTCACCCGGATGTGTTTTCCTTCCATTGTTCTCTGTGTCTAGCTCCAGGTCCCTTCAGCAACACTCTAGCTTTTGCAATTTACAGAGTTCCTCTGGTAAATTCGATGCCCTCGCCTTTCAACTGTCAAATCTCTTCAAACAATAGCTTCCAAACTGGCTAATCTCCTAGCTTTCTCACACTGGACCCCATTCCTAACTCTCTGGGGATTTAGAGACCACCAGATGGGAATTTCCTTTTTTTTTTTTTTTTTTTTTTTAGCCATCGGAAAATAGTTTAATTATGTACAGATTGATTGGCAAACTGATCAGAGCAGGGTGTGAATGCACCCCGTATTTGAAGAAGTGACATGAGAGCAGTGCCAGAGACATGTGCCATCCAAGAGGTGACGGCCACCAGACACCAAGTAAATTTTGTTGCAGATGGCAACACACTTGCACTTTGACTCTGGATTCCAACCATCCCCTTCTAGAGTTTGCAGTGTTTGAGACATCTCTCTCCTGTGTGTTCAGCCTGTCCTTCACAGTTGAATCTGCCCCTTTGGCTCTGTTTCCTTTATAGCATCTCACTAGAATAACAAGTAAGTATAAGAATTCTTCCCCAGCATCCCAGGAGAAGAATCATTACATCAGTGATGACATAGTCTATAGTTGACTACCACAATTCAATGCTAAACTAATTTTGTGTATAAATTCTTGGTAACATTAAAAAATACATTTCAATATATCTTTCCAGATAGAAAATTTCGGAACTATCCGAAAATAGAGCATAACGAATTCACCTTCACACATGCTGTGTGGCAAAACTTTTCCTAGGGAGACATAATGTGCAAATCTGCTCACCCCAGGTAGGAAATCCACAACAAACTAAAATATAGATACCATCAAAGTCCAACCCGGTCAACCAATGAGTTATAAATGTATGTGTGTGGGGAGGGTGGGGAGAGGCACCGGATTCTCCCTGGAGCTGCAGTTCTAGGCAGTTGTAAACCACCTTATGTGGGTGCAGGGAGCATCTGAACTCGGGTACTCTGCAAGAGCAGTGTGACTTCGGCTGCTGGGCCATCTCTCCAGCCCCTCCCCTTAGAAGATACCTTGTTTTCCTGTCCATGTCTGTGAAGCTTTGGTAGCTATCCTCTGACCCAAGTGCAAATCTCAGTCTATGAACAACCTACCGGTTGTGATACATCAGAAATACAGAGAAATCAACTTTTCCACTTAATGTAAATTAGAACGTTTGTTGGTTTATCTTTCTCCACAGCAATTTGCCAGTTTATTTTGTATTTAGAAATTTGTATCGCAGACTAATCAGACAACCACTGAAAGTATTTGCACGGGAGTTTGCAGGGCGGGGAGAGTTCCCAGCTCTCAGCCCTTCTCTGGACCCACAAGTCTACTCTGCACTTGGCACATGGCAAATGCTGGCAGAAGAGCTTGCTCATTACTGCCAGCCCTCACTCCTTTGAACAGCCACAAGCCCCAGCTGGCCTCCGGGACAGTTCACCAGAACAGTCATCCTGTCCCGGTTGTCTCTGCTGTAACCTTTTCCCTGGAGTCAAGAGGCAGCCTGCCCACAGCCCGTGAGTAAGCATAGTCAAACCCAGGAGTGCTCAGCCAACTGGCAGCTGACTTCAGAGTGTGAGACAGCCTGGCTCAGATCGGCAGAGAGGCCCACAACACGTAAGTTCAGTGAGCTCTTGTTCACTTATTCTTGTTTGCTCATTTAATGTATTAGTACACCGATGGAGAAGGATAGATGTCTAAATCCCTGACAACTGGAGGATGGTATAGTATTATGCAGTCTCTAAGAACACTCATGTAGATGTGTCATGGCTGGAATTGTTCACAGTAGCCTGGTAAATAGCTGAGGTGATAGGAAGCAGGTTGTAGCACGACGTGTGTAATATAGTCCTATGTTCATAAAAGATACATTTATATATTTGCATATCAATGCGTCATGTCTGATAGACAAGATGCTGACTATTTGTAAGAATAGTCCTGAATGACTTTCTAGAGCTCCTTGCTGAGTGTCACAGTCAGGCACTTTTGAAGCATCCTGTACAGAAGTGGTACCACTGTACCAAACAAGCTTCAATAAGGACTGTAGGTGGCACAACTCATTGGTGACCCTGTAAAGAGAAGCCCTTGGGTGGAAGTGGCTTTGCAGCATCCTTAGAGGCTAAAGGAGCCCTATCTCCCAGCCCCATTCACAGGGACTCGGGGGTGGAGGAAACCGGCTTTCAGTCTATGGGGGCAAAGCTAAGTTTTTGTCTTCCTCCCTACCAGGGTTAGCAAAGACCTTTGAGCAAACAAAGGAACTTTTCTAGTACTGTACTAACAGGTTCTAAATTTTCGTATATCCAGGATAAGTAATGCGATGCCCCAGGGCAGGGCAGGGATTTCTAACTCCTTAACCCTTCAAAGTCTTAAAGCAAATTTCCTTCCTTTATTCCTCTGTTCCTTCCTTCCTTCCTTCCTTCCTTCCTTCCTTCCTTCTCTCCCCCCTTTCCTTTACCTCTCTGCCTCCTTAGGCAAACATCTTTCCCTGTGCTCTCCTTGTAAGTACATCCCACATTCAGGTTTTTTTTTAAGATCTATTTTTATTGTTTTAAATGATATATGAGTGTATGTGTCTGCTTGTGGGTAAATGCACATGAGTGCAGGTAGCCACAGAAGCCAGAGGCATTGGGTTCCCTGGAGCTGGAGTTATAGACAGTTGTGAGCCTCCAGAAATAGGTGCTGGGAATTAAACCTGGGTCCTCTGGAAGAGCAGCAAAGGCTCTTAACTGCTCAGCCATCTCTCCAGCCTACACTCAAATTTTATCCTCCCACTACTGCTGCTGCCCATATATGTTGCTTCTCAGATTTTTTCCTTTATCGTGTGTGTGTGTGTGTTTGTGTGTGTGTGTGTGTGATATGTATACATATACATATATATGTTTTCTGCTTTAACAAATTTTTCTTCAAATATTTTGTGGTAGGGATGTGTTGAACTTCTTCAATCTATAGCATACACTTCTAATTCAGTCTGGGGAACTTTGGGCCAACCTTTCCTTAGGTGATTTTCTCTCCTCCTTCTCCTCCTCCTCCTCTTCCTCACAAACTCAAATAATCTATGTATACTTTGAGACTATCTCAGAGGTCTTTCATCATCTATGTTCACTTTTGTTTATGTGCTTCATTTGGTATCATTTCTTTTTATTTATGTTTATTATTCTTTCTGATTAGCAAACAAAATGTATTTTAATACAACCTATACATATATATATTATATATATATATACTCATCTTTGTTTCTGTCTGTCTTTAAAATCTCCATGGCTTCCCTACTCATATATACTAGTGTTTAAATACAGATTCTAGGTATGATAGGAAAATCATGACATTCATCCTTTTGTATCTGGCTTAACTTTTATAATATAAATACAATACTCAATTTCATTCATTTTTCTGCATTTCACAATTCCACTCATACTCTAGTTCCTTTATATGTTCATCTGTTGACAGCCATCTCAACACGCCCTGTATCCTGTGCCATTGTAAACACTGCATTGGAATGTGTTGTGAAATCCTCTTTGGAGGTTTACTTTTGTTAATTTGGGTCCTCTTTCAGTTTTGTTTTTGTTTTGTTTTGTTGCTATATTGGCTACAGGTTTGTCAATATTTCTCCAAAGAAAAATCTGATTTTATTTGTTGTTCATTTAGTCCCCATTTTATTGACTTCTGTCCCAGTTTTCTGTCCCAGTTTTCATTAATGTGTTGGTATCTACTACTTTTGAGATTAGCTTATTGGCTTATTATTTTTTGAGACTTTCAGGTGTACCAATTGGTTATTTATTTGAGTTCTGCCTGGTTTACTAATATAAGCACTCACAGATATAAACTTTCCTTTTAGAACTATTTTGACTATATTCCCAAATTTTCATTTAATTCTAGGGATTTAATTTTTTTCTCTAATTTATTCCATGACTCACTAGTCATTCAACGGTATATCATTCAGTCTTCAAGTATTTGTGCAGTTTCTATAGTTTCTTTTGCTACTGATTTTTTTTTCATTTTATTCCACTGTTGTCTGATAAGATACAAGAAAATACTTCAATTCTTTTGTATTTTTTAAGACTTCTTATATAACCTGGAATGTGATTTGTTTTAGAGGAGGTCCCACAGGCTGCTCAGAAGAATGTGTTTTCTTTATCTGTTAAATGGAGTATTCTGTACTCATCTGTTAAGTTCATTTGAGCTATGGTGTAGTTTAATTTTACAGTTTGGATGACATATCTACAGATGGGAGAATACCAAAGTCACCATTATTGTGGCAGGATCTAATTTACCTTTTTCATTATTGGTGTGTGTGTGTGTGTGTGTGTGAGAGAGAGAGAGAGAGAGAGAGAGAGAGAGAGAGAGAGAGAGAGAGATTGTGAACCTTAACATTTGGCACATATGCTAATAATTATTTCTTTTTAATAAATTGTTCCCCTCATTAGTATGCAGTCATTTTCTTTGCCTCTTCTGACTAATTTTGGTTTGAAATCTACTTTATCAAATATTAAAATAGCTATTACAACTACTGACTCTGGGGTCCCAGATTAGAGTTGTGTTCATCTTGATGTTCTACTTTTCAGTGAATTACACTTTTGCTTTTCTAGCTGTTGCATTCTTTTGTGCATTTCTTTTTATCTTCATAATAAAGTCCTCTCCCTCTCTCTCTCTCTCTCTCTCTCTCTCTCTCTCTCTCTCTCTCTTTCTCTCTCTCTCTTCCTTCTCCTCCTCCTCCTGTTCTTCTGTGGACCCAAGCTGGCCATGAATTTACAGAAATCCACCTGCTACTGCCTCTTGAGTACTGGGATTAAAGGCATGTGCCACCACACCCAGTACTGTAAAGCCTTTTTTTTTTCTTTTTTTTAATCTTGATATTCTGCACTGGATCTCATGGAGGCAGCTTACCCAGAAATCTTTGGGATAGTTTCCATTGCTACACTTTCAAGTTCAAATAGTTTCTTCTACAATATTGAGTCTTCTAGTCTTATATGGAATACTTTTCATCTCATATATTTCAGTTTTGATCATTACATTTTCAATTTGTATATATTTATTACTTCCTTGTCTCCTCTGAATTTCCAACATCTATTGAATTGTTTTCTACCCATCCTAACATCTGGGTCAGCTTTTATTAGTAGTTTCTCATTATTGTTATGTTATGCATTGTTTTGTCTCTTAAAGAATTTATTATTGATTTTTTTTCCATCTTGCTTTTTTGAGGCAGGCTCTCACCATATAGCCCAGTCTGGCTTTTAACTCCTGGTCCTGTTGTTATTGTTTCAGCCTTTCATGTGCTGGGGTTACAAGTATTCGCCACCAGTTCTGGCTTTCTTGCTATGTCTTTGTTTGAACAATAGAAATTGTGATTTTTGCAGTGGTTCTCAACCTGTCTGTCTCGAACAATTCGGGAGTCAAACAACCCTTTCACAGGGTTTACTAAAACCACTGGAAAGCAGAGTATTTATATTTTGATCATAACAGAAGCAATATTATAGTTATAAAATAGTAACAAAAATAATTTTATGGTTGGGGGGAGGTCACCACAACGTGAGGAACAGCATTAGAAAAGTTGAGAACCACTGGGGTAGTGTCATTGTTTCTCCCCCCTGCCCCTGCTGCAGAACATGCACGCACGCACACACACACACACACACACACACACACACACACACACACACACACACTTTGTGTGCTCTCTATTTTATTCCTATAAGTTTATTTGAACAATATCTCCTGAAGGAAGTCAAGTTACTTGGAACCATTGTATTTTCACGTTTTGTTTTTAGATTCTGTTAGTCCTCTTTGGGAGCAGTGCTGAGTCTGGAGATGACTATGGCTCACCTCCGAAGCAAGACCTTACTGAGCTCTCTGCCCAGGACCCAGTTAATTATGTATTTTTCCAGCCTGACCAGTGGGCCTGGTCCTCACTGTCTCTCCAAATCTTGCAGATGACTCCTTCCTCAGCCTTGAGTACAAGCATTGATCAGTGCCTTTTAGTACTCAGTGAGGACTCACTGCAGTGGTAGGAGTTCTCTTCCATAGCTTTCTCCTTACTGGTATGCTTACTAAGCAATATAACCGACAGTCTCTCTCAATGTTCAGCTCTGCTTCCACTCCTTTTACCACATCTGGAAATTTTGCTCAATACAATAAACTGAGATAATAACAGGACTCACCTTGATTATTCCCAGTGTCTTCATTCTTCATTGCCTGATGTTCGTGTGTGTGTATGTATGTATGTGTGTGTGTGTGTATGTGTGTGTGTGTGTGTGTGTGTGTGTGTATGTGTGTTGGATGAGATAATTAGGGTAAACACAGTCTCTCTACCTTACTCTGTCTTAACTAGAAACAAAAGTATACATTAGTGTCTTATGCACTCACATGTCACTGGGGCACCTATTGCAGGCCAGGTGTTGTGCTGGGTAGTGGGTATGCAGTAGTGAGAATATGGTCCCCAGCTTCATGGCAAGCTTTCATATTGTGGCTAACGTCAATGAGAAGGCAGTATATGAGCTAGTTAGTCCCTGGATTTATGCATATGGACAGGAGTTCTATAGGATCACTCCTCTTAAGGAGTTCAGACTTAGGAGAAAGTGAGATGAATCTGTTAGTACAAATCTCAGACTATGAAAAAATTATATGTGAGATGCAAAGGCTCTGGGCATTTTGAGTTAGAAGTGGTTGATTCTGATCTGAGACTTAAGGGAAAACATCATGGAATAAATGATATCTGAGTTGAGTTTTGACAACTTTCTCTGACTCTGACTGGTGGAGAGGCAGGAGGTGGAGATGGAGAAATAACTTGTAAACACACAAGCAGTCAATTACACATCCTTGTGGCATCTACAGACATCTGGCTACTTTTTTCCTGACAGAACTCTCAGCTTGTGCTCCTGAAGGTTCTGTGTATTTTTCCAGGCCCGTGGAGTCAATTTCGATTGACCTAATCAATCATGGAATTTCCATACCATTCTTGCCAATGAGATGTGAAAGGAGGTCTGATGGGAAAGTTGTCTTCCTAAAATAGGAATAAAACTTTTTTTTCCCTCCTTTCTATTGGATGAAAACCAAAAATGCTTTAAAAACCTGGTTCCTTGATGATGCCCTTAGGCCATTTGCAGGAACCAGTCTAAAGTTGATTTAACTCAAGGCTTTTTGAGCTCTGACGATGTGGCTCACTGGGTAAAGCACTTGCTCAACCAGCATGAGTTTGAAACCCATGTAGCTGGAGTCTACAGAGACAGGAGAATGCCTGCAAGCTCACGGGCCAGGCAGTGCCACATCCAACCACAGACAGGATGTGGAACAGAAGTACCCACACAAGCCCACACAAAGGCTTTTAGATAAATGAAGTAATGTTTCCTTGGTTTTTATTAACCTTTAACCTGAGTTTGGATGGTGTTATTTGCAGCAGACCAGCAGACCCTAACCTATCAACTCCACTCTTTGAAACTGCTTTTCCTTCTTTGCATTGGTTCAAACCTCAGCTACACTCCTCCTCCTCTTCCTCCTCCTCCTCTTCTTTCTCCTCTTCCTCCTCCTCCTTCTTCCTCTTCCTCCTCCTCCTGAGATCCTGGGGCACAGGGGAGAAATAAAAAGCAAGCTTTAAAAACGAAAGAACACAGTTACTTAGTGAGGGACCTTAGCAAGTTTTGAATCATCCCCTTTCCTGATAATTGGGTTGAAAGGCCTCTCAATTCTCCAGGGAAGACTGGAGAGGAAAATGCCAGAAGAGAATGTAGAGCTGTGGGGGAAATTACTCAAATGCATCTGGATTCACAACACTATGGGTAAATCCCACAGGACAGGAACACACCTACCTTTGAAACAATCTGTGGGAAGCCACCAGTGTGTGGCAGGAAGCCAAACTGTAGCAAGGGTGAAGATACGTCACCTTCATTCCTGACCTTCTGGTTCAACACCGGTGAGGCCAGCCCCGCAGCTGCAAAAGTCATGAATGGGCGGCCTGTCACCACTCACTGTCCCATCCCCTTTCCAAACTGTTCTTCCATCCTTCCCCACTCAATTCCTAACCTGTTTGCCTTGTGAACACAAAGGGCTTTAGGCCGCTTACCTGGAGACGTTTGTGTTTGAGGAGTTTATTAGTCAGGGTTCTTTCAGGGAATAGAAACAATAAAATAAGTAAGTATTGTAAAGGAGGACTTATTACATTGGCTTACAGGATAGGAGTGGCTAGTCCATCAGTGGCCATCTCTGTGCCAAATGGGCTGAGGACTTGCTAGCTGCTTAGCCCCAAGCTAGTGCTGAAGGGCCAGAGGATGCCTGGGGAGTCACTGGTCTTCAGTCCACCTTGGAAGGCAGGAGTCTGACAGCAGTGGCGGCCCTCGCCAGCATGAAGTGAAGGTGGCAAGAGCACTTTCCCTTTGGCTCTCTTTGCACCTGGGAGCTGCCCCTCAGCCCCCCTCTCGCTGACAACCTCGCTGTACAGGGTCACAGAACATTACTTCCAACTCCAGGGTCCTCTGCCAGCTAACACAGAGCCACGCTCTCACAGAGCCACCTTCCTCCGCCTGGCTTACCCTACCTACCATTATCCTCAGTTTCATTCTTCACTCCAGGAAGCCTTCCTTGACTGACCTACTCTGTTACATGTACTCTGTAGAACAGCGGCTGTCTTGTTCTCCATTATACCGTCAATTTCACCCACCATCTTAATTTGTTAACTGAAAATGGTCTTTATAGAAACGTACCTGCATCTTGACTTGCATCCTGACTTCCTTGCTGCAAGGGCAAGAAGCACAGCCCAGTAACCCTTTCTGGAGAACGTTAAGAAGGTGAAGGAGGTGAAGAGATGCTAGGGTTGGGGTTGGGGGAGGCTTCTCTTCTCGGTGACAGTTTCCTGGGGGTTATTTAGGTGAGCCAGTGAATCTCCTTCACTTTAATGGAATCCCAATGCCAACAACTCTACATACATTCTTGTGAAAAAAATAATAGTCTCAGACTAACACCCTCAGTATGACAGGCCCTAGCCTTGCGCAGCTACTTACATTTCTCAACTACTGAGTTTGGACCCCGCTCCACGTCAAGAGTTCAATAGCCACTACATATAGGACAGCCCAGGCAGAGGACATTTCCATCCTTGCAGAAAGTTGTATAATATAGACCATCTCTGGTATCATTATATCACATTTAATATGCTGATAGAATTTGAGTCACATAGTGCCTTTCTGTCTCTTTCCCCATAGCAGCTAGAAAAGACTTTCTCACGTGTCCCCTGCCACAGCTCTTCAGCTCAGCGTTATCTCCTGGATGTTGCGATTGCCTCCTCCTTAACCTAGGGGACCACGCCCATCCTGGCCTCCTTTCAGACTCCTGTACAGGAACCTACATTGTAAATTGTATTCACTGGAGTTGAAGTGGGCTTAAGTGCTCTTCTCCCAGCAAGCCTGGGGCTGAGGTTCAGGCTCTCAGCTGGAACCTTAGGAAGAGAGCTGTTCTCTAAACTGGAAGAAGAGCTATCATCCCGAACATCTGTTGCTTTTTTTTTTTTTTTTTTTTTTACAAAGAACTTCTTTCGGGCTTGCCCTGTACACAGCCCCCTTCATCAGGGCCCGCCCCTCGCAACGAGATCGCGGGGAGGGGCCGAAGCGAAACCCGAGCCCGACGCCCACCACCCCGGCTGACTACGTGGCTCTGGCTCTGCGGACCCGGCCTCCCCCGGCAGCGCCGTGGCCAATGGGCGCGTGAGTGGGACGGCTCGAGCCTCCCCGCGCTAGCCGGTCTCGCCCCTCGCTGGGGAGGGGATAGCGGTTGCGACACTCCGAGCCCCTACTGCCCCGCCGCCTCCTTCTGCTCCTGACTATGGCGCTTGGTGGCCGCCTGGGACTCACCGTGGGGCTGCTGCTGGCGCTGGCGCTGGCGCTGCGAGCCAAGCCCACGGTGCGCAAGGAGCGCGTGGTGCGGCCCGACTCGGAGCTGGGTGAGCGGCCGCCTGAGGACAATCAGAGCTTCCAGTATGACCACGAGGCCTTCTTGGGCAAGGAGGACTCCAAGACCTTCGATCAGCTAACCCCGGAGGAGAGCAAGGAAAGACTGGGGTGAGGCCGCGGCCCGGGCCGCGCGGGAGACCACGCAGGGGTCCACTGCAACCTCAGAGGGAGCCACGCGGGACCTCGAGCGCAAACCGAAAGTGAAATTGTACCAGTTGGTCACAGCGCCGAGGCCAGAGCCAGGCTCAGCGGCACAAAGTTACCAGCGGGCTTTCAGACCCCGCCGGTAAAGGTCGCTGCCACGCCCCGGCTGAGATAGCTTCCCACGGGGTGGCGAGAACGTGGCAGCCTGAGCAGGGAGCTAAAGGGCCCGCCCCCACCCCCCACCAATTTGGTTTCATCAGATGAGACTGGAGAGAGCGAGCCAGAGTTTGTTGGCTCTGGCCTTTTAGTACCCGAGTTCTTTTCCACAGTGTTAGTCTAGAGAGAGACTCTTGAGACTTGCTAAAAAAGCACCTCAAGATCAGACAGAAATGGCCTAAGAGATGAAGGAAGGTAGCAGGGGACAGAGAGCCTTGTGCCTGGCCTGTCGCTGGGTCAGGACGGATGTTCTTGTTATCTGACCAATCATCCCAGAAATCTCCCATAGAGATATAGAAATCAGGTTTTTAGGGGAGATAATTGAGGCTTGTACAAGGAGGAGAAGATGCTGAGATAGAAACTGAGTCTTTGATCTCTGCTTCCCCCATTATGAGTTTATGACTAAGGCACTCAGTTTTTTGGCAACTGATTGTTGGGTGCGGGGGTGGGGGGGTGGGGTGGGGGGGGAGCTGTAGAGTGGCTATGGTGATGCATTGTGAGCTTAGCTTGGACGGAGGGCTGGGGAGGAATACAGCCACCCTGCCTGTGGGCCACCCAAGCTTCCAGAAGCTGGCTGCCCGGAGGTGGAGGATCTTCGAGTTCTGCCACAATGGAAAAGGGCACAGCCATCTCTGTGCTACAGAAAGACCTGAGTGTTCAGTGGCCCAGGATAAGTGATACCTATTGTGTAGGTGCAACATCTGCCTGTTGTGATTAAAAAAAAAAAAAAAAAAGACTTTTGGACTTGAAAGTCACCTCCAAACACTTATCTTTTATTTGGCAGGGAAGTACTTTCTCTTCTTGTTTGGGATCTAACAATAGGGGCCATTGATAAATCCACTCTATTGTACAGCGGTGAGGCCTGGAGCCAGCTTTATTCTGGGGCCCTGGCTGCAGCCGCTATTCTGCACTGTCCTGGGAAGGAGGAGTGGGAACAGAGTTGGGAACTTGAAGCCCTAAATTTGGGTCCTCTGGCTTCATCGATTTCCTTTATCAGGGTAATTAGCTTAAGTGACAGAGTGTTCATGGAGTTCTAAGGGTTTAATACTTGTTTGAAGACCTTGACTTTGTTCAGTTATTCATGTAGCAAGCATTATTACAGTGGCTACTGTGTTGGCACAGGGTTCAGCATCTGGCGGGTACTAAGAGGAGCCTTGACTTTGTAGGTCTCATGGTGCCGGCCAACCAATGTGGAGGACAGGCGAGCACTTTCAGGATTGCTATGGTGGTGACACTATCCCTGTGTTTATCAGGAGCCCCCTGGGGGCTTCAGGTTGGAGAGAGGTGCCTGGGTCTCGCAGGTGGTTTCTTATCCGAGCTTACAAGTTGGTCCAAAGGCTGCTGGGTGTATCATAACAAAAAGCTGTCCCAGGAGTGAAGGGCCAGAAGGGGTGCTGGGCTCCTCAAGAGGCAGAGGAGAGGAAAATGGGAAGTATAGGAGGAGGGAAAGCAAAGGGCAGAGGGCAGGACCTCAGGGAGGTGGAGATGTTATCTGTGTATGCATGGCCTGTGTGCTGCACAGGACGTCCTAATCCCCAAACCTTGTTAGGAAAGCCGGCCTGGCCGTAGAGTGCAGAGTGTAACCATGGCAGATACGGAGTCCTGGGTTGCAAAGTGAAGCCAGAGCCAGAGGCTGAATGAGGTCTCAGAGGCCTCATACAATCTTAGAAAAATGCAAATGACTTTCCAGCATCTGAAGTTGGGAGTGATTTCACCTGCCCACCCCAGTTTCTGGTTTCTCTCTGCTCCTTGATAGCAACTGGTGGGGAGGGGGGACGACACTCAATTTGCCCCCGGGCCCTTCCTGGAGGCGTTACTCATTTCTCTTACTTGCTGAGAGTTGTCGTTTGTTTGTTTGTTTGTTTGTTTGTTTTTCCTTCTACACTTGACCTACGTTGTTGTCCTGAGTGAGGAAAGTTACCCTCCTCTTCTTTGTTCCCCACACACTTCTTGTCTCTTGGATGTTTCTGCTAACAGTGGGGAAACTGAGCCTTGCTTGAGGTTACACAGATAGTGGGGACCAGAGCCAGGATGAAGAACTGGATGTTCTGACTAAGGCATTCCTTGTCTCTCTGTCTTCCATTTCCTTTCCTGCGATCTTGATCTTTTGACCTTTCAAAGAGAGGTCAAATCACCAATGTAATTCCAGTAAGCAGTTTTCTTTTCTTTCCTTTTTGTTTTGTTTTGTTGGTTTTTTGAGACAGGGTTTCTCTGTGTAGCCTTGGCAGCCCTAGACTCACTTTGTAGACCAGGCTGGCCTCGAACTCACAGCGATTCACCTCCCTTCTGCTTCCCAAGTTCTGGGATTAAAGGCGTGCGCCACCACGGCCAGCCCCAGTAAGCAGTTTTCAAGCCCTTGCTGTGTGTTGGACCAGAGCTACACCCTGAATGCTGGTTGTTGTAAATTAAATGCTGTTCTTTCTTCAAAAGAGGGTTATATGGCTTCAGGTCACTGCGCCTTTGCTGGCCTGAGGTTCTGCTTCTCAGTGGTGCTGGGTAACCAATGGGCAGTGCTGCCAGTGCATCCTCGGGACTGGAGCAACCCCTGCCTGCACAGTGTGAATGAATCCTGCTGGGTCCAGCTGAGTCTTCCGCAGGAAAGCCTGAAGATGCCTGAGATTTAGTCTTCCTGTCCCAGATTTGTCACAGTTGTGCTTGAAGGGACACTTTAAAGTTGTTCATAATGTCCATAACTTGCAGAGAAGGAAGATGTTGACTTTGTTACCCCCCCCCCCCATTTTTTGCCTTTTCCAATAAAAGTTATGAGTTACAGATCAAACTGTATTTATAAGGAACTAAGGAATTCACTCCCCATCTTTAATTAATCAGTATTAACTGTTAATCAGTGACAATAAGATTTATCACTTTTGATAAAGTTCTAGCTCCAAGGAAAGATACTGAGTCATCGCTGGCCTGTATGACTTTCGTCCTAGGTATGAGAAACTTCTCTTAAACATTGGCAATAGTGCCAGGAGTGGTGGCACACAACTTTAATCCCAGCACTTGAGATGCAGAAGCAGACAGATCTCTCTGAGTTTGAGCCTAACCCTGTCTACAAATGGAGCTCCAGGACAGCCAGGGCTACACACAGAGAAACCCTATCTCGAAACAAATAAAAACAAAAAAACCACTGGCAATCACTTGTGGGTGTTTCAAAGTTCCCCACAGAGGTGGCAATAGGTGGTGAGTTTCCAGCCTGAGTTTACCCTGAACTAGTGTGTAGGATGCCTCAGCAGAGCCTAGTTTGAAATCCCTGGAACCTAGGCCATGGTAGAGTTGGAAACCCCGGAGGGCACAGTGCTCTGTGCCCTATTAGCACCCTTTCAGCTGCAGGAAAGCCAGGTTTCTGGAAGACATTGCTTTGTCCGACTAGATTGATCCCCTGCACCTTGTTTCAAATCCCTGAGTTAAAGCTGGTAGGATTTAAAAACAAACAGCTCCCTTTGATGAACATACAACTTCCTGTTGTTGCATTGTATCCAAAGCTAAATAGAATAAGTGCTCAACTCAGTTAGACCTGATAATATCTTCCAAGCCAGTTCTCATCAGTTGGTCATGGCAGTCTCCAAAGTCCTGAGCTGAGAAGAATTCTGAATCCATATCTGGGCTTCAGGATGTAGAGGCATGATCCATTAGTGATGTCTGCCATTGATGTCAGCTTGATCCATTAGTGATGTTTGCCACTGGCCCTGGTTTCTAGGAGGAGCGGGCATGATAATCTTTGGAAAGGAATAACCTCAAGACTCTTCCAAAGAACCGTCAGATCACTGATTGGCTGAATGTATCTTAGAATTTTATAACATTTAAGATTGCAAATTGCTTGACATTTTGCTGGACCAAGACCATATAAGTCTTGATTATGGCCTTGAGGTATTTATTGTTTCATTTTATTATCTTTTTTTTTCTACAGGAAAATTGTTGATCGAATTGACAATGATGGAGATGGCTTTGTTAGTACTGAGGAGCTGAAAGTTTGGATAAAACGAGTACAGAAAAGATACATCTATGATAATGTCGCTAAAGTCTGGAAGGATTATGATAGGGACAAAGATGAAAAGATCTCCTGGGAAGAATACAAGCAGGCCACCTATGGCTACTACCTAGGTAAGAGGTGCCACAGTGGTGATTGCACGGTGGAGAATAAGGTCACAGGAGACTCCTGTCATCATGGCTACCCCCCCCCTTCAGCCGATGTCACAACCTTCAAAGTAAAACCTGTTGTGTAACATCCTCCTCTGCCTACTAAGAATGTACCAAGGTGCTTCCTTTGACTGACATAGGGGAAGATGTCTTAGGTCGTGGCCCTGCTTGAACTTAGCTCTCAGAGGTGCACGCAGAGAAGAGAAAGAGAATGTGCTTGTGACAGTTTCTAATTGCTGCTCAAGTTGGGTAGTAAGGATGAAGTCTGCCGGAAACATCATCAGGAAGGGCTTCGGTGGGATGCAGGGGGTGAGAGACTGAGGGGAAGGTGGCAGAGTTGGAGGGGCAGAGGCATGGAAATGCATGCACGGTGGTGGGTGGGGTTTGGGTTAATCAGTTAGAGAAAGGAGGGAGGAGCATAGTGCAGACCCTCCAGGTGCCTGGTGGACAGCAGGGAGGCAGGGCTGGGGAGAAAGAAAGATAATCCAAGCCAGATTCTGAGAGCTTGAAAGCCAGCAGAGGCATTTTTAGATACTCTAGAACACACAGGGAATCCTTGTATGTCGTAGATCAAAGGTGTTATGGTGAGTGCATGAGTCTATAAATAGAGGTCTGAAATTGTGTGGCCTATAGCTCAAGCTGTTCAAATGCTTGCTTGCTAAAAAAGCCCCTACTGGGCACTAAGGCTGTGGTCATGGGATGACACGGAGGGAGAGAGGGTGCAAGGGGCAGGTTGAATAGAAACGTTTTTAAAGAAGCCAACGAGTGAATCAAGTTCTTTTGTATGTGAAGAGTAAGTGATCTGACGAAACAAAGGGCCCCTCCCCCCTTAACAAAGGCTGGCCGTTGCTGTGTGCGCCCCTGCAGGAAACCCCACTGAATTCCAAGATAGTTCCGACCATCACACCTTTAAAAAGATGCTGCCGCGTGATGAGAGAAGGTTTAAGGCGGCGGACCTTGACGGAGACCTGACAGCTACCCGGGAGGAGTTCACTGCCTTTCTGCACCCGGAGGAGTTTGAACATATGAAGGAGATTGTAGTTTTGGTGAGAACACTGAACATCCAGACTGGGAAAAGACTAGGGAGATAACTGTACCCACACATTGTCCCTTTTTCCAAAAGGACACTCTTTCAAACTGCTGGGAGTTGGGAATGACGGAAATTGAATAATTCAAATCTCTGTCTGGGAAGTAGTCAGGACAGGCTGGTTGCTGTAACAGTTACCCCCGGGCGAAACCCTTTAACACAAAGCAAGCTTGTTCCTTATTTGAAGGATGGTCCCCCGTAGATCCTTTGGGCAGCTCCCTTCTAAACACTAGCAGGTTCCCAGGCCACCTCTGCCTTCTGCTCTGCCATCTTAGCTTCAGGGTCGTCTTGGTAACAGCCTGGTGGTAGACAAAGAGCAGAGACAGACTGAAGAAATGTGATAGCCTGTCTTTACTGTTCAGGCCAGAAAAGGGATCTCTGTACCTGTCCATTCGGGCCCCTCTTAGTTATGCAGCGGCTAAGAGACACCTTTTGACATGCATGCAGAAAGAACTGAGGGTTAGGGAGCAGCTGGGCGGACTCTTGATGCTGTAGTTTCTCTTCCTTTTCTTCCGTCCTTCTTCCTTCCTTCCTTCCTTCCTTCCTTCCTTTCTTTCATTTGTTTTCTTCTTAGAAGGAATTGCAAACCTCATGGAAACAAAGTGAAATTGCGGCTGGAAAGGCTGCTATTCCAGCCGTAGTCTCTAGAGAGCACATGGCTCGGATGCCAGGCTTGTAAAGGGTCAATGCTCATAAGGCCTCTCAGGGTCGCTGCTCTCCATAGTGTCGCTTTGGGCCCCATGTGTCTTCATTTTGCATGACATTTAAATAAATGCCATCACCTAGTTCCTGGACAGAGTCGGTTCAAACAGCTGAGCTTTTGATGAAAGGCGTTGGTGTAGTTGTTGTTGTCATCGTCGACGTCTTTTCATAAACAGCTGAGTAGCCAAGATATCCAGTCAGTGACAGTGTCCGCTTTTGCCTCATATTTTGTCTCATGGCTTCCAGGACCCCAAGGACTGGGCAGTGGTCCAAGAATCATTGCTCTTAATCACTCAGCATCCATTTAGCGATGACTAATTTTCTAGAGGACAGTGGGGGCGGTGCCACAGCAGAATTGGTTGCCTGCAACCAGGATTGGTGCTCTGGTGCCAGAAGTTTTTTGACTCCGGACGTGCTTGAGTTGCTGGGCCAGTGGACAGTCAGTTCGCTTAATTACTGATGCTGGGGGGAAAATATAACTGAAAGTCAAATGTAGCTATTTAGAGTAGAAGATCTTCACGAGTCAGCTAAACCTTTAATGCTTAATTCTCTATAGCTCTATATGTCCCTGACACCAGGTGAGTGTCCCGTTCTCTTAGCTGTGGAATCTGTTGTTATGGTGGCTTCTCATGCTGGGCTCTACGTCTCCTGGGGGTGATGTCTGGCGGTGGGTATTGGTTGGTTTGTCAGGGCTTCTTGAGGGCATCAGCGCACACAGAGTTCACTGGCCTTTCCTTTGAAGAGAAGGTTCTGCCCTTGAAATTGTGGAGAGAGGAAACAACCATCACCTGTTTTTTTTTTTTAATGTAAGTGCACTGTCCAGAGAGCTAAGAAAATGAGTCTCCAAGTGTTAGAAAAGCCGAAGAGGGCAGTAGGAGCCTCTCAGACTTGTTTGACGCCCATGGCTGTCTGTCTTGCGTTGTTTCCCCGCTGCTTCCTAGGAAACCCTGGAGGACATTGACGAGAATGGAGATGGTTTCGTGGACCAGGACGAGTACATCGGTGAGTGCAGGCTGCGGTGGCTCAGCTGTCCACCCTGGGCAGCATTCTTCTCCACCCACTCACACCTATGATCTGATGGCCTCACTGCTAAGAGGTCACAACAGAGAGGACCTTCCAGCCCTATTTGTTGCATAGCCCCAACTGCTGCAAAGTGAATAATTAAGCCTCCCCCGGGGGCCCGCTGATGCTTCACTCACCATTCTCTGTGGGCTTCCGAAAGGCTAATCTCGACACGCCCCACAGCCCAGGTTGCCTCATTCTCTGGTTTGTGGTTGTACGGTTTTTGTCCCCATGAAAAGGGACAAGGACCTTTGGTAATGATGAACACAGCTTCTGCCAGTTCTGAAAGGCCATATATGGTTCTAGAACTGAACACTTCCCTGTCTGACACAGGAAATAGCCAGGTAGCTCTTTGTCTCTAATTAAAGTGATCCTGGTGACTCTTGGCCTTGTATAGTAAGGATGCTAACAGTGACCTCCTCAGTGTAAGCGTGGAGGCTTCCTCTTGAGAGGCACGAAGGGAGGGGAGTGTTCAGAGCCTCAAACCTGTCACCATGGCAGCAGCGATTGAATTAGACAGAGAAAGGCTCTCTGATAAAAACAACGCGACACTTTTGATTAACAGTGTACACCCTTGACTGCCCTCCTGAACTCTGCATTAAGATGGTACCTTGCAGGGGCAAAACTTCATAGTGGCTTTGACTAAAAGAAACACTTCATTGTTAATACTGTGCAGAGAGGGAAGAAGGTTCTCTGCTCTGTAATCAAACTTCCAGCAGCTAATAGCGAGAAAGACTTAACATATGAACTTGTCAAGCTAGGACCTGATTCTGGGGTGTTGCTACCTTAAGTGAGTTGCTAGTGTGGCATACTGGAAAGGCTCTGGGATCCAGAGCCCTAGCTTTCCCATCCACTGACTGTGTGATCCTGAGAGAGCCCTGTAGTTCTTCTACGCCCCAGTTTTCTCATCTGTAGCATGAGGATGAACAACACCCATTCCTGCAGGGTTGCATGAGGCTCAAACTAGCTAATATGATGGTCGTTTCCCCCAAAACAGTATGCAGGGGTGTCATTTGAAAGCAGGAGGGCCTGGGTTCAGATCTCCAGTGTCCACATAAAACAACTGGAGTCATGACACACACCTGTAATCCCAGCACGCGGGAGGCAGCCGGACTTTGGGCTCCATGAGCAGTCAGTCTCTCCAATCAGTGAACTCCAGGTGCATTAAGAGAGACCCTGTCTCAAAATACAAGGTGAAGTAATTGATGAAGAAACCTGACATAAGCCTTTTGCACACTCACACATGGGTACATGTGTACACACACACACACACAGTAGTAAGTAAGCAATAACAAAAATTTTTAAATGTATGGGGGCTAGGCATGGTAGAGCACTGCTTTAATCCCAGTACTTGGCAGGCAGAGAGCAACTCTCTGAGAGTTCTAGGTAGCTTGGTCTATATAGTGAGTTCCAGCCCAGCTACATAGTGACACTCTGTCTCAAACCAAACCAAACAAAATGCAGTGTATGACTGTTCCCTTCTCCTTTTCCCAGACATTTGATAAAATTGAGAGAATGACCTGCCCTCTGTTGTTAGAGGCTGAGGAAGCCCTTTGGAAACGTGGCAGGCAGAGTAACACGCACAGAGGGGAAGACAGGGTTGGCCACAAGCCTCGCGCCACACTGTGCAGCCTCCAGTTCAGACCAGCTGTGGGTTGCAGCTTCACCCCGTTCTCATGTGTAGAATGGGGGGACCACTTGAGACAGGGTGACGTAATTGAAATGCAAAGAAAGTGTGCATAGTAGGGCACTTCCTGCCGAATCTGGGCTGTGGAAGGTGCCCAATGTTCTCACCTTTACGATCCCAGTGAGAGTAGAGGCACTCCCATAAGTAGCCCTTTGGTCTTAAAAAGTGTGATGTACTGATGATTTTTCTCCATTTTGCAAGCTTTGGGCTCAGACACTGAACTCAGTGAACCCAGGTCTTATCTGCTGGCTTCTAACCAGGCTCTCCTGTGGCATCTCAGTAGCCATCCCTCAGCTCTGCTCTTCGTGGGCTGTCACCCTTCCAAGACGGAAGGAGTAAAGTGTATTAGAGTTTCCCCTCCCTTCCGTAACTGAGGACAGCTTTTCTCTCTAGCGGACATGTTTTCCCACGAGGACAACGGCCCTGAGCCAGACTGGGTTTTGTCGGAACGGGAGCAGTTCACTGATTTCCGGGATCTGAATAAGGACGGAAAGCTGGACAAGGATGAGATTCGCCACTGGATCCTCCCTCAGGACTATGACCATGCGCAGGCCGAGGCTCGGCATCTGGTTTACGAGTCAGACAAAAACAAGGTAACTTCCATGTTCCGAGCCATTGGTTGACAGGAAGCAGTTTGTGCCAGACTGGGCTGGTCGGCCTTCACAAGGCCTGTTTATGTCTCTTACTCTCCAGTGGAGACCTGTATGCTACACCAGTACCATGACAGCTGCAGTGAGCAAGGCTTCGTCCCAGATAATCAGTCATGAGCCATAGACTAAAATTACTGAGCCACACCCTGCAGGACTAAAACATTGACATCTTTGATATAGTGGGGCATGAGAAATTAACTCAGTATGACCTGAGGCATGTTTATTCCTCCCTTCATCTAGTCATCAGATATTTATCAAAGATGCCTGACATAAGGGATCCCATGTCAGGTGGTGGTCAAACACCCCAGGGGAGTTCCTGGGGTTCGTTTGTTTGCTTTGGGGCCCTATCACCAGTATTTCCATATCCGCTGATAGGTATCCAAATAAATAGGGACTGAGGGTATTTGTGGCTCAGTAGTAAAGCACTTGGCTATCGTGAGTCAGTCCCTAGTACTATAGTAATAATAATTTTTTAGAATTCAAATGAGCAAATAAATAAGATTAAGGCAACATTCCTGCCTCATCGGGCTTTGTTAATTGCTCCAAACACCAAACTTTGTGGACCTACAGGTTACACAGTGAGGCCATGAAAGGGAAGTGGGGTCCCTCTGGCCTGTTTTGAAAACACCGTCATTGCTTATAGAGTGTATCTCCTGATTTCCCAGGACCTACCCGCGGTACTGCAGCATAGCTTTTACAGACAGTGAGAGTTCCTTTCGGTTTGGAGTTTTGCATTGCAGTCATGGGGGATGAGAGGGGACCACTTCTGGCTTCTGGCCTGTTAGACATGGTGTTTGAAACCCGGCAGATCAGTGAAATACAGTGTGGGTGGGATGCTAACCAGTGAGAACTTCCACCACCCCCTGCCAGCTCTTTTGTTTTCCCTCAGGATGAGCTGCTAACCAAGGAGGAGATTCTAGAAAACTGGAACATGTTTGTGGGAAGCCAAGCCACCAATTACGGAGAAGACCTCACCAAAAATCATGATGAACTTTGAAAGACACTCATACTGATGTGGCAGCTGTCACAGGCTTTCTTCAGGTGTTCTGGGTGGTTGCTATGGTTGTCGAGTGTATAGCAGTTGTGTCCCTAAACAGTGAAATTATACCTCAGATTGGGGTAAAAGTTATTTTTCACTTCATAGTTACTGGAAAATAGCCATTGCTATTTGTACCAGTAGGATTTCCCTGGAAGCACAGTAAACTCTTGGCAAACTGCAGTTCCCTGAGGGGATGCGTCGCTGCAGTCTGGTTTCTTAGTCTTCTCTCCCCACTTCAGTTTAAAGGAAGGGGAAAGAACTCAAGAAAGGGTTTTGTAAATCCCAGGGGGTGGGACAGTGGGACACACCTGTACACAATTGACTGCTATGCATTTGAACTGTTAGATTTTGGGTTTTTTAGTTGCCACTGGTGGTGAAGAAAATGCAGAAGGAGTGAATGCTGTGTTGTCCTAGGTTGGCTAACCTTGAAGCAAGCATGGTATTTCAAATTCTTTATATTTTGAGCTGATACTGTAAATGGTATATAAACTTTTGTGTGTTTTTCTGTATGGACCTGCTAATGTGCACACTAAACCCACATCTTTTTTTTTTTTTTTTTTTTTAATACTAAGAAGCAATCAAAAAAGATAATGTGAACAAGAAAAATATTTTAGGGATAGGAAAAAGATGAATGCCAGCTATTTGAAAAACTGTATGACCATGTTCAACACTTTAAATATACTTGAGAAATTTTTTTTACACGTTTGTGAAGTGGGTCTGTTTTTTGAAATAGTGAATAGAAATTCAGTCTTTTTCTTGGTGTGAGGCTTTGGACAGCTAGGGATCCAGATGTGATGGAGTTTGTTGTTTGTTGTTGAGTCCTGAGCCTTTGAGCCTGCTTCCAGCTCAGCTCATGCCAAGGAAACAGGGCAAGGTGGTGATCCAAAGCCATTGACCGAACCAGCTGGAGTAACAAGTACAGATGAAATTCCACCTTGTAAGCAGGAGGCGAATGGAATAAAGGATACCCTCGAGGATTTTCCCACGTGTCCTGTGGTGTTTGACGACATAGAAAGTATGGTTTTATTGTTCCTCTGGAATTACCCAGTCGAAGGAGTCCATGGGGCAGAGTGGATTGGACGCAGTTATTAGCAAGTTCAGAACATATCCACAGTTGCTGATTCATCACTGTATCCTTCATTTCCTTCTGGGCCCTTAGGGAACCTGATGCCATTTTCACAATAGGATCTTCCCAAGACAGGTTTTAACTGGAAAATCCAGACTTCTTACCAGGGCCTCTGGGTCCTGCCCAACAGCATCCATCCCTGCCTCCCTTCTGAGCACAGCCTCTTAAGTCCTCTTTTTTCTCCATCTTTTCCCATCCTTTACCCCATACTCCACCCTCACTGACTTTGTTGTCCTCAAACACATCAAGTGTTGATAAGATTCTCTTCCTAGGTGAGATACAAACAATGTCCTGATGAGATGCTAGAGCACAGTTCCACCAGAGTTCATCCGGCGTAGTAGAGAGCTCCCTGGGCTTCCGTGGAGAGCATGGGTGACAGGGTCCTGACAAGAACATGGCTGATCCTAGGGCAGCATATGGCAGAATCTTTGCCCAGCATGGACTGGTACAGCTTCCTCACAGCCACAGAGATCCCAAGGCCACACTCACTGTACTGACTGGTTTTGTGTGTCAACTTGGCACAAGCTGGAGTCATCAGACAGGAAGGAGCCTCGGTTCAGGAAATGCATCCATGAGAGATCCAGCTGTAAGGCATTTTCCTTAAGGCATGGGAGATGGTCAGTAAGGGAAGGCCCAGGCCACTGTGGATGATGCCATCCCCGGGCTGGTGGTCCTGGGTTCTATAAGAATACAAGCTGAGGCCGGATGTGGCGGCCCACGTCGTTAATCCCAGCACTCGGGAGGCAGAGGCAGGTGGATCACTGTGAGTTCGAGGCCAGCCTGGTCTACAAAGTGAGTCCAGGATAGTCAGGGTGACACAGAGAAACTCTGTCTCAAAAAACAAAAAACAAAACAAAACAGGCTGAGCAAGCATGATAGCAATCCACTAAGCAGCACCGGTCATGGCCTCTGAATCCGCTCCCACCTCCAGGCCCCTGCTGTTTAAGTTCTTGATTTCTTTCAACAATGAACAGCAGTAATGGAAGTGTGAGCCAAATAAACCCTTTCCTCCCTGTCTTGCTTTTTGGTCATGGTGTTTTGTTTCAGCAATAAAATAAAGTAAAATAAAAAAAAAAAAAAAAACTAAGACAGCTACACTTCCAGTTGGGGCAGAATTGCATACAAATGTCTGGGAAAGCAGGAGGATGCTCAGGTGAGGGCCCACGAGTCCTCCTCATCCCTTCCGTCCAGTCCTCACAGACTCTCCCAGCTAGCCACGGGTGATCTCAGTGGACAGTGGAGTGTCTCATCTGCTTCTGAGGACCTGGCATGGTAGAGTCTGCACACCAGGGCATCGTCAGGGTCCAAATTCAAACCTAGGTGCCAGAAGCCTCAGCAATCTAGGATTGTACTGAGCTAAGTCTCTGATTCTCATGTAGTTTTCTGTCTTTGCTCCTCGTTGGTTTATGGTTGTGTGGCTGGAGGTGACTAACTCCTCTAAGCCAGAAGTAGGCTGCTTATGACGTCTCACTTCTTTCCTTTTCCTGGTCCTTCTTGCTCTAGTTAGCTAGTTAGCTCACTTTATTTCCTCCCTTCCCTTCTGTCTTAGGGCCTCTGTTGCTGTGATAAGACACCATAACCAAAAGCAATTTGGAGAGGAAAGGATTTATTTCACTTTCCACTTCCAGGTTGCAGGTCACCGAGGTAAGTCAGGGTAGGAACTCGCAGCAGGAGCATGGAGGTAGGGGTTGATGCAGAGCCCTGGAGGAGTTCTGTTTACAGGTCTGCTCCCATGGCTTGCTCAGGCGGCTTTCTTGTAGGACCCATGGCCATAGGCCAGGATTGCTGCTTATTGTGAGCTGCCACCTCCAGTACCAAACCTAAGTTAAAAAAAAAAATGCACTACCAGTCAATCTGCGGGGGCATTCTCAATCGGCATTCCCTTTCTTCCCATCTCTAGCTTGTTGGCAAGTTGACCTAGAATTATCCAACACACCTTCCCTTTCCTTCTCCTCCTCCATCTCTCCCTTACATCTTTCCTCCCTCCCACTGCCCTTTTCTCTCTTTTTCCTCCCTCCTCTCCTCCTGCCCTTCTTCCCTTCCCTCCCCTTCTTTAAAACCATGTCTTACTATGCTTCTTAAGCTGACCCTGAGTTCAATTTGTGATCTGCATACCTCAGTCTCCCCAAGTGCTGTGTGTCACTGTGACCAATAATTGATGCCTTTTTGTTTTCTTTGTAAAGGATAGGAAACCCCAACTTTTAACAAAATGACCAAGTAACATTGTGCAGCCCTGTATATAGTCATAACAGTCTTGCAAGGTACTCATTATTTTTCCCTGAAAAAGGAATCCCGGATGATTAGCTGGGTTGCAAATAGTAGGAAAGTAGGTGCATTTGGAGCATTAAGTTTCTCCTTTCAAGCCAGTGCACACAAGAAGACTAATACTCGGAGACTTGAGTGTCTGAGGCTGAATTTAACACTATTTAAAGAAAGAAAACCTTAGCCAGGGGACATAGCTGTTAACATGGTGATTTGTAAAGCCCTGGATTTCTAATAAGGTCTGACTGTTTCAAGGAAAACATATTTTGTTTCTAGGTAACATTTCAAGTCTTATTATGAACAAACACTGCAAAATTGATTTGTAATGGGCAATACTGTCATGTCACAAGGCATTATTTAATGCTTAATGTGACTGAAAGCATTAATTGCTAGGAGCCATATTCTGTCCAAGCCGAACATGAACACACATTTTGTACCTCGTCTCTTACTGTAGGTTTTCAAATGAACTCGAGTGTAACAAAAGGCACTTAGAAAAGCTGCACTGTCTGAGAGTTTTCTTTACCTGCTCAGATTATTACAGTTGGTCCCCTTGTTAGCGAGCGCAGGACTCACACCTGTTCAGAAGGGCCTGGTAACAAGAGCTACAAGCTGCTCACTTAACCACATCTTGTGAAGTAGTTTACGAGCAGCCAGCGATTTCTTTTTAAGACTCTGGGCTTACTTAGTCACCTTTATAATAACATCCTAGCTTCCTCCAAGAACATGCAACCGAGACTTGGCTCTCTCTGCAGTCTTGAAGTGATTTTATAGCACTAGAATTGCCCACTCAAGTCCAGTGAGTGGTGTGACGCAAGACCTTTGGCTCGTGCCGCAAAGAGTGTGTCGGCACACTTCAGCTCGTGGAGTTTACCTAATCTTGAGGCTGTTTCCAAAGAAACTATCCCGACTCAATTGTGGGGGGAGGGGAGGATTCCAGGAGACAATCTAGGTCAAATGCATCCCATCATCCCTTGCTCCTTATTCACTGTTGTGGTTTTCTCACATAAAATAGAAATGATGTCTGGTTCACTACAGAAGCACGTAAGAGAGATGTACCAGTTGTGTGGTTTTCTGCCTTAGGGTGTGTCATGGACACATAAGCGTTTTAGTTCTCAGGTACCAAGGAAGGACAGTCCTGCTGCCAAAACCTTGGCCAGGGACTGTGGTCAGTACAGCACTGTTTATCACAGCATGGCACTATTGTCCCCATTCCACAAATGAGGGAATTACAAAGGGAAATAGTGACTCGAGTTACACAGCTCATTACAAAAGATAACTGTGTGAGTGCCCAGGTTGAGACACTTTTGCCCGCACCTCCCCAAATCCTGAGCCACTTTTTCTGCCCACTCTGGGCTTTAGATAGACCCACTCCACTCTTGCTCTGGCAGTGCCTTTCCACAAGATGGAGGAGTCCATGGGCCAAAGGGATTTTGCTGACTCAGAATCAGTGATGCCACATGCCAAGTCTCCATGGGACCCAGCATTCATGCCAAATGACCTCAGAGCACTTCTCCAGTGCATCTTCCAAAAGGTGGGCAGAATGACAGGTATATACACCTCTAGTTGCTACAATTAGCCAATGGGGTCTCCTCCAAATTTCCTGGTTTGCATGCATGTGTCCCCCACAAATTCATACACCAAAACTGAAGACCTGATATGATAGCATTAACAGGTGGGCTCGTTAGGGGATGGTTAGGTCAAAGGATCAGTAATATGTATGTGTGTATATATATATATATATGATAAAAGGGAACCAACCAGCCCCCTTGACCATCAGTGCTTTCATGATGTGGAGACACACAAGACACCATTGTGGAAGCAGAAGGCTGCTCTTCATAGATACCATAGCAGCCAGTATCTTGATCTTGGGCATCTCAGCCTCCAGAGCAGTGAGAATTCTTTATAAATGGTCCAGATTGATGTATTTTGTGATAAAAGTAGCAACAAAGATACACAGCCTACATGGTGCCCACTGATAGGAAGAAATGTGGAGTGACACATCTTCACTTTTGTTCCCACTCTAGGGTCTGTAAGTGTCAGGGGAGGGTCTGTCACATCACTAGGACAATCAGGGCCAGTTGGGTTACCTAAGACATGCTGTTTTCCTGCCTAACAGGCAGACTCAGGCTACAGAGCCAGGTCTTGCTCTCATTAACACTGACTTAAGACCCTCTCAGTGAAAGACATCACAGTCTCCACATTGTTTAAAACCTAGTGGCACAGCATGGTGCAACGTAGAAAGTCAGGACCACTGTGATGAGATGGAGAGTTGGTGTAACAGAAAGATGGTTCCAGGGCTGGGGAGATGGCTCAGCACTCAACACAGGCAGCCCTTAGCATCACACCTCAACAAGGTCTTCACATATCTTAGCATCAAAGATTAATTTTATTCAGTTACTTGTCAGCTTCCACCCATGACATTGGTAATGAATACAAGCTAAAGATGTGGCAGAGACATATCAAAGGTGTGTCTTTTTGTTGTTTGAAATATATGAAAAGGAAAGGTGATATTTTTCCCCAGTACCATACTTCACATTGACAAAAACAAATGAGGTGTCTGTTTACTGAAAGAAACTAAAGACATGTAATGACTCATATTAGATTAATTAATCCAAACCATGGCAAATAGGTAACCTAGCTGGTAATAGATTGGCAAAGAAGAAAAGAATTCCATTGGATGTGGAGAAGCTAGCAGAACAGCTGGCCTGCAGGCAGTGAGTGGCCCATCTGTGGACATGGCCGTCTTCGTGGCCCTGGGTTTGCTCAGGGGCTGCACGGGCAGAAAGGACATAAGTGCTGGGGTTGAGAGTGTGAGTTTGGAGTATGGTAGTTCCACAGAGGTGAATGGCTTCTCTCTGTAAACCTCACTATGCACTTTTCCTGAAATGGTTACAATGGTGCCCACCTCACTGCATAGTTGTGAGCTGCTCTGCGCAATAAATTGTGTAAAGTACTTACAAGGCTGACCCAAGGAGCTGTTTCACTATGACACTATATGACTCTGTTATAAACATATTTAAAGAATTGACAGCCATTTTAGGGGCAGGAAAACATGCTAAGGAATTAAGCAGAGCGCAACCTAGCCTTTGTTTTATGATGTGACGAGCTCCGTGTGTAGTGTTGCCCAATCCATGCTATGCTGGACTCATCAGCTTCTGAAGACCCCTCCTGAAGCCTTCTGGAAGGCTCTCTGGTTTGCCAGTGGCTGGATTCACAAAGACATGGACTGAAGACCCCGTGGTACATGCCAGAGTGTCAAAGTGTGCTAATTTAGCGTGGCCTAAGAAGAAGCCATCGGTGAGGTCACGGTGATCCACTGAAGGCAGTTCTTTGCTGGGCTTAGGAGGAAACAGAGCCAGACGGTAACATACACTGGAGCGGCCCACTTTCTCCACAGCCAGGGCAGCTACTGGGATCTGAGGGAAGCTGATGGGGGTGTGGTACTTGCACTGATTGGTCACCATGAACCCCACCAGGGGTGACGTCAGCAAGCTGGTTTCCAGGCCACAGTACCTAGAAAGTGAAAGCACAGTGCTTACTCTAGGTCACCACAACACTGACAACAGCTCCTAGCCCAAAGGCTTTGTGTTCAGCAGCTTGGGACCACCTGTTCTATCACCTACCTGAACTCCTTTGGACAAGTTGTTTAACTTCCCTGTATCTCAGTTTCTACACTACAAAGACCATAGTCTTTGTAGTCTGAATATGAGCTTTAAAAGGCCAATGTTTAGAGCTGGAGAGATGGGTCAGGGATTAAGGGCACATGCTGTTGTTCTTCCAGAGGGGCCACATTTGGTTCCCAGCTCCCATGTCGGGAGGCTTACAACTGCCTGTTACTCCCGCTCCACAGTATTCAGTGCCCTCTTCTGGCCTCCCTGGTCATTACATCCACGTGCACATACCCACAAACAAGTAAGCATATGCCAAGATAAAAGTAACATTTTTTTTTAAAAAAATGGATGTTTATCATTTAATACACCACAGTTCCTAGACATAATGAGCTGCCATTAAACATAGGCTACTTTAATATAATTCTGCAACTTACCTAGTTTGGTTTCCATTGTGGGGATAACACCCTATAACAAAACAATTTAGGGAGGTTTATTTTAGCTCATAATTCTAGGTTAGAGTCTATCACTGCAAGGGAGTCAAGGTGGCAGGAACTTGAAATAGCTGGTCACATCCATAGTCAAGAGCAGAGAAGTGTAAAGGCACGCATGCTTGCCAGTGCTTAGCTCTGTCCTTACACAGTTCTCCATCCCATGCCCCAGGGAACGGTGCTACCCAAGTCTTCCTACATCAACTCTGCCACAGACCCGCCCATAGGCCAAAATGATCTAGACAATCCCTCATTGAGCCCGTGTTCCGAGAAGATTCTAGATTGTACCAATTTTACAATCAAAATTACCCATCGTACCCATTTTGCTTCTCATCAAGAGTTAGGAATTTCTGCACTAAATGAGAGAAAACTCATTATGAGAAGTCACAGTATCTGTTATCTCTGCCTCTAGACTTTGATCTCAAGAACAGGGGATGCATCTCATTTTTTGCTTGTTGACAAGAAATAGGGCTAAACTTGACATAAAACTTGAAGGACCAAATCCTAGCAGAGAGGACCTATTGGCAAGTGTTAGCTGCTGAAAAATGAGTCAGTTTTCTCCAAGAATGTAGCCCCTAAGAAGTCGACCATGCTCCAGCAGAAAGCCACACATCCAAGACTGACACAGATTGGCCTATTTAGAGGGGGGACGTCATAGGGCTGGGTAGGAAGGGGAGGATGAGATGAATCTAGCAAGGGGTGAGGGAAGACGAGTGAACGTGCTCAAAACTCACTGGACTAAATTCTCAAAGAACTGAAAAACAAAACAAAACAAAAGCCTTCAGAGTCAAACAGAGTGGGAAGGCAGACTTTGTGCTGAGCTCAGCACCTCCCTCCTTCTGCAGAAGGTCCATTGCTATTGTGAGTTCAGCACTTCCCTACTGCCCTTTCTTGTAAAGACTGACTGGGAGGCATCTCTGTAAGGGACAACCATGGGTTATATAAAGGGTCCACTCTAAAATTGTCCACTGGAGTGTGGCTCACTGGAGGTGGAGTGACAAAAACCAACTCTCACATTTCAGAGAGGGCTGCCCAAGGGGCTTGTTCTCAGTCACCTTGCTGCTTACCAATGTCTCCCAGGGAAACACTGGGTACTTTTTAACCTTGCCACATGGAAAGCTGTCCAATGAGAAAGACCTTTACAGAACAGTTGTACTGTACCATGCAGGGGGACCTCATTTGTTACCTAAGAACATAGTGTATGTCCAAACTGTTTTCAGTGATATCTAAGGTTTACAGTGTTTCCTTTTCCTTGTGTGAATGTTTCCAACTGAACACGATTTACCTTTGAAAGAAGAAGACAATGTTTTAAAATGACTGAATGTTTAAAAAAAAAAAAAAGCACTCAAAGATCTCAGTGAGGTCTCTTGTCTTTGGCTTTCCTCCTCTGGCTCCTCTGGCTCTTCCTCAGGAATGGCATAGTCTGCTCAAGTGACTGCTACAAAAGCAGCATAACAGGACTTATAACCGTAGCTCACTTCATACAGTTCTGACATCCAGGGCAACTGGGATCAAGATCAACAGACTGGGGTCAGGGAAGCATCCACTGAATGTGTCACAGTGTTGATGTGCGGGCAGGGCATGAGTAAAGGCGCTTTCCCAGGTCTAGAGCATAGGGTATTAACTCTGTTCATGAGGCTCTGCCCTCATCACCTAATCAGCTCCCATGGGGCCCATCTCTAAAGTCCCTCATACTGAAGATTACGTTTCAATGCGGGAATCCAGGATGGCACAAACATCCGTGGCATGGCAGAGGGAAAAGCCAAGAAGAACCTTGCTTTGTGCTCTGTCTCCAAGACCCATTGAGAACCAGATGCCCACTTCATTTCCAGAGCCTCTCCATGGTTTTTCTATGCCCAGCAATATTTCCCTCTCTCTGTTAGAGAGCAGCCAGCAGAGAAAGTGTATCTTTCCCCTCCAGGATAGAAATATTTCATGAGCTCCTCGTTTGCGCCACTGGGATGCTCTTAAATAATTGAACCGCAGCACATTTAAACACAGCGGCCACTCAGCACCTGGGATGTGGCAAGGCTGTGTTTC
>OU015742.1:42274953-42299941 GCA_907169655.1 Acomys percivali
ATTGTTTTTGTGACTTCAGAGCAATGTCATCACCCTGAAGCACACACCATGCTGAAAACGTCACAAACCAGTCTGACTGGATTGGTGGCAGCCATAGGCTACCAGTGAGAAGAAGCTTGTCTACTGTCACTTTTCTTTTTCTCAAAGTTCATATATGTAAAAAAGTCCAGTAGTTGTTAAGTCCTCACAAATAAAACCTAGCAGTTTTCTACTGGCTATTAGCCTTCCCTTGGCAAGATGTTAGCTTGTTCCCTTTTGGTTGCAGAGGAAAATCGTGTTTCCCTTTCTATTCTCACCTTCCTCCCCATGCATTATATTTCATATTCAACAAGCCTTAATTGTGTACCTGTTACATCCCCAACATGTCCTAGATGAGGAGAAGGAAAACACAAATGAGCTGGGAGCAAGGGCAGCTGTAAGTCTCAAGCAGAATCAACAATCAGACTCAATCCCGATGCAATGTGATAAACTCAATATCAGGCTAAGTATGGGAGTTCTGCCAAGTCAGAGCAGGGCGAGCCTACTTCATCTTGGGAAACATTGGTAGTTTTCAGAGAAGTGACAGCTCAAAATGAGATGTTAAAAAGATGCAGGAGTCACCCAAGTGACCAGAAGAAGGAAAAAGCCTTCTGTGGAAAATGCCAGAGAGAGATGGGCTATTTGTGGAGATAGCAGAAGTTCCATCAGCTGGAACATAGGCTGCAGAGGAGACAGTCTACTACTGGGCATGTGAATGAGCTTGGCCTTTATCCCTTTATATGAGAGAGAGAGAGAGAGAGAGAGAGAGAGAGAGAGAGAGAGAGAGAGAGAGAGAGAGAGAGAGAGGGGGGGGGGGGGGGGGGGGGGGGGGGGGGGGGGCGCGGGCAGGGGGGAGGCAACTCTATCATCTTGAAAAGATGCTGATGGCTTGGGCCAGAGTGGCCACAGAGGAGATGGAAAGCAAGCTGATGAGCTCAAGAGATTTTCTTTTTAAGCAAAAGTCTAGTGACAGAATGAGGAAGATGGTGCCTAAAATAGCACTTCCCAGGCTTCAGGAAGGAACTGATGACTCCACGTGTGGCAGGAAGGAATGGTGGAAAGTGAGTCAGGGGCTAAGGAGGCTGAGCTGAGAGACTGGAAGGTTCTGAGAGGTGATGTGAATCATTGCCTAATGTCCCCTGCCTCTCTCAGCTCCTACCTCCAGCCAAACCTGTTTTTATGAGCTCCAGGTCTACATATCCAAATGCTTCCTGGGAAAAACACCAAGCTCTGGGCTTAATGGAATCTGGTTCGGGCAGGTAACCCAGAGGGTCGGGTTGGCTGTGAGTCATACAGTGCCGTATGTCTGTGGGGAACTGGAAAGCAAGCGCTGGTCTGACTCCAGACAAATTCAGACTTTTGGAAGGTGGTCGACTGACAGACTCAAGTGAGACCTGAAGGTTTTGTCCTTCAAGCCCCAGTCTACAATCTTTGGGTCAAGTGATCATGAAACATGGGAGGAGAGAGTCTTGGTGACCCAGAGACTCAGCCCTCCATAAACTCATTGGCAACCGATGACTTCCTGGGGTGTAACATGAAACCGGAAGCATATGACTTGCAGGTGCTGAATGCTAATCCTTCATGCACTCCTATGCCTGACTCAGTACACTGTAGACTATGGGGCACTGGGGCTCTCAACCCTGATACAAATCAGAATCTCCTGCAGATCCCCTGAAAGGCACAGATCCCCTATATCCAGCCAGACCTCCTTGAGTAGAGTTCCTGGAAGCCCACAGGCCGCAGGAGATTATGCAAATCAGTGTCTCCTCCACAGCTATGTGCTCACATTTGGATAAGGGGACAACCCACATGAGGTGGCAAATGCCCCAAACACTCAGATAGAAAGGCTCTATACTTTTTAGAGGAGCTGCTCACTTGACCCAGTAACTCAGCCCTTGCTCTGGCTTGAGGAACCAAGTTGTCTCCCAGGCATTCGTTGCTCAGGGACAGCTGAGCACTGCCCACCAACCTGCTGGGACTTGCACCTGGCCCAGCAACTGGGTTCATTCTCACTCACTCCCCTTTCCTCCAAATTTTCATCTCCTTCAGTGAACTCATAACCAGGTTCTGCCTGAGCCCTCAAGAAAAAGTCCTGCCTAAATGGCTTCTCGTCCATCTAAGGACACAGTCTGGACGAACACGCGCCTGTCAGAGAATGGGAGGCCCTTGGGCAGATGGCACTGCGAACCCTTTCAGAGGGGTGTAGCTATTTATGTCACTTGCTGTAATTTATAGAGGACAGGCCTACGGTCTGTCACCTGGAAGACCAGGGCAGGAAGCCGATAAGAAACCCACTCCACACCCCGCCCCAGCTAAACACAGGTTTGGCAGTGGGAGCCCACACTGGGTTGAGTCCCCAGGGAGCATCCGACAGGATCTGCAGGACACTCAGCCTCGGGACCACTTGGGATGGACTGTTTGTGGCTCTGCACGAATAGTCTTCTATCAAGCATGTGTGTATCTTGTCGGCACAGTAGATTAGGATCTACAAAGCCCAGGAAGACTAATAGTCTTTATGTTAGCCATGTTCAGTAATTTGTCATAGTGAGCCTAGGGTGACTTCTTTGTGTACACCCTGAACTCAAGGACATCCACCTGCCTCTTCTTCCCAAGTGCTGGGACTAAAGTTGTGTATCACCATACCAGTAAAAAGCCCCCTCCTTATAATTGGTTTGTTGTTGTTGTTTGTTTGTTGTGGTCCTGAGAACTCAACCCAGGGCCTTGTACAAACTCAAAGACAAAAGACAGTAGGAGCAGTTATGGAGGCAGATTTTAAACTAATGCAATTTGCATAGTAAGTATAGTAGAACTTAATTAACATTTACTGCCCTGTTATAATAGAAATTTACTCAGGAGGTCCAGCTTGGGTCCTTGGTGGCAAAGACTCAAGCATAGCCAATTAGTGATACTAAGATATTAAAAGTTGATAGCCTAAGCTTGACTACTTAAGTTTTACCAATTTAACCATATCCTGGTGTTTGGTGCTGGTAAAAACAAACAAACACCAGGTTTTCTTCTCTGGTGGTCCTACAATAATCAAAGAATGGTGAACACTTCATTAGAAACCAAGAGTGTGCACTACAAGAAAGCAAAATATACAGTTGTATGAGATGCTGCAATAAAGGGACCCAGCTTCATATAAAGCAAGTAGAGGGTAGAGCTTTTAAGGTACCAAAAAGAGATAGGTGAAGTTGAACCATGAGATGGGATGGGAGAATGGGATGGGTGAGCTGGGAGAGGGAGGCTGGGCCTTACCATATATACATTGGACTTTACCCTAATGAAGTAGGACTGTTCTGTGGGAGGAAGGTAGCAGCATCGTCATGTTTGCACCAGAAGATGTGCAGCTCTAGGGATGAGCTGGTGTAGGCAGGGTAAATGCAGAGACAGGATAGGAAGTCACAGATTTGGTGGATGGAAACATTAGAGACCAAAGTGTGGCTTCCACGGAGAGTCAAGGAAGGGGAAAAAGAAAGAGAGCTGGGATTTTTTCTTGGCTAGTCATTTTCCTCTGACAAAGGCCACAGTTGACAATAGTTATGTATGTCACAGAAGGATGCATGTCCCCACCTGGTCTTCACTATAAAGGAAGGTGACCTGATAGTAACCCATCATTCTTCTTGGCTGTGCCTAGGCTCTTATCCCACTGTCTGGTGTGGCCATATCCTTCTAGAACATCATTTCACTGCTAGGGGAAATGACCATACAGATAAGTAAACTTATCTGAAATACATGGAAACTGTTTTGCTTCCAAAAGGGATGGGAGGCAGTAAAGATGAAAATGGACCGGAATGCTTTTTGACAGCCTCGTATTTTAAGCAACTATGACCTCAAGTGCTCTGGGTTGTTTTCCCCCCTTTGATTAGTTTCATGTTGCTTTTGAGCATATTTTGGCTCTATTTACAGGACAAATGATCCTGGAGGTAACAAGAAAAATTTCTCAAAACTAAAGTCTAGCAAGATGCGAGATTGAGCAAATATCCAAATAAGCCTTTAGTCCAAGCTATGTTTATCTTGGTGCTCGGCAATATACCAATATAAAAAATAAAAATGATATTTTTAAACCAAGTTGCCTAGCTCCAAACAAGTGAGCAATCATTTACATTAGGAATATGTGCAGCCCCAGCTGGCTACAGAGCGTAACTACTGCAGTTTTTAGTGTGCATTCAATAAGGTCCCAGACTGGGAAAATCAAAATAATGGAAATTATCTGCTCTGAGAGCAGAACCATTTCTCTGTAACTGCATTCTCACAGGAAGTTCATTCTGGTAAATCAGTGTCAAAATGACAAGACAATCCAACATGTCTCTAGAGGCACAATATATAACAAGAAAAAAAAAAGAAGAAGAAAAAAATAAAAAAAGAAAGTTGAATTCTGTGTTCAGAAGATTAAGGAATTGAATCAATTTTGTTTTTGTTTTTGTTTTTGTTTTTTAATTGAAAGAGTGAAGCAAATTCATTAGAACGCCTTGAGTGAAAACAGGAGGACCATGACATGATGCTCAATTAACAGAAAAACACCATCAGCTAGAGTAAATGTAGAACACAGCTATCTGATTTTTCAGATGCTGAGAAGCAGAATCTGCCATTAAGCAGGGCTCCAACAGAGATGCTGTGGTACAGAGAAGCTTGCCCACGAAGCGCTGATGGCATTGTATCTGTCATGCTCCCTGCCTTTGCTGGGACTGCTCCCAAAGGGATGCTTCAAAGACCACGTCTCTGAGCTGTGGTTAGAAAGTAGCTGGAGTCCTCAAAATGAAGCAGGCCAGGCATCTGATCGTTGTCCTGAGCCCACTGGGAAGAATGTGCACAGACAGTCACATGTGTCAGGGTAATGCCTCCCTCACCACAGCATTCCGGCAGGCCACTAAGGTGCTGGCTGGCCTGGCAATCAGCACAGGCAACTGCAGAAGGTGCAGCAGTTTCCAGTTTTTTCTTACATCAGCACATGCCAGAAAAGACTTGAAATACGCAAACGGTTTTAGAACCCCTCCAGAGCCAGAAACGACTCTGAAGTTCTCTTATCTAGAAAGGGCAGAACGGGGAGAGGCAGATCTTTAGAAAGACAGTTTTGAGGGGCACTGGGGAGATGGCTCAGGCAGTCAAGATTGCTGTCCAAGCATGAGAATCTGAGCTCAGGTCCTCAGCACCCACATAAAAAAAGCTGGGTGCCCTAATGTCAATCTGTAATGCCAGCACTGGGGAGGTGACTGTAAGAGGCCTTGGGGCTTGTTAGCCAGCCAATCTAGCCAGATCTGTGAGCTCTAAGGCAAGACAAAGACCTTTGTTTCAGAAGATAAGGAGAGTGATTGAAGAAGAAGCCTGATGTTGGCTGCTGGTCTCCACATGCATATGCACACCTGTGAACATAGAGAGGCATATACATATAAGAATTGCTTTTTTTTTTCTAAATTCCCACAGTGTAGCTTTCTTTCTTTTTTTCTTTCTTTCTTTCTTTCTTTCTTTCTTTCTTTCTTTCTAAGATTTGTTTGTGTATTTGTGTATATAAGCACTCTATCTGCATGTATGACCGCATGACAGAAGAGAGCATCA
The DNA here is from genome assembly GCA_907169655.1 of Acomys percivali. Classification (NCBI taxonomy): domain Eukaryota; kingdom Metazoa; phylum Chordata; class Mammalia; order Rodentia; family Muridae; genus Acomys; species Acomys percivali. Next base: position 42,280,525 of record OU015742.1, read on the forward strand.
GACAGAAGAGGACATTAGATCTCATTGTAGATGGTTGTGAGCCACCATGTGGTTGCTGGGAATTGAACTCAAGACCTCTGGATAAGGAGTCAGTGCTCTTAACCACTGAGCCATCTCTCCACCCCCTCTCCCACCCCACCTCCCCCGCCCTCAGTGTGCTTTTCTTAAGCAAGGTACACATTCATAGATTTATTTCGGCAGAAAAAAAAAGAACATCTTGGAGAGAAAGAAACTAAGATGTGAGCAGCAAATATATGGATCTCTTAGTGAAGGCGGTCTCTCTGGCATCAGTACCAAGGTTCTAGCTGACTTTCTATTGATGCAATAAGCACATGACTGAAAGCAATCTGAGGAGGAGAGGAAGGCAGGGCAGAGACTCGAGGAAGGACCTGGAGGCAGAAACTGAAACAAAGGCCATGGAAGAACCCTGCCAACCAGCTTGTTAGCTTGTTGTTTTTATATAACCAAGGAAGGACCATTTGCCTAAAGATTGGCAGAACCTTCTTACATTATCATTATTATTTTTTTAAGTCCTATAGACTTGTCTACAGGCTAACCAATCAGACGCAGGCATTTCTTCAGCTGAGGTTCCCTCTTCCCAGCTTATGTCAAGTTGATTAAAAAACAAAACAAAACAAAAAAAAACTAACCAGCATGCACAATGCTTTTTTTTATTTTCCTTTTAATATTTTTATTGAGTTTTTTAAAATGAACATATTGTACTATTAAAATCATAAAACTACTTTTGTGAAGGAAAGAATCGGTGAAGAGAGATTTGAAGAAGCTAGTTTACATACATGAAAAAAAAAATCAAAGACATAATTCTTTTCAAATGACAAAATAAGCCTGGTGGTGGTGGTGCATGCCTTTAATCGCAGCACGCAGGAGGCAGAGACAGGCAGATCTCTGTGAGTTCATTCAAGGCCAGCCTGCTCTACAAAGTGAGTCCAGGACAGCCAGTGCTACAAAGAGAAACCCTGTCTCAAAACAAAAACAACAACAACAGAAAAAAAACACCAAAAACAAAACCAAAACAAAACAAAACAAAAAAATCAAACCAAAACCAAACCAAAACAAAACAAAAAAAGAAAAAGAAAAAAGAAAAACTAAAGGACAAAATAACTGTTCTCTTAAAGGCCAGAAGCTCAGTGGGCACTATGAAAGGGTGTGGTAAGGTCCACTGGGTGGGTGAGGGGTGAAGTGGGGGTTGGAGGATGGAGTAGGGAGTATATATCTTAAGCTAAGGCAATCTGAGGAGACTGGACCATTTGAGCAACTGAATTATTTAGCTGGGCAGCCAGGCTCAAATGCCTTTCAAATCCATCCAAAAGAGATTGAGTTAAAAGAGGCAAGAAAGGGACAGTGCAGGCACAGTGGAAGGTGCCACTTTCCATGTTGTTAGGGCCTGTTATTTTTTGGAATCTACTTGGGACCAGAAGGATTAAGGAATAACTTAATGTAATTAGCAAAGGCCCCTTGCTAGATTCCCTTAAAAAGACACACAGCAAGGACAAGCTAGACCACAGAATCTATTCGACATCTGTCCAAATATGGTTAAGCCTCACCACTCTGAGACTCCACTCTTGGAGACGATTACTAAATCTGCCTGGCTAGTTGGCTCTGAAATTTTGCTAATGGTTAAAGTACTAATCTTTTTAGAAAAGCACTCAAGGAACATTTTTAATCAGCTCAGATGATTAAATATTTTAAAAATACTCAGTGCATTAATTTTTTGACTATCCAGTATTCAGTTCTATCAAGTAATATTTCATGTTCATTTATTTAATACAAAATGTCTGCAGTGAGAGCTAGGTCCTAGACACAAGAAGCCACATCCTCCAGGAGTCAGCTGTCCTAAGGACTGGAATCTTGTAATCATTCCGTGAGGTGCTCTTATTGGCCAGGCAGGGTTATGTGTCCAACCCCAAGCCAGCCACCACAGCTAAGAGTCCAGAGCACTCTGATCTTTCCTCCCTTGAGCGTAGCTGCTGGGGCCCTACTGGAACCAAGGACTGTGAATAACAACAGTTGATTTTCTTAAAAAGAGCACGGAGTAGGGAAGAAAGAGCGACCAGCTGGCTTCAGATGTGTCACCTTCGAGGTGGCCGCTAAACCCTCAGGATGAGAACCAAGGCAGCAGGAGCTGTGGAGAGCAAGTCTGCCCCTCCCCTCTTTGGTTTCCTGGCTCACTGTGTGGGCTCTTCAGCACAGGGCTGCTTGGCTGTTTCCTTTTTCCATTTTTCTACAACATTGCAGTGTAGCCAACGTGGTGGGAAGCTCAGCAGATGCTCAGTTTAGCTGCCAGAATCATGAGAAATTCCAGCCTCTTTTCTTTACTAATTCTCAGCTCGTATATTTTGTTCCAGCAACAGAAATGGACTAAGACACCACCAAAGGAGCTTCCCACAGATTGAGCCTGGGGCAAGGCAGAAAAGGCAGGCTAACTGTTCTCAGCGAGGATGGATGAGGTGACTGAATAAATAACACGGTTTCCTTGGCATCTATCGCATGGAGACCCAATTGGGTCCAATTGGGGCTGATCCCCCTGTCTCCTCAGCAGTGACTGAGCTGGCTTCATTCATTTCCCCATCTCAACCTGCCTACTTTTCTCCAGGTGGGTCCAAAATCACCTCCCAAACAGATAAATTATCCCAACCCCCAGCATCAAGCCTGCTTCTGGGAAATCCCACTTTAGGGGCCCCTCCATGCTGTACAGAACTGCTATGTCTCCATAAAACTTTGTCTTTTGAAGTTGGGGCTTGGGTCTGCTTCTAGGAAGAGCCAACCTAAGGCTGGTGCACAAAGATAGGAGCTGAAGACAAAATAAGACTATGTGGACCAGGAAGTAGAAGAAAAAACAGTAGACTTATGGTTTCCAAGGAGCAGAGAAGAAACTCTGAGAGGAGGAGAAATGTGCCTGGAAAAGTTACCACAGTCAGTCACATGCCCTTGAAATAACAAGATTCCAAATGCATGCTCCTCCAGGGTCTGTGCTGTTCTAACAGGGATCTTCCCTAAGCAGTTCACCGTCAGCAAGATTTGGTAAGAAAAGAAGTCAAATTCACAACCTCAAAGAAAGAGACCCCCAAAGACCCAAATGGTCACCGAGGCTTGAAGAAGTGGAGGGGGCTGTGTTAGAGCAAACTGGGGCTATGGGCAGGATTGTCTGCAGTTATATGTGTTCAAAACAAGTGGCTTTGTAGAGCACAACGCCCTTACCTCAGAATTTCCCGTTCTTCATCTCCCTAACTCTGAGCAAGCCTTGTATGAGTGAGGGTTTTCTAGAGGAATGGAACTGACAGAATGAATAGGATTTGTTAGACTGGCTTACAGGCTGTGGTCCAGCTAGTCCAACAACGGGTGTCTCCCAGTGGAAGGTCCAAGAATCCAGTAGTTGTTCAGTCTTTGAGGCTGGATGATGTCTCAGCTGGTCTTTGGAATTTACTGGAATCCTAAAGAAGTAGGCTCAAATGCCAGAGAAGGGACGAACTTGGCAGCAAGAGTGAGAGCCAGCTAGGAGAGCACACGTCCTTCTTCCGTGGCTTTCATCTGTCAGCAGAAGGTGTGGTCCACATTAAAGCCAGATCTCCCCACCTCAAAAGATCCCGACTGCCAGTGGGTATTCCCACTTCAAATGACTTAATTAAGAAAAAAAAAAAAAGCCTGGCCAGGCACAGTGGCGCGCGCCTGTAATCACAGCACTCTGGGAGGCAGAGCAGGTGGATCTGTATGAGTTCGAGACCAGCCTGGTCTACAAAGGGAGTCCAGGACAGCCAAGGCTACACAGAGAAACCCTCTCTCCAAAATCCAATTTAAAAAAAAAAAAAAACAGAAAAGAAAAAAAAGAAAGAAAGAAAGAAAGAAAGAAAGAAAGAAAGAAAGAAAGAAAGAAGAGACATGTTGGCCCCTCTCAGGTGTACCCAGCCGCATGGGTTTAGTTAATTCCAGGTATAGTCAAGCTGACAACCAAAAATAGCCATCAAAGGCCTTATGACATACTCTGAGCAAAGGGATAGTGGAAGGAACACTGTAAAAAACACCCAAGGCTGCCTCCTGAGAGCCCTATGAACCCCCAAAACCTCATAGATTCTCCCTTTACCACAGGAACAAGCCCAGGCTAGCCTGCTGGAGAATGAGAGTATGGCCTAGCTAAGCCTCCAGGTGAAAGTCATCCCAGATCAACAAAGACCCAAACTGTCCACAGATGCAGGACCGAGGCAAATGGAATGAGAACGAAAATGAAAGAAACAGGTGTAAAAACCAAACACTGCTTTTAATCAAATTCAGGGGTGAACAGTTGCATAAGAAAAACTAATTGAGATGCAGGTTTCACACTCCACCAGTATCAGGGACACTCAAAAGCTGGAGCCAGTGTTTTCACACACCTCGAAGGCTAGAAGGTAAGCGAGTTACTTACCACCAAGATTGTACCACAGCACTGCAAGGGTTGTCTTGGCAGGGGAAAGAGAAGGGAAGCCAACGTGCCTTCTTATGGACCACCTGGTGCAGAGTATCTAGTGTATCAGAACTGTGTTTGCCTCAGATTCAAAAGTACCCCACGACGAAACACTGTTACTTTCTACCCAGAATAGCTTTGACAGCCATGCAATGAAATATCGAACCCATGGCCGGATGGAAAGCATCACCACCCACTTCTGATAACAGACTCCCTTTCTTTGCTGGCTGCGTGGTGAGTAAGAAGTACTAAGTACTGACTGAGTCCCATCACCTTCAGACGGTACTTTAGCAAAGCATCTCTATGCAGAGACCTTTCAGCTCTGCTTGTTGCTGTTTCCCAGACAGGGTCTCACTATACACACAGGTCACCCGGGTTGGCCTCAAACTCACAGTCCTCCTCTGTTTTCCAAGTGCTAGGGTGGCAAGTACACACCACCACCTGTGACTGTGGGTTGGCTTTTTGAGGCTTATTTACACTATGACCGAGGACTGACGTTGCCTAGGCTGAAACAACAGCAGCCTGGAGTGCCCCCCTCAGCCCCCCCACCCCACACCCCACACCCCATACCCCCTGCCTCTGCGCTCTCTGCTCAGAGTCTGGGTGGAGTCTTCTCTTTCAAGAGGTCTGTTCTGCCCCTTGGCTCTTTGCCTCTCTTTGGCCTCCCACACCCGCTGCCATTCCATCTCCAACTGAATCGACAACTGTGCCTTTGTCTATCCAGCCCCCAGTAGAGAAATGGTTCCTATTTCCCTAGGAAAAAAAATCTGTACTCATAAGACCTATTATATTTTCAGAACTTTTTACCAACTTGTTATTAAATAGGACCACTACTAAAAACTAAATTACACGCAACACAAAAAATGAAATAAATGATATAACCTTAAACACTCAAAACTCAATATTTCTAATTGTTTTTCTACAACTTCAAAACAAGTTTTTTATCTTCATTTTATGTGTATAGGTATTTTGGCTGCATGTATGTATGTACATCGCCAGCATGCCTGGTGTCCACTGAGTCCAGTAGAGGGCATTGGAAACTGGAAACAAATAGCTGTAAGCTGCTGTATGGGTGCTGGGAATTGAATCGGTTGGTATCTTCTGCCTCTGCAAGAGCAGGCAGTGCTCTTAACCACAGAGCCATCTCTCTAGTCCCTGTATTTACTACATTTTAAACCTATATTCTGCATTGATTTAGATCTATTGTACTCGCACAATGAGACTGTTATATGCTGCAAAGCTCCATGGTGGAGGTAACTGATACCAGCACTGAAATCAGCAAACATTACAGATGAGTGCTTTTCTCAGTTAACTTATTATTTTACTGATTATAGCGACTGGGAAGGAAGCAGCAGGCATCTCCTGTACAAGATCAGGGAGTGAATGTTGCCAACTCTGTGGCTCATACAGTCTCTGTCACAACTGCTCACCCATGCCTAAGTGAGCAGGCAGGCAAACATGCAGTGAACGTCACCTACAAAAGCAGGCACAGGCCAGAGTTGGCTGAGGTGTCCTGATATGTTGACCCCTCAGCTAAAGACCTAAGAACACGCTTAAAATGCAGATGAGAATCGAATGCACATCTTGTCTGCAGCATGACTAGTGTAAAGTGGAAGATACTGTCCTCCGGTATCCCCTTTATGTTTATATACGCGCGTGTATGTATGCCCGTGCAGGTGTCGCTGTGAAGGCTAGGAGAAACCCTGCCGGTGTCAGCTGTGCCTCCTCAGGTGCTTCCCGCCTCTTGTTGTTTGACAGATCTCTCAGTGACCTGGAACTTGATGATTAAGACAGGCTGACTGCTGGGGCTGGAGAGACAGCTCAGCTGTTAAAAGAGCAGAGCACCCAGGTTCAATTCCCAGCACCCATAATGCGATTCCCAGCTCTCTGTAACTCCAGCCCCAGGGGATCCAATGCCTTCTTCTGGCTTCTACAGGCATCAGGTATGCACATGGTGCATAGACATACCTGCAGGTAAAACACTCATACAAATTACATTTAAAAAACATATTTTTAAAAATGAGTTGTCTGGCCAGGGACCCTCACAGATCTGCCTGTTTCTGCTTCTCCATGTGTGCCACACATTGACTTTTTTTTTTAATTATACATGAATTGTGCTTCATGGATCCCAATCCCACTCATCTTCCTATTCCTTTGTATCCCCCCTCCACTCTTGCAATCTTCCCCTACTGAAAGAAAAAATATAATAATAATAATAATAATAATAATAATAATAATAATAATAATAACAACAACAACAAAAACAACAACAACAACAACATCTCACCATGGAAGCTATAGTGTGTCACAGTATGTCACATAGTATACCCATTTGTCCAACATCTTTACTTGGAACTGTTCATTGCAATGAGTCACTGGTCTGGTTTGAGGCCTCTGGCTTCTAATACGCTATCTATACCGGATCCTCACTAGCACTCCTCTTGGTTATCCTGTGGTGGCCCTGTGTCATGGAGTTCCTGCAGCTTTATTTCTGAAGGACTGAGCCATTCATGCCCTCCAGTAGTTCACAGATGGGGAAGATGTTGGGGTGGCCCAACTCAGAGCCCTGGATCTAGACTTGGGTGGTAGCTGAGTTGGCTAGCCTGCCAGCTCTCCCGCACCTACACCACCTGGGTGAGCTCTCCAGCACTACCCTGGCTAGCCCACTCAATACTGCAACCAACGAGAAGCAGAGTTAGTTCTGCAGTTGGGTCAGCTGCAACTTCACCACCAGGGCCAGCTTTACCGTGCTGCTCAGGTGAGGTGCAGGGCCCGCTCCCCTGAGTGCTGCAGCCAGTGAAGACCAGGGATAGCTCTCCTTCTGTTATGACCTTAGGACCAGCTCTCCTGGGGGGCTGGCATCTCTCCCTTGCCTATGCCACTGCAGGGCAGATGAAGGGTGAGGCCAGCTTACCCACAGCCCCACAATCATGGCCAGCTCTACTGTGTGGCCCAGGTGTGGTACAGGGCCTAGTCTCTCGTGTGCAGAAACCAGTGAGGGCCAAACCCAATTCTTTGAAGCCCTTGAACATCAACATGGTCCCAAGTGGCAGCCCAGAAGAGAGACATCTGCATGGTCTTTGGTGGCAGCATGGGCCAAGAACATCAACACAGACCCTTTCTGCTGCATGGGCATACCACAGACCCAGACATGGCCCTCAGCTGCAGCAGGAGTCAGTGCCCTCTGGGGGGCAGGGCAGGCTACTCACATCAGACTATTCCTCACTACCCTTGCATGTCCAGTTCCGCCTCTCTTCATAGGCTCAAACCATTCTCCTCGTTCTCTCCTGCTTTCCACCACATACTTTTCACATCACAGTGGCTCAGGCAGCAGGGAAGCCTCTGGGTCCACTTGCCTCTTTTTACAGGGGTTCTGGGGGAGACAGCTCAGGTCTTCATGCTTGCAAAGCAAACACTTTACCAACGGGGGTATCTCTCTGGCCCTTAAAAACGTACCTTTTAAAGCCCACAACAACACAGTTTTTATTTCAAACACAAATGCCAACCAACAGTCCATGCCAGAGGTGCATTGTGTGTCAACTGCAGCTGAAGGCTGGCTACAGAAGAATTCAGCCCAAATTCCTAACAATATTTTCTGAGAACCAATTAGCTGTATGGAATTTACAATAAACAGGATTGTAGGTTTCATTACCATTTGCAAACTGTGTGCCAACTGTCTTTTGTTACTAGTGAAATCCATATTGACTACAGGCATGTACATGGATGCTAGCTGTTCAAAACATTTCCCTGAACACCACCCCTCAGGAGGCACTTGGTCTTGATGCAGAATAGTAGATGCAAATGGATTTGAGAAAAGGGCACTGTTGCCAAATTCCCAAGCCAAGTGTGTCTGAATCTCCTGCTATGCTTGTTTCGGGGTGGGTATGTGTGTTTGAGGGAAGCCTAAGACATCTCCCCTGTGAAGATGAGAAAACTAAGGCTGCACATGGGTTGCATCACTGGTTACTGATGGCATCAAACTCCCTGCTAAAGTCTGCTCAGCTGGGGAGGTGATGCCTCAAGGCTGCCTCATTACAAACAGCGTATTTGCTGCAGAAGAACATAGTGGGGCTGGTCATGAAACATCACTTGAAAATGGGAGAAACTGCAGAGTTGATGACAAGGGTAAGGGCAGGTGGGCCTGCAGAAAGGGAGGCTGGGAGGGGACACATAGACAAGGACTGGTTATGGATATAGCTAAGACAACTGGACAAGCAGGGACATCCTGAGTGAGGTCTGTGACAGCAAGCACACCAGTGGACATGTGTCACCATGAGCAAACTGTGAGTATGAGCATCTATAAGTCAATTAAGTGGTATGTGACGGAGATGGAGCACACACTCCAAGCAGTCTCCAGAGACTCCAGAGACTCCAGAGGTGCCATGCCATGGCTGAGAACAGTGCAAGTCAGCTGTGAGGTACTCCAAGGTATTCACACTTATGATCACAGGGCTAGATACGTGAAGAAGAAAAGGGAGGGCCTCTGGCTCCCATAGAGGATGTTCAAGTGCAGTGCCAAGATCTCTAAGGATTTTAGCAATGTTCTCAGAATATAGCTCGGTCCAGCTCTCCATCCCTTTGCCTCGGTAGCTTTCTACTGAAGCAAGTAGGAGTCCCAGTAGAGGTCACTCAAGTCTTTGTAACTTCGCAACTAATCTCCCAAGAAAGTAGAGACCTAGTCATCCCATTTCTGAATATAAGTTCTCATTTGCCCATTTTCAGTCATGTGTCCATCTTTGGTCCAATAAGGGAGGCCAGCAGTTTAATACCTACAAAGACCTGGGTGGTAGTAAATTGACGACCTTGTTAGGCTCACATGAAGAGAGGAGGTATTGATCACCCAGTAGGGGGTATGGCTTTACCAAATGGAGGGAATGGATGCTGGAAAAAAAAAACCCTATAGTTCCTTAATTACTGGGATTTTCCATAGAAGTCTTCGATCTGGAGCAAATGCTACCCCATGGCCTGGACAAGGTTCTTATCATCTACCCTACAGGACAGAGTAGATGGAGACTTAACAGTCATGGGATGAGCACAGGGCATATGAAGCTGTACTTAGTGCACATGTTGCTATTCCACTTCTTGCAACTCTAACTCCCTCATCTCACAGAGGAAGGAACAAAGATCAAGACAGCCAAGCAGTTTTCTTAGACGTCCAGCTGACATCTGACAGAAGTGGTAAAAAGAAGCCCAGAGCCAGGCGTGGTGGTGCACACCTTTAATCTCAGCACTCAGGGGGCAGAGGCAGGCAGATTTCTGAGTTTGAGGCCAGCCTGGTCTACAGTATATATGACCTAGATCTCAACCCCTCAGCAGTAAGGAAAGGGGTGATTTATGGTCTCTTCGCTAGTGTTAAGGCCTCACAAATATTTAGCTGATCTGTCGCTCTTAGGCTCTTCCCAAAGCTCAAAATGGAACAAGATGTATTCTCTTTCGTCACTGACATTTGCATGTGATATGTATTATGCCAATGCCTCTGAACACACAGAAAAGGCACCAGGCTTGGCTAGAGGACGGTACTATGTATAGTCCCCCAATAACCATGGAATCTCCACTAATATTCAGCATCAATAAGCCAGCGTGTTGAGTGTCCTCTGCTCACACATCTGCAACAAATGGCAAAGCTGTCACAGAACCAGCACACCAGGCAGAAAGCAAGAGGGACACCTTGTCCCTTGCTTCTGCCTCTGCCACCTGGCCGCTGATCTTCTAACAAACAACTTGACCTCTATCAGTTTCCGTACTGTGTCCAATCACATTTGTCTTAAAATGCACCAAACAGACTGCCATTTCCCTGACACTATTTATTCTACTCACAACCCATGTCCTTTCTGGCCACAAGGGACATATTCCTGCCTCAAAGGCAGACAGCCCACTCACCAAGAAGAAGACATGCCGAGAACTCCAACAGAGAAGAGTGGAGACTGATGAAGGCCTGTGGTGTCGACTTGAACTGGAAAGCAATGGGTAGATGGGACTGGTGTGGCTATCCAGGCCCAACTGAAAAACAAATGAGCAGAGGAAGCCAGCAAGACAAAGGAGGTATAATAGACAGACAAGACAGAGTGAGAGCAGGAGCCAACCTCATGAGTGACAGAGGAGAAACAAGAGTGACCTTCATCCTCACGATGTTAGAGCACAGCATAGTCTCTGCATCATCAGAGCTAGGAACTCCCCATTCCTGGCATCAGAGCAGCACAACACAGACTACAGAGAGAATAAAGAAGACTGTTAGGAGAGCTTTTGTTTCTGGTACATAGTAGGTGCTCAGCAAACACAAATGTGGTTCTTTCCAAGGGCTCAACTGCAAGAGGTAAAACCCAAGCAAACCATCTCCACTTGGGTCCTCTCTCTCCCTCCCTCCAACCCTCCAAACGATGATCAAACTCACCCTACAAGATATACTGCACAATTAGTGTGCACCTCTTAGCCTTGGCTAATTAGCTCTTTTATCAATTAAAAATATTTTTCCCATTAAGCCCAGGAGTTGAGAGGGAGAATAGAGCCTCCTCCTTGATTTCTAAAACCTCTGAAAAGCCCAGTCAGATAATGTCGCTGATTTGGTTCATTTCAGGTGCACATCAGGCTACTCAACCTAGGTGAATTTAATGACTCAGGACAGGTCGGGCAATGAATGTCCCTGTAAATCATTTCTAATTGCAAGCATAAAAATTAAAAATCAGTCTGAAGAGCAAGATAACACAATGCTAATGACAGAGAGCGGTAATCTGAAGATAGAGGTTCCCTGCTGTAATCAGGCCCATTTGGATGACAGAGCACGAAGCCTCTGGGGGACTGTCCATGGAACAAAAGGCTGGGAGCCTACTCCAGTCTTTAATGACTTGCTATGATAAAAGAAATTAACTGAATTTCCACATTGTAATTATAAAACTTAAAAGGGAATTTTCACCCCTTCGTACTCTTTATTTTTCTCCTTTCAAGATAAACCAACAGCCGGTCTAATCTTATAAGAATGACTTTAGAGACCCATTATGTTCAGCCGTGTCATATTCAAAGTCCAGCTCATAAATTATGTCCAGATGGAGGGATCAACAGTTCTATAGTGGAGGCACATACGGAGGCTTGAGGGATTTTGAAAAAGCTGAGTCTTATTTTTAATGTATATATAATACTGTAGTCCCTTGTAGTCAATGTCTCCATCCCTGTCACTGACTGAGACAATTCAAGGGTGGGAAGGTTGACGGGGGCTTGTGGCTTTGGAGGGCTATGAGTTTATCTAGGTGGAGACAGTTGGTGGCAGAGCACTTCTGTCCATGGTAGTAAAGGCACAAGCCCATCACTTTCCACTCGGCAGAAGGAACCCCGGCTGGGCGAAGACCTTCAATGATCTTCCTCCCTCAAGATCCCACAGTCTTCAAAACAGTGCCACAACCTGGGGACAAAGCTCTGGGGACACATGAGCCTAGGAGGGGCAATCCAGAGTTCTACTTTATCCAGAATCAAGATCACATTAAAATTCTTCCTTCGTGATGACTGAAAACTACAAATTGCACTCCTTTCCTTGCTTCTTGTGCTGGGTGGATACAAAGCCACCTTTCCGTCTCTAGGAGGCGCCTCCTAGAGGAAGTCTTATCTGAGCGCTCAGCACTACTTCCTTCTTCCCCAGAATATCCCCAACCGGAAGGGACAGCATTCTCCTTCCCGTTCCCTCTGGGCCTTGTGCTGAACCTAATCCAGGCTTTGCCGCTCTGGGCTGCAACATAAGAAAGCTGAGTTCTTCCTTACAGATCATCGAGTGCTCTGACTAACAGTGATGCCGTGTGAGAACCATGATCAACCAACTCCAAATACCCAGCCCCTTGGAGGCACTCGAAGTACCTGTAGGATACTGGAAACCTATGTTATTGCCAGACTGACTTGGCGGAAAGCAGTGGAGAGGACGGCAAAGCATTAACACTGGTGAACACGGAGATTGGGGCAGGGTGTTTTTGTACACGAATAATTTTATTTAAGTACACACACACACACACACACACACACACACACACACACACACACACGTGCTCTTGGTCCTAAGGGAACACCTTGGGATAGTTTGTATGGGATATTTAAATACTTCTGAGTGCCCTTGATAAAACTGCAGTGTTTCCTAGTGCTGGAGAGATGACCTGATGGCAGAGAGTGTGTAGTGCCATCTCTTACAAAGGACCTGAGTTGGTTTCCCAGCGCCTATGTCAGGTGGAACACAACCACTTACAATTCCAGTGTCATGGGACCTGACATTCTCTCTTGGCATCTCTGGGCTCTGCACTCACATGCACAAACCCACAACAGACACAGGCATGTGCGCACCCACACACAAGCATTCATGCACACACACACACAGGAATAAAAATGAAATATTTAAAAACCATAGAATTTCCCGGAGCATCTGTGGTGACATTGTCCCCATAGTTTCTTTTCTACACATGCCCAATGCAGTCATGTTGTGAGGTGGACAAGGAAAGGAGAAAGCCAATGTCAATAAACTTTAGGTATAAAAAAGTCAGAGATATGTTCAATTCATAAATCACAGAAGGTGCTTATAAGTGCAAGGGCATTGAGAAGAACTGCGTTTGGACCAGAGCCTTGCTTCCACTGGGGTCCTCGCACCAACCCAAGCAGCTCATCCTCTCTGTAAGGAGGCTTGATCACATGCTTACTGCCTGCTGGGCTCCCTTCCAGCCTCAGAACCAGCTGGTTAGGGGTGGGGCCTAGGCACAAGCATTTCTAAGCAGTTTCCAGGCGATGCTGCTGCTACTGACTTGGCCACCAACTCTGAGATGCTGGTGCTGGTACACAGACAGAGAGCCACCATGTTTTCAGCTCACCGGGAGAGGTTCCCCATCCCCAGGAGAGGTTCTCTCCTCCGCTCCCCCCCCCCCACATTCATGATAGACAGAACTCATTGGTCCAAGTAGAGTAAGCCTCTGAAGCCCTTTGCGCATGTGCAGTCGTTCCCAGAGTTGAGGACCTGGCACAGGGGACTGCCAGGAGAGCCAACAGCCTATCCGGGCTAGTAGAGGACCAGATTTATCTTTGTCACAGCTCAAGAGGTACACTCTCAACTGGGACCGAGTTACTCCATTACTCCCACCGCTGCAGGCAAGAGCTCTTCTACGGGAAAACTGCTTCCCAAAGGCCAAAGTGAAATAAGCTCCGACAGCAGACGGTTGACCAGCTTGGTCCATAGCATTAGCTCTCACTCACGGTAATTTGGGGCTCAGAGGAATGACTCCTGGCCATTTCTGGAAAGAGTTTTAAGAATTTGGGTGTGAAAAGAATGCAGAGCTGAGGAGATGGCTCAGCTTACCACACAAGTGTGAGGACCTGAGTTTGGCTCACTAGAAACCATATAAGGTTGAACTCAATAGCTCATGCGTGCAACCCTAGCTCCCCTTTATCCTGTCTCCAGCCTTAAAAATAGCCGTCTTCTCCAGGGCAGGAATAACCTTACTCTATATAGTCAATGCCATCCCTCTGTTGACTTAGGGTCCTACAGAGCTGCCTGTTGGCCTTGTGAAGTCAAGCATCCCACAACCCCTCTAAACCTCAGTTTCCACATACATAAAACAAGGTGTTAGGGAGAATGTAGCGAATCAATAACCATCAAGAACTTAGCCCAAACAGTCATTACTCCCCTCCATGGTCATTATAGAGCATTATTGTTCTGTGTTTGCTGGGTTTTAAAATATTCATTTTATGTATATGACTGTTTTGCCTCATGCATGTATGTGTGCTGTGTGTGCTTGATGCCCAAGGAGGTCAGAAGAAGGCACTGGATCCCCCAGCACAGGAGTTAGGGATGGTTGTGAGCCACCGTGAGGGTGCTTGGGAATCTGGCTCCTGGTCCTCTGCAAGAACAAGTGCTCTTAACCACTGAGCAATCCCTCCAGTCCTTGCTGGTTTTGTTAAGATAGGTTCTTAGTATATAGTCTAGGGTGACTTTCAGGACATAATCTTCTTGTTACAGTCTTCCAAGTGTTAGGATAACAGATGGGCACTGCCGCACCTGGTGCCAGCACTATTGTTGTGATGAAGGTATTTTTTTTTTAAACAGAATTGGGCTGGGTAGCTCGACAAATTCAGAATAATCAGAGAGCTAGGAAGATGGACAGCCATGAGAATTTGTGTTTAGCATCATTCTGCCATCTCTCTCCATCTCATCATAACGCGTCCTTATGTTGGCACTTTTCATACTGAATTACAGTAAGTGAATATTAATCTGAACTGATACTAATCACCAGTGACAGAAAATTCCCACTCTGATCAAACTTTCATAACGTATTAGGAGTAAAAGGCCCTCTGCTGCCTTGTACAGGCCGATCTCCATGTCACCCATTAGCGGATGGCAGGATCTGTTCATCTGCAGAAGGCTCCTTAACACAGCCCAGTGACAACCGAGACACCGGGATTGCACAGCAGATGTTAACTGTCCAGGCAACAGCCCTTTCCTTCATCAAGTGGTCAGTGATAACCAATGCCCTGCATCCTTCACGTACCTGAGAGCTGGCAGAAACCCCGCCCACAAAGATGTCACACGTATGTGGAAACATTACATCTTGGAATCTTAGCATTGAAATGCCTTAAGACTCTTCCAGTCCAATTTGTTTCTTTTTTAGCTATCTCAGCTCATAGAAGGGACTAGAGATATTCCCCCACATACAGTGGAGTTATGTCCCAGTTACCTGACTATAAATGGAAAACACCACTAAGTTGAGAATGAGATGGATGTGCCTAACCTGCCAAACATCCTGGCTTAGCAAACAGCACACTGTAGAGTGCCAGGTGTTCACCCAGGAGACAGACAGCCTGGGATGCTGCCCTCTGGCATCTTGAGAGAGGATTGGACCACCCATCATAGCCCAGGGAAAGATCAAGGTTCAAAGTTCAGTGAAGAATGGTGAGTACTGGCCATGTGTCATGCTTGCCACATCATAACATCAAACCATCAAAACTTGGGGACTGACTTACGTGAATTTAACCTGAAGATAAGAAATCTTCCATTGGAACTAACTGCTAGCTACAGTGTAGAAACAGTATCAGTTCTGTCAGTCCTAACCCAGTTGTTGTAGATAGCCCTTTAGGAGAGTTCTGTGCCAATATTTATCTGGGCATTGTGGTGGTTTTACTTTGATCTAAAGTGATAGTGTTTGGCATTTAATGGATTTGTCCCACTTCTTGAGATACTGAGTTATTTGTGCCTTATTTTGTATATTTTATAGATGGCTTGTTTCTTAATTTATCTCTTCTTCTCGTTCTTAGAAATCTATCTATCTATCTATCTAATTTACTGTTTATGTGTGTGTGCCTACATGAGTTTGTGTACCATATGCATGCAACTTCCTGAGGAGTCCAGAAGAGGGCATCATATTCCTTAGAATTCGAGTTAGAGGTGGTTGTGAACCACTGGATATGAGTTTATATCCAGTTTGGAGGCTATGGAGTATATTTCTATTCTTCTGATCCATATTATTTTAACCTAGCTGACTGTATACAGTATTTACACAACAAACTCTCAAATCACTGAGTCTTGCTAGCATAAATCTTGTGTGAAGACGACTATATAGCTCCAAAGATTAAGGTATTTACTACTTAGCCCTTTAAGAAAAAGTTTCCAGGTCCTCACTTTGAAATAGTTTTATTGGATGAAAAGTCAAGGTTGATGGTGATTTTCTCTCAACACTTCAGCATCAACTGGTCTTTAATATTGCTTAAGAGTAATGACACTTTAGGCACTAAAGATATTTTAATTTAAAAAATCAGCACTGGAGATTGAATTCACAGTTTCATGCATGCTCAGCAGGCACCCTGCAGTGGACCTATAGGCCCAGCCCTATGCTCTAAACTCTTACTGTGGTATGTGTGGTTGTGAATTTTGGTCACTGCTTTGCGTTTGGCATGCAACTCTATCTAAAGGTCCATGTCTGTCTTTATTCTTGTCAGCTGCTGTTACTGCGCCATCTCCTTTGCTGGTGCTTCTCACCTCATTTCTCTAGTTTAAGTTTTAAAAATAAATTTTCTACTGTCTTATTTGGTTAAACACACTCTCTATTCATGCTATGTGCTGAGTGAATTCGTTCCTATCTTCCAATCCACTAGCTCTTCAAATGATTAGCTCATTGGTTTCCCCTGGTTGAGTGACTGTTAATTCTTTGTTTTTCGGTTCCTGGTTGGCTATCATTCCCTTGTTCCCTTTTTTGCTTTTCATTTCTGGCTATCTTTCCTGTTTGACAACTTTGCAATGGACTCTGTGAAGACTACCTGCAATCTGCTCTCCAGTGGCATTTTGGGGCTTTCCTGCTTGCGTGCTGTTTTTCTCAGGTATTTTATCACAGTGTTGGCAACCTGACATACAACTGCTTAGTAGGGCCAGGGATGGTGAGAAACACCTGACAACACACAGATCAGCCATGCTCCATGAAACAATCTTGTCTCTTGTGCCTAGAGTCCTGATGGTGATAAATTTGTCATAAGACTTCCAGGAGTGACTAGAAATGTTCAGCCTGTCTTAATAGGGAAGAAGCTAGACCCTGGCCCCAGATTTCTGCAGCAGAGTGTAGCTGGGTGAACACTGTGGGTTCTTGTCATCTCTTACAGATGTACCTTAGATTGTCCCTCTCAGCTGCTACCCCAAAGTTGCTGGCCAAAAGTCTCAGCCTCACTCATGTTGCTTCTTAGCCATACCTTTTGTACCTCTTTAGTTTCCTACTTAACAATGTGTTTCCCGTGAATATCCATTTGGGACAAAGATTTTGGGCTAATACATGAATTCACTGAACTACTTTATTCCAAGAAAACCTCTTATTGAGGTCAGCAATTATACAAGCATTTGTTTATCTTCTCATTTTATTTATTTTCTAAATAAAAAATCAGATGCCTTGAAATAAGCTCTCATAAAATTAAAATAAAAAATATACTGAATCCTCAATATTTAGAGGGAAGCAAGTAACCAGAGGTGTGTCCTTGACATTATATCTTGTCTTGGGCTTTCTGTCTCCCTGTTTCTGTTTGCTGTCTGACTATGACATGAGCTGTCCTGTCACACCCTTTGCTGTGACACACTGGAAGTGTGAGCAAAAGAAATGTGTTATCTTGGTTACATTATCATTACAATGAGAAAAAAATCAGTAAGACACTGGATTCTTTCTTAGTGACCCTAAAAATATTTTAGTTGCAGAGTGTGTACCTAGCATTCATGAGGCCCTTGGTTCAATCCCCAGTACTGCTGAAAAAAGATAGGGGAAAAAGGAGAATTTCGAATTTTTACTAGAACCATAAACACTTTAAGTACGGTTGCCTGAAAGAAACCAGTCCATTCATCATCGTTTGAAGCAGTAGCCAGCAGAGGTTTGATAGCTCTCAGGAGTGCACATTACAAGGGGAAAGAGAAGAGTCTGGGCTCACCTGTCTTTGGCCTCTTCAAGCAGTAATTCAGCTATAACAAGCTGCCCTGGCTTATTGGTATCCCTTCTCATTTCTCTGCTTTATTAATTTAAAATATTCTTTTATTCTTATGTCCATTGAAACAGCTCCCATTTACTACTTGAGGTCTCTTAACTCTGGCAAGATGGTTGAAATAATGGCTTCGTGTATGCATTTATAGAGTGAGCATTCGTTTGAGAAACAACAACCCATCAAATACACAATTCCATTTTAAAATGTTTAAATGACCAGGTTACTTTTTTTTAAAAAAGTACAATTTCTAGTGTATTATTGCTTGTGAAATATTACAAGTGCCAAATGTAATTACCTTAATGTTATTTTTGATATCATATCAACAAATTACGCCAAGTCCCCACTGTGACACTTCTCTCAGGGTAAGCATTATCCCAGTGCACGCGCGCGTAGGTCCCTGGGGAAAATGCCATTTTAGTGCTGCAGCAATTAGCCGCCCTGAGCCTTTCTAAAAAGGTCTGGATCCTGGCCACTTGTGGAATGTTGAACCTGTAAACATCTAGGACATTTACCTCCTGTTTGTTCTCATCTCAATTAATCCCAGGAGAATCCCCTTTATATACGCAGAGAATCATTTTATGCAAGTAAGAACCTTTCTTGCTCTATTTTCCTTCTTAATCATCAGAAAATCCCCTTCTCCTATTAAAATACACACCATGAAGGCTGGAAAAAGAGCTAATAATGACACATTGTGCTAAGGACTAATGCCCTGTCCCTGAGCGCAGGAAGCACACGTGACGTGATGTGTTGATGGAGGATTAGCTCTCTTCATGTTGAGCAAACAAAAATAATAACCCCTAGCAACCTCTGGAGGCCCGTGATTTACTTTCCAGAGTTCACAAGCTTATTAAAGATTTTTAAAATGATGCAAGGAGCACCCTCCCACACATTTAAGCTTTGCAAAATACCCACTTACTTTGGGATATAAAAACACCATGTGCTGAAGTCCCATCCGGCTTACAGGTTAGAGGAAGCTCTATGGGGAAAAGGCACCCTCCAGGCACTAAAAAAAAAAATACCATTTAGCAAGTAGAATTTTAAATGCTCTAGCTAAGAAACAAGGGACTGCATCTTTACCTCACCTCTCCCCCATTGAGCTCTGTTAAGAAATTTAACTAGAGGGGCTGGGGACATGACTCCATGGGTGAGGGGCCTTGTTGTGCAAACACTAGGAAGGA
This sequence comes from Acomys percivali, assembly GCA_907169655.1. NCBI lineage: Eukaryota > Metazoa > Chordata > Mammalia > Rodentia > Muridae > Acomys > Acomys percivali. The sequence goes on from OU015742.1 coordinate 42,299,617, forward strand.
CCTGACCTCAAGTCCCCAACATTGAAGATGAGCACAGCCACAAGTACCTGTAACCTGAGCATGGGTGAGCAGAGGCAGGTGATCTCCAGGCCAGCCTGCCTCTCTAAAGGGTGGACTTCGGGCTCAGTGACAGACCCTCTCCCAAGTAAATGAAGCCTAGAGAGACAGAGGAAGACACTTGATGACTTCTTCTGGCCTATGGATGGCCTCATGTGTGTCAACATGCACACACATGTACACACAAACACACATATACATGTCAGACAACCTCCCTGAAGACACACACACACACACACACACACACACACACACACACACACACACA
>OU015742.1:42299951-42310809 GCA_907169655.1 Acomys percivali
ACACACACACACACACACACACACACACACACACACACACACACACATAGAAAAATTGACAGGAAAGACTCCTGAAGCTTCAGTGTAATTCTAAGCTGTCAGTTCCTTTGGATGGGCTTGTATGAGACTTGTAGGTTTGAGGCTGAAGGTTGTTATAATTCTTGCCAGCTCCCTCCAGCCTGGCAGATTTCTTGAGCTTAGTTGGACAGATAAAGACAATAAGGTCAGTTACCAGCCCCTGAGCAAGTCTGCATCTTCCGTGTCTATTTAGGGTAGAAAACCATCCTCAGGTTGCCATCGCATTTAGAAACTGGAATTAATAAACCATCACCTCTCAGCTCTGCACACAGCCTTAGAGAGTACACAGGGAAGAGAAAGCCACTGAGGTCTATTTATTATGCATCTGTCCCTGTGTCCCTGGGTCTCTCACGCTCTCATAAGTACCCCCACATCTGTAGACTAAGGTGCTTGGATCTGTATGAGGAAAGTCAGCTCTCTCTTCTGATGACAGAACTGTCTCTGCACTCTCCCACCATGCAGTCCCCACCCCAGATTTGTCACACTATCTCCCAAAGGCTCATATGCTAAAGATCTTCAAAAGCGCACCTGCCTGCCTCCTCCCAGCTGGGGTTACGAGTGTACTTCATGTCACCACACCCGATTGTATATGTTGGGTCTGGGTATCTAACTCCAGTGCTATACTTACGTAGCAAGCATTTTACTGACAGCCATTGCCCCACCCAAAGTATTTTTATCCACACTTCCCCCCTCTTAAATGAGAAAAATGACACACAGAGATGAAGAAAGTATCTGTCCCCTTCAAGTGCTACCTGAGTCCCCAGGGCTCCACATTCCTGATTGTCCCACTTGCTACCTGCCAGCCCAGCAAACTGTTTGGTTGCCACATTAAGCCTAGGAGACTTACGTTTTTACCCCAGATTTTTGCAGCTTTAAATTAATATTTACCCACACTGAATGCAGTCCCAACTAATGCCTAAAATTTCAGCAGTGTGGGTCTGCACAGAGATTTATAGCTATAATTTTAGGCCTTCGCGCCACACTGGAGTACCATTTTGGCGTCTGGGTTTTTGTGCCTCTCTGCCTCTGAGTGCCAGGTATTTGGGGCTCAAGCCAGCCTGAAATGTTATTTTCTCTGTTTACTGCTTTATGATGATTCTCTTATTACCAGCATGAGCTTTGGTGCTAATTGTACATTACAATGGCTGTAAGCAGGCAGCCTGGAGCACGATGGCTGGGGCCATCGCTGCTCTGTGGGATCCAGGTAAGGCCAGGTCTCAGAAGAGATGCGCCAAGGAAGAAGAAGGAAAAGGGGGATCTCACTCTATAGTTCTCTAACAGCTGGATGAAGTGCTGAGCTGGAGGCCAATTGACCATTTCAGGGCTTTAGCAAAATGTCCTACCATGAGGATGTATCAAAGAGAGAAATGAATGCTATTCTTAAAACCCTTTAACAGTAACCAGAATAAACGCAAGGCTGCAGACTCTCAAATCCACATGTGATTGTTTTTAGGGAATGTTCTTGAAGAGCAATACTCAATCCAAAATTTAGAAGTAGTTAAAAAAAAAAGTCGATGGCAATTAAGTAAGTAAGTGAGTAAGTACAGCGAAGACAACAGCCAGATAAGACATTTGGAAACTTGAATTTGAACAAAAACTCTCAAAAGCCGTTTTCTGCTTTTATGCTGTCGTAAGAATGCACCGAAAGAGTTCTGTCCTGTCCTCTGCAGAAACTCTGCTGGTGTCCTGAAACGCACAGTGACCCTGAAGTCACGCTCCAGGGTAAAATACTGCACTACATTATGAATACTTTGCAAGTTATCCTGAAAAGCCACATATGGCACTAAATGCATCTAAAGAAGTGTGATGAATTACCCATGGAAAACAAATTATGTAGTACTTCTTGGCATTTTTATTAACTTAAAAATGATTTTAGCACTGACATTTTACACAGTGCAATGAAACACAAATTATAATTAGCAAACATCTTGGTGTTCATTCTCAAATTCATCTTTTGCAATTCTCAGTTTTCTGACAAGTGCACAGGCACTGGAGAGGAGGGACCACCAGCCGCCACCGCCGTGAGCCTCGGGCTCAGCTTGCCCATGTAGGACCTCAGTCCTTTCCACATCTCACATAGCCCATCCTTGGGAGAGGAGAGACCAGCTGACATGAAGTTATGGGAGCCTAACTTGGAGGCCTCCACCAGCGGGGGACCCCCCCATCAATATTTTGGATCTAATTTTGCATTTGTATTCTTTTCTATACATAGGTCTTCCAAAATCCATAGAAAATAACATTTACCAAACTGGCCCTGGGTAGTACAGAGGGACCTCAATGCATTGAGAGCAAGATCAGCTCACCACAAAGCCCATGGAACAGAGCACCCACCAACGTGCCACACCCTGACTGCTGCTGTTCAGATAAATACTGAGACAGAGTCTGACTAGTACTGTAAAGGATGGGGAGATAAAAATTTTCTTTTGTCAACAAAGAAGTGGGGCTCAAAGACAGCCTAGAGGTTAAGCGCACTTGCTACTTTTTAAAGAGAGTGTGGGTTCAATTCCCAGCGCCCACATCATGTGGCTCACTACACCTATAACCCCAGTTCCATGGGGACCAATACATTCTTCTGGCTTCCTACAGCTCCTACATGCAAGTGATAGACATAAACTGACCCAGGCATATGTATGTACTCATAAAAATAACAAATAAATACATCTAAAACCATATACTAAAAACTAATCCAATTAGTACATGGGCCAATGAGTTAGACATTTCTGTTTAATATCCTTAGCAATCAGGGAATTGCAAATTAATACCACATTAAGATTTTGTCTTACCCCAGGCAGATTGGATACCATCAAGAAAACAGATGGGCTGGAAAGATGGCTCAGTGGTTAGGAACACTGGTTGTTCTTCCAAAGGACCTAGGTTCAATTCCCAAAACCCACACAGTGCCTCATTACCATCTGTAACTCCAGTTATAGGACATTTGGTGCTGTCTTCTGGCCTCACAGGCACCAGGCACACCAGTGGTGCACAAACATACATGCAAGCCGCACACTCATATACATAGAACAATACTTTCTTAAAAAAAAGAAAAAGAAAGAAAAAGAAAGGTTATAACAAAGGAAACATTTTCAACTCTGATCATGCAAACAAGTAGAAACTGAAGTCATTCAACAAGATAAAGCAATACCTCTTGCCCTCAAATTTGCAAAAATTCTTAGGTTACCCCATCTTGTATCTCATAAAGAAAACAAGAGGAGGACATGGAGGGGTGCTAGCTCAGTGGCAGAGTGCTCGCCTGGCACTCACAAGGCCCTAGGTTCTATGCTAGCATTTACACACATGCACGGACACACAGATCCGTTACACAGCTCAGGCTCTAAAGCTGAGGAAACACTTCCTAACAGGCACTGAGCTCGTCTCATCTAGCTCTGGGCCCTAATGAGGGCAGTGCACATCCTCCAAGAAGAGAAGACTGCGTCAGGAAGAGATGAAAACAACATCAACTGGGGAAAAGGGAGGATTCTGAGGCTGTGAACCAGAGACTGGAAGACGGGGTCATTTACTTCAGAAAGCCATGTTGTGGCTTCTCAGTGGGATTTCTCTGAGGGTGGAAGACTGTGTCCACCCAGTCACAAACTGGAAACTGACAGATTGGATAGGAAATGGACAGAGGCTAAAAACAGCAAATCAAGGAAGACCGACAGTCTGGGGGAAGAGAAGAATGAACCTCTAACATGAGTTTGGGGTTGATTTTAGGTCTTTGGGCATGGATGAAAAAAAATGATGACAGAAGCAGTTGATTTGATCTGGGGAATCGATGCAATTTCTTATTAAACTGTCAATCTTTCTTAGTGTCACTCCTAAAGCTCTTGATTTGGTGAGAGTCATCAGTGAACCAGAAAGCTACAAGTTCCAACATCTCTCCTTGAGGAGTAAACACCTGCCTCTCACTCACAGTTTCTGGAAACTTTGGTGCCATGAGCACTACCAGGACAGTGACGAGGGCATCTGTGATGCCTAAGATTTCCCCCAACAAGCCACATTGAACTGTCTAACTTCGGAAGTAATTTGTAGAAAATGTCAAACTTGAAAAGCACTTTTAAAGTAAGTACCAAGCTCTGATTTCCTCAACGCTCTCAAACAAACCAAACCTGTCACACCCATGCCCAAACCTACAGGTTTTCTGTTCAGAAAATTGTGTAAATTGGCATCCTAGAAAGCTAGTAATTTTAAAGATCCAGCTAAGAACCAGCAAGTTTGTTTTAATTATTTCTTCTCAAATGATAACCATGCCATCCATTCCTTGAGCTTCTTTGAGGCTGTGAAGATGGTAGCAGAGTCATCCAAATTCTTGCAGGACGGGATGTGGCATTACAGCTCCCACGACTGTGATGTGGACCGATTAACTGTCCACATTAAGCCGTAGGCAGATATGGATAACCCAGCCAACTGGAGCGCTCGCCTGCGCTCAACTGCCATTCCAACAGGCTGAACCAAGACACGGCCTCCTGAATTCAGTTGGCATCAGTTTCGTTTCAGGACTGGGCAAGGAAAATATGTTTACATATGTGGTTTCTTCAGTCTGTCCAAGGAGGCAGGAAAGCAGTATTTCCTCGCCAAGAGGGCCAAGAGCATGAAGGACAAGAGGGTCGGTTATTCATGTACAGATGCACATGCAGATGTGTACATACTGTGCACATACATCTGACAAAGCTAAGCACTTTACATTATGGAGTCCCAGCATTGAGCTAAGAGCCAGAAACAGAGAAAAGGCCCCAAATGATGAATGAAAAAAAAAAAAAACAGGCTTTTGTATCACCAAACCATTTTCTAGATAGGCTGAGGGAGACTAAAAAGTTTGCTAGCTAACAGAGTGAGGCTTAGAAATGTCCATATGCCTACCTACATAAATTCCAGGTCTTTAATATGCTTACCTTCTTTGAAAAAACACTTTTGGGGCCAAGGGCATAACTTAGTGGTATAAAGTTTGCCTTCTTTTTAAAAATAATATTTGAGGCCATTTGAGGGGTACAGTTTAGTGGTAGAGGGCTCATGTAGGATGCATACAACCTTAGGTTCAGTCCCCAGCATTGCAAGTGTCTATCTATTATCTAGCTAGCTAGCTAGCTAGCTAGCTAGCTATCATCTGCCAGTCTTGGTGCTTTGTGTCAGATGCTGTGCCAGGGCTGTGTGAACCCTGCTCGTTATAAGTACATGGTATGTCAAGAGGGCACAGAACCACTGACAAATGTATCTGTGGATAGTAGGTGCAACAACTAAAGCAGAAACAGCGTAGACTAAGATGAGACATAGAAGGCATCCCAAGTCCCATTGGGATGTGCCATGGGATTCTCTAGACTAGTCCTAGCACTGAGCCTGGATGCAAAGCATATTGAACAAATCCAGGGTAGAGAATGCCTGTCTCCACCATCTGATTGCTTGCTGATTTCACCACCTTGGTGAGCACCAGACATACCTCAGAGACATTGTTTAAAAACCAGCTGCTAAGGCAGCAGATTCTTGTCTGCTAAGCAAGCATCTCTGAATAGAGGCCTAGCCTGGGCTAACAAAGCTCTAGAGAGATGGCTACACTGGCCAGTCAAACTTAAGCAAGCGTCTCTTCACGGAGGGACAGCCTGGGTTCACAAAGCAGTGGCCACACTGGCCAGTCAGGCTTAGACTTGAAGCCCCAACCCATTGTAGCAACATGCAGATCAGGCTGTGCTCGTGGGCATTTACAGAGAATGACACATCCCGAGCCATCCAGGATGACGAGTTTTAGCTCTCTCTCCTATCACTCACTGGGCCCAAGTTCCCTTCTTCATCTGCTCCCAGCCTCGGAAACTCTATTCCTCACCCATTTCAGACGTGTCCTCAGACCATTTAGAACCTTCTCTGTTCAGATACAAAGAAATGACGCTTGGAGAAAGACAGCCTTTCCCCTTCCAGTCCGGTGAAGACTGCCTTCCATCCACTACTCCTCGGATGGCACCTCTTTTCTGGATTTTTGTCCCTAGGAAGGTAGCCTTCTTGAGTCCCTTTGCTCACAAGGTTGTGGCCTTCCTCAGAATCCAGCACATTAGCATACAAGCTCTATATCAAGGCTCCTCACACACAGCAGAAACACAGGCCATGGGTGACTGACAACAGGGCTCTTAATGGCCATTTCAAGTCATGATTCATTATTCAAAACACAAAGTGGGAAGAGCTCTCTGAGCCAGAGGCAAAGCAAGGAAAATATGATCTCGGTCCTCTAGGGGGTGCAATGCCGTTAAAATATAATGGGAGCCACCATATGTAAAGCAATGTACCTTTTCTATATTACCAGCCTCAGTAGTAGAAGTAGAAAGAACTAGGTGCAATTAATATAAATAATGGATTTTATTTAACCCAATCTACCCAAAACATTTTTAGTTAGATATGTACTTCATAAGGCATGTACAACTGGGTGGTCCATCCCCAAACCTCTCCGTTCACACAAGAAGCGTCCACAGGAGGCTGCTTGCTACTGTACCAAACCAGGTGGCACCTGAGGCTCTAGTGATCTGCATGTTGCGAGTATCTCTAGTATTCCTCCAGGGAAAGCAATGTTCAAACTCAGAATAACTCCTTACCCAGGGGACAGTGGCCCAAGTCACTCCCTTGAGCTGCCTTTTAACGCGGATGGATGGACTGTTTTCCACTAGGCAAAAGAACAGGCACAGAATCATGAATTGTGACCCGTGTGAGAGAGAGGCAGCATCCTAGCCCGCAAGACCCACAGAGCATCGCTAACCCGGAGTCAGCTGTCAATACTTCCGTGAGGTTTGAAAAGAATTGGTTGGTTCCGGAACCCTGTGCTATCCTACTCAAAGGCTTCCACAGGTGTGCCTGGCTAATTCCACCTGTCACGAATCCCTCACCTACCGGTTATAATGAATATTTACTTTGCGTTTCATCAAGTTAGCGGTTAGGGAGTCATCAGTTGCACGTGACCAAAACACTAATTCCAAAAAGTTCAGATTACGTGCAAAGGGAATGGGCCCTCTGTCGGCCTTTTGATCTGGAAGGCTCAGACAGGAAGCAGAAGACGTCACTGTAAGGACCCAGTGCAGCTTCAGCAACAGAGAGTGCTCTGCCTGTTCACCAGCTTCCCACAAACCCCTGGGTTCACATGCTGCTATTGGCCAGTACTGGGTCACGTGTGCCTCTTTGAACCAACCCTTGCAAGTGATTGGTAGCTTCTCTAGTTGGTGTAGGCCACCTCAGGAGCTTGAGGAGAGGTTAACTCCAGCCAAACTGTAGAGCTAAATCTGAAGAAAGAAGACTGAATCCTGTGAAGGAAAATTTAAGAAAATCCAGGTTTGTAAGTAGCTGGCGGTAGATACTGGAGCGGCCCTGAAAAATGTCCACCACAATCAACACGGCTTGTCCAAGCTTGTTTCTTTATTTGCCTGGGGTGTGGGTATTCAACTAGGAAACTGCTGAATTCTCTAGTAGCTTCAACTGTGTCACCCCAAGTCAGTTTCAACCAGCCCAAAGAACTGTCGTAATGGTGGGACTCCTGTGGCTAGACCACTGCCGAGCACACCACCCTTTCCCGGAGGGTTTCCCTGGGCTGTTCTAGCAGACGCCTGCACGTTAGCCAGGGATGTGAACACATTGGCGCCTTGTGAAAGTCAAGACAGATTTTAATGAAAAAATTTCAGGTTATCCGCTAGTTAAGACTGTGCAAGTAAAGGTTGATGAGCACGAGGTGGCACTTATCTTTCAACATTTAGTAAAATAGCTTCCGGAAGCTTGGGGTGTCAAATGTCTGCGAAACGTCCTTTAAACGATTTTCTTCTTAAGTTTCTCCTGGTGACAGGACTGTCCCATCTGCATAAAGGACTCAGGGGCTAATGAACCAAGTGATACACTCCGAAAAAAATAATTCTTGATACCAATGTGTGTTCCTCGGCATCTTTCTGCTCCAGGGCACTTAGAAATACCACATTTATTTAAAAGATGGAACGCTCCTCCCAAGTTTATAATCTGCAGCAATTACTGTAATTAATAATCACTGGCATCTACCATGGCAGAGGCTGAGTTGGCCTATCCCGTTCACTAGTATGTGCATGTCTCGGGAGAAGGCAGGAACTCAGTACATTGGATGCAATAAAATTGGATTGAAGTCCTGGCATAGAAGGGAATGGAATCATAAGTAGATCAGGCTAAGGTATTTTGATGTGTTCTGTAAATCTTCTGGCCAGAAGTGAAGGGAGGAGAGGGGACAGGGGAGGTAGTGGTGAGGGAGTGGTTGAGACAGCCAGGCTTAGAGACCATTGCTTAGAGAAAGCAATGGCTCCCACAGCTCGACCTGGGTTTTCCCAGCAACAGCGATGGAGGGATCACAAGGGCCACAGTATGACTCCTCAGCAGCAGATGGAGCAGCAAAGAGTGATGAGGGTGAAAAACAGGGGGAGAGAATTCTCCTGCAGGGCAAGGCAGAAGGTGCTACGCGGCTGCAGCTGGCTTCACCTGAAGTCCCCACAAAGGTCTCCAGAGACACCGGGCAAGCCGGAGGGCTGGGACGATCAGAGGCACTCGGGCAGCTCCAATCCCCAGGGCCTTGAAGGTGGTCCATCTGTCTTCACGGATGGATGAGTATTCCCTTTGCCGCCCTGAGGATCCTTGTGACGTCCCATCACGAGCCCATGGGTTCCCAGTCTGCCAGATCAAAAACCCAGCCAGGAATGAGTTTAGCTTCTAGGGACTGAGGTACCTCATTTTCAAACAGAGGCTGAGAGCTTATTTTGGCTCCAGTGTTTTGTTCCTGGCATTTTTAAAATAAACAAACAAGAAGGACTGCATATTCTCTGCTAGATAGATCTGTTTTTGCCACATGGTTTTCAGTGTTCCTAATGAACTGTTAACAAGCTGTCAATTAAGTACACAAATTAGAAGAGATGATACCAGAAGGCCGCTACATCAGAGCTCGCCTAAGCTGCAGACTGCAGGCCCTAGAGCCCCCACAGTCTTGAATTTGACCTTTCCTAACAGCACCTCTGACCCACACCGGAGAAATGTTGCCATCAGGTCAGTCTTGGTTTTGAAGGGAGGGTGTAGGGTATGGAATATACTGAAAATCAAAAGCAAACTTTATGTAGAAAACCCTCTGGCAAATCACACAGTTAGTTCCCTGCTAGAACTTTGTAAATCTGTTTAGCTTAAGTGGGTGCTGTGAAGGCTTGATGTTGTGAGACTCCAATTGTCATTTCTTTTCCAGCCAATTGGTTCCGTGGGCTTTCTGCTGTTTACTGGCCCTTCTATGTGCTTTTGGGGGGGGAGGAATGGAGGAGGGGGGATGGGGGGTGAGGGGAACTCCACACAAAGGAAGAAAATGACACAAATGAATAACTAACAAACTTCAGATGTAACTATTCCACTCTCGGCCTGCCACTTCTTCCCCAGAGAGTCGCCAGAAAGCACAGCTTGTTAGAGGACCCCTAAATCTCCTAGGCCATTTGACTGTCACAGAAGTGACTACAGAGGAATGTATGGAGCTCTGTCAGCATGCTACAGAGAAAGAGCAAGCAGGTTGGCACATTCCTGGTGGCAGTGGGAAGTGGAGGGACACAAAAGGGCATGAAAGGGTTTCTATAGACTGAGAGAAACACATCAGAAGTGCTTCCGGAGAAAGCTGCCCGCCTGGGAGATTCCTTGTAGAGAAATGGAGCAGCAAAAAGGCTAGTTACTGGTTAACTTTAAACTGCTCTGGGGGGGCAGGGGAGGGGGGCATGTTAACCCAGTGAATGAGATGGCTCTGTTCATGGCTTTGTGGTCAAAGGAGTCCGTGGGAGTCAATCTGGACAGAAAGCTGCCAGGAGGACTGACTCTGAGCACATGGTGATGGTGGCAACAGTTGTTTGGGATTCACACCCCAGAGTCAATCATTTGACTACAGGACAGTGGGTCCTGTCCTGGTTGAATTCTAACATTTGCAGAACAAATGCCTGGGTGGTTTGCTATTCTCAGTTTCTTCAAGACCAATCCCCAAATGAAAACAGTCCATGGCAGGTTCCTGGGTGCATGCTGAGGCAGGGTCTAGAGAGGGAGTTCTGACCCCCAACCCCACCCACAGTCAGCACCCACACACACACTCAGCAGGTCCCTGGAGACTCAGATCCTTAGAGCTCAGGATGGTCTTCTTCCCCTCCTGGGGCAATGCTGTCTTCTGATACTCTGCCTCTTCCATCCCCGGTTTGTCCCTCTGCTCAGTCACCCAGAGTGTGGGCACCAGAGCCCTCTGCAGCCCTGGTTTGGCCCTGTCTCTCACCCAGACAGGGGCCCTCAGTCCACTAGCATCCGAAGAGCAGAGCCCAAGGCTTAATTCTGCCTTGCACCATTTGATTGCCCTCGCTGACCTTTGCATACTTTTCTGAAAAGACAGGACAAAACCCTGGGTGAGGTTCAGATGGAAACCTCCTGAGGCAGACAGCCACAAACTGGAGGCTCTGCAGTTCTCATTCCTGAGCCCTTTGTCTTCGTCATGGGCCACCTTTCCAAATGGGACATTTTCATACTATTCTTGTAGTTTAGATGGACGACTACAGGACCCTTTGTGTTTCTGTGTGTGGATGGGTTTCTCTGATGTTGGGTATGGTTTGAATTCTGTTCCTTTAAACATGGCCTCTGACAACCTGATGTCCTTCGAGATCTGCTTGTATTGGGTCAATGTAATCATCCTATAACCTTGGGCTCCCATTTTCTGACCCTTGTGACTACTGATTCCTTAAAGGACCCTCATCTTCCACCAGACACACACACACACACACACACACACACACACACACACACACACACA
>OU015742.1:42313902-42325918 GCA_907169655.1 Acomys percivali
TCAGTCTAGAAGTGCAGCCATCAAGGTGTCTTTTAACCATAGCACTGTCCTATTGATCTGAACATTCTAGAACTTCTAACAATCGAATTGTTCTGCCTTGAGAACAGGAAAGGGGCAAGCTACTGCAGCTTATCATTTCCGGTCGGTCAGCGTACGCACAGAGCTATGGATGATTCCTGCCCCTGAGTTCTAGGGAGTGGCTCCCTCAGGTTCCCCTGATGGACCTGCTTTGCTGCATGTTTCCCTCTCCTCCTCTTCACTCCCAGTCTGCTGCTCCCCTCACCCCCTCATCTGGGTGCCTGGATTTCCATGAGGTGGGGTCTCCCTCCTGGGGATCCAGATAGAAAACAATACCCAGGTTAGGGGACTCTGGGGACACACTTTACAAAATTTCTCTTATTTCTGAGGCAAAGGAGTGGAAACCACATCACAAAAGGTTGTAGGAGAGAGACGGTGGAGGCCCCTGCTCCCTTCAGAACAGCCTTGCCTGCCTGCATGCCAGCCCACCCGCCTGCCTGCCTGCCTGCCTGCTTGCCTGCCTCTGGACTTTTTATATAAGAAACATCACAATCATGTTTAATGCCTGTTATTTTGGATTTTCTGCTCTGTGCGGTCATTTCTATTCCTTCAGTGGCAGATGCAGTGAAAAGAGAGAGAGAAAAAAAAGGACTCAAAAGTCTAAGTTGGAGTAGCAAAGAAAGCAGGAAGTGGTTCTGAGATTCCTTCTGGGCCATTATTTAAATCAGAAGCACCAGCACCCAGTGAGGAGAGGGAGGCTGTGCCACTGCCTGAAGCATTAGCAGCAGTGCTGTGGCAATGATGCTTAACAAGGGACCATGATTGTCACTCGATGACGCAGGGAACCCAGAGAGACCTGCTTTTCTGTGTAGGCCCCCTGTCTGCATATCACAAATATTTCCTTTTATGCTTCAGAAACGTAGTTATGTCCAATGCAGATCACAAACCCAAGTGCACTTTTGTGACAGTTTGGACCATTCGTATCTTTAAACATAGTAGCCCCCCACCCCAACCCAGAAGAAAAGCATTAACTTCCTAGACCCTTTGGAGAATGCTTAATCTTCTCAGTGAATTGGTAAGTGTGGGGTGAGCCAAGGTTTGCTTTTTTTCCCTCCAGTGCCCTGCTCAAATGGAAGTGTTCAGCCACTACTGCTTTCCTTTCCCTGACTTTTTGCTATTTATTTGTTTATTTGTTTAGGATTCGGGTCTACTATGTCCTTCTCCTAGCATAGCACCCTTAGAATCAATGGATTCCTGGTCTTCCCACACTAGGGCTATAAAAATAGCTGTTAAGACAATAGCTGTGCTTGTTGAATCTGAACACCTGACAGGTTTGTGTTTTGAGTGCTTATTCCCTGGCTGATGGTGCTTTGGCGGGGGTGGAGCCTCAAGGAGGGGAGCCCCAGATGATGGAGGTAGATGCCTATGTATGGATATTTGGGGATGGAGCCTCGAGGAGGGGAGGCCCAGGTGATGGACCTTTGCAGGTGATATCTGGTCCCCAGTTCCTGCCATGCTCTGGTGTGAACAGCACCAGGAGATGCACTGTACATTCCACCGCATCTTCTTTGCCGTGCCTTGATGGAAGGAAACTGCCTGAAATCCTGAGTCCATATAAATATCTCCTCCCTTAAGCTGTTTCTGTCAGGTACTGTCCTCCAGATGATGTGGAGGTTCACAAAGCAGCAGCTGCCACTGACCACTCAGCATGTGATGCTCAGCGCTTTGTGTGGGCTGCCTCACACAAGTAGGAGCATGGCCTCTTTTTTCTAAATGTGAGATTAGAGGGTCTTTGAGATATGGACAGCTTGGGCTGGAGAGATGGCTCAGTGGTTAAGAGTGCCACCTCCTTTTCCAAAGGTCCTGAGTTCAATTCCCAGCAACCACATGGTGGCTCATAATCATCTGTAATGTGATATGGCTCCCTGTTTTGGTCTGCAAGAGTACGTGCAGGCAGAGCACTGTATACATAATAATAAATAAATCTAAAAAAAAAAATATGGACAAGCTTGCCTTTAGCCAGAAGCAAGTCACACTGCTTTGTGGCTAGTACAGACTCAAGCGCTATGTCCTTCCCACTCCCACAGTGCCTGGTGTCTAGAGACATCAGGGTTGGCTGCGTTGTTTCAGTTCATTCCTACTCACCTACCCTGGCTTGAGGAAGAGAATGAGTCTCCATGCCTAGAACAGCCACAGAGGGGCCTGGCTGAGCTGGAGTCTCCTTCCTGGGAGATCAATCCACCCACTCAAGAATGAAACCCACGCTGAGGTGCTGCTACACGTGGGCACACACATGGTGAGACACATGGTGAAACAAGAGCCATGCCTTCCACCTCACAGCTCTCCACAGAAACAAAGCAGAACCAATAGCAGTCTGAGAGACACCCCTCTGGAGGAAGCCCCTGAAAGACAGTGGCTCCCACTCAGCCAGGACTTAGGGAGGTGTCTTTGAAGAGGGAGGTGCAGAGCTGAGAATGGGCTGGGCAGGGCAGGGGATGGGAAGAGCCCAGACAGCAAGAGTTTCCTGGGGCTTTACAGTATAGCTCTACTCCCTGGGGCAGGACTGAGTAGGCTAAGTGAGTGACAGGAGGAAAGAAGTCAGGCCTGTGTCACCTCCTCTGTGAGTCCTGTGAGAACCCTCTACAATGAGCTCCCTCCCTCCCCCTCCCCATCTCTTCCTCCTCCCTCCCTCTCTCCCCTTCCCCCCCCCTCACCACCCATCTCCCCACCTCAGCAAGCTCCACTGTGCTCCTTGCTATAACACACACCAGTAGGAAGATGGCTCTCCCATCACAGACACAGGAAGCAACCGCCATGACAGAAGGCAATGCCAAGTGCATAGCATGGCTTCCAGCAGCAGCACCTGGCCTCCTGGCAAGCCCTCAGCCAGGCTTGGAGTTGTGCCTGAGCTTTTTTTGTTCCTGATTTTTGACATCTCCCTCACTCCACCCTCCACATCATTCCCCCCCCCCCAAATACCCATCCTGTTAAATGTAGTTTATCACTACACAAGTTATTTCTGATGCCTCAGCCAGCCGTAGGCTGAAACCTAGCCCTCCTGAAATTGTAAGTTTGATTTGTGAAATGGTAATAAACTCCCCCTTCATGTGGCAGTTTAACAAGCTGGCTATTGTTCGGGATGTATGTTTCCAAGAGGCTCTTCAGCTCTGTAAGGACAGGACAGGATGGTCATTAGTCTAGAGGGTCCACTCTGAGACTTTTGCACCCTAAGGAGAAATGACATGGGCTGAGAACACAGAGAGCTGTCTGCCACCATGTGTGACTTGGTCCACCGACCCACCACCTTGCCAGCCCACGGTCACCAAGCTCTGCAAGCCTCACGACCACAAGAACTTCTTAGAACCAAGCACCACAGTGGTCACCTCCAGCCACCTTCATCTAGGTTGTCATAACCACATCCTGTGTTCCCTCACTACCTGTCATTTTCCACCCTGGAGTCTCAAATGTACATATAAGCACATCTCGGCCACTGTATGACTCTAGCACTACAACGTGGCTTAAATTCATTCGTGATACCCTAACAGTTCTCTCTCTCTCTCTCTCTCTCTCTCTCTCTCTCTCTCTCTCTCTCTCTCTCTCTCTCTCCCTCCCTCCCTCCTCTCTCCCTCTCTCTCTCTCCCTCTCTCTCCCTCCTTCTCCCTCCCTCCCTCTCTCCCATGCTCTTTCTTCCATACTGTGTTTGCATTGCTGCCCACGCCTGAGCATGTCCCTTCAGCCTTGTCTGCTTTATCCCACAATCTTCCATAAGCAGATTGGCATTATGAAGACCACAGCCCACTGACTCTGAGCCCAGAGCCTGGGTGTGAACTAACCTTTGTATTTCCAACTCTGCGTGCTTCCAGTCCAGAGTAGAATCCAGCGTTTTAGAACAATGAATTGAATAGAGAAGGGCAGCCTGTGCATGTGAAGTCTAGTTCAAGAACCAGGCTCAGATAAAGGAGGAAAATGTTCCTGAAGTACCCAGAAAGGCCTTCACCCTGAGGAATGGCCCCTGCCAGAGATATATCTGTTTTTGTCCAGTTCGTATCAGTGAACTCAGTATGTGAAGCCCTCCTGTTTTGCCTGGTCATATCTTTTACATTTCTGAATCACGTTTCCCCCAACATCTGAACTTGCTTCCTCAAATACCTTCATCCCGAACTGCTCATATAACCTCTATTCCCAACTACCTTGTCCTGTAGTAACCTGGCTGATTAAGTACAAGAGGAAAGGCCAGGGCTCTTTCTCCATCACATATTGCTCAAAAGACAGGATGAATGAAATGTGCTGTTTGTAGACATACGGCATCAGGATTCTACTGGGGAGACTGGGTTGGAGGAAGGACTGATGGCCCACTACACTGCTTCTCATCATTACAAGCTTTTACTCCTTTCAGTTCACCCGTTCCTGTTGCCACTGACAGGTGATCAGAAGTTGGGTCATGTTGGTCTCACTCATATAGTCAGATATTTCCGCCTCCCCCTTTCACCCTTTCACTCTGCTATGCAGAAACACCTCATCTTAAACGATGTTCTCCCAGTCATCACCTTCACACTGGAGCCAGCTTCCCTCTTAGAAAACAAACGGAGTATATTATCATCCTACACAGAATCTTCCAGTAGCTCCTATAGAAAATTTCCTATAGAAAATACTTAAAATGCCCTCAATGGACACTGAAGATCCTCTAACGATTTAGCCCCAACTCACTTTTGGTTTTCTTACCTGCTTGCAAGTGCCTGGCCTTCCTTCCCGATGAGTTAGCACTGTCCCTCTGAATTCAGATTGAACATTCCCTTCTTTCCAGGCCAAAATAATCCCTCCACGTACAACATTGCCACAACACGTAGCTCATGTCTTAGCCTCTCTGTTATGCCTGACATTGCATTCACTGCTTTCCTAGAAGTCAACACACAAACTTTGAGCACAATAGATGCTCCGTGTATTTACAGTAGCTACCAATGGAACAAATGGATCAAAGACGCTGTGAGTTCTAGTTAGTGGGCTCGTGTGTGTTTGCAAATGGCAAACAGTACAGGATGAAGCAGTTCAGGATGAGAGTAGCTTTTTTTTTAAACATTTTTAAAATACTTTTATTTTATTACACATGTATAAAACAAACTACATTCTTAAAGAAAACTGACTCATGCTTTCCCACTAGATGTCATCTGCCAGCAAATAGCATCTTGGCTTGGATGGGACTTCATGCCAACTTCCACTCTGCACTCTTAGATTTTTCTCTGTCTGGCACTTGCACAAGTCTTGCACATGCTTTTAATTGGTATGCCCAGTTATTCTGTTGTATCTGGGTTGGCAGCATTAGTATTATGAAAATGGCCATTCTATTAAATGTAGTCTGCAAACTCAACATAAACCCCATTAACATTCAAATGTAGTCTTCATATAAATTTAAAAAAATCATCTTACATTATCATATGAAAACAAAAAAGACCCATAACCATCAAAGCTTTAGGTGAGAGAAGCATGGGAGAATGGAGAAATAGAAGGATCTAGAGGGTCCTAGAAACCTACAAGAAGAACATTATGATGCGCAGATCTGGGTCCAGGGGTCCTGCTCAAACTATGGCACCAGCCAAGGACAATATAGGCAGTAAACTTCGAACCCCTACCCAGATCTAGCTGATGGACAGGACATTCTCCACCAATGAGTGGAGAGTGGGGTCTGACTTTCATGTGAACTCTGGTGCCCCATTTTTGACCACGTCCCCTTGATGGGGAAGCTTGGTGGCACTCAGAGGAAGGATGGCACTCAGAGTAGCTCTTAAAGAATTCACAATGTGTTTGAGACAGTGTAAGTGAACGGGGGAGCACTAGCACATCACACAGTAATGTAAAGGAAAACAGTCTGCTTCTAGCACAAATGCCAGATTGAGGCAGAGACTGCACAGGACTTATTTGGCATCTGGCAGTGTTTTCATGCCATGATTCTAGATCACACAATTGGATTTTAAAATATTTTTGTCTCTTTATAGAGAAGTGGAGATTCTTTAAAAAAAAAAAAAACCTGGTATTACTGTTCATGGGTGTTGGAGTATGTCCTCATGATTGGTCACCACAGGACACTCTCCAGAGGCAGCATAGCTTAGCAAGTGAACCAAACCACCTAAGTTCACTTCCTGCCTGTGTGACTATCAGAAGTTGACCAGCCAGGGCATCTGCAGAGGACTTTTTCCTCCAGTCCTAAAGGGTCAGATCTTATTTTTCAAAGCCCCAAAGTCACTGCTTAATGTAGAAGTCAAATCCGGACTCATCCGGTTGACAAGCCAGATGTGCCAACCATGGCTCCAGTCACCGTGACACTCCAGATGTGCCAACCATGGCTCCAGTCACCGTGACACTCTTTTGTGGGAGAAAAACCCAAAGCAAGACAGTGCCACAAACTGTATGGTGGCTGGACACCCAACTCAAGACCAGTCTGATGCTAGGCAGAACAGGACCTATGACGTAGCTGGCAGGAAGACCATGCCTAGCAAAGATAAGAGCAACTAGTGAAGCCAATAGATTCAGTCACCTTCTAGTGTATAAGACAGAAAGCTCCAGAAAGAACATTAGTGAAAACCAGAAGGAAGAGTAACACACACACACACACACACACACACACATTCACAGAGAATAAGAGAAGTGTGGCTCTCTTCTTCCTGGGGAGATGTGGACAAACATCTATTCACCTCACACAGGACACAGACAAACCACAGACCTGACTACGGTCGGATCTAGCTGGTGAACTAATATATTTATTTGGGTTACACACAGGATCATGGATGAGATGCAAGCAATATGTGTTGTTAGGAGTCTGCTTCAGTCTGCCTACCTGTGATGTTATTGCCCACCTGCCATGGGGGCGTGGCCCTGCCCAGAGCTATATAAAAGGGCAGACCCTCCACGTGGCCTTCTCTCTACCCACTCTCTCTTATCCCCTAACCCCTCCTCTCTCTTCCTCTGACTTTGTGCCCTCCCCTCTCTCTCTGGGGTACCCCTCCCCCTGTCCTTCTCTTCCCATGTTCACTTAATAAACCTCATAATATAATATAATATAATATAATATAATATAATATAATATAATATCTGTTGCCTGGCATCTTATTATCTTATCTTCTTATTTTCTTATATTTTAAATCATAATATTGGTGCCACGACTCTGACCCAATGTTATGATTTAAAATAAGCTATAAGGTAATAAGATAATAAGGTACCAGGCAGCAGATATTATGTTATAGAGTTTATTAAATGAGCATGAGGGAAGAGGGAAAGGGAGAGGGGTACCCTAGAGAGAGACAGAAACAGAGAAAGAGAGAGGGAGAGGAAGAGAAGGGGGTAGAGGGGGCGCAGGGCCATGTCCCCCCATGGCAGGTAGGCAATGACGTCACAGGCAGACTGAAGCAGGGAAGTGGCATCCACCTTGTTCCCCTGAGGACGGAGGTGAAGCTCTCAAATTCTAGGTACCACAGCAGACACCTTAGGTAAAGGATGATAGTGGCTCTCCCAGATCCCTACCCATCTCTGGATATGACACTCGATCTGGACAAGAAGCCTCTGATGCCTGAGAAAACTGAGTTTCCCTGCTACCTCCCTCCACGTAGCTGCTGAAGACCCACCAGTCCAAGCTGCGCTGCACTGCTCTCTTTTGTTTCTCTTTTACACGTAACACCTGGGGGCCCCAGTGGTCTCGGAGCATTCCTGCTCACCCTCTTCTCCCCCCCCCCCATATTCTTTGTCTGGCATAACTCCACTCTTTCATGATGGTAGGTCTCGTGTCTTCCATCACCTACCCAATAAATGTTGGCTGGCAGACTAGTTTTCTAATGCAAAGCATAGTAATACTAGAGCTGTGGTTCCTAAAACCCCCCCTGGGGGGGAAATTATGCCCCTCAGGGGACATTTGGCAAAGCCAGAAAGATATTTTGGTCACAGCTAGGGGATATGTTCCTGGAATGCAGCAGGTAGCAGCCAGAGATGTGCTAAATGTACTATAATCTAGCACCACAAGGACTTTCAAAAGGCCAAAGGACACTGCATTAAAACCATAAGAAAGTTAAAAAGAAACACGATTTGGAGATGATGATGATAATGATAGCATGCTAATGGAAACAAGGTGACTTAACCTTATTTCCCTGATGCACTGCAGCACTGTGTTTCCAAGCCCTGTAATAATGCTAATCAGAGTCTAAGGCAATCAACAGTTGGCAGCAAACAGACCCCAGCCTTTCATCCCACTCGCACTCGTTAAAACATGAGCATGCATTTTAGCAGGTGGGGTTTCCTGAACCCCACTGACAGCATTATGGGGGTGCTGCTGGATTATAGCTTTCCAGTATTGCAGAGATAGTGGGCACACCTATGTTGACCATCTGAGGATGTTTTTAAAATCCAGCCCATTAGATTACACGTGGAATGGTTGTACTTAGCATCTTTCTAACCTGGACAATCTTTCGCCCTCTTTCTTGGTTCCATGTTGGTTAAGGACATGACCCCCGGTGGTAGCCAAACCACATCTCAGTTATGGCAGAATCGTTCACCAGCTGAATCCATTCTCCGTCCCTGAAAAGGAGAGGATGATCTAAAAGTGTCTGTGGAGTGGAGGAATGGCTCGCCCTCTGTTTTAGCTCCATCCGCTGCTTCTTTCTGTGGAAGAGTAAGTAAGAAATACTGAACATCCAGCTGTTGCAGGGATTAAATGAAATGAGGCCCTGAATGAAAAGCTCCGGGCCATGGCCCTTGTACTTTCACAATGAGTAAGATTCCACTGGTGTTTTTCAGATACCTGAACAATACTGTGATTTCCTCCCGAAGCCCCCTGTTCTTTGACAAAGCACTACAGACACAGAGGAAGGCCTGCTGCACTGGGAATTGGGTGGCCTTACATTCCTAAGTCTAATTAAAAATCAAGTGGTCTTCCTTTAGTTTCAAGCCAAAGTTATGCTCACGCTTAAATTTTAATTTGCCCATGCACAGCCCAGACTAGTAACAGGAATAAGAGCTAACATCCCATCTTTCTCTATTTTCTCATCATTGCTTACCTACTGCAAGTGCTTAATAAATAATAAATGAACAGAGAGAGCCAACCTTAGGTTTTAGCCACTGGGTTTCCTAAAGCCAGGCATGAAGCACAGACTTGAAACCTTACCAGCTTGTACTCTGGTTCACAACTGGGCATAAAACTCTCTGGGTGAAAGAGTTGTAGCACCAACTCTTCAGATAAAACCTAGCGTCCGCCTTGGCTGCAGAGAAAGCATCATTGAGGCAGTTTCTGTAAGTCCCCCACAGGCATGCGAAAGCAGAAAGCAGCGGGATGGTGCAGAGCAGGGAGAGGAATGGACATGAGTGAGCTCAGTTCCCGGGGGCCCTTACCACTTTGTGGTTGTTCAGTTTCCAACGTCGGTTTCCCCATCTGTGATGGGCAATACTGGTAGGAGTCTAAGCCTGCTGCCGCCCTGCACCCAGATCACATGCTGACATCCAAATCCCCAGCACATCTGAATATCACTTTATGTGGAAATAGACTCTTTGCACAGACAGCTGGGTTTAAAGGCATCATTATACGACCCTGTCTCTCATATGAGAAGTGAACTTACAAAAATAGGGAATTTGGACATAGTCACACACACAGGGAAAAAGCCATGGGAAGACGGGGGTGGGGGTGGGGCGCTGATCCACAAGCTGAGAGTGAAAACTAGAAACCAGGGGAGAAGCCTGCATCCTATCCTCCTCCGAACACCTCAGAAGGAACCAACACCCCTGCTAACATCCTATTCTCAGGACTTCTGGACTGTGAGATGAGAGATTTCTGTTGTGCCTAAGCCACTTGGCTGATGGGAGTTTACTGCAGCAACCCTACCAAGGTAATACATCTGCCTATGGTGTTATCACGAGGCCTAAAGACCAAGCTCAAAAGACAGAAATTACATGCCACACATTTCATACTGGGCAGAGCCGTAGATATTGTTACCATTGTAACCCAAGGTGAGGCCCAAGCAGATAACAGATAATATGCACACTACACCCAAGAAATCCCTAAACGCCAAAGTCCCTTTTGTCCTGAGAAAATAAAGTGATAAGTTTAGGGATATATATATAAAACAGAGAACTGACTATTAACTATTAACAATATTTTCTTAATTTATTTACATATATACATTTAAATATATATATGAGATTTCAAAATGTCTCTTCCATTTCTTTGTTTTATAGAGTAATTTTATAAAGTCTTTTTTGTACCACTGATGTTTGCTGAATCAGTTTCCCCATAAACTTCATCTTCATTTCCATCACTTCTGAGTCTTCGTAAGCTGCTAACGCAGAACTGAATCCCAATTCACAAGTATTATGCTCACATACTGTTATAACCATTATCCCTTTCATTATAACTCACATGTCTATTCATGGTCTCCATGTTGAAGCCACTAATTGTGCTGCTTTATGGTGTGATTTCTAAAAGGCGCGTTTACAACTCCCTAACACGTCTCGTGAGGTCACGCTCCAAGAAACCTAGTAATTCCCAGATCAGCACAAGGAGTCTCACTGAGAGTTGGAGTGACATGGATTTAGGTTCTTGTGGGCTTTTCAACATAGAACAGAGCAAAGGGAACCCCTAAATCTGAGAGAACTCAGAGCACCTCCACTGCAGCTAAGCAATCAGGATGTCTTCCGCCATCCCACGCCTCCTCATCCTTCAACGCTAAGTCCACATCTCACCGTTGCTCTGAGCAGCCACCCACCTAACACACATGACTAGAATGAATCACCCCTCTCACAGCAGCACACCCCTGTATGTCTCACAGCTTTGCTATAGCTCTGAGGCCAAGCCATTTTGTCATCACTGTCCACACATGTCATTTTCCCCTGCAAACAGTCTTCCCCTTTCTTTAATGAATTAGCGGGAACATTTTTGATTCTCTTCTTCTAATTATAAACATAGTTTATATTTACTGTGAAACAATTTGCTTATTTACAGAGATGTTTTTAAAAGTACATCCTCTAGCCAAGTGTGATGGTGCGTGTCTGGTATCTCAGCACCCAGCAGGCTGAGGCAGGAGGGTCATAAGTTCTCAGGCAGCCTTGGCTACACAGAGAGCCCTTGTCTTGGACAGCATGGGGGAGGGATAGAGGGAGAAAGAAGGGAAATAACATTAGGTGTATCTACTAAAAGTTTCCTGCTGTGGTGTTTCGAATGAGAAAGGTCCCTATGGACTCACATGTTTAAACACTAATTCCCCAGTGGTGGTGGCCTTTGGCCAGGGGCAGGGGTCAGAGGTCAGGAGTCAGGTAGTAGGGGCGTGCTGGAGGAGGTGCTGCTACTGGAGCTGAGCTTTGAGAGCTTATAGCCTGGCCCCACTTCTAGTTCCATAGCCAGCCATGCCTCCCCCACCATTATGAATTCTTCCTATAGAGCTATAAACCCTAATAAACTCTTCCTTTCATCAGATGCCTGGCTGTGGTGGTTTCAACAGGAACGGCCCCCATAGACTGACAGATTTGAATGACTGGTCATCAGGGAGTGACACTATTTGAGAGGATTGGGAGGTGTGGCTTTGTTGTAGGTTGTGTGTCACTGGGGGTCGGCTTTGAGGTTTCAAAAGCCCATTCCAAGCTCAGGGTTGCTCTCTCATCCTGCTGCCTGCAGATTCAGATGTAGAACTCTCAGCTACTTCTCTAACGCCATGTCTGCCTGCATGCTTCCATGTTCTCCACCATGATGATAGAGTAAACCTCTAAAATTGTAATCAAATCCCAATTAAATGGTCATGATATGTCTAGAACATTAACTAAGACACTTGGTCATGGAGTTTTATACCAGCAACAGAAAAGTGACTGTGGTCCTTTGAATGAGAATGCCTTCGTAAGCCTCATATATTTGAATGCTTGGTCCTTAGTTGGTGGAACTTTATGGGAAGGGTGATGGGCTTTGAGGTGTCAAAATCCCATGCTGAGCCTAGTCTCTCTCTCTCTCTCTCTCTCTCTCTCTCTCTCTCTCTCTCTCTCT
>OU015742.1:42326229-42339070 GCA_907169655.1 Acomys percivali
TGCCTGCCTGCCTGCCTGCCTCCCTGCTGCCAGGAGCCGCACAATGACAGTCATGGACTCACCATCTGAAACTGTAAGCCCAGTAAACTCTGCCTTCTACAAGATGCCTCAGTCATGGTGTCTTGCCACAGTGACAGAAAACTAACTAAGACACTCACCACTAAACTTGTAGTGAGTTATCACTGTTTTCACAGACATGCCCATATGTGTACACGCACATGCCTACTCATAGTATGCATCTTTAAACAACTAAGAATCACATGATAGCTACCATTTTACAAGATGCTATTTTCATTCCACATAACCATCCTTTGTAAAGAAACATAAGTTTATATAATAATTTTTCATGGAAGTACAGTATTAGAAAAATCTAATTTTACTTGACCATTCTCCCACTGTGTTAGACTCAGAGGCTGTTGTACATTTTTTCATAATCTCAAGCAGTGCTCCAGGAAAAGGCTCTTTAAATTACAGCTTAGGAAAATGATCATTTCCTGAGGATAAATTCTGAAAAGGAGCATGCTGGTTCTAAGGGATGCACTTAACATCAGCTTCCTCTCCCCGGCATGGCTCCAGAGTGTCTAATTTTTGGGGTCCTCAGCAAAAGTAGTATTGCTGATTTTTCTTAGTCTTGGCCAAAAGAAAACACATGCACAAAGCAGCATTTCTTATTGTTCTAAGATTTATTTTATTTATGTGTGCATGTGTCAGTGTCTCTGTGTGCATGCCACATGTGCCTAGTTGACCACGGAGGCCAAATGAAGACGCTGGATTCCCCGGAGCAGGAGCCTCAGGCAACTGTGAGCTGCCCAGTGTGAGCGCTGGGAACTGAACTCAGGGCCTCTGAAAGGGCAACAAATGCACACAACTGCTGAGCCATTTCTCTAGGCCTGCATTCCACTGCTTCAGTCCCAGCTCTGCTACTACTGAATTAGGACATCTTTTTCTTTATTTTTTTTTCAAATCAAAGATATAACTGTTTATTGTAGAACATGGTATTATGCAACTGTTTATATTAAATATATTTAAATAATAAGGTATGACTATTTGGTCGTTCATAGTATTATATTGTAATAATTATTTGCTATTTAATGAATCTTTCCAGAATAGTAGCCCCTCACAATGTTTATGATAAAAGCATTGTTCTCAGATCATCTTGATATGGCCTCATCTCCTCTCAGATAACTGGGTATAGTTCCTCAACCTCAACCTTCCCCAGGCTAGACCGAAGGCTCTTTTTGGTTCAAAAGGAACATACATGAGTGTATTTGAAATATAATTAGATTTTGAAGTAACATTCATATTTTTAAATACTTTCTATCCCTTTTTCATTTCCTTCTTTGCCTACAAGGAAACTGAGGCATGAAGAGTGAGTGACTTGTCCACTTAGGGAGGGCACAATTTGAATGCAGGGGTTTTGATGCCGGCATTTCCATGGCACCAAGCTGCTGCTAGGAACAGGAGCCACTGCAAAGGACACATGATGCCCCAAAGAGACACAGTGGGTGAAACACAAGGCCCTCTAAGGAGGCCATGATTTCTACGTCAGAAGGAGCAGGTAAAGTTTTAAAATAAAGAGCTGGGGAGGTGGCTCAGGGCTTACGTGCACTGGCAGCTCTTCCATGGGGGCCCAGGTTTGACTCCCAGCATCTACATGCTAGGTCACAACCATCAGTAACTCCAGTTTCAGGGAATCCAACTCCTTTCTCTAGCCTCCAGGGGCACTGCACACATATGGTGCACATGCAGGCAAAACAGCCATATTCATAATATATAAATAAATAATTATTTTAAAAAACAGGTTTTAAAATAAAAACCATGAGTCCAATACACGCCCTCAAGGGCACTGGAGCACAGATGCTTCTACTTTGGACTTCATCATTCTCAGCCAAAGAATGTTTAAGTAGGAAAGAAATTGGTGTCAAGATAGGAAGTCAAATTCTCTGTGACAGAAATGAAAGAGGCCCCAAGGTGTGACACACTCAGTGGTCACCAAAGGCCAACTGAGACAGTGGCCTCAAGTTCATTGCCTCATAACAATGAAAATTAAAGACCCACACTCTCCTGAGAGTATGGAAAGCAGGAACAAGCTTTATTAAGAAGAATTACATTGAAGTGAGAAATCGAGGAAAAGTTGAAACTCCTGAGAGTATGTGAGTGTGAGGTAACATCCCTAAGAGAGGAAAGAGCCATCAACCGCCTTTGTCGAAGGCTTTTTATTTCTGTTTTGTTTTGTTTTTCTGAGACAGGGTTTCTCTGTTTTAGCCCTGGTCACTCTGTAGACCAGGCTGGCTTTGAACTCAGAGATCCTCCTGCTTCTGCCTCCAGAGTGCTGGGATTAAATGCCTGAGCCACTATCACCTGGCTGAGATGATGGCTATGGGATTGGCTAGTTCTCTGGGATATAATGGAGAACCCACATGTTCTATGTGTGACCTCCTGGTCCATGGCCCTCTGATCACGCTCTACTTATGTGCCGCTCACCATGTTAGGCATGGTCAAAGCCACCCTCTGTCGATCACTGGCTCCAGCTTTGTTATTTACTGATCTTGATGGCCTGCTGGCTGTTAGTCACTCGGACAGAGTTTCTTCCCTCTGACCTTGAAGGTATCAGGTGCCCACATGTACATTATACGAAGCTTCCTTCCTTTTCACATGACATGCTCAGCTTGTAGATTTACATGATATCAGTCACCAGGATGTAGCAGCAGCCAAGCTTGGTTTCCCCACATGTGGCTCCTCATCTCTGAAGTCGTCTGAGGTGTTCTCCTAGGCAGAAGTTTGTGTTAGGGGCCATCTTTACTTACAGTTTAAGCTGCCACAATTAGCTGTACTAGAAGCAAGAGCATAAGATAGGACAATAGCATCTCACAAACATTCCTCAAGGGCTTGAGGGACCAGCTGGTCTGCCATCACTGGCACAGAGTCTTATCTTTCCTTGTATCTATCTAGTTTAGTTATCACATATCCATCCACAAGCCTTCTTATTTATCTTCCTCCATGAGGTAGTTTGAATGAGAACGGCTCCCATAGGCTTACATATTTGAATGCTTGGTTGCCAGCTGGTGGAACTGTCTGGGAAGGATCAGGAGGCGTGGCATTTTTGGAAGAGGTGTGTCACTGAGGGTGGACTTTGAGGTTTCAAAAACTCATGCCACTCCAAGTTGGCTCTCTCTGCCACATGCTTGTAGACTGGATGCAAGCTCTCAGCTACTGCTCCAGCACCATGCCTGCCTGTCTGCTGCTGTGTTCCCCACCATGAGTCATGGACTCTAACCATCTGGAGTTATGAATCCCACATGATAGGCTTTATTTTATCAGTTGCCTTGCTCATTGTGTTTTGTCAAGGCAATAGAAAAGTATCTAAGGCACTCGGGGTTAAACTTTACTCTTCCAATTCCAGTTTCTGTTCTTACTCCAACATGTGAATACTTTGCAGTTTTCACCATGGCCTCCTTTCCCTTGCTATCTACAGAGAGTTAAATCATTGTTCCGTCCATGGAGTCTACAAAACAGGAAAGCACCTTTCATCACTCATGGTGTGCAGCTCTTCCTAGAAGTGGCATTATGAAATAAAAATTCTACTAAGACATTGTCTTGCTCTTATGCTTCCTACACTCCAACTGGCCAGAGAAGTACAGGCTTAACACTATTGGAACATGGCAACTCTGGGCCATCCCATGCAAAGCCAGAATAATTAACTATATAAAGTGGGTAGTGTTGTTGAAGGAACCAGGTGTGCTAGAAAGTCCCAGAACTTCCTGACTAGCCAAATCAATGAGCTCCACATCAGGTCAGAAACATTTTTATTTTCTAAAGTTTCTGCAATAAGCATTTATTGTTTTGGTTTTTTTTTTTTGTAACAAAACACCAAGAAATGCATGTAAATATTTCCCCCAACCAGTGTTAAAACCCAGCACTAGGTGTACGGTGGTTGTCTTAATGACCATGGCAACTCTTATAAAGCAAACATTTAATTGGGATTGGCTTACAGTTCAGAGGTTTAGTCTATTATCATCAAGGCAGGAAGCATGGAGGGGTGCAGGCAGACATGGTGCTGGAGAAGGAGCTGAGAGTTCTACAGATCAACAGGCAGCAGGAAACGAATTGGTTTGAGCTTCTGAGACTCAAAGCCCACGCACTTAGTCAAGCACCTCCTCCAAAAAAAGCCACACACAAGGCCACACCTCCTGATAGTGCCATTCACTATGGCCCATGGCGGCCATTTTCTTTCAAACCACCACAGTTATCTAATGATCCCTCCTTTCTGAAAACCAGCTCATCCCTAGGCACAGAATTAATAACAGGTTATCAAAAGTGCTACTTTTAGCCCAGGAACACAGGCCTCTCAATGCCTCCATTGCATCATCCACACCCTCACTTAATGGGGGGGGCGGGGGAGAATACTGAAGCTCAGTTCATACGGACGTGGAAGGCTGCTCTGCAACACCAAGGGCCACTGTTTATTATGCATTTTCTGCACAAGGTCTCTACTCCAAGTACCTTGTAGTCATCTCACTTGCCCTCAGTAAGTGTAGAAGCTAGGAACAGAGGGGTAAGAACCATTATTGTCATTTCCAAGCCAGGAAGTGGAGGTTCCGAGATAAAAGCCACTTCCCCCAGCCCTAGCATCATGCCTACTAAGTCCAAGAACCAAGTTTTAAAGGCAAGTCTGCCTACTTTCATGGTCTTCACTAGATTTTTTTTTAAGTTACAGTTTTTCTGCATTCTTTGTTTTTTCATCTACATTCTCTTTTATGTCTTCAGTTCTGTCCTTCTGAGAGACTTACATGTTAATATTTACAGAGAATTAATCCATGTGTTAAAAAGTTTTTCCCAAAGATTTGAGTCTAGCATGGAAAAAAAATCCACCTAGGAAATTGCCACGGAGGAGGTAATCAGTGACATTTGGGAGAACTAAATATATTCCATTAAAAGCAAAGGCAAGGTAACTCTTTGGTGGTGATGCTAATTGGCTTAATTATGATATGGCATCACAGTATACACATGTACCAAAACAGGATGTTGTACACTGTAAAGAATACATAATTTTTAAGTTGTCAAGTATGCTTCAGTAAAACAAGACAATTATTTTAAAAAATAAAGGCAATAGAGTACTCAATTTTTCTTACTTCTTAACTCCCTTTATGTTATTAATTATGCTCTCATGCCTGTGTGGGAGAAGCTGCATCAAGGTGCACTGCTCAATCCCTTCCCACCTCTTCATTCTCATCACATTGGTAGCTTGGAGCTGGCCATGGCAGAAATACTTACACCAAGGAAATGGGCAAATATCACATACAACACTTAATTTGTTGTTGATTTTTCCAGGCTTCAAACAGTAGTGAGGAAAGAGTTTATGAAGTTGAGTAAACCTAAAATGGTGCCATCCTTTTGTTTGTTTGATTTTTGTTTGTGGTTTTGTTTTGCAGATATCACATGATGAATATACAAAAAATAGAGGGACCATCCTCTTGATTACTACACACTTCACTAATGAAGCAACTGATAATGCTCTGATGCACGTCTTTGCTGTATCATTCATGCCGTAAAACGAGAAACTTCTTTGCTGAATCAGATTGGAATGAAACATTTACTTGTAGTATCAGTTTGTCTCCTTATGGTTGAATTACAACTATAGGCTGCTTTCTGTGATTATCAATTGACAATAGATTTACAGTAACATGTGTTACTATTTTCATTTTACTTGTAAGTTGTATGCTTTAAATATTTTTATCAGCGAAAACTATGATATAAAACCTTTCCCCCATAGAGTTAGTTGTTGAACATTTAAAGAGCATTGTTAGATGGGCCCATGAGCAATCCCTGTCACACTTTAATCTGAGAATTATAAAGGCAAGTCTTCAGGGATTCCCAAGGAACTGCACGAAGAGCAGAATTTTGGGCATTCTTATTTTAATAAGTAATAAACGCCTCATTATTACATCACAAACCAAAATATTTATGTTATTGACTCAGAGAGTGTGACATTTACTATTTTCCTGTGGCATTTAGCTATGAATTTACTAGTAGTTAACACACACATGACGTGATTCTTCAACAGTGTGGGAAACTAAGAAAGGTTTATTCTCTAACAGCAGACTAAAGGAAAACTGCACCTAGAAATGGATTTAGTGAGCATACTTGTTGAAATGTGTAAAAGAAAAAGATGTCCTGTGTAAGTAATCACACCTACATCAAAATTAGCATCAATGAAGCTATAGAAAATACTGATTTATAGTCCATGTACATCACTGGAAAACGTTCTGATGGAAACACTGCAGATGGAGTTTTTAGTTTTCAGTCACATAATAAATGATGCTAAACAGTGCAGAAACATGTCTTAGTCCCTGATTTCTTAAAGACGCGTTGAACTCTGGACCTGCCTTTTAGATAGAGATTTAGAAGCACTCCCCTGGAACATGAGCTTGAATGTAAAAGCACCTTTCTACATCAGAAGCATCACTGGACCCTTGAAAAATATTAACTGCAGTGTCTTTTCAGGGGTGTATTCATGCCTGATGCACTGCTGCATGTATGCAGCACCATCATTGCCGATTTACAAACCCGGCTCCAGTGATGACCGCCAGCGCTGCAAAGCCAGCATGGTTCATGGTCATCTTTTACCCAGTCAGAGTCCAGTCAGCCCTGGAACTATGACCACCTCAGGAGGGATAAAAAGGGGTAACAGGAGCACTCCTTTACAAGCCTGGCACCAGCTGACTTCACCTCAGCTTTCTTGTCTTACTTGGCTACTTCTTACGTGGATCAGGAGCAATGTTTGGCTCATACATGTACTAGTGAGTCAATGCAGAAGGCCATTGAGGCTTTACAGTGGGAGATGGCTACCTCAGTAAAGGGCTTGCGGTGCAGGCATAGAACTTGACTTAAATTCCCAGACCTTATGGAAAACGCCACACTTGTTCACAGCACTTGCATGGCAGAAGCAGGTAGATAGATCGCTGGGGCCCATTGACCAGCTAAGCTAGCGGAATTGTTGAGTTCCAGGCCAGTGAGAGACCTGTAGCCCAAAGACAAACAGAACAACAACCAAAAAGTGAACTGTGTCCTGAGAAAGTACACCTGTGTTGACCTCTGACCTCCACACACATGCAGACGCATGAACACGCAGACACAGAAACATACACGCTGAGTCATTCAGACTTTAAAGAACATCATATAATTGCTACTCCTACTATACAAGACACATGACTATCATAATTGGTTAACATCCATGGGGTTCATGAACGCAAATGAGCTTCCTTTGCAAACAGGACTCCTCCCCCTCACCCCAGATGTGGAGATCAAAGATGCGTTACAAGTATACACACCTGACTCTTCAAGTCCTCCAGATATAAAGAGAAAAGCAATCTGTCCTGAGAGGCTGTGTGTGATGGGAGCAGGTCCCAAACAGACAGCTTTGTCTGAGGGTGTTTCTGTCTTTCATGTTTCAGAGACTTTGGGAATCCAGGCTCAAGGTACTTTGGGGGGGGTGAGTGACTCAAAGAGTAGAATTGGGGGTGGGGGGTGAGTGACTCAAAGAGTGGAAGGGTGCCAGTTACATTCCAGAACACAAGTGAGGACAAGGGTGATAACAGCCAGCCCACACACAGGGGCTGTTGCACATGCAGGAAGGATGGGCACCGCTGCCTTGGGAGGGCAGCAGATGGATGGGGAAGGATTGATGGATGGACAAGACTTTGAAACCACGTGGTACGTATAAAAGCTGTTATGCAAAACTGCAAGACTGTTCACAGCGTAGGCACTTTTTCCAGATTTAGAGTTAAACAAACAAAGACAAAGGATACACTAAAAAACAATCGAATGATCATTTAACCCAATCGGAGAAACACAAACATCCAAATAAGACCAGACAAGGTCTCCCTTGGGTCCATATGGAAATTACTATCAGCCCACTGTTGTGATTTCCACAGCTTCTAATTTCTTCTTTCAGTGACTGGAAACTAAATACACAATTTTATCCTCCTTAATTCCCATGCACTAGGAACTGGGAATTTCCAATACCACAAGCTAATCAAAGATACATTATCTGAGTGAAGGCCACCCTCCAACTCACCTGGCCTAGAAGGGTTAACCACATACATTCACTGTCCGAACTTAAGCAGGAATAATAAGGTGAAGGAGCTGGCCTTTATGGCAACCTTTCTGAGATTATGCTGCTCCTTCAAAGCACAACAGTTAAAAAAAATTTTTTTTAAAGCCATGCAAATGGAGATGAATGGTACACAGGCCACTGAGGTAATTAAAAATGTATTTCCCATCTCCTAGTAATTGAATTGTGTACAAGCTGCAAGTTAATGAGGTCATCTACCCTGGAGCACTGACAGGGAAACAGGAATAATTATCTTTCAATTTTTTCCTATGTAGCAATTAATTTTAACCATTCGCCTACAGCCCACTTCCACTCCCCTCATCCAGTCAGTCAAAGTCATTGCTAAACTGAATTGACAAGCAATTGATACGGTGGCGGCCTGGAGCTGCCGAGGCAGGCAAGGTAATCAAGGGGCTGCAGCTGTTAAGGGCTAAGCGCTTCCAGGTGAACGTCGCCTGAGATTTTGCATTCTGCCACTCGGAGGACACGGGACACACTGTGGTGCCTGACAGAACATCTGGTGCCAGGTGGGCCGGGAAGGGGCACTGCTGACTTGGGAAGGCAACAGAAGGATGGACAAGGATTGATGGATGGACAAGACTTTGAGGCAAAATGTCACTTACAAAAACTGTTCTCAAAAAAAAAAAAAAAAAAAGTTGGGGGAGGAAATGTTTAGCCACGTGGTCAAGTTGTGTTGAGTTTATGGGAATCACTGAACTTCTTGGAGATTTTGGGGCAGTTGTTAGGGTCCTGCAGGCCAATTCTTCTAGAACTTGCAGGCACGAAAAGTTTCCTCAGTCAGTTAGCTCAACAAATGCTCACCGTTGCTAGGCAACCTCATTCTAGCCCAGCACAGTACTGGGAATGGTTTTTCCATATCCACCCCTGTTGGGCCATAATGCATCACGCATTGACAGGTATCAGTCTACCTGATGTCTAGGTCAAACCTAAGGCTTGTGACCCTACCAATTCTTGTTTATCTAACAGGCACAAATGGAAAAAAGTATCATAGCAAATATCTAAACGAAGAGACTCCTGTGATGCTTAGATTCTTGGATTAACTCGAATGGACAAAGGGATTCCCAGAGAGCTAGCTTGGCATTATCTTTGGATAATGTAAGGAAACGCTAGCATTGGCGTCAATGAGCTCAGTCTATACAATATGCCCTTATTCAATATGGGCAGGTGCTATGCATCCACTGAGGGTCCATATGAACAGAACTATAGGAAAGGAGAATGTTCTAGAGCTGAGACACCTGTGTCCGCATGCCCTTGAACACCAGGAATCCAGACCCTTGGGCCTTCACACCCCAAGATTTATAACAGAAGTCCTGAGGCAAATCAGTTGTAACCCAGCTTTTATGTCTTTGGAAGCACAGAGTCACACCCCTAGTGTTCCTGATCTTCTCAATCAGTGAACATCTTGGGACTCCTCAACATCTGTAATTTCATAAACTGCTTCTATTATTCTTCTATATGTTACTTAATGATCTACCACCCCCACAATTAGGACACAAAACAATTTTGTCACCTATCTATAATTTATAATGTATTTATCAGCTCCATAATTTCATGTACCTATTCCATCAATCAATCAATCTACCCATCTATTTATCTATCTTACCGGTTCAATTTCTTTGAGAATCTTGACTAACAGAAGGCCTCCAGTCCTTACCTGTCTAGATTTGCTACACATCTAAATAGGTCTTTTAAAAATATTTTCATTAGATGTGTCTGTGTCTGTGTGTGGGTATGTGCACATAAGTGTAGGTGCCTGTGAAGTCTGGAGACATTGGATATGCATAGAACTTGAGTTACGGGTGGTTGTGAGCCCTCCTGATGTGGAGGCTAAGAATCAAACTAGGTTCCTCTAGGAGAGCAACAGGCACTGTTAACCTCAGAGCCATCTCCCAACTCTCTACTCAGCTCTTCATGCCAAGTAAGGGCTTAACACTAAGTCCTATGAGGAAAAAAATACTTAATGCTAAATAGCAGCATCAAGACTAGGTAAATGCTGCAAATTGCATAGTGCTAAACCAAACATGAACTTAGGCTCAGCCTTGATTAGCTGTCCAGATACAAGTATTGATAGAAATTCCCCTCTTCACATGCCCCTGTGTTGGCAATAACTTTGGCCATGGGGTGAATGGGGTGAAGGGGAGGACAGAGTGAGGGCACTATCGTCAAAGCCGCAAGCTCTCCTCGTTCTTTGAGGACATGTTGTCCGTCTTACCCTTCTTCTGTAGGTGTCCAGGATGGCTGACGTAACTCAGGTATCCAGAAACATCCCACTAACTCAGCCTCACTGACCATGGAGTTGCTCAGGAGGCTCAGAGTTAGCACTGGGAAGTGACACCATCAGGAAGTGTGGGCTCCTAGGAGGCTTGCTGAAAAACAGCGCATGCACACAGAGGGCATGGCAAGGCCAGGCTGAGTGCTCCCTTCTCCAGTCTCCAGTCTCCAGTCTCAGCAGGTTTTCAGGAGAGGGCCACACCGGGCAGAATAGATGGCTGGAAATCACATGTGCACAGATGCTTGCGCAAAATGGATTTCCTTTGGAGAGAGTGCCCTAATAGTTTTGCATTGCAGAGGATTGGCTTGTCCATGGCCAAATGAAAATTCTCATAGGCTCTCCATCCTGGCAACAGGCATGTGGGAGGGGGTGTCCTGGACATAGCAGAAGGAAAGGAGGTGGAGCCTCTTCTCTTCATCCCTTAGGCTTTATTTGACTCATTTCCTAATGTCTATTGTCATTTCCTCAAGGGGACTACAGAAGGGAGGACCCTTGAGTCTAGACCTAACCTGATCATTGTAGGAGTGACCCCAGAGGATTCAGGGATCTGAGGTGGAAGAGGAGTCTCCCTCAAGGTCTTCTTGGGATTAGACACAACCTTCTCTGAGAGAACTGAAATGTCCCAGGATAGGCAAGGCAAGTGAAGATTCTCTCTGCATCGGTGACACAGCTATGCAGCATCTCAAAGCAAGCGATGAGATTGCAGTCAGATCCCGGGGAAAGACTGTGACTGCACAAGTGTGCACACACATAGCACACATTAATGGGGGGGGAACATACTGACACTCTCGTGGCTCTGCAAGGTAAAGGGGCCACCAGCAGGACACTCCACCATCCCCTGCTAGAGACAAGCTGTTCTGCCTCTGTGCTGATCCCTGGAACCAGTATACAGTGAGACACAAAGAAACCTGGCTCCATTTAGGCAGCCAAACTGCCATATGAGGAAAATCCTTCCCGGACAACAGATTTCTCTGAGGAGAGTACAAAAGGATGGACAGGTGGCTTCCCATAGAAATGCGTCACCCACAACTTCATTCCCCTCTCCACGCCATGCTGCCTGGCCAGGCTTGGAAAGAAAAACTCTGGCTTCAAGTGGAGACATATTTTGAAATGCAAAAGTACCTTTGGAGTTATATGAGCATGTTTTAATTTGTTTACTAGGGATAATGAACTTTTCGTACATTTAGCTTTTAAACTTTTATATCCTTTTCTTAATTTTCCTGTGAATAACCTCCCTTCACGTCTCATCTTCTTAGGACATATTCATTTTCCAACTGATACTTTAAAGTTTTTCAGCCTGTAATTCCGTAAGATGTTGAAACTTTTTTTTTTTATGAATTTGTACTACAGCCTCAATTTTTTAATTTTTTAAAATTTATGTGTACATGTGTTTTTCTTGCATGTATGTTTGTGTACAGTGTTCTTTCCTGGTGCCTATGGAGGGGAAAAGAGCATTGAATGCCTGGAACTGGAGAAACAGATGGTTGCAATCTACCATGTGGGTGCTGGGAATTAAACCTAGGTCCCATGCAAGAGCAGCAGGTGCAACCAGTGCTCTTAAGCAATGAATCATCTTTCCAGCCCATGTACACACAAAATTTTTGATAAATAGAATTTTATTTTAAAATGAACAACTGTATTGTTGCATTCTTCCTTTATGCAATTAGAAAGGAAGTGCTGTGTTCTGGCCTGTGTCACACTAAGAAAGAAAATGCCCATGTTCTTTTCCTTTTTTTTCTTTACAATTTTTTATTAAATATTTTTACATGTACATTTATATTATTACACATATATACAATAGCCTACTTACAGCAATAAAAACCACAAAACAATCAAGAATTATATAAATGTTACATTCATAGTGTTTTTGGCTATTTGCATTTGGCAACCTTGAAGAAAACATCTTTCCTATCTTGGTGCATCTAAAATTCTGAATGTAAATCAATATCTATCATATCTCATCATTATCAACTTAAAACATCTATCTAGACCTAAAAATATATTAACCCCTTGCTTGAGCATTTTAATTCAATAAATAAATAAGTTTCTTGCTGGAAGGGAGGTAGACGATGGTGGTGGCCACATGACGAATAAGCTGCTACTTATTAAGCAGAATAGTAATGGTAGCTTCAATTTACTAAGTACCCAGTACCTTCCAAACTGTGATTTCCATGCCTTCTCTAACTTGATCTTCCCAAGAGCCCTCGGGGCTGCTAGTTTGTGCATGTCCCCATTTTTAGAGGAAATGGAGGCTCAAAAAATGTTCTTATTCACTTCCCAAAGGCTAGGCAGCTAGCAAGCATGCCAGTGGGGGCTTAAACTGAGTCTACTTTATTCCAAGCCTGTGGTGGATCTCTTCTCCCCACCC
This sequence comes from Acomys percivali, assembly GCA_907169655.1. NCBI lineage: Eukaryota > Metazoa > Chordata > Mammalia > Rodentia > Muridae > Acomys > Acomys percivali. The sequence goes on from OU015742.1 coordinate 42,339,004, forward strand.
CACTCATCACTTCGTGTGTGTGTGTGTGTGTGTGTGTGTGTGTGTGAGAGAGAGAGAGAGAGAGAGA
>OU015742.1:42339080-42354660 GCA_907169655.1 Acomys percivali
CACACACACACACACACACACACACACACACACACACACACACACGATAATTCTTTAAAATTGTCATGGGACTAAATTTAGAAAATAGGAGAAGTAAGATTAAGCTTACTTCCTTGATTTCCAACTAAGTAGTCCTTACTTTCTGTGATTCCTAGATGCCCTTCTTTGGGTCCAGAAAAAAACCAGTGGTATCAGTGGGTAACGGGAACAAAAGAACCCAGGAGAATCCTCGAGGCGGGAGAGGCTAGCAGAGATACCCCCAGGATAATCTTCTCCTGGGATGAACCCTATTTACTTTGACTTATAGCAGCATCTTCAAAGGGTTCCTGAGTGCAAAAACATTGCATTCACTAGGAGGAATGAAAATAATTACTTTTCATCTTTTAAAAAAAAAGTCACAAAAATTAGGGGATGCCCAAGAAGTACTGAAGGAAGCCAAGAGTGAAGTGGGGGTGGGAACCAGTCTGCCAGACCAGTGTGGACCTTTTTAGCCACCGCAAGGAGGACAGCCCGCCGCTGAGCTCCATGATTAAAGCAGCTGCAAATTAGTTTCAGCAAAGGTCTTTCCCCTCAAATTGAAAAGCCCCGTGTAATGGAATTTCATAGACGCTGCTTGGGAAATGACTTCATACCTCACTCTGGTGAGAGCTGGAAAGCAGCACACGCCATGAATCCTAAGAGGCTAAAGCATTCCTGGGGCTCAGCCACCTGATTTATACATCTCAACACAGAGACACCATAGTCACTGCCCCGTGAACAGTGTCTTCTCTTCCTCCAACCTGGGATATTTACCTGCAATCTGCTCTGTCCTGCAGCTACTCCCTGGGGTTACCAGCTGCAAACTGATGTCCTCCAAGAAGGGGGACACTCACTGGTGGAAAGAGGAAATCAACTCTCAATATTTAGGAGGCCACTGAACTAGCTCACAAGACTTAGGAAGCTTAGAACTTGAAAACCTCCAATAGGTTATACAAGAGGTTGCAATTGCCAGGGCAGAGATGCTTCCCAGGGGCACAACCTGAAGTTGTGCTGGGAGTTCCAGGGATGCAGCTTCTGAGAGTCACCACCCAGATGGGCTTTTCAGTGATGCAGTTGTCTTTGGGTCGGTCACCCATGCTCCTGTGAGTTACAGCAATGACCTCATTGGTTTGCGAAGTTAGAGTTGGATGCATTCATTTCTTTGGCCAGTAGTTGGCGCTGTGTGTGTGTTTGTGTGTGTGTGTGTGTGTGTGTGTGTGTGTGTGTGTGTGTGTGTGTGTGTGTGCTGAAACTGATATTTCTTTATGTCTGCCCAGGATGTTCTACAACACTCAAGTACCCAGATTTTTATTAAGAACTCTAAAGTTCCAGACCCGAGCAAGATTTCCAGTAGAAATGGCAAACGCCAAATGATGGAGCTGTGCTGCATGCCACATCGTTTTCACTGAGCGCCCTAGAGTTCTCAGGCCTCTCTCCGACACAGTGGGAACCACATTTCCAATAGTTGGCAGATCTAGGATAAATCAGTGGAGAGCCTGATTGACTACCATTTTTCTAGATGACAAAAACTCATTCATGGTTGCCAGAAACAACGTATTAGCACCTACTATGAACCAAGCACTACACAACACGTGTGGCTACTGGTTATGCTCAGAGTTTACTTATAGACAAATCACGGAACTTAACATATGAATTTAGCTAACACAAGGAACTTGAAAATAAAGTCTGCCTTTTACTCACTCATGAGGCCTCAGGACATGCAGAAAGGAATTAGATATGGTTGGTACATGTGGAAGACATCTTTGACATAAGAACTGAGAGATGCAGGACACAGGAAGCAATACGCTGGAAACAGAGGGCACAACATGGACAAAATCCTGCAGGACCAGGGTGTATGGTGTAGATAGATCATGAACAAGGTCCAGACAAAGGAAGCTTCATAATCCAGGAGACATGAAATGAGCCACTCCTTGCAAAGCTTCATAGGGGGAGCAAAGGAATTAAGTCCTTATACATAAATTACATGCCATGAAAACGTGTGGTGGGGAGGAGGTGACTGAACAACAGCCCTCCAGCTGCATAATGGAGGCCGTGTTGGAGCTGTTTTCCAAACACTTTTTCTTTCTTTCTTTTTCTTTCTTTTTTTCTTTTTTAAAGCAAGCCAAGTGTTGAGAACAGTGCCTGCCCCACAGCCCAGAATTGTAGAGTCAATGATGTAATCACATCGGGCATTTAGGTAACCAATCTCCTCCACTAAAGCTTTCCTTCCTACACTATTGCACAGTAACAGTTCAAATTTTTAAGAGGGATGTCCCCAGAGGAGTACACCCTAGGATCCGTCTGCCAAACAGCCCAGCAACTCAAACCACAGCACTAACAATATTTACCAGTTCCAGTCATGGGGTTGTCAGCACACACCTGACTTCCCCCTATCTAACATCTGCCTATGATAGACGTTTAAGTATGGGCTTTAAAAAAAATCACATGATTTAATATCAAGTCACTATGGACATTAGTGACTATGTATTGATAAGGAGGATGAGGGCTGGTCACTCAAGGACAGTCTAGGAAAAGGTCTCACATTTTGTGGCAATTTATTCACTTAAAAGGCCATTGTGCTCATTTTGTTAAATTATTTGACATTTGTTAATCAGTCTATATTGTCCCAAGAATGTAATGCAAATTTTTAAACTGTTATCAATGTTTTCTCTATGCCATCCACTCTATGCTGCTCAGGTATGGCCCACCTCCTACTTTGACCACAACTTTAAACATGCAACGCATCCTTAATTACACTCCGGGAAGAGCTGCACATCAACTACCAATATCCTTGGATCACATCAGCATGAACCAGCGGATACCAGAAGAGAGTGTCAGATTCCCCTGGAGCTGGAGCTACAGGCAGTTGTCAGCTTCCCAGCTGGGTGCTGGGAAGTGAGCTTGGTTCTTCTGCAAGAGCAGCATGCAATCTTAACCATTGCCATCTCTCCAGCCCCATGGATTACGTTCTTCAGCTGCATGTCAAGACTTTGACCAAACTGAAGGCAGGACACATGTGCCTTCAATGCAAGGGTGAAGGAAGATGGTAAAATAAAAAGCCAGGGCCAGTTGGTCATGCAAGGTAGCAGCCAGCAGTGCAAAGTCATATCAGGTAAAGGGAAGAGTCACATCTAGGGTTCCTGTGCGACCTAGCTTGTCCTTGTGTGAGACTGAGCTACCTGATCAGCACACAGATTCCCTTTCTCTTTCCCTTTGGGGACACAATTCCCCAGATATCTTTTCACTTAGAGGAGGCCTTGAGAGTTCTGCCCAGCAGAGGGTAGCTAGGAATGTGGGTGTCGTTTCTCTGTCAGGTCCTCCTTGAAGTCTCTCCTATCTCCTATCTCCCTGTGAAGGTTGTTGATTTCAAGACATTTAGGGCAATGGATGCTCCTGCTGTATGCCATGAGGTCCTGGGGGAGATGGTTTTTAAAAGTCCAGAAAGCTTTAGGTAGTGCGAGGGTCCCTGTGTCCTCTTAGCAACTCACATGGGTGCCTCTGGGAAAAACATCTTAGCAGGTCAGCTCAAGAGCACAACTGGGGTCTCACACCTGTCCCGTTAGGATGGGGAAAGACCCGGGAGCAGCAGCCCAAGGCGCACTTGCCCTTTTTTGTGTGTGACAGGGACTAGCTCGCAATAATCAGCAAGGTCCTTTTCATGTGTGCTCTGGTCTTGCTGTGAATAATAAGATGATTGGTTGTGTATATCCTTTTTATGGATGTTCATTATATCACCCTAACATAAAGTAATTTAATTTCAGTGGGATAATTAGAGTCTCTCTAATCTAACTGATAGTCTGACTGAAATGAGATTCTCAGAGGGAGATTTGTGTATCCGGAGTCTGGTGACCTCCGGCCCCAATTTTCGCACAATGTATTAATCTGACAGCCCGACTTCCCGGGCATACTCTATCTGTGGATTCCACAGTCTGTGGTTTAGAACACACCCGCCAATTGGATTACTTTATATATAATGAGATTTTCCTGGGCTCGGGGAGGCAGATCATAATATTTTAACTGAGACCGTCACACCAGCTGGTACCTATATGTTAACTCAGTCCCTGAGACACAAATGCACTGATGAGGAAGTGTTTTTCTATAGGGGGTATTGGAGATACTGCTTAGCAGGAGACATAAAGATGGTGCCTTGTGACGTGCCATCCTGTCTGCAAGATCCCAAAGACACCTTATCTTGGCTGAGGGCCACAGGAAAATAGCCTGGCTCTCACTTACTCCCATGATGTGTGGGGGTCACTTAAAGAATTTGCTCACCAAGCATGGGGAAAATAAGTCCTGTGTCTGCTTCCTAGTCTTCAAAAGGTCCCCAGTGGATGACTTGATTCATGTCTGTCCCCAGCCAGTCTTTTAGGCCAGTCACCTGAGATAGGGCCCTGGCTCTATGGGAACTTGCAGATGAAAACACGTCCCACCACTCATCTGTCAGGTGAGCACAGGCAGCAGGTAGTGGTCAGGCACCAAAGTTGGCTTCCAGGCTCCTTACATTCTTCTGGTTATATTACTCAAAACTCCACCATGCATTTCCTTTATGTTTCTACTAGAATCTAAAGTAAAAGGGGGAAACATCTATTTCATTGGAAGAACTAAAATGTTTTCTTTCACGAGATGAGACTCCTGAGGCTCCTCTGGTTCCCCTTGGATTCTTCATTGTTTGAAGGCCCAGAGATCAATTCCCATACTCCATTACAAAATCAGCATTGAGTGAGCGTCTTCTGATACGTCCCTTATTTTCTACTTTCTTGGTTTCCTAGTTCTAATAAAAATGTGTTTAAATGGGTTATATTTGGTAAGCAATTCTAAGTTTAAATTGGAACAAGTATATTTTTTTTAAGTACAAGCATGAACTATAGACGCCTCTTTAGTGGGGATGGGTTACTCAGTACATATCATTAACTGGCATTTAAGCATGACACGTTGGCCCTTTTCTAAGCAGGTCAAGAGAAGTTATATTAGCAGCATCATTTTATAATGTGTGTGTGTTCATGTATGTGTATGTTAAAGTGTATGCCTGTCTGTATGTGAGTGTACCTATGTGTAAAGATCAGAGGTTGATAGTGAGCATCTTCCTCCACCTCTCTCCACCGTAGGCACAGCCCCTCACTGAACCTGGAGCTCCTTGGTTCAATCCCCAGCAATCCTCATGGCTCTGCCTCAGCAACACTGGAAGAACAGGTATGTGCCTGTGGTCCACCTCTCCAGTTATCCCACCACTGAGTGACACCCAGCCCACTCTGCTTGGCCTGACTGTCATCAGCACATTGCCTTAGAGGCAGAGACAATTCTTTGCCCCCAGCCCTTGGCATCTCTCTCCCAGCCTGATGGGAGGGGCTTACAGATTGCTTGGAGATTCTCACACCCTCACCCTCTTGAGGCACAAATCCTCTTTGATGGATAGTGGCTGAAAAATCAGAGGAGAAACGAAAAGAATGTTTCAGGAGGCATTCTTGGCCAGGGAGGCCTTCTCCAGGCTATTTAGGGACCCCCCCCAGGGGACACCCCATTTCTTGCTTGTACTCTGGATCGGCTCACTCATGTCAGGTTGACTCTCATACCTGTGCCCTGCCTCTCAGAGGTCCTCACCACTGATCCATAACAAACCACCTACAAGAGGGATCTAGCCTCATCTCTGCTGGGGGTAGAGGCCAACATCAGGGCTAAGACACTGTGATTCCAAGCCAGAGAGGCTCAGATTTAGGATGAGATGCCACAGGAATAATGGCCAAGATGCATAAGAATTCGTTAAAAATTCACGCTGAATTAGCTGAAGCATGGACTTAAACTAGAAAGGGAATGTGAGTGCACAGATAAACTAGAGGTGGGGAGTGACAAGAGAAAGCTGGGTGGACGTGCTCAAACTTGCTTGTTGAAATGGGTTCTGAGAGACTTAGTTTCTGTTTGAAAGATAAAAGTAGTGTGTGGATCCTTGATCTAGGGTCCTGTGCAAAGTCCTCTTTGAGGAACGGCAGCTGAGAGATCACACAAGGATAGGGTGAGCCACAACCCTGAAGATCAGGAGCAAGAATATGTCAGTAGTAGGAATAATTTAAGGAAGGCTGTGGCTCTCATGGGACTGTACAGCACTCCCTATTGCAGGCAAGAAAGGGACGATGAAGGAAGAGGTAAAAACATGAGGTGGCAGCAGGCATTCCTGTTGGGTCTGTGTTTTCCCTAGTTTCATTTTTGTTGCTGTAGTGAAACATCCCTGACCAAAAAGCAACATGGAGGATAAAGGGTTTATTTCCGCTCCCAGTTCCAGGTGGTGGCCCATCACTGCAAGAGAGGAGCCACAGGAAGGAACTTGAAGCAACCAGTCGGTCAGAGCAGAGCGCAGTGAATCCATGTGTGCTCACTTGCTTTCTCCTTCCTCATACCATTCAAGGCCCCCTGCCTAGGGAATGGTGCTACCCATCATGGGCTGGGCTGTCTCACATCCATTGACACACAAGCCAATGCCCACATCCATGCCTAATGGCCAATCCGATCTAGACAATTCTTTCCCCAAGCGATTCTAAGTTGTGCCAAGTTGGCGATTAGAAATTAACCACCGCACAGCTGTGTGCTTTTATTCCTGCCTAAGAACCAAAAATGGTATAACAAAGAGAATCAGTAGAGCAAGCCACCTATCTTCCAGCAAAAGGACTGGGTTCGCCATGCTCTTTTTCTTCTCAGGAACCATGGAAACGCCCTGCTACCAAAGCCATCTGCTTCACTGGTGGGCATTCAGTGACGGACCCCAAGCCCATGCCATCCCTCTGTCTCCTTCAGTTGTCCTTGTCTTCTCCTGTTCTCAAATTGACTCATTCCCAGATGAGTTGTCACTGGTAGGACCCTGACTTTCCCCCAAAGCTTGCTTCCTGGTTCCCTGGTATGACAATCTAGTCACCTGGCAGCATAGTCAGGCTAACCTCAGGATTTCCCAGGCCAGCAAGAGCCCCTTGCATGCATTCACGCCGAGGACAGCACTCTGGCACCCGTCACTGGGCAGGTTGGTTTCTCCAGGGTAGCTTTCTTGTTTTCTGCATAGGATGCCATGTGAATGGCTTTTGAACATAATACCAAAGCTGCAGATTCCGTCTCAGGGAACTGCTCCCTCCTGGTGCTCTCTAAAGACTACTCCAAAAGGTAGGGAATATAATCCAGTGAGAATATGATAACTAACCCATTTTTTCACCACTATAATGAAATAGTCAAGCCTGGGTAACATTATAAGGAAAATAGTTTCATTGAGCTCACAGTTCTGGGGAGTCAAGGTCATGGCATTATGACGTCATCTGCTCTGGTGATGACATCATGATGCTTGGCACCATGATAAACTGGGTCATATGCAGAAGAAGTCACATGCCAAGACGGGAAATAGAAGAATATGTCAGACCCATCCTCTTAAATGTCCCTTTAAGATCAAACAGATGAACCTTTGGGGGACAAATCACAGTCTAGATGATGGCAGTTACTTAATAGTCTCCACTGATCGCTCACTGCATCTGCAGCCACAGCAGAGGGACCTTCACACAGTGTTCCAGTTAGACTTCATGTCTATCCACTCATCTCCCTGGTGAAAGGCTCAGACGATCTGCTTGTCTGAGCATCCCTAGCCTTCCACACACATCTGTCATGTTGTCACAGGACAATAAGCCACTTAATTCCCTTGGGTCAAAAAGCATGTTAGGATGTAGTCTCAGATCTGGTTCATCACCACAAACACCGGTGATCACCAGTGAAGGTCTCACTCTTTTTGGCTCTTTTAAGCAAACAAGGAAACTGAGGCAGAGAAAGAATACCTACCCTGAGCCACAAAACTAACAAAAGAGCAGGGAGCAGATGGCCCGTCTGATACCAGCCGTGCTCTCTAGTTGTTAAGCAGTGCTGCTCCCTGTGGGCAAAATAAAACAGATTTTTCCTTCCTTTGTTTACATTCTGCCACACAGTAAAATAAAATGTAGACATAATTATCCATGCACCACACTAGGAAAAATACAAAGCAAACAGATCTGGATTAGATGGACAACAGGGTTACCTATTTACTCTCCTTCCCAGAAGCCAGATTGGAGAAAGTAAGGAGAGGCCTAAAGTAACGCAATACAGTGGAGGGGGAAGCTGCGGCTTGGAGAATGGAGCCGATGCAGGAGCACAGCCAAGGAAGACAGACACGTGACCCTTCTGGTGACTAAAGAACACGCTCCACTACTGGGTGGAGTATGTAAAGGGAGCCACAAGAAGTAAGGCCACCTTGTGTCACTGGCCTGTCATCACCCTGCCTGGTCCCAGCCTCAGACCCATTTCTCCACACTCTGCATTTACTCTGGGAGCCCCAGAACCTCACAGCTCCCTCCCTAGCTGGCTTCTGGCTTGGTTTCATGGGAGGCAGTCCCATATATTTAGAGGCATGAGGAAGGGAAGAAAAGAGTTATCCTCCTTCAAGGACTCTTCCTTCTTTGCGCTCTGTGGGCCACCCGTCAGCCACAGGCCTTGCAGCAGCTCAGAGCAGTTTTCTTTATCCCGCCCAGACTGAACCTTTAACATCTTTGCCTTGTCCTCGGTGTACCAGCATTTCAGTGCCACCTGGGCTGCCACTCTCCATGCTCCAGGCCACTCTGGCCATAGATGCAAGAACGCCACAGATCCTACTCTCTGTACAACACTGCCATCTCCCTCTTAGTTTTTTAACTTATTCCAACACCTGTGTCACCAGATCGACATGTTAAGAGGATTGTGTTTTCCTGCCTGGGCCTTAATTGACGCATTTCATATGTCCTATCCACAGCTGTTAGAAAAGATGCTTCAGGATTTCCTGACTTCTCTTGACCACCCATGTTGTCTAACTTTGGACACACTTCCCTAGCATCCGCCCCAATCATCTCTGCACTTTGTGGACATCCATGGGGAACTATACAAAAAATTTTAAGCTGAGCTGAAAATCCTGAGGCTGAGGCCACACAGCTATTGACAAAGGTGTGTCTGACTTGAAGGTGAGGCACCTCTATAGTAGCCAACACTCCCCCATACTCCTCTCCTGCACTCATTTCCATGCAGAGGCCTGTTCTGGGCTCTTTCACTGTTTTTCTCTTTTCTTGCCCCTTATTCTCCATTTTTTTCCTTCCTCTTCCCCAGTTCCCCCTCTCTCCCTCATAAGACAAGATGTCTGCCCACTTTTTAAAAAAAGATCCTATTCTTGACTTTTTTTTTTTGTTTTTTTTTTTTTTGTTTTTCGAGACAGGGTTTCTCTGTGTAGCCTTGACTGTCCTGGGCTCACTTTGTAGTCCAGGCTGGCCTCGAACTCACAGCGATCCGCCTGCCTCTGCCTCCGGAGTGCTGGGATTAAAGGCGTGCACCACCACGCCCGGCTCCTATTCTTGACCTTAAAAGACTGTTTTTATATGATCTCACACCTGGCTAGTGGTCGAGCTTCATCTCAGCAATGAGAGTCTATCCCTGCTTTGGCTAAAGATGATCGATTTACCTTAAATACTTTGTAAGAGTGGGATCCAGGAGATGCTTCAGTCAGTAAAGTACCTGATGAAAAAGCATGAGGACCTGAGTTCACATCCCCCGCCCCAGCATCCGTGTAAAAACCTGCACTCATGCATGCACCAGCACACACATCATTTTATAAGGCATCTCAGGACTTTCTCAGGGTGCAGTGGACTGTCAGGTGCAACATGGACAGGATATGAAGGGGGAACCAAGAGAAGAGGGTGACACACCTTTATTTTTCAGGGCAAGACCGCCAATGAGAGGAAAGAGAGTGCTAACAGGCAAGGCACCAAGCCTGACAGCAGCTTGCCTTCTCTTCTAGCATTCTGCAGATGGTGGGCGCTATGCATTGTGCAGATGGTGGGCGCTATGCATTCTGCAGATGGTGAGTGCTATGCATTCTGCAGATGGTGAGTGCCATGCATTCTGCAGATGGTGAGTGCTATGCATTCTGTAGATGGTAAGTGCTATGCATTCTGCAGATGGTGAGCGCTATGCATTCTGCAGCTGATGAGTGCTATGCATTCTGCAGATGGTGAGCACTATGCACTCTGAAGATGGTAAGCACTATGCATTCTGCAGATGGTGAGCACTAGGCATTCTGAAGATGGTGAGCACTATGCATGCATGGGGCTACGCACGCTCATGGGCTTATCAGCAACACCCTTGCCTGAAACATTCCTTCACTCCTTACTCCAAGAGAGGGGGTTCAGGCAGTTGTGGAGGATATGTCTGGAAGAGGAAGAAAGATGGCGGCACAGGCCATAGTTTTCCCTGAGTTCCCATGGCTTTGACACATGGAAAGGGTTAAGTCACCCTCGAACAGTTTATCGCTCATCAATTGTAATTAAATATGTTTATATTAAATTATGTTTTGTAATTAATGTAAAATCCTTTAGCCTATGCCGTTATTAGAACCAGATGCTGAAGTACCAACAATATTTCAACATGACTGTACTGCCTCACCAGCTGTCTGACTGTAATTACTTTAATCTCAGCTTGTTATCTAATTATCACCTTTGTAAAGGGAAAAGTACTCTCTAATGCTTCCTGATTGTTTCGGATGATGATGAAGAGCAGGGAACAGCTGTCAGAGATCTGGCTTTGCTTATCACAGTGGAGGAACTTATCCCTAAGTGTATTCTGGGCCAAACTGTGGAGGAAGACGTGCCAGGCGAGAACTGAGGACTGGCCAGCAAGAGGAGACAGGTGGTGTGTCGGTTACGTGTACAATCCTGTGGATGAACTGTGAGGTGACACCTGCCTCCCCCTAGCAATGCCCAGGGGACAGGGATCTCAGTCGTTAGAGACTCAGTACCTTGTTGGCAGTGGCCTTACTGTCCCGAGGATTGCACAGAGTAAACATGGGAAGCTGCCTGCAATGTAGCATTTGACAGTAGGCATGTGCTTGGTAAATGTCAACTGCTCACCCTAAAAATCAGCCACTTGTCAGTCTTGGCTGCGGAGATGTCTCAGCAGATAAAGTGCAAGGATGAGCAGAAGGAGCTCAGTTCCTAAAAAGCCCAGCAAGGCTGTTAGCATTGGTAACCTCAAGGCTGCATGGCAGAGACAGAAGGATCCCTGGGGGCTTCCCGACCAGACAATCCAACCATCTGTGAGCGCCAGGTTCAGCGAGAGACCTTGTCTGGAAAGATAAGATGGAGAGTGATGGGAAAGACACATGAGGTTGACCTCTGACCTCCAGACATGTGCACAGGCATACACATGTATGTACACACATACACGTACACACACACACACACACAGTGTGGCACATACAATTTATACTAGGAAAGCGAGTTTGTCAGGGGTGGGACGGTGGCTCGGTTAAGTACATGCCAAGCAAGCATGAGGACGAAAGTTCAGGTCCCCAGCACCCATGTAAAAAAGCACGGCATGGTGGCACACACCTGCAATCCCAGAATGAGGAAAGCAGACCCAGGACGCCTGGGGCTAGCTGGTTAAATTGCCCAGAGAGACTGATGAGTTCTAGGTTCACTGGGAGACCCCATTTCAAAGAGCAAGGTGGGGAGTGACTGAGGAAGATGCCTAACACGATAAATGAAAGTTGTTCTGTGTTCCCTCTTACAGAGAGAAGAAACCTGAGTCTCCGAACATGGAAATCTGCAATCTGAGTAGAAGCCTTAGAGCAGGTAGGCAGATGGAGCTCCTCTGCAAAGGAGGAAGGAGTCAGGATGGAAAGTAGCAGCTCAGCACTTGCTGGTCTAAAATTTCTCTCCAGGTCATTCAGTTAAAAACTTCTGTAATCAAAAGAGAAAAGTAAAACGAAAACTCAAGGTGGAAGAAAAGATTACAAATTACACACACACACACACATACACATACACACACACATATATATATATATATATATATATATATATATATATATATAGACACAGACATATCCAGAATACATAAATAATTGTTATAACTCAACAATAACAACAATAAAAACCTAACTAAAGGAAGCAAAAGATGTAAGCAGACATTTTCCCAAGGAAGGTCTGCCAAAGCCAGACAGGAAGTTTCTTGGTATCATTAGTCACCAGGAAAACGGGATCCGAATGGAAACGTGACACCAATTCACGTACAATAGAATGACTGCAGTTTTAAAAACTTGCAATAACAATTGTTGGTGATGAGGTAGAGAAACTGGAACCTCCATGCCCCGCTCATAGGAAAGCAAATACATATACTATGGGACACACAGTTCAAGCTCCTGAAATCATTACACAGAGATGCCATACCACCTAGAAATTCCACTTTAAGCATGTACCCCCCCCCCAAAAAAATGAGAAATGCCTGCACACAAAAGAATTCACACAAAAATGTTCATAGCAACATTGTTCATTACAGCCCCCAAGTGTGGACAACTCTAAATAATGTGGCATACCACATGTCATAGTATTCAGGAACGAAGTACTGGGAGAGGCTGTAAACACCATGTCAAAAACACACATGCAATGCCACTCACGTGCAAGGTCCAAGAGAGGCTGATCCAGAAAGATGGCAAGCGGATTAATGGCTGCCAGAAGTGAGACTGCTAACAGGCATAGGGCTTCTTCAGGGGAGTGATGGGAATATTCCAGAATTTGATAATCATTCTAGTTACACATTGTAAATATACTAAAACTCACTGGACTGTTCATATTTTGAAATGATTAAAATGGAGGCCTGGAGAGATGACATGGAAGTTATGAAAACACATTGCTATTACAGAAGACCTGAGTTGGATTCCCAACCCTCACAACAGCCTGTAAATCCAGCTCCAGGGGACCTGATGCCCTCTACTGGCCTCCACTGGCATTGCACTCACATACACATACCACCACATATACATATACATTAAATAAAAGATACAGATCTTTAAGTGGTTGAAAGGCTTTCATTGTCATGTAAATTTTACCTACTTTTTTTTTTTAAGGCTGCCAACATTTGTGGCTGGAGTTCAGTCATACCAGAAATCCTGGGAGTCTCAAAGTCCTGTGCATCTCAAAGTTACCTCAGTCCCACAAAGGCTGATTTTAGAAAGGGTCAGTTCATGAGAACCTGTCTGCCTATAGAAAATAGTTCTGTGAGCCAAATAAAGATTTGAGGCAAAGAAATGCTGGTTCTGTGTTCCCGTGTGCCTCCCAAGGACACAAGCCAGGAGGCTCAGGCTATACACTGATGTTTTTGCTACTCTGTCACAGTGAGAGTAAATGAGAAACAGAGTAAGATACATCATGGTGCCAGGCATAGAGAAAGCTCTCAATAAATGTGAGTTATGTGCATAGAAGACTCAATAAGGTTTAACAATTTTATTAAAACTGTATACCTCACTGCAAGACGAAGATAGACTTCATGCAGCTCTCTCTGTAGGACACAGTCTATCCAATAGACAATTAAATTAACCCAAAATCTACTAACCACTCTTGCAAGCATGCTGATCAGATGGCAATCAAGTCATCAAGGCATCCAGAGGATATAATAAACAACTTTACATCTCTCCTCCCCGCTACCAAGTATCCTCTGTGGGGAAGGCAGCTGCTTTTCTCACAAAAAAGCCTTGAGGGTGGATGTTAATATCTGCTCAAGTTGCCCAGCATCCGAACATCATGTGGTTTGTTATGTAGGTGTTTATTTGAGCTTCAAATAAACACATTTACTGACAAGTTAGTGCAAAGGACCAAGATATGTGAACACCTGAGGCCCTGGGAGAGACATATTACTCACCCACATGTCTAACCTTCTGTTCTCCTTTGAAGAGCCCAGTATCCAGGCTGCTCCACAAAAGAGGTATGTAGCAGAGAAAAACTCTACTCCATGCCCCAAGCGAGGGTGTACAGCAAGGTCAAAGTGAGACTCGTGCCTACCTGATCAGGTAGTGGTTGATAATTGTGTCGAAGTAGCTGTAGTACACAGTATTGTTCACATGGCCATACTGGTCATTGTCCTGCCACCTGGTCTGGATGGGCAAGAAGTATCCGTAGGCCTCCAGTTGCCGATGGTGATCCTCGGCTCTCCGATTGGTTGATGGCGTAGATAAGGAACAGGCGGTATTTCTAGGAAGTAGCCTCCATGCCCAAGGAATCATAGTGCTTGCTGCTTCAGAATTCCTTCTAGGGAAAAGCAACCATGGATATGAATGTCTGCAAGACATCTCATCTTCTAAAAACAACATTGCATACAATTTGACCACTGGTTTCCAAAAGACTGTAGATTTCTTTCCCAGGAAATGAGGCTTCCAAGATAAGCAAGTCTTCATCATAAACTCTACGAACTTCCTGAAAGGACCCTTAGTGATAGTGAGATGGCTCAGTAGGTAGATGTGCTTGATGCTGAGTTTGTTCCCCTGGATCCACATGGTAGAAGAAGAGCATAAAAACGGATTCCCTCAAAGTTGTCCTCTGACATGCAGACATGCAGTGTAGCGTGCACGCGCGCGCACACACACGCACACACACACACACACACACACACACACGAACATAATTATTTTAAAGAAAGAACTCTTCTTTTTTCATGTCATACAGAAACAGACAATGGGTTTTTCTGAGTTTTAAACAAAGAGATTTTAAGTGTGTTTGTATAGATTCTTTTGTTCTACAAAGTATTTTCTAATCTAATGAAATCTATGAAGTACTCAAGAGTATAAAAACACAGCTCAGGTCATCCATATAAACTGAAATGTTCGCCAAAAAAAAAAAATATTATCAAGAGAGTCTGACGACTGTAAGATTTTTTAAGCACAATAAATTTTTGAACAAGTTATATCTTACAGAAAAAAATTCAATACACTTTTACAAAAGGAAAATGCAACAATACCCATCATTAGCAAACATTTCCAGGTATGCTATTGCAGTCTTGTAGATCTGGGTGTACATTTTAAAGTGGGATTCTACTGTATGTGTTGTTTTGAGCTCTTTACTGAACAATAGACCTAATGTGTTTACATATTCATCTGCCTCTGTGGCAGCATTAAATTCCATTATATCTCATTGCATTGATGCACCAGAATTTATCACATCCCACATTGATGCATATTTAGTGTTTTGATTCCAGTTTGGGTCATGAGATGAAAATCTTTCCAAATAAATCTTTATATACGTATTCACCATTATTTCCTTAGGATAAATTCCTTGAAGCAAAATTGCTGGGCCAAAGGACAAATGAATTGTTAAGGATTTTGATATAAATTAATACCCTCTGGAAAGACGGTACCAATTTGTCCCCTCCCTAGCAATGCATGAGCAAGCCAATTTCCCTGTCAATTGTAAAATGCTTTGTCAATTTGGCTGTGTTCTCTCATTTCCATATAAATTTAATGAAATGTGCTAAGTGGAAAGATGACTGCTACTACCAGCAATGATGGAGTAATTCGGATCAGAATAACCTTCTGTGTATGTGAGAAGATGCCACAGAAGAGCTGCTGGAAGCTATTAAGAAATGATCAAGGTGGGCTATACAGACCACAGCCTAGGGACAGGGTGACACACCCAAGTAAGGTACTCATTACCACTGATTGTTCTGTCAGGTTCTAACAATAGCTGAGGACATATTAGCAAGCTAGAAGTGTGTGTGTGTGTGT
>OU015742.1:42357911-42369260 GCA_907169655.1 Acomys percivali
AGAGAGAGAGAGAGAGAGAGAGAGAGAGAGAGAGAGAGAGAGAGAGGGAGGGAGAGATCTTAGAGACAGTCTCATGAACCCCAGATGTACTAAGTATAGACACAGAAGCTGACCAGCAGCACCTAGTATCCACATTTTAATTTCTAAGTACCATTATCTCCCATAAGAACCAGAAGCTTTAAAGAAAGGACTGATTCTAGTGTTAGAGCAGAGAAAGTAAGAGATGATCATGAAACACTGTTGAACCAAAGCAGTCAGAAATGCTCAAAGAACACTGGGACATCACCAACGCTCACAGGAGCTCTGTGGAGCTCCTAATGGCTCAAATCTGGACCACATAAGTATCAAGTACAATGTAAAAAGACCTTCAGAGCAATAACAGGAAGACTTACCCAATGAGAACAGAAGACAAGACAAAAGAACAGCATCTTCCAAGTAAATGGTTGAAAAATTAGAATTCTACACACATGGAACACACTTCCCCGCCATCCAATGTAGTTACTTAAAAATAATATCAACACTAAAATGGCCATCTCCTGTAACCAGAAAAGATTTCCAATGGAAGGACTGGGACACCAACCCAGCCAAAAGCTCTTCAACCCACAATTTGTTCTGCCTACAAGATGTGCAGGGGTAAAGCAGAAATTGAGAGAATGGCCAACCAATGACTGGCCCAGCTTGAGACACATACCATGAGGGGGGGAGGGAAGGAGGGAGGGAGAGAGAGAAAGAGAGAGAGAGAGAGAGAGAGAGAGAGAGAGAGAGAGAGAGAGAGAGAGAGAGAGACCGCCCCCGACACTATTACTGATATTCTGCTATGCTTGCAGACAGGAACCTAGCATAACTGTCTTCTAAGAGGCTTCATCCAGAAGCTGATGGAAACAGATGCAGAGATCCACAGTCAAACATGGAACTTGGGGAATCTTGTGAAAGAGGGGGAGGAAGAATTGAAGGAGCCAGAGAGGACAGGGACATAACAAGAGAAAAGCTACAGACTCAACTCACCTGGACCAATAGGGATCCACAGAGGCCAAGTCACCAAACAGAGCATTCATGGGATGGACCTAGGCACTCTGCACATATGTAACAGTGTGTGGCTTGGTCTTCAGGACTCCTAACAGCAGGAACAGGGGCCGTCTTGCCTAGTCACAATAGGAAAAGATGTACCTAGTCTTACTGCAACCTGACATGCCAAGGTGGGTTGACAGCCACAAGGAGGCCTCTCCTTTTCTGAGGATAAAGGGAGATGGCAGGGGGAGGGGAGGGAGGAGGGAAAACTTTGATAGGGATGTAAAGTAAATTAATTAATTTAAAAAACCATTAGCACCCTCATTAGTATATTGAAACCTGCCTAAGAATGTCTAAAACCAAATTCATCAGATACATGGGAATAAATCTAAGGATCCATGTGTGTCCTAATGTGCTCAGTTGGATTGATGAAACGCTGACAAAAAAACAAATTAGCTTACATTTCCAGATCACACTCCACCACTGAGTAGGGCAAAGGGGCTCAGGGGCTCAAGTTTCTCTCAAGGACCATGCAAGGACCAAAAGCATAAACTACAGAGGAATGCTGTTTACTGGCTCGTTCCTCTGACTTCATCCGAGGCCATCTGCACAAAGATGGTGTCACTCACGGGTGGGCTGGGCTCTCTCACATCAATCATCAGTGAAGACAATTCTCCAGAAACATGCTCACAGGCTATCACAAGCTACCTCAAACTTGTGGTGTGGAATTAGGAAATATAGCCTGTCATCCAAGGCACACTTAAAGAGAGAATGTTCTGGGGCTGCAGAGATGCTCGGTGGTTAAGAGCACTTGTTGCTCCTGCAGAGGAGTAGATTTTGTTCTCAGCACCCACACTGCGAGGTTCGCAACATCCTGCAACTCCAGTTCCACACGATCCAACAACTACTCTGACCTCGAGTGCACGTGTGAGCACTCACGTACATCCGAATAAAAATAAAATGAATTTTTAAGTGAGAAGGTTCTTGTTGTTTTGTTTTTTGAGACAGGGCTTCTCTGTGTATCCTTGGCTGTCCTGAACACACTTTGTAGACCAGGCTAGCCTCCAATTCACAGAGACCCGCCTGCCTCTGCTTCCCGAGTGTTGGGATTAAAGGTGTGTGCCATCATATCCCACTGAGAAGGTTCTTTAAAGTCTACATGTTTTAAAAATGAATTTTCTTAAGAAATCAGACTTGATCATTGTATCTTTTGTTAAAACATAAATGCCACCCACATAAGCACTCGAAAATCTCCACAGGAGAGAAGGCAGATACAGTGTTCCGGTTGGAATTC
Source organism: Acomys percivali (assembly GCA_907169655.1). NCBI lineage: Eukaryota > Metazoa > Chordata > Mammalia > Rodentia > Muridae > Acomys > Acomys percivali. Next base: position 42,360,214 of record OU015742.1, read on the forward strand.
TGACTGATGGCCGTCGGGAAAATGGTGAGGAGTCAGACTTAAAGAGCAAGCAGATAGAACTGTGTCCTCAAGTCACAAGGGACTTGTGACAACCAGCGATGACTCCTGCTTCACGGAAAATATACAGCTACAGATGACTTTAAGGCCATTCCAAACTCTTTGAGAATGTGCCTTTAAGCCACTTAGCCATACAGAAAGTTGTCACCCTCTGATGGGCATTTTGCTGAAATCTAGGTGTGTGATGGGGGAGGAAGAAGGGGAGGCGGATCCTGTCTTGCAGAGACATTCTTGGGCAGCTGTGAAGATATTAGCTCTTTTACCCAATTTCTTCCAAGCTGAAACATAATAGTACATTATAAATCTGTTTTGATGTTACTTAATCTAATGAAAAAAATGTTCATCTTTTTGATAAGTGCTCATTAGCCATTTTTCTCTGACATAAACAGACAGGAACGATGTTCTCTTTGCTGCATTTAAAACCCAGCTCAGCTAATTACAGTGCAATGACTCAAAGAACAAAATCAGCGAGCTGAAGTTTCTCACTTGAATTGTCTTTATAGTTGAATTAAAAATCTAACAGAAAAATTAAAAGGGCTCCACCAGTGTGTTTTACACTTAGATGGAGCCAGGCTTAAATAAACAGAGGCCACGCTCAGCTCGCAATGAAAGTTTCAATGCCAAGTGTTCTCTGGATTTACTAATAAGGGGGGATGTTGATGTGGGGCAGAAGCAGCACTCTCCTGTTTAGAAGCAAGACAAATATGCGTGTACCATGTAGCCATTTTCACTAAGTCCCTTGTGAAGACAGGAACCACGATGCAGACAGTGTATGCTCAAGGTTGGAGCCAGACTGCGACCCGAGAAAAGCGTGAGGCCAAGTGTCTTCCTGCTAGAGTCCATCTTAGGCAGCCAGGCTGCCCACACCCTGGTGCTTTTAGGAACATTCGCTGGTGTGAGCTTTTGGTTCACAGTGTTAATGTACTATAACAGTCACCTGAAGGAGCCAGAATGCCATGTCCCACGAATATCTGACTTCAGCTTCAGGGGAAAACAAAACCTTTAACAAGCAGAATCTGAACACTTAGCTATCCTAAACGTGGTTAGGATTCGTTTTATTTACTTCTTTTGTGAATACATTTTCAAAATTGTTTCTTTTATTTTTGAGGTTATAAACATAAATGTATCATTTCCCCTTCCCTTTCCTCCCTCCAAACCTTCCCATATATCTATCCCTCCTTGCTCTCTTTCCAATTCACTGCCTCTTTTAAAACTAAATACATATATTATATTATACATTGATATACATATGATATATATAGTATATTAAGTATATAATGTGTCTCTATATGTGTATATATATTTATAGATCATATATGTTTATACACATACACACACACATATATATATGAATGAAACCTGCTCAATCTGTGTAATGGTACCTATACGTATATGTTTTCAGAGCTGGCCATTGATATTGGATAAGTAATTGCTGTGTTCTTCCCTGGGGAAGACTATTTCTCAGCTCTCAGCATTTCTTGGTTGCCTATAATTCTTTGTTAGAGTCGAGACCTCCAAAGCTTGTCCCCCCAACTCCTCCCTAGTGTCCCTGTTAGCATGCCTATTGTTGCTGCCCGTGCTCAGTTCACATTCAGGCAGCCATGCTGGTTAGACCTTATGGTGTAGCTTCTGACAACCCTAAGAGACACAGTCTCACAGCAAACTCCAGGCTCCTCTTGCTCTTAAATCCGTCTGCGCGTTTTTATTATAAAACGTACTTACTTGGAACTAGAAGTTTAGAATATTATTCTGGATCCCTGGTGCATAACTCATGCTCATTGTGACCCAAATTCCCACCACAGAGGAGCAAGGAAGATTAATTAAACACAGCTCGCTTTCCTCCTTTCCCCTGGAAGCCAGGCTTTAAATGAATACGTGCGGTTTTATTAAGGTTCGTTTGAATGAACAGCAAAGTAACAAGAGAGAAGTCTGCTGCAGAGTGCATTCGGTGTGTGGCGGCCCGAGTCAGCTCCTCCATGTGTCAACAGTCCTTGGATGGACACTGTGATGCTTAATCATCGTCGTCTATTTAAATGGATTTAGACTCACTTAGGAGACTGGTGCCAGAAACAGCTGGATGTTTTCAGAGGAAGACCCACTCTAGGTGTGGGTAACACCATCCCATGGTTTGGGAAGCCATGTGAATTAAAGAGTTAGAAAGAAAGAAGCCAGCATCCCCTCTTGTCTGTCAGGCATGCTAGGAGCTGCTTTGCTCTACACCTACCCAGCATGATGGACTGGCACCCTTGAAGCCATGAACCCAGGAAGTGCTTCCCCCTTTAAGTTGCTTCTGTCAAGCATTTTATCTAATACAGGAACTAAAGAAAAACATCTACATGTGTCTTGTGGTAACTCAGATTGCCCTTAGCTTTGTTGAATAGGGAAATGTCTCTCTTTCATTATCCAAGCTATAAGCATAGCCCAGCTGCGCCCTGTAGCAACATGCAAAGCTTGGAGGTTACAAGCTTTAAAAATATATCTATTTCTGGGGCTGGAGAGATGGCTCAGTGGTTAAGGGCATTGACTGCTCTTCTAGATGCATGCTCTTTGATACATCCCACACTTTGGAAATCACCAGTTATTAATGGCAAACAGAGCAAAACACTTTTGAAAATGGGAAGGCAGTGAAGTGGCCGATTCAGGGACTCTGGGGACTGTAAAGAGATTCTTCCCACCCTGCTCTCCCTAACCCTCATTCCCCCCAAAACAAACAAAAAAATCATACAGTTCCTGCCAGGTCCCATGGTAAGTAGTTCACAATGAGAAGAACAAGCAATTGGCTTTGTTGTTTCCCTGGGGGAAAACCCAGCTTCAGGAGGAAGACCAGAATGCAAATGAGGAATTGCAGATGCTATGCAGACAACACTGGTCCAGAGCATGGGACACCCTCACCTTGGACTTGCCTCAGCCCTTCTCAACTGGCTCCAATCTGAGCTTTTGTGTTTAATGGCAATGCTCCAGGAAAAGATGCCCATTTTACTCCCTGCCCCAATGCCCTTGTTACTGTATAATATTCTACAAAGTTCGCATATTGGTTGAATTTATTTTACTAGCTGTCTTCCCCAACAAGAACTTTGGCCTTCTTAGGAGATGGATATTTGTCTGCTTAGTCCTGTGTCCCCAGCTCTAAGAAAATTTGTTGAAAGACTATATAAGGAGGTGCTTCTCTGATTATGGGGGGTAGTAGCCAGAAAGGGAGGGATGAACTGGATGCATGGGATAAAGAAGGAGACAGCTGAGTTGGACCTAAGGGTAAGCTGAAGTTTTAAGGGAAATGAGGTAGGCATGCGATACAGATGGACCAGCGTACACAGAAATAGAGTGCTAAGAAAGAACTCAGGGCATAGAAAGTAAGAATAGCTCACGGTGGTGGGAACTTAGAAGCACATCTCAGGGGACCTGAATGAAAGCATCAAAGGTGTCCAAAGAACTAGGAAAAGATGCTGGGCATACTGGGACATACCTATAATCCCATTCGTGGGAAGCTGAGACAGATTGCAAATTTTAGTCCATTATGGAATGCAAAACAACAGCAACAAAAACAAAACAAAACAAAACAAAAAGATAACATACACCTGCCTCAAAACAAAATGCAATGACTCTTCCTGATTGCCCATTCACCATTCCACTGGCATCTATCTTTGTATTCTACCTTTAAAATCTACATTTTTGTAGTAGAAAGGCTACATTTGTTTGCACTTTATTTGCTTCCCAAATTTTATAATGAGATACACATAACAATAGGTGTCTCAAAAGAATCAATAAATAAGTTCTCTGGAGGAAATAAAACAGGACAATTACCTAATTGCATTTTATTTTTAAATCCTTATGTTATGAAAATAAAAAGATAATAATCAAAATTAAACAAAGTAAAATTTAGAACACACGTTTGTTGAAATGTTTGGGTACTACAGAGAAGAATTAAGGAGAAAATTCTCTTTTTCCAACTATTTGTTTGTTTGTTTGTTTGAGATAGGAAGGAACTTGGAGGAACTGAAGGAAAGGCCATGCAAGAGTGCTGCTTACTGGCTTGCTCCTCATGGCTTGCTCAGCCCACTTTCTTACACAGCCCAGGGTCATGTGCTCAGAGGTGGAGCCTCTCACATTGGGCCAGGCCATTCTACACCAACCATTAATTAAGAAAATGCCCCCACAGACTTGCTTATAGGTCAGACTTAGGCATTTTCTCAACTGAAGTTCCCTCTTCCAAGATTACTCTAACTTGTGTCAAGATGTCTCTTCAACATGTGAATGCCAGTTCCTATGTACATGTACCTGGTGGTTGGCTTACTGCATGACATGTCAGCTTTACATGTATCTTTTGAGGACCTCCCTACTGTTTTCTATAGTAGTGGCACTATTTATATTTAAGAAGTGAGGCCTTCAACCTCAAATTTTCAGACTCTTAACTGGTCAAAGTGCAGAGAATAAGTGACTCTTCAGTGCTCAGCCCTAACTGGGACCTCTCTATCAACCAATGATGGATTTAATCGCAATTGGCACCTTGTTGGGATCTAAACTCACCTTGAAGAAAGTCCTCTTGATGTGCCTGTGGGGAATTATCTTGGTTAGGTGGCATCATTCCCTATGCTGGGGTCCTAGATTGTGCATAAAGAAGAAAATGATCTGAGAACACATATTCATTACTCTCTTTTATTTAACTATGGATGCAATGTGACCAGCTGCCTTAATCTCTTGGGGTTGGGATTTCATTGCCATGATGGTTACTGATACAAAATAAAGTCTCCTTTTATAAATTGCTTTTGCTGAATTTTTTTTATCACAACAGCAACAACAACAAGATAACCAAGATAATCCCCTCCAAGGCCAATGGAACACCACAGAAGGAGGAAAGAGAATGTCTGAGCTGGGAGATGGAGAGGAGCCCTGGGAAATGCCATTTTCGGTCATGGCATGGCTGCAGCACCCCTGAACTCAGCAGCAGCGACTACCTGCATAATATTGCATAAGGCTGGGCCCATCAACATTCTATCATGAAACAGAGTAGTGTGCATGGTCCCCTCCCCATCCCCCTAAGAAGCAGTTAAAAGTTGTGGAGAGGGTAGACTCATAGTCTTTGGTATGGTAAATTGCCCTTGCTCAGGGAAACAACCTCCCACCCATGCTCACATAGGCAACCACAATTAAACATAGTGGGGCATACCCAAAAAACCAAGGAAGTAGGTGGAGGACTTGTTAGAAAAAGAGGAGATTCAGCAGGAGGGAAAAGGGGGTAAGAGCAGATAATGCAGAACAAGATGATCAAGGTACATCACATGATATATATAATACTCAACAATAGTTATATATAATTGTAAAAATTAACATAAAACAGAACAAAGTTGAAGAGGGAGGGGCCCTCTGTGTTGGAACATTGCCTAGGGCTCTTGGCCTTAGGTCCTAACCCTGCCACCATCACACACGAAGAAGACTAGGAGCATGGTCCAGAGAGCATGATGGCCCCTCAACCCATTGCAATTCCCTATCTGAAAAGCTTAAGCAAGAAGAGTTGCCACTCATCCATCAGTTATTCTTTATTTTTTTATGACGGGGTCTCCTGTTGCCCAGGCCAACCTCAAAATTGCTATGTAGCCAAGGATGACCTTAAACTTCTAATTCTCCTGCTTCCACCTCCCAAGTGCTAAAACTATCATGCCTGGCTGTTAGTTACTCTTTTGGTGGCTACATGTAAGGGAGAAAGTCTGTTGAGTATTTTGATTTGGAGTCCATTGTTTGTTCTGCTTTTACTTTCATCTTTGAGTGTCTAACCTTTCCACTTAGTTTCCTCGCTGATACTTCCCACTCAGCCTACTTGGTGTAAGAAGAAAAGGAGAATGCTTTATAAACTACAGTTGGGATCCTTGGGATCTGTGCTTTTTAAGTGGTTGCCATGATTATTATAATGAGTCAGCTTTGTTGGTGTTGACTAAATTAGTTCCTGGAGGTTGGGGAATTGGGATCTTTAAGAGATGTTTAGGTCACAGGAGCCCCATCCCAGGGGATGGATTTAATGCCTGGCTTTTAGAACGGGGCTCCCTCTCATTGCTTTTCCATTTTTGTATCAAATTAGGAACAATGTCCACATTACTATTCTAGAGGATGTAGCTTATAGGGCACTAATCTCAGGAAGCAGAAACCAGGCCCTCAGCAGATTCCAAACCTGGTGGCACCTCAATCTTTGACTTCCGAGCCTCCAGAACAGTGAGAAATCTGTTTCTTTGTTTGTATAAGTCACCCAGTACCATCTAGTCAAGAACACAATGGGACCAACTAGTAAAAGAAGAAACAAAACCCTGAGGCTTAGGTGCAAGCACAAAATGAAGAGGCTACAGGAGAGGTAAAGACAGCGAAGGTCAACACAAGGAAAGCCAGTTAGCCACCCTGAGCCTGCGTCCCCTCTATAAACAGGAGAGGCTACCGTACAGTTTTAAATTTAGTGCAAATTGCATTGTCAGCTGCACAAACACAGGGTGAGGAATTTCTGATAAGAACCAAAAGTTTTTGCTGGTGAGAGAAATACCATATACATTATGATATACTGACTGTTAAAGGCAAACAGTCTTTATCTGTGAGCGCAAGTGAAGATCCTTGCTGTAAGCATGGCAAGGTTGTTTCTGTCCTTCCTGTCTCACATGGAGATACACCAGGACAGTCTCAAGGGGAACCCCTTTAAATTCCAAATAGGCAGCATGTCAAAGGCTTAAAAACTATGTTCCTTGGGTTTATAAAGAGCATCCCACAGCATCAAGAATGGCTCCATGGCACACAAGGAAGCCAGCCCTCTCCCTGTTTCAGGCCCCATGGCACACAGGAAGAGAAGACAACCCTTTCACCATCTCAGCTCAGTGTCATCAGACAGCAAAGAACTTCACATGGGCCAATTAATATACATTTTAAGGCACATATCCATCTATGTAAATCTTTAATAACTCCCCTTATATGTTGTCTCCTCTTCAAAGAGTTTCAACGTGGCTCACAGTGATATATTAACAAGTACAAAGTATTACACAGGGGAGAATAGTTGAGGAAGCTAATTGTTCTCTTGCTCCATCTATCTCTTCCATGTCTCTTGCAGAGTAGTATAGTCATAAGTGTCAACAAGGATGCCCCACAGCTGGTCTGCATGAGCCTTCTCCACCTCCTACAGCCTATGCATTCATCTCTAGCTTCTCTGTCCCAGTTATTCACTGCATCCTTGACACCAACCACTACTCAGCACCAGAAGCACAAGTATAAGAAAGGGTCCTTCCACCCCATAGACTTTATTGCCTAGGGTCCAACAACCCTCCAACAGTGAATCAAGAGTTAAAGAAACTGGCATCATTGACTTAGAATGTGCAAAGTTAGAAAAGACAGAAGGACAGTCTCCAAAACCTTGCAAGGCTGCCCATGACTGATCTTCTCATTTGGTTTTAAACTATGCTATTTTATGTGCATCTTACTTGAAGAATTTGTAGCTTCCACGCAGATCTATCTAAGTTATAAATTACAAATAAGCATATATAGGGTTACACAAGAGTTTTGAGACTTAATGAAAGTGTTCTAGAGTTAGCTGTCTGTTGGTTTCAAATCCAAGCCTGGCTGTTAGATATGACTTTAGATTAGATTAGTTTCAATTAATTAGATGAGACTTTCAGCAAGTTATTTAACATGCCTGAGCACAAATGTCTTCATCTTTAAAATGAGAATATTAATATGCTGTGAAAACTAAGTGTCATGGTGTATATAAAATGTGTAGCATGAAGGTTGGCAGATAGTAAGCGCTCATGCAGTAGCAACTGGTTATCACTAACCCAGTGTGTTCAAAGAGAGGCTGGTTAGAAATGGAAATGGTAAAAACAGTGCGATGAGCTGTCATGTCACTATTGCCACCTCTGGAAACAAACTATGAGATGCCATAGGCTAAAGTTTAAGCTCATTAATATAAAGAAAGCATTAATATCTAAAGCACTTTGAAACTCACAACTTAACATTTTCAAGCCAGGAAGGGTAAAGGCGATGGTCATCGAGACCAAAGACCTGAGTTTGATCCCAGAACTCACATGGTCGAAAAAGAGAACCAACTTCCAAGGTTGTCCTATGACCTTCATATGCATGCCATGGTATGCAGTCATGCACGCTCATGCTCATACATGCACACACACACACACACACACACACACACACAAAGTAAATAAATAAGCAAATGAATAAACAAATGTTTAAAAAAACTTGCAAGTTGAGTGTACATGTCCAGGTCTGTAATCCCAGCCCTTCAAGGTAGAGAAAAGGAAAATCAAAAGCTCAAGAGCATCCTGGGCTACATATGAAGATCCTGCCTCAGAAAACCTAAGGACTGGGTATGGAGCTTGGTGGTAGACTGCTTGCCTCATAGGTGCAAGGTCCTGGGTTAGATTCCAGAGCCACAAAACCCAAAACAAAACTGCAGTCACATGGGATGCACTCTGCTATTTCAAGTACCCCAGCAACATGGTCTCCGTCACACTTGGGAAGGAGCTGAGCCAGGGAGCTTAGAAACCTGCATCCCGCTAGATGACTCTACACCAACTGGAGAGTAATAACAAGAGAGCCATGCCAAGGCCTGAGGAACTGGCTGGATGATCAGGAATGCTGGCCATGCCAGCCTGGCAACCTGAGTTCAATCCCATGGCATGGAGGGGAAGAAGAGAACCAGCTCTAAGTTGTCCTCTGACGTCATGACCAAGTGTAACCCACACACAAAATAAGCTCGATTTTAGAATGCCTGTAACCCCAGTGCTGTGGAGGCAGGAGGAGCTCTCGGGTTTGTTGGCTTAGCTAGCTCTAGGTTCCAGGAGAGAACCTGTTTCAAAGGAATAAGGCAGAGTGACAAACCAGGACACCAGAGAGCCTCTTCTGACCTGTATGCACATGCACATATGTGTACACCACACAACCTCACACACATACACACCACACACATACCACACACACACCTAACATACACATATACCACACATACACCTAACACC
>OU015742.1:42374270-42395264 GCA_907169655.1 Acomys percivali
GTATGTCTTATTACTGTGATCTTAATATTAAGGAAACTTGGGCTCAGAAAAGTTAAGCAATGGCCCAATGTTCACTAGACTTAGCCTATGCAAACTAAATTCAGATCCTGCCAATCTGGCTCCAGGGTTTAGGCTCCCACCCACCCTGCCTTTCCTTTCTTTAATGTGTTACCACATGCCAAGGTTTAGCTACAATAACAATGAGGCCCTCCTGGCCTCTTCACCTACTACGATAATACTCAAAACATAGGACAATAGCTGAAGGTTACAGAAACTATCCCAGGAAGTTAATTTGCTGATCTCACTATTTTGAAGCCATTGACCTGACTTAGTCATCTTTTTCAGACTTGTCAGGCCTCAGTTCTGTAGGGTTTTATTTTGTGATCATCATTTTCAACATGTTTTTTTCTAATGTGTGCTGTAATTATTTAGATTCTCACGTGTCCCTCATTTAAGGGGCAACAATTAACCCAGGCAGGTGCGCTTAACCATAAGCACTGTTGAAAGCCAAATAATCATCTGTCCACAGTTGTCTCCCTTTAGCCCCAAAGACCTCATTCTTCTTCAAGGCAACATGAAATCATGATTCTTAAAATAATCCAACCAATGTTCTGGTCATTTCTAGTCTGTAAAGATTACAAAAGACACTGTGTGAGCATTCTGAGAGCTGCCTCTCTCTCTCTCTCTCTCTCTCTCTCTCTCTCTCTCTCTCTCTCTCTCCCCCCCCCCCCCCCCCCCCCCCCCCCCGTTCACCTCTGCCTTTCCTATTAAGCCTTGGGTTATCATGACATCATTAAAATAAAAACTACTTGTTTGTGTACATGTTTCCTAAAACTTTGTAGCTTAGAACTTGCTGTTTTTGCAGGAAAGGAAAGGTTCAGAGCTTAGTTGGTGATCTCTGGCTCGAGAGCTCTCAAGATGTCGAAGCAAAGCGAGCAAGGAGAGCTAAAGGCTCATCTGAAGATCGAGCTTGGAAGGGTCCACTGCTGAGGTCCCTCAAGCGACCATCAGCAAGATCTAGTATCTCTGTAGCTGTTACATCAGAAGCCTCAGTTCTTTGCCACAGGGGCTTCTTGACAGGGTATCTCACAGTACAGCAGTTGTCTTCCCTCAGACAGAAAGAGGAGAAGAAATTCCAAGACAGAAGCCCTAATTTTCATGTCATCTCAGAAGTGATGTCTATCACCATCTCCATACTGTGTCTGCTGAAAGGAAGCCACTGGTCCAGCCCACACTCAGAGCAAAGGGACTTTATACAAGATGTTAAGATCAGGAGGGTTATCTTGAAAGGCCCCTACCTTAGAGAGCACACAGGAAGTATAGGGAAATGGCACGTTTTGTTTCTGAAGGGAGGGGTGGGGGAAGAGGAAAGAAAGGGAGAAAGTCAAACGAACACATGGAAAATAATTCTCCTTGCCTGATATATCTGTTTTAAAGATAAATGAATACATTCAGTGTGGCAAATGGTCCCATTCATTCAACTATTTACAAGGTTTGTAAATATTTGTAAATGTTTGAATATATGTGTGTGTTATAAATAACTTTATATAATAAAATTATTTCATATAATAATAACTTTATATTCATATATATGATAAATAACTACAATTGCATGGTAAAATCCCACCAAGCTCCTCTGCCTCAAATGGAAACACATGGAGAATAAAGATTAAGACAGCCATTGTTCCTTTTCTAATTAAAACAACTTCAGCGTTTACTGTTGGAGACTATTTTAGGAACATTTTTGCAGGTTGGAGCAGTGATGAGCAAATTCCCTTGCCTGCAGATGTAACACGCATTGTCTAATATCAGCTTTGCTAATGAGAGCCGAGCTATTTTGGTCTCCACGTGCCTTCTTCTTTTGTCTTATATTTCAATAAGTCAGAATTTGGAAGAGGAAAAGGGCTATTCAAACCCAATACATCTCAACCAGGACCACTGATGGCAGGCAATGGCACAAATTAGACACGTCTTTCCTGATGCCCTGAATACGCAACAGCACTGTCTCAGCTAGCTTCCTATTGCTACGATAAACACCATGACCAAAAGCAACTTGGAAGGAAAAGGCTTATTTCATCATACAGCGTACCGTCCTTCAGAAAAGGAGGCAGGGCAAGAATTCAAGGAAGGAACCTGGAGCAGTGGCCAAGGAGGAATGCTGCTTTACTAACATGTTCCCTTGTATCTTATACCTCCAGACTACTTGCCTAGGGATAGAACCACCCACAGTGGGATGGGCCCTTTCTGCAGCAATCTTTAGTCAAGAAAATGCCCCCACAGACTTGCCTACAGGCCAATATTATGGAAGCCTCTTCTCCGTTGAGATGCTCCCTTCCCAGATGATGCTAGCTTATCGAGTTGGCAAAACCTAAAAGGCCTCCTCACCTCAATTTTAATTTCCCTGGAGAAAAAGGAAGGTGGTGGTGGAGGAGGAAGAGGAGGAGGAAGAGGAAGAGGAGGAGGAGATGACAAAGAAGGAGGAGGAGAGGAGGCGGACGGAGAGGGGGAAGAAGAAAGCATTTCTAGTGACACGACACTTACCAACAGAAACTTAGAAAATCCAGAGTTCTCTGGATTCGTCTTGACCTGGTAAAACTTTTCCTCCATCCAGCAAATTATTTAACTCTAAATCAGTCTAGCTTAGTTGTGACTCAACCCACATGAGGATCCATGAGCTGAGTGAAGCTCAGTTATGGGGAAATGGGGTTCCTTTGTAAGATTTGCACAACGATTTCTTATAAAAGTTTATCCTCATACAACCGTAAGTAGGTGCCAAAAGGAATTTAAAAGGTGAGAGAAGGAAAGCGGAAGAGAGGGAGAATTACTTAGTCTGGGTCATCTCTCTGGAGAGGAGATAGGTACGTTGAGATGCGCAGGAAGAAAATGCTCTATGCGTGGAAAGAAAGCCAGCGACCGACCGTGCGCTGTGGATAGAGAGTGGGGCGTTTCCTGCTAAGAGGGAGGCTACGACTGGACCGCAGTGGGATGTGGGGAGAATAGTCAAAGAGATCACTCTGCAGTCCTGCGAAAATGGAGAGGGGCTGGCAGCTGGGGGCGCGGGGGGGGGAGCTATTTAGAAAGGTAACTTCATTCACGTGTGGCCCAGTCAAGGCACAGTCAGCTGAGACAGAAGTTAGAGGCAAGAGCGGCTGAGTGCGTAAATGGCAAGCGAGGCCGGAGGGGGGTAGTAAGAGTGAAATGGAGAAACAGAAGGAGGGAAGCCGAGAGACAGGCAGACACAGCTTGCGGGTGTCTGGAGTAAGACCCGGTAGAGCCGCAGACCTCCATGTGACTTCTCCATGGCTGTGAAAGTGGCTTCTCGGTTTCTTAGGGAAAAATTCTGTACAGCCTAGTTTCTACTTTTTTTTTTTTTTCCATTCTGTCACACACAGATGAAATCCCACACTAACTAGTATACTGTGTAGGATGTGAACTGTGGTAAAGTGTTCCCAGAAGAGACCCAAGGAACTGTAGCGCATAGAAGCCCAGGAGAAGGTCTTGTGGATCGTCTCCTACCGTCGGGGAACATAAAGACAGTGTGACTCAGAAAAGTTATCCAGCCAAAATTAAACAGCTGGCTAATGGTAAGAAGAAGGCAAGACTCCCTTGGTCCAGAGACAGCTCTGCCAGCTGAACTAGATGTGAGTGAAGCATCATGGGAAGTGGGAAGAGAGACATGTACCAACAGCCAAAATCTGAATCTTAGTGTTTTCTTTCCCTTCTTCCTCCAGTCACTGGGGAAAGACGGGTGGCAGTCTAATGCAAACTGAAGAATAAATTTTTGCCTGAATTCTTTCAACAGAGCCTGATAAAGATGGGGAGAGAGAGACAAGGGAGATGGGTTGCGGGGAGAGACAAGGGGAGGGAAGTTTAATCTCAAAATATGTTGCTGAAAATAAATAGACTTTAACTAAAAACAAGCTTGAATACAGTTCAGATAATACTATTATTTAGTTCATAGTGGAACTATTTTCCTTTACTAAGCTATAAATAACAATGAAATCTGTATTAAAATGTAAATATTTCCATTTTCTAAGTCTACAGATCTCATTGCATAAGCTTCTCCACCACATTCTTGAAATCCAATCCCAGCTCCTTTTCAACATAAAAAGGAACAGACTATGAATTTAGAAAGAGGTAACAGGTGAAAAGAGAAATGTAAAATATCATATTTTAGCCCTAATATTCCCATTCCAAATGACATTTCAGTGCCAGAGGCTTCCTGCTCCTCAATCTACCAACATTTACCTTTAACTCTCCTTTACAAAGCCATTTTGACACAAATTCAGAAAGAAATCTATGTAAAATATTTATTTCAAATTGTGACTCAAAATCACAGAAACATGTTAGACTAAATTCCAGTTCCCAGGAAGACACAGCTTTGAAGTCTTTCCTACAGACTTCGCTCTCCAAGCTTTATAAATACATTTGCGTATGTCAGAAAGCCAATTTTATATGAGCTATGAATGGCTTTCACACATATTCACACCGAGAAAGCAATCTGGCTTGAAAGCTACCCACTTTTTCCTAAAATTATGGGCAGCCTGTGCAACTTAAAGATGTTTGTTTGAGAGCTTGAAATCCAGAATTAATTTTGGTTGCTTTAAGATAGCCACTGAAATTCTTTCTTCTTAACAGCAAGTTATTTCCTGGGGCCCAGGCCCTTGCAAATGTGAAGTGTAGAGAAAGACCAATTATGCCTCTGACTTGATCTCACATTCTCATATCCAAAATGACTAGCTCAATTTGGGTAAATTTCCCCAAACATTCATTGCATCCCTCATTGTAAAGTACAATGTGATAGTTCAGATAGCCTTGTACCACAGAAAATAAGTTTTCAAAGGCTTTGTCCACAAAGCAAAATAAAAAACATTTATTGCCAATATTGGGAGATAAAAATCAAAGCAGCTTTCCTATGAGCCAGTGAATCAGTTCTATAATCCCTGTAAGATTCTTATAAAATAATTTGCAAAAGGAATTAGCATAGCCTGCTCCAAAAGTGCTGAAGAAACGTCCCACTGGGTTCTGTAATTCACTGGTGAGTTCCTGAGAAGGAGTGGATAATTTTCTTGTCAACAGAAAGATCCAACTTAACTCTTCTATTCAGTTTGCTATTTAAGTGACACCTTGCATTGTAGGTAATAAACCTTAATCGAGTGACAACACAAGGAAACTCTTGGCATTTCATTATGTCACAAGTAAAAGAGACAGTCACTGTCTTCAACTCCAGACTTCCATGTGGGGACTTTGTCCACAGACAAGGGGCTGGTAGGCTGGACAGAAATGGGAAAGGGAAAATACGAAAAGCGTAAGTCTACCATTTCACTGTTGTCTTTCTCTAGGGTATTAATTTTTGTACAGAAAAAGTAAAGGAATTTTACAATTATTTTTAGCATAATAATCTGCTGCTATGGGAACCCCTAAGAAAATAAGAGCCCATGATCATCGTGTGTGTGTGTGTGTGTGTGTGTGTGTGTGTGTGTGTGTGTGTGTGTGTGTGTCTGTCCATATGGAGGTCAGAGGGCACACAAGAATTGGTTCTCTTTTTCCACTATGTGTGTCCCTGAACTCAAGTGGCCAGCTTTCATACAAAGCACCTTTATCCATTGAGCCATCTCTCCATCTCACCATGATTATCTTTAGAATAAAGAAACAATCACCATGACTACCTCCAAATAGATGAGTATTGCTTCCACAGATGTTGAACACTGGCCGACACTCCTTCCAGCTCTATCTTCACAGCCCACATGAACCCCTAGACTCAACTGGTGGACCCACAGTGACTTGAGGCAATACAAGGTGACACTCTGGGACACTGTTCAACATCTGCTAATCATGGGCTTCCTTAGAGAGTTGCCACCTCATTAGTCCTCAGAGCCCTGTAGCACCCCACCCTCCTAGCTTCCACCATACTGGTTAGCTAATGGGTGTATCACCTACCCAGTGGCACACAAGTGAAAAGGGAAGAGCAGAAATGGTGGGTCCTGGGCTGGGGAGCTGGCTCAGTAGATAAAGTACCTGCCATGAAAACATGAGATCAAAGTTCAGAACCCCCCAAAATCAGAGGTACCAGTCCCTTATAATCTCAGCACTCAAAACAGAGAACCAAGAGAGCTCAAGTATGGAGATCTCCTGTATGGTCTTGAGTAAGATCATACTCAAGCTCAGGGCTCAACAAGAGGCCCTTGCATCAATAAATAGTCATGCCTTCCTCAGTTGCTCACCCCCAGCAGATCAGAATACAGAGATCCCAGACCCGGGTGTTGTCACAGCAAGAGGCATGTATGTTAGTAGTTTCTAGGTCACACACCTTCTATAATCTGCATGTACAGAGGAAAGGTTGTTTGGGATCACAGTTTTGGTGGTTCCCAGTCAGTGGCTCCCACTGACCTTGGGCCTGTGGTGAGGAGGCACAGCATGGCATATGGGTAAGCAAATCTGCTTGCCTCAATTGGGAACCAAACAGGAAGGAAAAGCGACTGCCATTTCCCCGTCCCTTTCAAAGTCATGTCCCCAGTGTTCTTAAGCTTCCTCCAGGCCTCTCCTTGGAATTTTCTGCCACCTCCTAAGAGTGCATTCCTGAGGGCCGCATGTTTACAACACAAGCCTTTGAGGGATATTTTAGATATAAACTACAGCAATGTCCAATCCTCAGGAAAATCCTTACACCTACATTAAATATTAGGGAATTATGGGTTGGTGCAAAGAAGAGCCTAGACTTCTCAAAGCCTAGGCTTTCCATAGCCTCCCAAGTGCTATTGCACATGTCCATTGCACATATGTGTGTGGCATGTCTATGTGTATCTGCACGCTCCCATGTGTGTCAATGTCAGGTGTCCTATTCAGTCTCTCTCTGTTTGCTTTACCGAGGCAGGGGCTGGTTATTTATTAGCTTGCCCCCGGGGATCCTATCTTAGGTTCCCAGGCCCTGGGATAACAGCAACCACTACACCTGTGCACAGCTTGGTGCTCAGATACAGATTTCAGTGCTCACCTGTCCACAGCAGGCTGCGTATCCACTCCATCTCCCAGGCCCTCTGCTAGCCATTTTATTAAGCTCTAGTTATATTCACAAATTGCAACAAGTGTTGAATGTTAAAAGAATTCCTGGCAAGTGTCAAGTTGCTAAAGTATTTCAAGTTCATATGATAGCCTAGGATATCTAGGATATTTCATACATCTTTAATAGGTTTTGAAAAGGTATCTGTCTGATACTTGGGTCCAGATTATTTTTTCCCAAATAGAAAAAGCAGCCAAATTAGTAAATTTGTGTGTGCACACACATGTGTGTCACACGTGTGTAGGATTATGTGAGAGAGAGTAAGTAGAGGAAATTATTATTAAATTGTATTTTAGGATTTAAAAAGCAAGTGTTGGAATAAGTCCAGTGGGTCAGTCAGCATAGCATGCTATATGTAGGTCAAGAAATACCTTAGCCTGAAAAGCACTTTTTTAAAGATATTTATTTATTTTCATTTTTTGCATTTGGGTGTTTTGCCCGCATGTATGTCTGGCCACCACTTGCATGCCTGGCACCAGTGGAGGCCAGATGAGGGCATTAGACTCCCTGGAACTGGAGTCACATATGGTTGTGAGCTACCACGTGGGTGCTGGAAACTGCAACCAGGTCCCTGGGAAGAGCACCAGTGCTCTTAACTGCCGAACCATCACTCCAGCCCCCAGAGGGGCACTTTTCAGTTTATAAGCACAACTGTGTAATTTATAAGAAACTCACCCAGCCTAAGACTACCAGGCAGTGCCACATAATTGCTATCGGCAGGAGACAGAATCCTGTAACCAAGTTCTAGATTTCCTCAAGCCATTTGCCCTGAATACACTATTGTTGACAGTCAGAAATTTAAGTGAGAACAGAGAGAACACTAATTAACCTAGAGATACCTGAAGCCTCTAAGGCACAGTAAGGAGGCTACGTGTGCTAAACAGCACAAATAGAGAGCTTCCATCAGAGCAGGCGAACAGACAAACGGGAGCTCAGTTTACCATGAAGAGGGTTTTTAAGATACAACTTTCACTAAAGCACAAACTGAATGGAATCATATCAGTATAATCCTCACAGATTTCTGCCAGCTGGGATCCTGGATGCTGAGATGTAACTGCCTGTCTATGGGCCTCAAAGCCCGAGTCTGTTTCCCACGGGTCACTGCCCAGCCATCAGATGGAGGCATGATGTGGTCACTACCCTAGCAAATGGCTCCAAGCCATCTATGTCCAGGGAAAAGGCTACCCGCTCCCATTTGCAATCTCCCAAGCCACCCAGTCCCTCTGCAAGGGAGGATCAATAGAAAGCCAGAATGAATTGTTTACTTAATTGTGCTGTGCTGGCTGAATAATTGCACGCCTTCCAGGAGGGCTTTGTAACCAATGAGATGGCGTCGGATCTGCCAAAACCTCTACCTTGAAGCCAACATCGGTTCTGCAGACTCTGCTATCACAAATAACGGCAGCCCTAGCTGTTATTTCTAGAGGGGGCAAAACTATGGTGAGGACATCAAAAAACCATGTCTTTCAAAAAAAACACAGAGGGAGGGAGGGGGAAGTTCACAAAGCAATCCCTGTTGCCAACTGTGATTCCAGTATTTCCCAGAGTGAACCCTCGAAAGTCGTGAATCCTGATTTTATTCATTCACACCAAAACAGCCTACACACAGAAAGCCTTAGGGTGAGCAAAGTTGGCACCTTAAATACAAAGATGACTTTTTACGACGTTTTTATTCTTTTTAAGCAACATATCCGGTCTTAGATACCATTGTCATACATTTGAACGAAGACTGTTTTCCTGGGGTTCCCTCTATCCATCCCCCGACCCTTTGTCACCCTTTGTCATTGGTGTCCCTCCTCTATGGGCCTTCTCCCATGTCTTCTTCCTCTTTGATGTCCCTTGTGTCCCTTCAGCCACTCCCCATCCTTTCTGACCATCTAATATTACCCTGCCTCAGTCTCCTTTCTAGATTTTTAGGGTTTACTCACATTTTAAATTAAGGAATACATAATGAAAATAATTGGATTTTTAGTAATTTTTATAATACCTAAAAGGAGAAAAATTATTTACTTTCCAAAGTGTTTAAGGATGACAAAAGTAACTTATTACTAAGACAGAAAATACTGAGATGTGAGGAGGGAGAACAAGACAGTCCTTAGGGCAGCAATAGCAATTTTTTTTTAGGCAAAGAAAACCTCACAATACTGTTTCAGTCAAAGAGAGAAAAGCTGAGTGAGAGAAACCCATACCAATGTTTTCCCAATGCTCTTTGGAAATCCTGCTTGTAGTATTCAAGCATACAAACATCTGGTAATCTGTGGTACTTCCTGGCTTTGTTGTCTGATAAAGACTTGTCTTTTAACTATGTGCAAGTCAGGGGAGGTAGTGCATGTGCCCTTGGAGGTCAGAAAAGGGACTCAAATTCCCCAGAACTGTAGATACAGATATTTGTGGACCATCTGATGAGGATGCTGGGACCAGAACTTGGGTCCTCTGCAAGTGCTCTTAACCACAGCGCCATCTCTTCAGCCCCTACTTGGTCGTTTTAATGTAATGTGTTTTTCGAATTGCCCTCCTGTTTTGATCTCTTGTGATGGTTTTTCATTAACAACAAGGCGTTTTCTCTGGGATCTAGCCATACTCCAACGGAGCTGCAGCTTCTCCAACCCTTTCTTCTCAGGTGTCATGGGCACTCAAGATGGAATCCAATCTCTGCCCCTCACTAGCGGCACTGAGACTCTGGGAAAGCAGAACCTGCCAACCTGTTGGAAGCTGACAAAGAGAAGAAGCCAGTTGTATGCAAAGATCTTCAAAAAATCAGGAGGCTGAACACACAGTGCTAAAGTGATGTTTTAAGAGAGTGTAAGTATTGATAGAGCATTGCTCTAGGCCTCTGTTTTTCAGTGTTATGCTGTCCCAAAGCAGTACTGCCTGGCACATACACCTGAATGCACCTTGGACGGCTATATTGGAGGCCTGAAGAGAAGACCTGGAGGTCAATGTGCATAGTTGGGGAGGTACCTCAAAGAATCTTCCCCACCAGCATGCAACAGACTACCCAAAAGAGGAAAGAATACACATTTCTACTACACCACGAGCATTTTTTCATCCCTTCCAGATCCAGCCAGTTTGATAGGATGGTGTTTTTCCAACAAAGATCCGTGTTCTAGTATTGGTTTTATCTTGGTTTCAATTTACCATTTTCCTACTGATCAAATCTGTAAAATGAGGGCTTAGGCCTAACATCCTTTTAACCTTTTTCCTTCTCTGAGTCAAAGATGCAATGTCTCTCAGACAGTGAATTATATGTCTCATCTGTGTTTATAAAATGCCATTTATTCACCACAATTTATTTACTGTGGAATTTGTGTGGGGGATGTGTGGGTATACGGTGTGTTGTATGTTGTGTGATGTGGGTGTGTTTGCTGTGTATGTGTGTGTGTGGTGTGTTTATGTATGTTGTGATGTGTTTTCATGTGTGTGATGTGTTTGTGTGTATGTAGGTAAATGTATGTGATGTGGTACGTGTGTATAGTGTGTGTGCTGTTCTTGTGTGTGATGTGTCTTTGTATGTGGCTTTCTGTGTAAATGTGTAGTATGTGTGTCTCTGTGTGTGTGAGATGTGTCTTTATGTGTGTTTCTATGTATGTGAGCACCTCTCTATGTATATGTGTCTGTGTGGTTTACATGTCTCTGTATGTGGGGGTGGTAGGAGTATCTGAAGGGGTGTGTCTGGGGGTAGGTGGGTGGGTGGGTGTCTGAGGGTCTGTGTTTGTGTGTGGGTGTGTATCTGTGTGTCGGTGAGAGAGTGTGTTTCAAAATGTTCATCGTAGAAAAGAAGCTACTCTGATGCATAGTTGTTATGGAGACAAACGGCAGTCACTGTCTCCCCTTCTCAGCACCTTGCTTTCTCCTTGGGAGCATATCTGGGCACAGTCTTGTGTTGGAAATACATCCTCCAAATTTCAAAAACTTTAGGGGAACCTGGCGCTTTCTTCTGCCCAGGTATCATCTCACGAGTCCCAGGATAGACGTGTGACCCATCATATTTCCTCCCTCTGGGACACCTCCAGCCAAACATCATAAGAACAAGACATTCCCGAGTGTCACCCTCTAGATGTGATACTTGGTAAGACTGTTGAGTAACTCCTGCTAAAGGCCTTCTTTTCCTTAGCTTTGCCTCGATCTTACACACAATCCCACATTTGTCCCTCTCCTACTGAAGTGAGCAGTTTGCTACATCAGGATCCATTATAAGCACAATGAAGTGGGGAACCTGGAAATGGAAAACGTCCTGAGAGGAAGGAAGCAACATCAGTCCCCTCCCTGCTACCGCATTATGTTGGTTGGAGACAGGTAAAGCAGCCCGTTCATTCACCAACAGGGAGAAGAGTGGACTCCGTCACTTAGGAAGAACAGGATTCAGGAACTCTTAGAGCCAAACAGCTGAATTCAAAGAGAATGTATGCACCAGGCTCTGTAGCAAGCTGCTGGGCTGACTTGGCTTCTGCTGCCTGTGACATAGACTCTCTGATCCGTCAGCAGCATAATGTGACCCAGGACACAACAGACTTTGGAGACCCAGCATCTACGACATTTTCGTCACTTGTATCTTACATATCACAGCACTAACTGGAAAGTGTTGGTATCAAGGTCACAGGTTCCAAGAAGCCAAGAATGCAACTGAAACTCCTTTGGTTCAAGCCTGACTAGTTCTTTCACTGCGAGTTTTGTACTCAAATAATCACCGTGACACTTGTTTACCAAATCGAAGTGAAAGTGGTACTATCTGCCCCAAGTTGCAAAATTATTTTGAATTTTAAACTGTGTAACTGAGTTATTAGCAATCTTCACTTTCAACTGTGTTCCAGACTACAAAAATGGCCATATCGGGAGAAACGGTAAAACTAGAAGGAAAGAAACACTGTAATTATAAATTGACTTTTAAAAGTCAAATCATTAAAATTTTCTCTGGTTTTAAACACATAGAAAAAAAAACTTTTTAAGAAATTAGGACTAATGTTTACTTGTTTAATGCATTATAAGCAGTGTGGCTAGAGTGCTGGATTTAGTTGTAAACTTTTTATCCAGCTTGGACAGTAATTGCTTTCTTGCCCCCATGTAACTTACAATATGGAGCAAGGCATCCTTCTTCTGGGCTTTTCATCAGGTTGTCAATACCCTCCTAAGCTTGTGTCATATCCTTTTCCAAGTCATTTTTTATTTTTATTAACAATTCACTTCACATCCTGGTCGCAGGCCCCCAACTCTTCTCTCCTTATGGTCCCACCCTCCCTCCCCGTTTCTGTTATGCCCCTCTCCTACTCCTCAGAGGGGGGAGCCCCACCCACCCCAGCATATCAAGTTTCATCAGGGCTAAGTGCATCCTCTTCCCCTGTGGCCTGGTGAGGCAGCCCCACCAGGAGAGAGTGATCAAAAAGCATAAATCCCTTTCATGTGCAGAATTTTCCCCAAGTCATTTTGAGCTAGAATAGTCTTATCTTTCATTACAACCAGTCTCTTTGTTGGCGTCAATAAATTTGCCTGGACTGTGCTTTTAGGATTTTGGGTCTCCCAAAAACCAGTAGTGTCAATATTCCCATGACCTGCAATGTCTTCTCAGTTGTGTGATGTTTCCTGGGGAATCATGAACAAACATCTGTTCACTAAACCAAAGTAATAGTTCCACAAGTCGAGCTTAGTGACTCAGTGAGTTTATTGGAGTTAATTACAGGACTATGGTTACTTAGAGATGCATGGACGACTCAAAGGCAGCTGAATCATTAAAAAAAATAAATAAATAACAAAACTCAATGTGGTTGAGAACTCACGGAAACTGCATCCCTGGAGCTCCCTACATGACTTGCAGGCATCTTGGCTCACTGGAGGGTCTCTTCTCTCCAATAATTATAACTGTTTATATAACCTGGTGGTGGTGGTGCTGCTGTTTGTTTCTGCTGCTGGTTGTAATGGTGGTAAGGTCTTGTGAATTTTCTAAGCTTCAGGAACTTCCTGAGACTTGTGGGTGTTTATTTCCTGAACCTTCTAAGTATTATTTACCCCTTGAGAGTGGAAGAAGTTCCCTCCAGAGTAGAATGTTTCAGGTTGGACAACACTCTAGAACTCCATTTATGTTCAATTATCACTTCTTTTTCAGCATTTTCTCTTTTCTTTTCTCTTTCTCTTAATTAGGAGAAAAGCATGATTTTCATTTCCCTTTTGTACTTCCTTCTCTTTCCTGATGGTCTTTTTCCTTCTCCTTCCCCCATCACCTTACTCAATTTTCCATATTAATGAAGTACCACTTGAGTCTATCACTGAGAAACAAAGAGGTACACATTTTGCCCTCTGTTTATCAACTAAATTGCAGATGCATAGTGACCATTTCCAAAGGCTTTGGAGGAAGTGACCCAATCAGTCACAGATACGACATGCATTGCCTATTTACATAGTTTTTTATGGCCTGAAGAGCTAGTAGTAGTGACATTCGCACATTTGTCACCCATGGTAACTGAAATTTAAGATGTATTGTAGGTGGTCTGTTTTATTTAACTGAAATTTGTGCATATCAGAACTCCACAAACAAGAACTGTCCATCTAAAAACTTGATAAAGTTTAATTATCATCACAGTTGCTGTTAAGGAGGCAAAGAAGCGACCTCATTCCTGCTGGTTAATAAGGAGGCCCAGCTGACTCACACACATGCTAGAGTCCAGCAGTTCTCTCCTGTGTTCCTGCAAAATCCACCAGATGAACCCTAACTGTCAGCCGCAAGGAAGGGTTCAGGAGGGACTGAGATGACAACTGTATTTTAACTCTCCCATGCAGAGCATAGCTGAGCCCAAAATTCATCTAAAAGTGAGGAGAGATGATGGCCAAACTGGGTATCTCTTATGATTACTCTTTACTTCCAAGAAAATGTCCCAGTGATGCTTTCTACAAGTGTGACTGGTGGCATCTCCACGGACAGGCCCTTCTTTCTGAGAATGTCGGCTATCTGGCTGGTTACCGTGCTATCCGGAGCTCGTTATGGCTACTTCTACCCAATGATCTATGCATGTGGGGGGGAGGGAAGCTGGGGAGAAACTCCTGGGGAGCCCACTTGGTTGGGGTGAACAGCAGTTTGTACTTCCTACTTACTGCCTGGAAGGTGGCTAATACATGAGAAAGAAAAACCCTAGGCTGGGGCGGAGGGGCACTGCGGAGAATGGCAGCTAGGCACCGAGGCAGTAGAAATAAGTCTAGATGTAAATCTGCTTTGGATTTACAGAGATATTTTCCCAGTTCTGCCTCTCTCCATGCTTCTTTATGGTGTTTATGTCACTCTTTTCATCTTTCTTATTAGCACCTGGCGCCCTTCTTACCTGATAAAATGAATGCTCTTATTTAGTCAACGGGCTCTCTCGGCGGCCCAGGCAGATGCGATTGCCTCTTTTAACTTCTCTCTTTTATCCTTCTGTACAATACAGATCCTGAAGAGGAGCGAACACGTGGACAAAATAACACCTTCCGCATGGTGTGGATACAGATGCCAAGCCCTAACACAGATCCAGGTTCTCAAAACTTAAGCACAGGCCTGGCTTAAGAATTATTTGGGAAGAATAAAAATATAAGAGAAAAAAAAAAGGGACAGTGCTGGCTCACGGGAGTATTTATCTCTTTACCAATCAGAAACGTGGGCAATGAAAGCCCTAAAATGTATCCAGTTTAAGAATCTCAGGAGAGACAAAGAAGTCCTAACTCAGTGCTTGCTACAGCTAAAAGGGGCCATTTTATAAGAAAGTACTTGAGGTGATACCCACCACAACCATCTAAATACGCCCATTCTGTAAAGGGTGAGAGGGGGGTGAGGGTCGGTTCCCTGAGAGCAGAGAAGGCAGGGCAGGAGGCTGCTGACACCCACCGGCACTGTCTTGTAGAGCAGCGTGTTGTGATCTGCAGGACTCCAAGCAGAATTAGGACCGACGCCCAAGGTGAAGCTAAACCACACTTCAATCCAACAACATGGAAAGCATCTGAAACTCAGAACCTCCTTAGTCTGGAAGGCACTAGTTTTCAAAGTAGCGAGTTCCCTGGAACTCAACGTCTGTCTTAAAGTCAAAGTAGAAAATAAAAGCATCGCTGCAGGCTGAAGTCCTCGAGGAACCGAAGCGATTTGATTCTCAAGTGGTTACCAGCACGTGTGTTAGGGGTAGCTCTTCCTTGGGCGGGACGCTGGTACAGGGCACCCTTTCAAGTCTAACTTTCCATGAACACCAGCCTTTCTGCTTAGGCACGAAGCTGCTCCCCTTCTTAGGTACTTTATTTTAGCTAAGCTTTTGTATCTGGGTATAGATATGCAGGAAGCCCCCTTTAAGAGTCATTATGAAGGATAATCCAAGGGCTGAACAAATGATTTCTGAGAAAAATGAGGATGTTCATATTAGCCAGAACTCTTTCAACCATAGGGAGAGAAATGAGTTGGGATAACCCGAAGGAGCAGGTAAGGCACTAATGGGACAGTTGATGTGACTCTGGGCAGGGATGCTCAGGTGGCATGGTCAGGAATCTTCCTGCACTCCTCGTTTCCATTCTCTCTGAGTGACCCTCGGGGTTTTGTTTTGATCTGTTCTGTTTTCTGGTGCCAGAGACAGACAGTCACCACATGGAAGCAAAATGGCCTCCATCAGCCTCATAGTTCATTCTCTACCTTAGCAATGGCCATGACCACAAGAGTCCTTTGTCTCAAAAGTCTTATGATTGGCAGGGACTGTCTTAGTCTCAAACACAAGGCCACTGCTCACTCAATGACTGGGAGCTTGGAAAAGCCAGCCTGGGGCCCCATGAACTGAGAGTTGGGGGAAAAAGACTTCTGTCACCAGAAGAAACTATGGATATGGAGAGACCAAAAAGAAAAATTGTCCACTGTGATGCTGACAATGAATGGGGTGCATTTTTAATAGCAAGCTTAAAGAAATTCTAGGCTACTCTAATTCTCAAAATAGGAAACTGGAAACACTATCATTTGCAAACCTATGAGAAAATAAAGTGAATTTGATGCTAGGCTTTGATCTAAAATTCTTATCTTTTAGCAAATAACCTTAGCATGTTTGCCTTTTCACTCTCCTTCTTCCTCTTCCTCCTCCTCTTCTTCTGATATCTCTATTCCCTGCCTCATCAGACACAGTCACAGCAAATTAAGGGAGAAACAGGACATGTGTATTAAAGTAGATGAAGGCCCAGCATGCAAAGAAAAATTCTTCATTAATAGCAGAAAAATCTTTCCCTGTATTTAATATTTAGGTGACATATTTCTATTCCAGGAGAAGTAAACATTACAGTCATGAATAACAAATAGAAACACAAACTCCATTTATTTGTAAAATCAACTCATTTTCTTTTCATATCAATGCAAAAAATGACCCAATGCCATGTGTTCCATTTGCTGTGATTCTAAGACAGCAAAGCTATACAATTTCTAGATCATTAACTTGTCTCCCTATTTTTCCATGTCTTACAGTTCTGCTAGGTAAGTGTTCGTTCATTCACTTTGATAATGCCACCCTTTATACGTTTGGTATTTCACTTGCTCAATTACGCCATGCAAAACTACAGCAGCCCGTGAGAGGGTGGGGAGAGGGAGAAAGAAAAGGGCCCACCCCACAGTTTCTCTAAATGAGCAAGACCTCAAGGCTACACTTCTAATGGTTTCAAACAAAAGGTGAGGGGCTGTCTTATGCAGACTCAAGTTTGAAAGAGGCGTACATACCCTCTTCTTTACCTCATGGGTGCCAGGATGAAGACCACGATGCTTAGCGCAGCCCACAGTGCAGCTGAGCAGTGCATCCACTCTGGAGTTAAGAATAGCAAACAGCAAAGAGCACAGTGTTCCGTGGTCCTGTAGGAATCAGGGAAGGGTCCCAGGGGGCAGCTGGGAGCAATCAGGGGGCTTTGGGATGTTAGTGCAAACCACTTATATAAAGGACTGAAAAACAAATACCAAAATACCTACAAGATGTAGCCCACAGTAACTAAAGTAACAGCCAAGGTTCGCCCTGAGGTTGCAGTGGCTCTGCAAGCATCACTCTTTGTATCTTCCGTTGTCTCATTACCTTATCCGGGAGTGTCTGGTTTTGTTTGTTTGTTTGTTTGTTTGTTTGTTTGTTTTACCAGTTTAACTCATTGAAGTGACCCCAAGATAATAAGGTCATTTTGAAGGAAAAATTAAAAAAAGCATTCTCAACTTATATTCATCGATGTGACTTAAGAAGTCACTATCAATCTCTCCCCCCCCCGTCTCTCTCTCTCCCTCTCTCTCTCTCTCTCTCTCTCTCTCTCTCTCTCTCACACACACACACACACACACACACACACACACACACACACACTACATCTTCTCCCTCACCACCTATTTTCCCTTCATGGCCTAGAAATGACTGCTTTTACTGTTAACAAGGAACCAACCTTCCCTGAGCCCAGAGGACCACTCTGTCCTCATTATCAAAACATGGAACTGCTTGCACGCTCAAGTGTTCCAGCCCAAGAAAGTACATGGCTAAGGTTATTCCTGCAAGTGGAGCATTTGACTCTAGAGCACATTTTTCCAAAAGAAAAATACACACGGATCAATGTATAGTATCTGTTCATTTCATTACAACCAGAAGTAAAGCTGAAGCACTGGGTGGAGGTAACTGTGGCAACAACAAATGATGATTGATGGAAATAAGATACATTTTTTTTTAAGATTAGAAAGTGTGCAGGGAGCAAGCTTCTCTGGTTGGAAACCCATTCCCATCCCCTACCCCCATGTCTGGATCTGCTTCCAGCCTCATGTTAGAAAAATGATAGTGTCTGCACAGCAGGCAGCCACCAGCTGCAGACAGAGTGGTGTCCAAGAAGCCAGATGACCCATTCAGAGCTTTCCAGTATTGCTCAGATCACAAGCCTCTGAAATAGCTTAATATGCACATCCCAGATGAACCACTCAAGGGCCCCTGAATGGTCCTAGCTTGGTTTTTGTTTTGCTTTGTTTCTGATTTTTGTAACTCAGTTTTACACTTCCTAAGTAAACCTGATGTGACCAGCCAGTGTTCATGAACTACTACGTTCCTTTCTTCCTGTTGCTGAACGCTCTCTGATCAGAGAATAGACAATAGTCAATTCTTAATGGAGGAGTAAGGATGAACAGCGCCCCCTCAGGACAGAAAGGGTGATGACAGCATGGTTACAGAAGCAAACCAAAGAAGGTGAATTTGAAGGACCAAGACTCAGACTCTGAACCCTAATCCAGCTTCAGCAAGGTTGGGTCTTCCTTATGCATTTGTCTGGTGGGAAAGACTCACTGGGAGGAAAGATAATTTGACCTATATTGCCCTTCATAGCATTATAATCTATTTCTCCATCTATTAGAATTTTAGCCAAATACAATTGTGTGGGTGACCCAAAAATATAAATATAATTTTTTGCAACAGGGACTCTGCAGAAAGACATCGCATGAATCTGAATCCAAGACGGTAAAACACGCCTCCCCCCTTCCACCCTCCCCACACAGCAATTTCCTCTGGTTGATCCAAGACTGGATTGTTATTTCCTTCTTGGATGTCTTCACCTCCACCCCCAAGCCCACAGTAGCTCCTAGATTAGAATACAGGAAGCCAACTGTCCCTGCTGCCACAGAAGGCTCCCCAATTCTGCTTTCTCCCCACCCCAGCAATACCACAAAAGCTAGCCTTTGGTAAAGAAAAATGACTTCAGTGTTTGTAGGAGATCAGGCTGTACCAGAAAGTGCCCCGTGTGTATTTTACACATGAAGAACAGCTACTATTTAAGCTGCGTCAGGCTGCATGTTTGAATTGCTTTGAGAAGTTAGCTATGGATCATCAGACTTAGCCTGGGGAGAATTAATAACACACACACACACACACACACACACACACACACACACTGTAAATTAAGGAACCACACTAATTATTTCATTTGCGAGGCTTTTTTTTTTTTCTCCCTTCTTCATCTTCCTTTTAGCAGTGTGCACACTAGCAGCTGCTGGGTCAGCAGAAGGAGCCAAAAGCCCTGTCCTCCTGAGCAAACTTGCCTTGAAAGAAACACAGATCCATTTAGTAAAGAACACATGGGCCTACTGAGCTGGGCCAATGTAAAACTTAATTCATAATAGATCTCTGAAAGCAAACCCAACCCCAGAACGGCTTACGTTGCACAGCTTGTGTCTTAGACTCAGAACCATTTGACTTGCTCTTCTGCGCCAGCCCCAACAACCACCTGGTCTTCAGGAATGACCTATGGCATTCTCAGTCTTGCTTAAGAGACTTTTGACAGACTGAGCCGAGAGCTGAACTGTGCACACTGAGATGAAGTGCAACTCGCATACTCCCTCCAATGCTCAGGAATGCTTGGAACCAGAGGTTTGGGGAGCCCTACTAATTACAAGCAATAATGCCTTGAGCATTCCAGTTAATTAAGGGCTTGCCTCATGATTGCATTTGTAACACTAAAAGCTTTTATTCATTCATTGATTCAACAAATAATCATGACAGCCAAGTGCCCGGCACTGTTCCCGGCTCGTTTCTAATCACCCCACCCCTAAAATTCCACCTTCCAAGTATACTGTGCCTCTTACTGATGCCCACAATGTGCACTATGCTCTCCAGCCTCCAGGCCTCTGCACACACTGTTCCCTCTGTAGAGAGGGACACACGCGCGCGTGCGCGCGCGCACACACACACACACACACACACACACACACATACACTCATACTCACCCTCAATCCGTTTGTATCTCTCACTCCTATCTTTAAGCCATATTCTCTTTCCCTGGCTAAAGAGGCCATGAGGTCCCTCCTACCCAAACACCCCCGCCCCCAGCAGTGTGTGTTGCTCTAAGCTTATGTGACTTCATGGCCTGGACCTGTTTACATGTGTCAAAATGTGTAAGTCTCAAAAAGCATGCTGTGGAAGGACAAAGATGAGCTGCAACAGCAGATCAGTAATAAACGCCAACCTGAAAGAAAGCAAGCTCTCACAGGAAATCCTGTCATACATAGAGCGGATACAGGAAGAGCAGAGAAGCACGTGAGGGCTTGGGCACACGTGCCAACACGCCATCCTTAGGCTGAGGAGAGAAGGGAGATGGTAGGCCTTTGCTCCTCTGTTCTCTTTCATTATAAGGGGAGCAGAGGAGGGAAGGCAAGATGGCTCTGCGGGGACGAGCACTTGCTGCCAAGCTGAGCACCCCAAGTTCGCTAACTGAACCCACATGGTGGAAGGAGAGAGCTGCCTCCTCCAATCTGTCCTCTGACCTCTACATAATCCCTTCTCCCCACCACACACACACACACACACACACACACACACACAAACACACACATCTAAATGAATAAATAAATGAATGAGTATTTTAAGAGGTCAAAAAGAGTGTGAAGCAAATATGGTAAAGTATGAAGTCCAGATTGTAGCTGTGAAAATGTATTTTTTTTCTTTCCCCTTGTAACTGTTCCAAGCACTCTACACAGAGGTCTCACACTGCAAATGAACTTACAAAGTAAGAGCAAACATTTGAGAATAAATGCCTCCAGGTTTATTTCAAGATCTTTTATAAAATACCTGATGCCTTTCTGGCTCCTCAAAAAATGAGTGACTGGCAAGTGAGAAAAGTGAGGGCTTGATGGCCAGAGCGGGTGGGAGGGCTGGTCAACAGCAGATACAGAGACAGGAGAAGTAAAGCAGCTCGGGACCATCGAGGGTTATCCAAACCATATATAGTGAAGTGCTCAGGCTTCGGAGTCTGAAACCTCAGCTCTGTTACCTACTGCCTCCTACCTGTGGTTGAGGCCACCTTTTGAACTACGGACTGCACAGCGTGAATGGCGCCCCCTGGCATTGCACGGTGCATGGCACTGCGGAACAGATGTCAGCCTCCTGTAGTTCCTAGTAGGTACTTCCAGAAGACTAGAGGTGTGTGTGTGTGTGTGTGTGTGTGTGTGTGTGTGTGTGTGTGTGTG
>OU015742.1:42395274-42406990 GCA_907169655.1 Acomys percivali
GTGTGTGTGTGTGTGTGTGTGTGTGTGTGTGTGTGTGTGTGTGTGTGTACATAGCAGCAATCTTAGGCTGTTGCCTTGCTACTGTGCAACTAGAACTTTTGTTTTTTATATACAGAATTTCTTTGTGTAGTCCTGGCTGTCCTGGATTCACTTTGTAGACCAGGCTGGCCTCAAACTCACAGCGATCCTCCCACCTCTACCTCCTTGAGTGCTGGGATTAAAGCCATGTGCCCCCACACCCACCTCTAACTAGAACTTTTTAAAATTGATATTGCCCTACCTGCAGGACAAGAGAGGAACAAGTCTACTACATTTGCCTGGCCAGTCTGGCTAACACAGGTGACTGAAGAGCTTTTCCAGTGGACACCAGAATGTGGTAAAGCATCAACGTCCACACCCATAGTTCTGGGGATCACTGGAGCACCTAAAGGGAGTGGGTGGGTCTTCAGTGTCCTTAAATGCCCATCTCTCTGGCACTGTAGGAAGTAAGCACGTTCTGCATGTAGAGGCCTTCGGCAGAGCTGATCTCAGGGCCCAGACTGAGATGTGCACGCCATCGTTTTCACTGGGCTGTGTAGGTCAAAGCAAGACCCAAGGCTACTAGAGTCAAGAGGAAGGGATCCAGGCTCTTCCTGTCCATGGGAAAGCAGCAACTGTTATCACAAAAAGGGTCAGGACAGACTCTGATGGCTGTATTAGAAGGTGAAATACACACAACTCTTTGAATCCAGTTGCAATTGAGCTGGGCATGCAACTGAGTTACTTTTTTTTTTTTTTTAAGTTCAGAGCTAAAAGGAAAAGGCTAAAAAACAACCAAAGCACAAGGCCAGAAAACAATGTGAAAATAGGAACAAGGTGGCAGCAGTGGTGGCAGTGGTGGCAGTGGTGGCGTGTATCTTTGTGTGTATTTTCTCTTGAAATTATTGTCACCTAGTGAAAATAACAGGGTGTTGGAGGAAGTGATATCTCTCTTCCACTGGACAGACAGTACAAGGTTACAGGTGACCACCAGGGCTAGGACAAGGGGTTAGCCTCCACTGGAGGGGACTCCTCAGACTCATTTTCATGGAGCAGATAGGAACAGATAATATGATGCTGTGTAGAGACAGGCCAGCCGTCCGGTAAGAGAGATGGAACAAGGTGGAACTGTGCATTCTGGGTGGAGGGTGTGAGGTGGAAAGAAACACAGCCAGCAGCTACTCATTCATAGAGGTACCCTTCACTTACAGAGCAAGAAGCCGAAAAGTTATCCTCCAGGGTAATAGGTGCTCTCTTCCTTTCTGAGAGCAGGGGAGCACAGACAGATACTCCCTCCATCTCTGAGGGCAGGTGTATACAACCAGGTGTTCTCTTCCTCTCTGAGGGCAGGTGTGCACAGACAGGTGTTTTCTTCCTCTCTGAGGGCAGGTGTGCATAGACAGGTGTTCTCTTCCTCTCTGAGGGCAGGTGTGCACAGCCAGGTGTTTTCTTCCTCTCTGGGGACAGGTGTACACATCCAGGTGTTCTCTTCCTCTCTGGGGGGAGGTGAAAACCACCTGGTGGTGTTCTATTCCTATCTGAGAGCAAGTGTACACAGCTAGGTGCTCCTTCCATCTCTGAAGGCAGGTGTACACAGACAGGTATTCTCTTCCTCTCTGGGGGCAGGTGTATACAGACAGATGCTCTCTCCATCTCTGAAGGCAGGTGGGCATAGACAGATGCTCTCTTCCTCTATGAGAACAGGTGTGCACAGACAGGTGTTCTCTTCCTCTCTGGAGGCAGGTGGGCACAGAAAAATGCTCTTGTATAAGTGGGATCATAATTGGTTCCATTTTATTCCATAGTAGAATAAGTTAACAATGCATCCACAGTGTAATGATGTTCTTTAGCAAATGTTCTAATTAGGAACCCAAACTAACTTCCTATGATGTCAAAACTGTCCAAATGTGGGTAGACCCCCAAGACCATCTGGAGCCTGGACTTATGCCCAGGCAGCAGTGGACTGTCCTTCATTAGACCTCTGTGCCCCACCTATTTCAGAGACAGAGAATCACATGCTGGGCATCCTGGGAAACACAGTCCTCCAATTCCCTGCTCAAACATCTGATTTTATAATCTTTATCATTTTTTGCCATTGGCCATATTAATAAAACTTCAAGGGAGATTTTCTTTTTTTCTGGTGTTTGGGATGTGTACATTTGTTTAACTATGCATTGAAGTCTGCATCTGTATGCCAAACACTCATGCAAGAAACAGCAGAAAGTTAGTACTGATCTTATCTATTTTCACCCATAAACCATAAACTATTTCAGTTTGGAAAGGAAGATGTTTTTTTAAAGCAAGAACAAATTTAGAGAGAAGAATTGCTTTGGGGGGGAGGGGGGGAGGGACTGAGGTGGATCCAACTTCAATCATAAAGTGCCCTCAAGTGGCCATTGTTTGAACTACATTTAGAAACCCTACAATTTTAATCAAGAACGAAGGCACAAATGCTGCTGCTGCTGCTGCTGCTGCTGCTGCTGCTGCTGGGCAATAGTGAGCTGGCTTACCCATGGTTTTGTACATAATTTAACAAGACTAGCATCTGGGGAAAAGAATTCCATAAATGTTAAAAAAAAAAAAAAAAAAAAGATTCTGTGAAAACACTCTCCGGGCTTCCTGAAAACCTAACTGGGTCTGGGCACAGTCTGTGGCTATGCTAGCTCTTATAAGGACAAAGGGGTCCTGGAGCCAAAAGAATCCCCCTGTGGCCCTTCTAGAGAGCTCCCTGGTCCATTTAATTGTGTTCCTTACTCCACTATGAGGACTGATTGTACTGAACTACTTGACACCCCTGTTAAGCCTGTCACTTAGATTCCAGAACAAATTAAGTTCGTCGTAGGCTGTGCTCTTTCTCACTATTAAAATATTCATATCTACTCTAACAGCCTGATTTAAAAAAAAAAAACTGCCTAAAAGCGTTGCTGGTATCCCCTATAGGAAGTGCCATTTTTAATGAACCCATAGGCATTATAAATAAAAAATAGCTGGTCTTAATAAAGAATTGATAGAGCAACTCTGGCCCACAGAGATGTCAACCCAGCTCTGGGAGACCCTTCTTCAAAGAGGAGTCTGGAGCCTGAGGACCCCTAAATAAACAGCAAAGGATCAGTGCCCCAAGTCTTGTATGTGAGACCTGGGTTGGGGTTCAGACCCTTGCAACTCCTGCTCATACAAGGAGTCTGCTTTCATTTACAACAAGGGAGCTGCCCTGCCTGTTTTCCCGGGTTGGTGAAGGACAGCACCTAGTCTGATAAATGCAGCAGAAACACTGGCTGCAGCTCGTCTTCCATCTTTACTTGTACCTCCTTCCCTTCCATACATGCCTAGAAGGCCCTACTTGCCACATTTGCCATCTACCCACCATGAGGCCCCTGCATTTTAGGGAAACGCATTTAGCAAGTGACAAATATCCCATGAGAAGGAAATGCGATTCCTTTACACTCTCAATAGAGTGGGCCTGTTGGGTTTTTTTCCCCCAGTCCCAAGGCCCTGGAATAAAGATTCATGAGACTTAAAATATACTTACAAATACCTAGGCCATATAGCTAGGTTCTTCTCTGACTAGCTCATAACTTAAAATAACCCATTTATACTAATCTACATTTCTGTCACATGGCTGGCTACCTCTGCACAGGTTCCATGCATCTGTCCTCCGTACATCTTCCCCAGAGATTCTTCCATGCTTGCTCTGTCCCAGAATCCTTTCTGCCTGCCAGGTGTCCCACCTTCTATTCTACCCTTTCCTAAAGACTATAGGGTTTTTTTTTAATTAATAGGCAATGTGTATCCACACAATACACAAGATAGTCTCTCTGCATGGGCTTAAGTTTTTAAAATGAGAATAACAAGTGTTGATGACAAGAGAGGGAAGACAGAAACACGCTACACTGCTAGTACAGCTGCTTTGCAAAAATAGTCTAAGAACCTGCTTATAAGTGCATACATACCATGCATGTCTTTCTGGGTCTGGGTTACCTCACTCAGGATGATCTTTTCTAGTTCCATCCCATTCATTTGCCTGAAAATTTCATGATTTTCTTGTTTTTTAATAGCTGAGTAGTATTCTTTATCCATTCTTCAGTTGAGGGGCATCTAGATTGTTCCAAAGTCTGGCTATTATGAATGAAGCTGCTATGAACATAATTGAGCAAGTATCCTTGTTGTATGATGGAGCATCTTTTGGCAAATTTTAGCCATATAGTAGAGAATAACCATACTACAATCCATAGACAGAAAGAAGATAAGTCACAATGAGGACCTAAGGGAGGATGATTAAATCTCACTCAGAAGGAGAAAGGGATTAGACAGAGGAAGTGTTGAGAAGAGGGAACAAGAAAAGGGAAGGAACACAGAGAAATGAGGGTGGAGATCAGACCTGTGGGGAGTGGGGAGGTGAGAGGACAAAGGGCTTACAGAGAGAAAAGAAATCACAAGTGGAGGCAGCTCTGTGACAAGCTGGAGACCTAGAGCAGAGTGGGCTTCTGGGAGATATGGAGGTGACTCTAGCTGAGACTCCTAGTAGCAGGGGTCATGGCGACTGAAGAGGCCACACCCTAACTAGACAAGACTCCTAGTGGAGGGAAAAACATACCAGCCCACCCACAAAAAGTTTGACCCAAAATTTACCCCGCCTACAAGATGGGCAGGGATAAAGAGAGTAGATTGAAGGATAAAGATGGAACAGAAGATTGAGGGACTGGGCAACCAATGACTGGCCCAACTTGAGATCCACCTCATGAGAGAGAGCCAACCCCTGACACTATTAAAGAGATTCTGCTATGCTTTCTGACAGGAGCCCGGCGTAGCTGTCCTCTGAGAGGCTACACCCAACAGCGGATCCAAACAGATGTAGAGACTCATAGCCAAAACACTGGGTGAAGTGTAGGGAAGTCTTGTGGAAATGTGGGGGTGGGGGATCTAGATGGACCTGGAGGCAACAGGAGCTCCACAAGAAGACCAACAGAGCCAATTAACCAGTGCCCAGAGGGGCTTGTGGAGACTAAAGCACCAACCAAAGATCATGCATAGACTAGACCTAGATCCCTATGCATATGTAGCTAATGGGCAGCTAATGATTCATGTGGGTCCCTAGAAAGGGGAGAGGAGCTGTCTCTGACATGGACTCGGTTGCCTGCTTTTTGATCACTTCCCCCTGTGGGACTGCCTCAGCGGGCTATAGGAGAAGAGGGCATGCTCCGTGCTCCATCCTGATGTGACTTGATGAGCTGGGGTAGGTGGGGGGTGGAATCCATTTTCTGAGGAATAGGGAAGGAGGGGAGGAAGGAAGGGATGGGAAGGGAGGGGGCTACGATCAGCATGCAAAGTGGATTAATTAGTTAATTTATTTATTTATTTATTAAAATAGTCTAAGAATTCCTCAGAAAGTCAGAAATTAGCAATGTGACCCACCACGATGCCACTACTGGGCATGCACCCAAAAGAGATGGAAATAGAAAATTGCTCAAAAATTCATACACAAATGCCTAGCAGCGGCATTTTAGACAGAAACAACTCACATGTGGGATTCCGACACAGTGAAATGTTATTTTGACCACAAAGGAACAAGGCACTGGAACGTGCTACAACACAGATGAATCTCGGCAGCATTGCGCTGATGGAAGAAACAACCACAAGATAAGACAGTACATTATTCCATTTACACAGCTTGTCTAGAGCAGTGGTTCCCAGCCCTCCTAATGCTGCACCCCTTTCAAACAGTCCCTCATGGTGTGTCGACCCCCAACATGGCACCAGGTTGAGAAACACTGATCGAGAAAAGTAAGGATTGAAGTAATCAAGGTTTCTTTTCAGGGTGAAAATGTTCTAGGTTGGCAGCTATAACAAAGACATGAACATACTAAAGACTATGTAATAGTATACTTCAAGTGGGTATGAGGAGCATTTTGACCGTGTGGTGTATGGATTACATTTCAATAAAACTGCTACACACCCCGAAGGAGTTTGAAACTGAACAGAGAGGGCATGGCTTTGGTCAAGGATCATGACAAGAGTGACCCACCAGGCCCTGGAGAAGAAGAAGTCAGCAAAATGACGTCAGAAGGCACCAGAGACACCCAATGATGACTCTGCCAGACTGGAAGGGATAGTCCTCGGCAAAGACCTGGACTTCCTCTCATTTTATGGTAAAGACTGATAACAGATTAGCCTACCCCACCTCACCCACTGTGGCTCCCTCCCACACTAGGGTCAGCTCCAGCAAAATCACCCCCACAGATGGGTGACTCAAGAGAATTTCCCAAGCCAGGACTACACCCACAAGAGCTAGTCTCTTGCTAGCTTGAACGGAGCGGCCTGGGTCCACCACCCAGACACAGATTCTGTAGCCTCAAGTCACACCAGGATCCTACTGTCTGTTGTGGTTTCTTTGTTTTTGTTTTGTTTTGCTTTGTTTTTGTCTCCTTCAGTTTCTTCCCTCAAGTCAAAACTAAAAACTCTGATGTCTTAGTAACCACCCACTTGAAAATAGTTCCTGAAGAAAATGTCCTGAAGAAAACGTATTCCATTTACAAAATACTTTTTGCCTTTGTGAAAAGGCAATCTATAAAAACTGATTTTTTTCACTTGTTTTTTTTTTGGGGGGGGAGAGCACTTTGTGGAGGGTTGTGTGTGTGGTCTGTATGGTGTGTATGTGTGTGTATGTGTATGGAGGGGTAGTGTGTGTGTGTGTGGTGTGTGTCCGTGTAGCACATGCCATAGCATGTGTGTGTGGATATGGGAGGACAAAGGCACAGGAATCCCCTCAGACATTGTTTGAGGCAGGGTCTCTCCTCTTGCTCCTGCTCCTGTGCTGCACACTCAAGGCTCACTGCTCTGACCTTCCCTGTGGGGCAAGTCTCCTGTGCCCACATCCCATCTCGCTGTGCTGGGATTACAGGTGTGTGCTACCATCTCCACCTTGCTTTTAACATGGGGCCTGGCTATCTGAATTAAGGTTATCAGGATTGCAACGCAAGCATTTTAACCCACCACATCAGAGTCTCAGGCTCCGAAACCACTTATACTAGGCCTTTATGCTCCCTTGTAGTGCTACAAAACTAATGTTCACAAAGAGGAGAAACATAAATTCACTTCCCCACAACCCACCAAGTCACATCTCAGGTTAAGTGTTCCTGCAGTTCTTTTAACTTATGCCTAAACTACTATTTAAACCATATGATACCTTGGCAGTTACTGATTGTGACCCCTTTCTCACAGGAAGGATCTCTCTCTCTCTCTCTCTCTCTCTCTCTCTCTCTCTCTCTCTCTCTCCCCCTCTCTCTGTGTGTGTGTGTGTGTGTGTGTGTGTGTGTGTGTGTGTGTGTTATGGATGTGTAAACGAACCATAGAGTAAGTTTCCTGTCCAGGACCCTTGGAAAACAGCTTATACCAGTGGCCCCCAGCTGCTGTAAATAGATCTCTGAAGGCATTTAAGCTATAATTCAAACTGTGATTAGAGTCATTATAACACGAAGAGACCTGAAAACCATGAAATGAGAATCTTTGCGGTGGTAACCTAGTGCCATAAACTATAGTGACCCCCCCCCCACCTGCTGGAGGCTGTGCCTTGAGCAGGAACTGTCTGGAAGATAGGAACGTCAGGGATACCAAGTCCAATCCACACACTGTATACATAATTTTTTTTAATTTATTCACTTTATATCTTGATTTTAGCTCTCTTCCCAGTCTCATCCTCCCTCTCTATTCCCCCAAATCTGCCTCCCCTAGGCCTCAGAAAGAAGGATCCCTCTTCCCCTACCATCTGACCCCAGGCTATCAAGTCTCATCAGGACCACCTGCATCCTCTTCCTCTGTGACCTGGCAAGGCCACCCCCACCAAGGGAAAGTGATCAATGAGACGGCAACAGAGTCCATGTCAGAAACAGCCCCTGCTCCCCATATTAGAAGACCAACATGGAGGTTGAGCTGCCTATTGACTACATCTGAGCAGGAGGACTAGGTCCTCTCCATGCATGGTCCTTGGTTGGTGCATCTGTCTCTGCAGGGCCCCCTGGGCCCAGATTTGTTGGTTGTGTTGGTCTTTTTGTGGAGCTCCCATCCCCTCTGGGTTGTTCAATCCCGTAACTCTTCCATAAGACTCCCTGCACTCTACCCAAAGTTTGGCTGTGAGTCTCAGCATCTGCTTTGATCCCTTGCTGGGCACACACTACCCATTAATCACACAGAAAGTGGCAGGACATCACCATAGCTCTTGCTGTCCCCACTTTCTAAGTTGATGGTAATGACCTTTCCAATGCAGCAGGGAGCTCACATGAGATGGACTGCTGGCTTTGGGATTTCCAGGAATTGTCAGATAGCAGTGACAACTTCTCTGGGCTGTTCTTCATGGCAGTTCCCTGACTGCCAAGTCCTATACCAGGAAGCCAAATGTGTCCCAGCAGTCTTGTGTTAGGGCACAGGTGGCTGGAGTATCTGGATTCACTAAAGAAGAGAAAATTGCCTGTGGGAAGATGGTGGACTCTTTATGGAAATGTCTCGTGGAGGCATCCTTGGTATAAGAACAATGCAACCAGATAGAAGAAAATGCAAGGTTTCCACTGGAAGATTTGTGTGTGTGCCTGCTCCATCAGTTCATGCCAAGACCTTAGCCAAATCAGCTAACTGCTCCGACACTTGGATCCATCTGCCTACAATGGGAGGAGGAGCCTCACTCTCCACTGCAGCTTCCCTAAACCCTGTTCTGTCTAAGTTGTGGCCATCAGTACATTTTGGGAGGACAATGATAGCAACCCCCAAGTACAGCATCTGATGGGATGTATAGCCGGTGCTCATGAACACTCACTCTTGTGTTGTTGCCCTTCTTCAAGTTAGTTCCCCCACCCCAATTCTTTTCAGGGGTGCAGTATTACTGCATTTACAGCTGCGAAAGGCAGGCATGGAGGCGTTTGGTCTTTAGCTGGTGAGCAGCAATGCTACATCTTGACTTTGGGGAGTCCAAGGAATCCACCAGCCAGTGTCTTTTCATTTTTAACTCTTCATCTGGATGGAACCAAGTGCAAAATTTAAAAATGAGAAGGAGCGAGGCTGAAAAAAAAAAAAAAAGGCTTGGTAGTTAAGAACACTGGCTGCTCTTCCACAGGTTCCAGGTTCAATTCCCAGAACCCACATGGCATCTTACAACTGTCTATAACTGTAGTCCCATGAGACCAGATGCCCTCTTCTTGTGTGCAGATGTAAATGCAGACAAAATACATACATACATACATACATACATACATACATACATACATACATACATACAATTAGATAAGTAAATCTTTTAAAATAAATAAATAAATAAGAAAGAAGTGGTTTACTTCTAGAATGAGCAAGAGAGGTGAATTTTTTTGTTTCATGTCTGGAATGGATGGTGGGGGTTTGTTCCCATAGTTTTAAATAGCTGTATTTATCATTGAAGATACTGTGTGTGCTCTCAGGCTCTCTTTATCTTCTGTCCATAAAGTATCGGATTCTTCTAGAAAGCCTTGAGCGTACCTCTGGCTGCTGACTCAGGCCAGTTTCTTGTGCTCCGATGCTACACATTCTACAGCGACCATAAAGAACAAGCAGCTTGACTTCAAGAATGGTGGCTCTCAGCCTCTGCACAAACAGCTACTAAGCGGTGGATTTCAATCTAGGAGGATAGTCTTTGGAGATGCATACATCCGCAAGCATGAAAAAGCTCAGAGTAGGGAGTAGGCTTGCACCCAGTCTAACTGTGACTCAGCATTAGAGCCATTGAAGGCAGTCCCTCACTTGCCACTCCCAAAGCCAGGCGACACTGTGTTTATAATCACAGATTGTAGCTGCACCTGTAACCACAGCACCTGGAAAGTGGAGGCAGGAGGATCAGGAGCTCAGGGTCATCCTTGGCTCCATAGAATTTGGGGCCAACCTGGACCACAGGAGACCTCATCTCAGAAACAAAACAAAACAAAATCCTCATCATCACCATCACCATCACCATCATCATGATGTCATTACGTCGCCAACATCTCATTGTCATCATCATCATCGTCGTCGTCATTATCATTACTGTTATCATCTCAGAACATAGATGGCCTTCTGGTCAGCCAGTTCAGGAAGGCCCCCTCAAGGGAAAACCCTCAAAGTTGATTGGCCTTTAGAGATCTAGAGGCCATCCCTTCAAATGAGGTAAACACCTCCAAAGCCTGTGTTCACTGCAATTATCAAAGCTTGTCTCATCATAGTGGACAAAGACTTGCCAAGAGTGCATTCTTAAATAAGGCCTTTCAAACCCCTCATGGGTTGGCCCTACTCTCCCATTCCTCCCCTCTCCCCATACTGTAGCCTGACCAAACAACTGTGTATCTGTCCTGGTCACTGTTGTGTGGTCACAGTGCCTGGCATAGGTAGGCAGCACCAGGACCACTTCCCTGAAGTTAATCATTTTCTTTTCCTCTCTGGGTCTAGATTTAGGCTCTTATCTCTGACTCACCATTCCTATCTCTCTGGCCAGCTTCTTCCCTCTTTCCTAAGAATCAGTTCCAGCCAGGCATGATAACCAATGCCTTTAATCCCAGTCCTTGGAAAGGCAGAGGCACATGGATATCTGGGAGTTCAAAGCCAGTCTGGTCTACAAAATAAGTCCAGGGCAGCCAAGGCTATACAGAGAAACCCCATCTCAGAAAAAAAAATAACAATTAAAGTAATAATATTAGTAAACCAAAAAAAAAAAATCAGTTGCAGAGTTCTCCTCACCACATCATCTGTGTGGCCCTCTCCCTGTGCTGCATAAGGAACACGACATTGCCCCAAAGATACTGAGTAGGATAGAAGAAAAATGACACTTGACTTTGATTTCACAAACATAGTCAGATTGTCACTCTGAACGAGTGTGGTTAGGTAGCCTACTTCAGGCTGATGAGAGACCTTGTCGCCCCACCCCCACCCCCACACACACAATAAAAACATAAATAAATGAGCAGAACCCGAGGATCAATACCTGGGCTTGCCCTCCGGCCTCCACACTCCATATACATGTGTACACACGAACCACATTGACAAACACACACATGCACACATTCCCATGATAGCAGGTATGTTTATAGTACTATTAGCCTTCTTAGGAGACTGAGAACTGCATAAACTTCCCAGAGCATCTCACTATTACAGCAGAGTATCAGACCCAGTCTCCCGGAATTCTGACTGGATCTAGAAGTCAAGGCCACAAGGAAACTCCGAGGGCACCTTGGCCTCTCTATTTAAAGATGTGAAAGGTGAGGATGTCTATCAAGAAGACAAAGAGGAAGTGGGTGGCGGGTTCTGCCCAGATGCAGCTTATCTCTAAACTCACAGAAGCCTCCAAGAAGTCCACCCAGTACTCCGTGACCAGTACAGACTCAGGCCG
The DNA here is from genome assembly GCA_907169655.1 of Acomys percivali. Classification (NCBI taxonomy): domain Eukaryota; kingdom Metazoa; phylum Chordata; class Mammalia; order Rodentia; family Muridae; genus Acomys; species Acomys percivali. Next base: position 42,406,664 of record OU015742.1, read on the forward strand.
TCTCCAGGCAACAAACCAGGAGAACGGGATGGTCCAGGGGAACCTTCAGTCCGTGCCCTCTGAACATTGTTTGTGTGTGTGACCCCGTCTCCTTTAGTCCTGCTCAATGCTATCATTTCTTCTTTGTCTCTCTTTTTGTTAACTCGCTGTTCAGAAGCATAAAACATCTAGTTTAACCACAATTGAATCAAAATGTATGTGGTATGTATGCTGTTATATTCTTTCCTCAGCATCCTTAATAGGAATGCATAGCTGATGTGCACAATGTGTGTATAGCAAGGTGTGTGTGTGTGTGTGTGTGTGTGTGTGTGTGTGTGTGTGTGTGTG
>OU015742.1:42415829-42434639 GCA_907169655.1 Acomys percivali
TGTGTGTGTGTGTGTATGTGTGTGGCTCAGGGGTGTGTGTGTATGTGTGTGTGCGCGCACACACACACACACACGTACGTGCATGTTTTGTTTTTGTCTCTAAAGCAAAGACAACAATAGCTTGCCGAATCATAATAAAATAGTCATTTTCCTGGCATTGCCTCTAGAGAACAGGTATTCTCCCAGTATCATCCTGCTCATCTTCACAACTTTCTTGCAAAGGACTTGTGACTGTCGCCTTTTACTGATAAGGAAACTGAGGCCCAGAGATGCTAAGCAGCTCTTCCTACCATATGCCGGTGATGGCATGCAGATGAGAACTCTGTGAGCCTCACAATGTCACTGTCATGGTGACACAAGATCACGTGGATAATCCTCAGCACAGGAGCGAAGGTGCCTCGTAAGTATTGCTTCTGCTTTGTAGTTGTCGCCCTGAGGTCTGGTCAGTTCAAGGCCTCTCTTCCTCCTGCTATTTATCTTTGGTCACTTGCTCACAACAAAAAGCCCAGGGCAGCAGGGTACAGTGGCGCAAGCACAGGCTCTGTGTGACCTTGGGAAAGTAAATGAATGCTTTGTAGCCTCTGTTTCCTAGCTTATAGCTACAAGCTAGTGTGGAGAGGGCTCACTGGGTAACAGTGTTCGCCACACAAGCCTGATGACCTGAGTTTTGAGCCCCAAAAATCACAGTGGAAAGAGAGACGTGACCCCTGGAAGATGTCCTCTGAGAGGCGCATATACACTGTGGCACACACACAGTAAATACATTTTTAAAGGCTAAAATTTAAATGAAATGTTTGCTGACGTGCCTACATGATATAAATGATACTATCCTTACAAAAGCAGGGATGGATATCTCGCTTCTACTAAGGCTCTGCTGAGTCAAACAATTTAGAGTGGGCTTTTACTCCGTAGCCACTACCAGATCCCCCATCACTCCCATCTCTCTCCCTCTCTGTGTGTGTGTGTGTGTGTGTGTCTCACACACACACACACACACACACACACACACACACGAAGTCCACTCAGTCCTGACTGATGTCTAATTCACATGTGATGCCAGGCAAACCAGTAGAACTATAGAAAAACTACCTCTGAGGGAAGGCTGTGGAATTCAAAAGAAAAACACATGTACAAAATTCTTCAAAGGTTTAAACGCACAATTGTACAGTCCTTTCATTCACCACATACGCAAAAGCAATCCCCAAGGAAAGCATATAACACAGGAATCCGTCATCGACTTGGCTTTTTTTTTAATGTGTCTACCATCTCAGTGTAGCTGAAGTGTGCATCTAATAGCTGACGACCCAGTTGCCCTCTCTCCAGCCTCCAGTGGGCGTCAGCACCAAACCTAGCCTAACCTTGACTGGCTCTGCCATTCTTGTGTCTAGGTTAGGCCAAGTTCTGGACTAGGGCTTGTCAAGCCAGGGCAAGTCCCGGCAGCTCCATTCACAGCAGTCACACATCCCAGGTCATGCTCTGGGAGTTGGGGAGCTCAATCCACAGAGGGGACAGCAGTGGGCAGGGTTACACCCTGGCAGGGAGTGCACACAGACCTCCAGAACCGGAGAAAGAGCATCCTCAGATCCAATGGCTACAGTGGAGTGAGGAGCCTCTGGGGGGTGGGACCTCAGTGGAACTGGGCTTTTGAGTAAAGCCCATTCACGTCTGTCTTTGCTCATTACTGGTCCTGTTCTGCCTGGTCCCTGAAACGCTGTATGTTATCCTGAGCCTGTTTGTTTTCATCTGTCAGAGGAAATACAGTGTCAGCTGTCTCTTCCCCACCATCAAAGCTGCTTCATTAAAGTTAATAGTGTTTGACTCACAAAGATCTCTTGCTGCGGTAACCCAAGAAAGCCCTTGTTGGCTGTTTGGTTTTCCGGCAGTTAAGGCACCAAATTGATGTCATGGCTGCATTAACCTTTCAGGAGAAGAGAGAAGAAGAGAAAGAGAGAAAGAAAAAAAAGAAAGAAAGAAAAACAGGCTGCACAGCTATATCCAGTAGGTGCTCAATAAAGGCACCTCAGATTCATCAAACTAATGTTTGGAATAAGGCGCTGAACTAAATGACCTGGGTCCTGACCTTGCCACTCATAGTGCTGTGACCTAGGGCCTGTCACCTCTCTAGGCTGAACTTCAGTTTACTTATCTCAGAGAACAAGGGGGAATGGATTAGGAGGATGCTCTTCTTTGGCCTCAAGTAATCATACTTTGATGTCTGATATATATGGCGTAAAATCTAAGCTGTTTGTGGCTAAAGCAAATGAGGCCAGAAACCCCACCTCGGCATCGCCCACCCCTGTTCCACTCTCCACTGCACTTCTCTTGAGTGTATATTATCAAATGTCCCATCCCCACTACAACAGTGGGTCTCAGACAAATTCTGTCACCTCTAGGGCACCACCATTTACTGCTTGTTAGTTCAAGGTCAGTCAGACTCAGCTGAACTTAAGTGTCACCACCTCCCTCTCCTGCAGGCCACGCTGCACAGTGCAGTTCATCTCAGTTCTCAGCCCTAACAGCCGGGAACAGACACCTAAAATCCACCTTCCTTTCTTGAAAGAAAGGGAGGATTTAGTCATTTCTCCCCCTCCCTGTTCAGGAAGACTCCTTCTCCTGGCTTCCTGGGTTACCCTTCATCAGACGTGCAAGATGAACCAGGAGGCAGAAGGAGACACTGGAGAGGTGAGGAGCAGAAAGGAAGAAGGGAGGTGTCTCTCTGGCTCTGAGACGTGTTTACAACTGGGGTTCTAGGAGCTATCACAGAAAAAGTCCCATCCAACACCCAGCGTGCGTGCGAAGCTGGGGACCCTTCTCAGAAGGCACTGCTCACGCACACAGCTCAAACTTGGATGGGCCCCAGGACACTGCACCTGGTTAAAACGCTTAAACAATCACAAGCCACATGTTTAGTTTTACTTTTGGCCCAGTTCTCTGGAGGAGAAAGGAAAAATGGAGCAGAGGACCATGCATTTAGTCAGTTAGGCGTCACCATCCACAAGCGTTTCCTCACCCAGGGTAAGTACTAACTAACCAACGATGCAAGGCGTGACCCCTTTAGGGGCCCAGCGTCCCTTTTACAGGGGTCGCCTAGGACCATCAGAGAATATATATTTATATTATGATTCATGACAGTAGCAAAATTACACTTATGAGGTAGCAATAAAAATAATTTTATGGTGGGGGTCACCACAACATGAGGAACTGAATTAAAGGGTCGCAGCATTAGGAACATTGAGAACAGCTGCTGTAAGGAATAAAACTTGGTCTTTATCCACACATTATTCAAATCCATAGAAAGTCAGTTTGTAAACCGCTTGCTGCCCAAGGATGACCTGAGTTGGGATCCACAGCACTTGTATAAAAGCTGAGTATGGCAGCACACACTGGGGCCCCAACACCGAGGGGGACCAAGACAGGCGAATCCCCAGAGCCTGCAGACATAGACAAATGAGTGAGCTTTGGATTTAGCGGCAGGGCCTGTTGTGAAAAGTTAGGGTGGAGAGCCAGTTAAAGAAGATGCCTCAAGTTGACCTCTGACCTCTACACTCATATGCAAAGATACACACACACACACACACACACACACACATACACACACACACACACACACTTAAGTTTGTGCAATGCTTTAGTGGGTTTATAACTGTTTTTAACAGAGGAAAAATAAAAGGACTCAAATAATGAAATAAGAACCACCTATATTCACTCACAAGGATCCTCACAAAGGCTTTGTGAGGTGGTTAAAGCCCACATAGTCATCATCAGAACAACTGACAAACAGAAACAGGGAGGGAGAGATTAGCTGACATGCCTGGTGACTGGCTAGCTAAGAGCCCTGCAGTGATTAAGTTGGAAATCATCTGCCTTCTGGTGCCCTATAAGTCTCTTTGTTTCACACAAGGAATCTTTGATTTCTCAACAGCTGCTTCTGTGATGAGTGGACAGCAAGAATTTTGAAGGATCCTTCCAGATTCAATCCTCTGAGTCTCTTGTTTGCCAGCTTGCTGGTTAGTCTCTACAACTGTTTTGAGACAGTAATGACCTTTGTGCTAGTTTTACGTTCAAAATGTCCAGCTTTCCTGGGCCGTCTTTCCAACTTCAAAGCAGGTGGAAGTCAGATGTACGCGTTAGCATTAGAAGCATGTAGCAACCTCAACTCTTCAATCAAGCTACCATGTGGCTCAGAAAACTATTTTACTACCCACATCTCTTAAGCTGAAAACTGTTCTGACATTCTTTTTATTAATATCTTTCCTGTCTCAAATCCCCCATCATGCCTCTCTGCCAGGCTTCTGAAAGGTCCCACATGTACACTTCCAGCCAAGAAATGTGTTCCTTCTTGGGTCACTGGAAATTCTTCAGAATATCTGGCATGAAAACATATACCCTTTAATTAAAAGCCTATGATTTCTCTGAATTCTCATTTAAGCCACTGAAAGAAATCCATTCTTTAAGACCAAAACAGTTAACACGTTAAGATATAATGCTGAAAAATGGCTCATGTTTTTAAGACTACTTAAGCAGATGAAAATAAGCTGTCTGGTGTTGAAAAAAAATTGTTCATATTTAGTAAAATCCTTCACTTCCAAGTGGAGAGGCAAATTTAGTACATGTGTACCCAATTAGCCATGAAAACTCAACTAGACGTGAAACATCCCAGCCATCTGCCTGTTGACGTTAACGCCTAGATCCTATTAACACGAGCGCCTTTTAAACAGTTAAAAAGTGATAAAGTTCATAACTCAGATCTGATAGAGCTTGAAATACGACACCGTTGTACACTAATGTCAGACCAGCTCTGAATTATGGTTCCAGTAAAGTTGGAGATAACTCAAGCGTGTTAATTAGTGATCCACAAACTCAAAACTCACTTTATTATATGTATGGTATTCAGTCACGCCTCTTCGCCCACAAGCCGGAAAACATTCTCTGACATTCAGAGGTAAAAAGCCATGTAAAACCTCCCAAATCCTAGATCCTAGACGTGCCCGGTATAGCCTTCCTCGTGCAAGTTAGCTATCTTTTAGATTATAACTCAAGGTAATTTCTCCAGGAACAGTATTTTAAAGGACCCATGTGGCAGAAAAGTTTGGTGGTTACTCAGACGGGCCTGGTGAAGACAGACCACAAGAGCTAGGAGGATGATTACATTCGTGACAAGCTTGGCAGAGAGACATCCAAACTTATGTACCTAGTTTGCATTCCAGCAGCACCAAGCTGCATCCTCAGGATCTGGCTGAACCCATCAGGAAGGTTCTGGAGACTGTCATGTCTTGCTTTGAGCATCACTACTGTAGGTGCTTAGTTTATTAAGAAGCATTTGTAAAACTGAACCTGAAACTTGATCATTTCAGAAGATACACTGAACTCCAATCATCTCATAAAACTATGCCGTCTTTTAAAACTGCTGCAAAACTGCTGCCACAGCTTCCTTCACCACACAAAGCCAATTCTCTGCCACCCTTGAAGTCCAAATCCTGTTTGTTCCTGTTCGGTGGCACCCTTGCTGATATTCACAGTGGAAAGGAAGCATTATTATTTCACTTTCCAGCTACCTTCTCAGGAGCTTAGCAGGATCACCCCTTGGCCTTTCTAGGTGGATCAGATGGCCTGCCTGTTCTTACAGATTAAGATCACTGCATGGATCCAAAATCCCACACCAGAGGCTAAACAGTGTGTTCTACATGGTGTCCTTAGAATAACAGGAGGGGAAAGTCATCGTATGAATCTTCTGTATAGCTGAGTTACAGCAAGCCCTTAGGCTATCAGGCCTCCACCCGAAGATCACCAATCATTACTGTGGCTTTCCAGGAACCAGAACACAAGTGTTGTCGCTTACATCCGAGCCAAGCTCAGGTTCACCTCCCTTCTCTCTTCAGAGCTGCATCACAGCCCAGATGGACAATGGCTGTGTCCTCCTAAATGGCCCCTCTGTTTGACTCATCTTTCATACTGCTGAAATATAATCTTCCAAAAGTCCAGTTCCAATCCAGTTACTGCCTGTCAAAAACCTGGGATCTCTGACTCTCATGGCCCGTGAGCAGAATTAAGGTCATGTTCTTAGCATGGGACTTAAGGTCTTTTAATGTCATTGCCCACTCAGCCACTAGCAATCTGTAGGGCCAGCTCTGTTCTGTGCAGATCCCCACACCCTTGCTCTTACACAACTCTCCCCACGAAGCACTGTCCCTTCCCTCCATTCTATCATCTCATCAGCCAAAATCTCACACGTACTTAAAGGCCCAGGAAAGAGAAATTCTATGCTCTCAGTGAAAAACGCAAAGAGTACTTCCTAGGTCACAAAGCACTCCATACTCTCTCTGCCACCACTGTGCCCTGTGGCGTGACCTCTAATCATCAGGTCAGTGTGGAATTGTAACTGTGGCTCCCATGACACTAATAACTTTCTTTTTTTTTAGTTCATATTTTATTCACCTATGTATAGAGGCCTCACATCTCCTTATCAACTATGAACTCTCTATAAGGATTCCATTCTATGCTCTCAGACGACAAGTCCTACCTCACACAAGGAAAGGATGCTCTGTTGCATCCAGCCACAAGAGGGCAGAGTTGGGCCACTGTTAATGCAATCATTCTACAATTAGTTACAAAGGTTTCCAAATTGAAACTTCTCCCTAGAAAGTTTGTTTCTTTAAAGTAAGGATGCATATTTGCTATACGTGATTTTGACTGTATAACTGCTGACTGGAAAGATGACTCTAAGACAGCGAACTTTTAAAGTTAACAACCAAGTACAGTATATATTATCCAAATTTGGTACAGTATCTATTATTAACTTCTCCCTCTCTGTCCCTGCCCCACCCCCAACACACAGGAAAAAATTCTGAAAAATATCCACCAGCTATCATCTCCTGGGGTAATGGAGGGGACCACAGAGACATTTTCCTTCCGTGTTGTCTCTTTCTGGACTTTATGTAGGCAATCTGTACTCATCAGGTGACCAGAGGAAGTAAGGGTCTTAGCTTCTTGTTCCCTTGCTGTGGTGATACCAGTGATGATGAAATACCCTGACAAAAGCCCCTGGATGGAGAAAGGCTGATTCCAGATTCCAAATTACAGCACATCATCTCAGAGACATCAAGGTGGAGCAGTAGTCACATTGTATCCACAGAGCAATGGCATCATGCATGCATGCTGCCGCTCAGCTTGCTTTCTTTATAGGTCTAGGATTGCCCTGCCCAAGGAATGGTACCACTCACAGTGGGTGGGTCTTCCTACCTCAAGTAACATAGTCAAGATGCCACACATCCTTACAGGCATAACCTGGACAATTCCTCACTGAGGCTTCCTTCCCTGGCTGTTCTAAATTGTGTCAAGTTAATTGTTAACTAACCATTGCGGGTATTTGCTTTAGAAAATCTCTAAGAAACGTGCTTGATTTCGCTAGCTATCTCATCTCCAGCCCCATGCCTAATATACTTAAAAGTGAGTACAACATTTGGAGTATTTTCAGATGGAATAAAGCAGAGATCCCCAAACTCTCTTGATACATAGTATCGTTACTATATCGGTAATTTGTATGATAGCCCTGAAATGAAAGAAACACTAACAGTTCTATTTGTTAAAATCAATGAATTAAGACTCTATGTCCTAACAATTTAGTAGCTGCTTGAAAAAAATAGTATAAATAAAGGTTTCAATGTAGTATTTTTATTCCATTATTCACTAATCACAATTACTTATTAGGCATTGAGAAATCAACAAGAATACTACTATTCTTTTCTTATAGCCCAAGGAATTTTAATATATTTATACATATCCATGTAACCACTATGCCAGTCAAAAATATAGGAAACTCTCCTATGTCCCCTCCATTACTATTTCTTGTTCCACTGATTTTTATAAGGAAACCTGATGCTTATCAGACAACCACTGGAAAACCCAGGATCCCAAAGATATGTCATCATGGGGAGGCATACAGAACAAACTCACTTTGAAGCTTTTGGGGCAGGGGGGTTCTCAAGACAGGGCTTCTCTGTGTAACCTTGGCTGTCCTGCACTCACTTTGTAGACCAGGCTAGCCTCACAGAGATCTGCCTGCCTCTGTCTCCCTAAGTGCTGAGGTTACAAGGGTGCATCACTGAGCCTGGCTGCTCCCTTTGAAACTATAAACTACTCAGACCAATAGTTCATGGACACCCCATGTGGAGCTGTTGGGTGCCACTGTCTTTCTCCAACATTGTGAAGCCCTCTGGGCCACCCTGAGTGTTAGCTGCAGTGTGGGAATCCCTGGGAACAGGAGACAGAACTAGTCTCCCTGAATAAAAAGCACCAAGTACCTACTTCTAAAGCAGCCTTGAAGATATGGAATACCTATGAGCTTCAAAGGCAACTGGCTTTCTCTGATTCAGAACCTTTCTTTGGGAAGAAGAGAAGGACTGGGTGGAAAAGTGAGCCCAGAGGGGTGGCATTTGAGGGTTGTTACCCCCTCTGTTCCACCAAAGCCGTTTCCTAATCCAGCCTTCTGTCCATGCAAAGTTATAGCCCAACAGTAGCCCCTATCACTATGTTTCTGGGAAGCCGATAAATTCCTGCTCTGTGCAGTCCAGGCCTGGATATCCAACCAGTTTAGTTGATTCTTCAACCTCTGGACCCAAATACCTGAGGCTTTGCCAAGACCTGGAGTGCACCCAGCTCCCCATGGAACAGCTGCCCCGCTGAGACAGTCCTTTTCCCTCTAGAATTAAACAGGAGTTCTGTCAGGAATCACTGTCTACCTCCTCCCACAGAGTCCCAATCAAATACACAACTGCAGCTACCCACGGCCACTTCAAAATGGAATTTAAAACTTACAGACTCAGTCCTACATCTTGGTTCGTTGTCATTTGTTCTTTCCACTCAGAGATAATTAACCCAGATCCTTGCGGAATCTCCGTCATGTGGAAGTCGGAGCCAGGCAGAGGGTGAAAGCTACATCACAGAGAGGCAGAAGCCCAAGTGTCTATGGAGCTGAATGGATAATAAATAACGAGTGGTATATCTACACAGAGGAGCATGACCTGACCTTCAAAAAAAGGTTTTGCTATATAAATATATAACACAACTGAACCTTGTAGAGACATTATGCTAAATGAAATCAGCAAGGTATAAGCACATATGTGCTTGTAAGGGTCATATAAAGTAGATGGAGTAGTCAAAGTTACGCAGAGAAATAGAATCGCCAAGACTGGAGAGGAGAGGCAACAGGAAGTTACTGGTTCAAGAGTCCAGAGTTTCAGCCTTGCAAAATGAAGGGCGGCGTCTTTGAGATGGATGGTCCTGATTCTGACGCACAACAATGCCAGTTTCCTTATTACCATGGAACACCTGAAAACAGTTTAAATGGCACATTTTATATTAAGTTTATTTTGTTAGTTTTTTTTAAATGAGCCCCACAAGGAGACCACCAAAGCCAACGAATCTGGACCCAGGGGGCCTACACAAACAGATGCACCAACCAAAGGCAATACATGCAGTAAACTTAGATCCCCTGTTCAGATCTAGACAAATGTCAGCTCATTCTCCACAGTTGTGAAGGGAATGGGAGATGAACTCTGGTGGCCCCAATTTGATCACTTCCCCTTGGTGGGGAGGCCTGGCTAGGCTGACATACAGAGGAAGGGGAAGCAGGCTATCCAGATGAGACCTCATAGGCTGTGGTCATACAGTGGCGGAGGAGGTCCTCTTCTGTCAGAGGTCTAGGGTAGAGGAATAAGGTGGAAGAGGGAAGGAAGGTGGGAACGGGAGGATACAAGTGAGGGGATGATAATCAGGATGTAATCTAAATAAATTATAATAAATTAAAATAAAATTTAAAAATAAGGATGGTAATAGTCAGGGTTAAGAAAAAAAAAACAATAACAAAAATCACAAGAATGTCTTTTTGATATGGGGAGCCTTTGATTTTAATAGGATCACATCCCCTAGAAAATTTGCCCAGTCCAGGAGATGAGTTCATCTGGATGGTCTAGTGTTAAATAATATACATGATGCTTCTAAACAGAAGGACCCCCATTTCAAAGAAACAGTGTCCAAAGAGAAGTAGTAGCCGAGCACCAAGAATAAATAGAAAAAGGGCCTCTGCTTGGTCTAGTCCTTGAAAAGAGTGGTGTGTATCCTTTAGAAGGAAGTCATCTCAGGAGTGCTGCAGCTCTTCAAACACACTCGTCAAACCCTCACCCATCTTCCATTTGAACTGGATACTGTACTCTCCATAGACCATAAACCCAAGATGACCTAAGGGGCCAGGACAGCAGCAGGAAGGAAAAGGCAGATTCCAACCTTGACAACTAAACCCAGAATCCTGGGCTTGGTCCCTCTGGTGTGGGCATCCTTGCTACAGCTGCTGAGAACAGCCAACAAACGCGGAGTACCGGGCTTTCTCCTTTCCAGGAGGCCTGGTCTGTGGGTACGCTTCCAAACTGTGTCTTGAGAAATGTACCCGGGAGGAGAGATGGGTTTGCGTGGTCACACTGTAAAATGCATTCTCTATCAAGGTTCACAGAAGCCCTGCGGTTGGACATTCAGCCTCAGTTTTCCCACCCGAAAGTAACAATGGCACCTCCTCACAACGTCATGCAAGCATAAGGTAGGCTGCACAAGTTAATACCTCCATGGTCTTGGGATCACTGTAAGGCAGCATATTACTTGGGAGAATGTGGTTTCCGTGTTTGTACTACGTCCTGAGCAAATGCTAAAACATTTATAAACACATATAAAGTTTAAGGAGCTCCAATACAATGAAGCCTGTTTATGAAATCAACATTTGTCTTTTAAATATCTAACGAGATCTTCCTGATCCTGTTCCCCCTCTTCCTCGTGAGGTAACCCTTACCTTCTCTATAATTTATTCTTTCTTTCTTTTTTTAGTCACTTACCCTATTACCATGGCCACACTCTGTTCTAAATGCTTTATATTAGATACTCCCTCTGGTCCTCACAGCGCACCCTGGGGACATCAGTACCACCACTGACGCCCGCCCACAGACACAGCTTGGAAGTGACGTGATCAGGCTGTGAACCCAGGCAGTTAGCCTCCTGGGTCTGTATTTATGAAATCCAATGTTAGCGGAACACTGACACAGCCAGGCTGGAAACACGTTTCCTGCTTCAAAGAGCAATTCTGAAACAGGCACCATATGCCGGTGCTGGGCTGGACAGCCTAAGAAATAACTTTTTCCCTAGCTGGCTACTGGCATTTCCCAGAACATCTGGTTCTTTCAGCACTGTTATCTCTAAACACTGACTTGACATAAAGCTTTGGCTAGGGGCCCCGGAAGACCCTGAGCTTCCTTGATGATCAGACATTTCACTTCACATGGGTACCTTCCAGGGTTTCTCAACAATCCTCCACCCAGAAGGAACCATGGGAAATTCCGAACTCTCTTCCCCTACCTCCAGCGTTTGGTTCCTCAGAGCCACACAGGAATCCAAAGTCTCTGCCAGCAAGCAGGCCAGACTGCAGCCTTGTAGCCCAGCCCACAAGGAAAAGCCTCAGCTTTAACAGCGTGTCACTCCCCTAATTGTTCCCTGCGCCCAGAATCCAACACAAACAGAACATCTTTCACAGGCAGCTCCCACCACGCACCAGCCTTACAGCCTCCAATGAACAGCCAAGAGCAGGAGGTGCTAAAGGGTCAGGGGGCTGGTGTGGCTGCCTGTCCCCCCATTTCCCCCCCCCAGCCCGAGGGAAAGAGCCCCCAACAACTCTCTAGTCCGAAGTCCAGAGCCAGCAGACACTGTCCCAAGCCCCCAGCTGCCTCCTGGTCCCAATTCCTAGGATGAAAACAGAATGTTATAGATGAGACCCCCCCCAAAAAAAAGGCCAGAGGATCAGAGAGCAAATGTGCCTGAGCCACGCAGTGGGGGGAAAGGCAAGTGGCAAAGGACAGAGAGTAAAAATGTTTCCTCCAGTTTACAAGCAGCATTGCTAACCCTTTACAGTGCAGACTAAACTCCAGCTTGGGAGACAGTTGGGGTGGAGATGTTCTTCAGAAGAACTGCAAATAAAACAGGCCCCTGCTCTCCAGAAACCACCGCCCCCCCCCCCCCATAGGCAACAATGAGAAGAATGAGATCATTCCAAATGTTGCTTCACAAGGTCGGGGAAATGAGTCTGTGAGCTGAAATCTGAATATTAAGGGTGTAGAAACCAGAGCAATACAGAGGGAAGAGAAGTACAAGACCTAGGGCCTAGAGGCCTCTGGGTTAAATGATGAGGAAAATGTTCTTTTTTTCTTCTTTTGTTTTTCAAGACAGGATTTCTCTGTGTAGTTGCCTGTCTTGGACTCTCTCTGTAGACCAGGCTGGCCTCAAACCCTCAAACTCACAGCGATCAGTCTGCCTCTGCCTCCCTCCCTGAGTGCTGGAATTAATGAAAATTTAATGGTCTCAATTTTTTAAATACATTTTAGAGTGTTTTCCTTAAGACTGTAAAGATCAAAGTGCAAAATAGACATTTCCCCTTGGCTTTAAGCAAGAGTGCAGTGGAAATGCATGTGGATATATACAGAACTTATATTTATACATCTCATACGGCTCTTTTTGAAAGTCTTTCATGTCCTGTCTCCTTTAAACTTTTATGATATAGACTAAAAGCCTGATAGAATCTTTGACTTCCAGTCAGTTCTGTATTGTGAGATCTTTTCCTCAGAACTTCTAAGACTTCCCTTCTGCAGGGTTATAATTTAGCCCCCTAATTCCAGAATTTGAAAAGGAAATGCAAAGTACCTCTAATTGCAACTAGGTACATAAGTGCACGTGGTTAAGGACGTGGAAGTATAGGAAGGGGAGGTTAGTTTTTCTTTTTCTTTTCCTTTCTTTTTTTTTTTTTTTTTTCCAGTGTGCCTTTTTTGTATGATTAGAGTCTGAAAGGGTGGATAAATCGTGCACATTCGCGCAGTCTCCTTGTCTTCAGGGTTAATGAATGAGTGTTAACTGCTGCTTAGATCTCATTTCTCACATCGCTACAATCTACACTGAGACTAGGCTACAAATAAAGTTGAAAAGTGCACCAGGGTTACAGCCCCTAGCTCCAGGAGTGAATTTGCACACGTTCAGTCCCGGTGCAAGTCTCTTTCTTTCTGTGGACAGAATTTCTTGGGGACGCCTCAGGCCCCTGGCCATATTTCTCCCTAGGCACTTATTAAAACCAGGTGCACGGAAGGCGGGCCTTTAGGGACACAAAAGCCTTCGCCTGACCCAAAGCTCCCCCTTCCGGTGTGTTTCCTAGAGGCGATCCCAGAGCTGGGTCTGGGAAAAGCAGACAGCGACCCTGGCTGGCCCATGCTACAGCAAGACTGGGGAGTGACTTCTGGAGTCGAGGGGAAGTGCCCTTGGCCGCGCACAGCCGGTGTCCGCGCACAGAGCAAGGCCCTAGAGCCACAGCGCTTGCCAGAGCAAAAGACAAAGTGCTAAAGGGAAGCCACCGAGCCGAACCTCAAGCCCAACCCCAACCCTGGCGGGTAACACAGCATGAGCCTGGGGCAAGTGGGGGACGCGGCAGGAACTGGAGTCCCCTGTTAGTGCATGGCGGCGCAAGGGCACTGCAGCACCCAGGTCTGCGAAGCTTACCGTCAGCTGCCTAAAGTTCCTCGGGCCTCTGTGGACAGGGGCGGGGCCCCGGTGGGGTCAGGTTACAGGTGACGTGAGGCCTCACCCCGCCTTGTTCTGGACTGCCTGAGCAGATGTCTACAGATTGAGTCAAAGAGCAAGGTTCACCTGGGTTTGGTTTTTGTTTTTCATTTTCCCTAACTTCAGGTTATAAAAGCCCATTTCCAGGCTCTGTGTAACCTTTGATAATCCTTTCTGAAGGAGGCGCATGAGATTCCAGTGTCCTCAGGAAAAAGACAGCACGCCAACCAAGACTAGAAAGCTCCATCCTCGATTAAATGTCTAACAATAGAATTCACTCAAGGAGGGTCACCAAGCACCTTCTGTGCTTGATGCTCTGAGTGAAGAATAAGAGCTGCTCCCAGCCTTTACACTTGTGCCTAGTGAAAATGTCAGATTCACGCCACCGTAGTGCTCTGGGACAAAACCAGATTCTCAAACTGTGGTCCATGGAACACCTATGATGCGAGGTTTCAATGTGGGAGTCCTTGGAATAGGGTCAGAGCCCAAACCCTTCACCAAAGCTGATGCGCTGGATTAAGAGGAACGAGGCGCGGAGATCCACATTTCATCACATTTGCTTTGTGAAATTTCACTTAGAAAAATCACTAGACCTGGCCCCACGTTTGACTTTGCCGTAATGGTGCCGCACTATTTTCCCCCCATGGAACCCTCCCAGAAACCTTTCAGCAATGCAAAGACATCTTTAAAAGCACTCTGCCAAGTCTGGCTCCCGAATGAACGTGCCTCATTTCAGAGAGTCATGGATTCGTTTATACAAAATTATGCCTAAGCGTGATTTCCCACTGTGTAATGCTCTAAACGCACCGTCGTGGTCACATAGGTGGAGTGTACTGTGTACGCTCCACGAATCTTGGGCTGTTTGTCATTCTGACCAGCCATTTCCCCTCTCCTGTATATTTTTCTTCTCCTTTCTTCAGGCCTCAGTCACCACATCTTTTGTAAACGTAATGCGTACTTATGCCAGAAATACAATGACTTCCAAACCACACAGAAAAATCTGGCGAGCTCTTGTTTTGTTTTGTGGTTTTTGTTTTTTGTTTTTCCTAGACAGGGTTTCCGCTGTGTGTAACCCTGGCTGTCCTGGAATCACTCTATAGATCAATCTGGCCTCGAACTCACAGAGATCCGCCTGCCTCTGCCTTCCGAGTGCTGGGATTAAAGGCATGTACCATGACGCCTGGCTCTGGTGAGTTTTTAAAACTGACTTCCAAATGCACAAAGAATCTCAGCGTCCCCAAATGCATCTTTTCAGGATGTTTGGTTCAGGCAGCATCTAAGAGTTGACCAGTTTCTTAAGAATGGTTAAGTGGAAATTTTGTTTTGTTTTTTTGAGACAGGGCTTCTCTGTGTAGCCTTGGCTGTCCTAGACTCCTTTTGCAGACCAGGCTGGTCTTGAACTCAGAGCAATCTTCCTGCCTCTGCCTCCTGAGTGCTGGGATTATAGGTATACGCCACCACACTCAGCTCCAAGTGGCAAATATTTTACCATGAACATTTCTCCAAAACAAACAAACAGAAGTCCTGGAGAAGAAATAATTTCACTACCTGTGAGAGTGAACCAAAAAAAAAGAGGGAACTTGGGGCTTTGGAAGCACAAAGCCCAGTGCAGCTACAAAGCAGAAAGAATCTTTAGGGCAGTAGTGAAAGGGGATCCCGGGGCAGCTGTGCAGCAGGACAGTGGGATGGGAGAGCAGCCCTCCCAGATTGGTGCGATGGGGGTTGGGGAAACAGGTCTCAGACCAAGTGAAAGCGTATAGTTTGGCCTCATTGAGAAGACCTGTAGCTAACTGAGCATGAACTCAACGCTAAAGGAACAGTTGTATAAAAGCTCAACCAGGTAAACAGAGCCTAAGGATGCTATTCCTGGGCCGTCTTCAGATGTGGTAGGAAGAGGCATCCTGGTTGTCTTTAATACTGCTCACAGCTCAGCAGTGAACTCAACATATCTCATCGTGATGGTGGGAATAGTAACTAGCGATCCATCCAGGTTTATAACAAAATTGCATCAAGAATGGGCACAGGGCACAAAAGGAGTAAAGGGAACGAATACACTCGAAATACATTATGTACATGTATGGGGGAAATGTATGGAAATGTCCTATGGAAACCTGAAAATGCATGATTAATATACACCTGTAAAATTAAAAGGAGAAAAAGAAAAAGAAAGGAGGGGGCTGGCGAGATAGCTCAGCGGGCAAAGAAAGGTGTTTTTGTGCAATCCCTAGAGGGCACCAACTCCTGCAAATTGCCCCCTGCTTTCCACATGTGCACTACGGTGTACATGTGTATATGTGCTTATGAACACACACACACACAATCAAAAAGTGTAACTAAAAGCTTAAAAAGAAGATGGCGTAAGCATTGAGCTCCAAGGTGAGCAGGTAAAACCAGTGGTTGAGACTAGTGTTACTTAATGGAAATTCTTAGACAAAAATCAAGGGAAAAATAGATGTATTTTTTAAAAACAAAAACAATGAAAATATTTAAAAGCCATTGCCTTCTGGAAGCAAGAAGTTGAACAGGTAGTTCTGAACTTGCTACTTTTGGTGGGATAAACCTTCCAGAACAATCTGACTTCTACTATGTGGATGCATTCATTTGGTACTTTGTTTTTTTAAAAACAATTAAAAAGAAAAAAAAAAGCATACTCTCCCAAACTAGCCCCCAAAACAAGGTACTCCAGCTTCTGTTCCCTCAATCAAATTTGCTTCTTATCTCTTGAAATAGTTTCCTGCATGAGAACTCTCTTAATTCTTCATGACGTGGCTCACATTTTGTGAGGTAGCTTAGTGAGCCACTGCTTGTATTACTTATCTGCAGAAATGCATTTCAAATTGTAAAAAGAAAAATCAAAACTCTTCCTGCTCATTCATTGGAGACTGCATTAGACACTCCTGCAGGAGCTTACAACCAAAAAACAAAACAACAACAACAACAAACAAACAACAACAAAAACATGAGACACTTGGATTTGCATTCACTGCTGTGCTGTTAGCGCCTGTAGCGAGTGGCACAGCTGTTGGAAAGGATCACCAGGGAGCCCACAGCACAAATCTCCATCCATCCATCCAAGCAGAAGCTGGAAAGATGAACTCTAACTACTGGGCCAGAAGGATGAAGATGATGCTCCAACATAATGCAGAATTTTGGGTGACTGTTCAGGCATCAAACTGTCTCTATCATTTTTTTTTTTCACTTTTGAAGCTGCTAACCTGCACTTCCTGTTTACTCAGGTAATTAAATTTTATTCCTTCTCAAGTCTCTGATGGGGTTGTAGACCAGTTAGTTTAGTTTTACAATTAAGATTAATTTTTTAGGGGTTAAGATGTTTTTAGGTCTAGATAGATGTTTTAAGTTGATAGAGATAAGATATGATAGAATTGATTTACATTCAGAATTTTAGACTTGTCAAGATAGGAAAGATGTTTTCTTCAAAGTGGCCAAATTCAAATAGCCAAAACATTATGAATGTAACATTTTTGTAATTCCTAATTGTTTTATGGTTCTTCTTGCTGTATGTAGTTTATTGTATTTAGGTGAAATAATATAAATGTTTATGTAAAAAAAAGAAAAATAATAATAAAAGTATTTTTAAAAGTTATCTGTCTGGCTTCTTCCATGCAAACGACAGATGTACTCAAGCAAGCTAAGCCAGTGGCAGAATTTACAGGAGCGCCTAAATCAGCCAATTAATCTAGTTTCAGACAAAGATTGATCCTCAGCCTAAAAGAATCATAGAATTCTCTCCATCTAGGATGGAGCTGTGTTCTTTTCTCCCAGCTTTACAACCTGGAGTGGCATAGTGGCAGTGAGGTGGGTGCATAAGTGCACAGCTATATGTCACTGTTCCAGGGGACATGCTGACAGGTCCTTGTGGACTCAGGCGAATGGGCACTATTATTGGCAGGGCCCGAGTCAGCTGTCACAAAAGGGAAGCTGAGGGAGATGCGGCTGGCTTGCCAAAAATAATACTTTTTACATCCCACTATAATTGTGCATACCGAATACATGCAGTGGCGATTTATGAGAACCCTGGCCAATTGGCAATGTGAGCGAAAATGCCTCATAAATGCTAACGCACCATGAAATGTTGGTTGTGAGTCAGAACCAAAACCTAAGCCTGCAGGGTTCCAGCCTGGCCAAAGCACACAGGTACTTCTGTCGCTCTGCTCTCCGAGGGGCCCGAGTTTTCACTGTCTCCCCGCAGCTTCATTTGTCACCATTTCCCCAACTTTTGGCCTCTTTCTTCTAACGGAGTCTGCTTCCAACTGCAGTGAAAACTTGGCTCCTGCGAGTTTTCAAAGGAAGTCACAGGGGAGGGAAAAAAAATCACTCCAAGTTGCAATAGCTCAAAACTAAAACAGTGAGTGTGTGCGCGCGCGCGCGCACACACACACACACACACACGCACGTGTGCATATGTGTAATCAGATTGTTCCCAGCATCCTTCACTCTAAGATTTCCCTAATCTACTGAGTCATTTTCTTGGCCTCATTGTACCAGTCTTCAAATAAGCCAGAGATATTTTGCTGATATTTGCTGCAATTTATTGAGTGATAGTGTATTTGTGATGTACTTTGAGACTGAATTTAGAGCCCTGAGGAGTAGGCAATTAATTGGTAGGAAAATATTTTTCTGCCATCTAGAAAAACAAAAACTCTGATTAACTGATGATCTATATTGGATTTCCAATTTTTCAAAGTCCTCTTTTAAACATCTGTGTTTTAATTAAGCGGGAGGTGTTCCGTCAGTGCTGAAAATGGGAAGCGGGCTGATTCCCGGGTTGCTTCTGATAACCTTCCCACTGATGTCAACACTTATCTAATACTGCACTGAGCATGTGTTTAAAGATGGCATGGGAGCTGGGGAAATAAGTCAGCCGGAAGAGTGCTTGCTGCTCAAGCATGAGGCCCTGAGTTCAGATCCCCAGCGCCCACATAAAAACCTACACATGAGGACACCTGCTTCTAATCCTTGCTCTGGGGATAAAGAGACAGAGGTGTTCCTGGAGCTTGTTGGCCAGCTGGTTTTGCCAAATCAATGACTTCTGGGTTCAGTAGAGGACCCTGTCTCAAAAACAAATAAGATGGACAGCAAAAGAGAAAAGCACCTGACTTCCTGTGTCTGCTTGTACTCCTGCACACACACACACACACACACACACACACACACACA
>OU015742.1:42434649-42475325 GCA_907169655.1 Acomys percivali
ACATGGATCATGCTAGTCTGAACATTCCCCCCACAGTCTTTGGTATTTGAACACTTGATCCCCAGTTGGTGGTGCTGTTTGGTGAGATCTAGGAGATGCAGGCTTGCTGAAAGAAGTAGGCCACTGTGGGTGGACTACAAAATTGTATAGCACCACACACTTCCATCTCTCTCTCTCTCTCTCTCTCTCTCTCTCTCTCTCTCTCTCTCTCTCTCTCTTTGTGTGTGTGTGTGTGTGTGTTTGTGTGTGTAAATGTCTTTCTGGATGTCTCTGTCTATGTATCTCTGTGTGTGTGTGTGTCTGTGTGTGTGTGTGTGTGTGTGTAAGTGTCTTTCTGGATGTCTCTGTCTCAGTGTCTCTGTGTGTGTGTCTCTCTGTCTCTCTCTGTGTCTGTGTGTGTGTGTGTGTGTGTGTAAGTGTCTTTCTGGATGTCTCTGTCTCTGTGTCTCTGTGTGTGTGTGTCTCTCTGTCTCTCTCTCTCTCTGTCTCTCTCTGTGTCTGTCTGTCTGTCTCTCTCTCTCTCTCTCTCTCTCCCTCTCTCTCTCTACTCTCCTCTCTCCTTCCTGTTTGACTTGAAGATGTGATCTCTCAGTTTTCTATTCCTGTCACCATGTTTACCATTAGCTTTTGTGCACTGTCTTTATACTATCCAAATGCTGATTTCTGTACTATCAGGGATCCGACTACAGGCCAGAACTTGGTATTGTTATTCTTATGGCTGCATCATATTTTGTAAACACTCCTTCCAACATCTTCTGATTTGATAAAGGGTTGAATGGCCTTTATTAAAACAAGGCAGGAGAGGATAGGAGGGACTTCTGGCCAGAGATAGGAATTCTGGGAAAGGTGGAGACTTGCCAGCCAGATGGAGGAAGAGACAGGTAATGGGAGGTGAGAAGAGGTAACCCACATGTAGAACATAAATTAGTATAGACAGGTTAATTTAGGTATAAGAGCTAGTTGTGAACAAGGCTAAGCTAAGGTCAAGCTTACAAAATTAATAAAAGGTCTCTGTGTCATTACTGGGAGCTGACAGTCCTAGAAAGTCCTGTTGTAACTGGTTGCCCTGCTTCCTCACCATGACGGATTCCTTATCACTCTAGAACCGTAAGCCAAAATAAATTGCTTGCATAAGTCTCTTCTGGCCATGGTATTTTATTGATAACAATAGAGAAGTCACTAGCACATGGATGAAGGCTACTCCTCATGATTCTGAGGTTTGCCAAAAAAAAAAGACTCAAAGCCACACTCTGTAAATTGTCTTCAGTAGACACCAGCAAAGTCTTAGTACATTGGCTTCTGAATCTTTAGCACAGAATTACCAAAGCATGGCCTTATTGGACTACTACACAAGGCTATTCTCAACCTGTTGTTTCCATGCCAGCTTCTTCTTACACCAAAAAAATTTAAGTATTCATTTTCCCGGCATCCTCTGCAGCCATGAATTGCCATATGATCCAGGCTAGTAGCTGGAAGAGACTTATGTCTAAAGCATTTGGGGGAAAGATTCCCTCACCCACATGAGCTATAGGATGCACAGAAAGAGAGGTATTTTGTTTCTAGCCTCCATGCCTTCTACCTCTTTGGACGTCATTTGAATAGGTCATGTCTACATCTCCTATGGCCATTTGTGACTATTTCTGAGGCTCTGAGTATAAAAGACCAGACATCAAGCCAAGCAGTGGTGGCATACAGCTTTAATTACAGCACTCAGGAGGCAGAGGCAGGTAGATCTCTGTGAGTTCAAGGCCAGCGTGGTCTACAGAGTGAGTTCCAGGAGGACATCCATGGCTACACAAAGAAACACTATCTCTAAAACAAACAAACAAACTAAATATCAAGAAATCACTGCACCAACTGGAATGGTCTGTTTTCATATTTCCTGTAGTGGGATTAATGCATTACAGCCACTGGACAGTCTCTCACTTTCAGCCAAAGACATATTTTACATGTATATAATTCAAAGGCATGAATTATACACTAAGCATGCCACATTCTCTCCTTCCTGACCACTCAGATTTTCATTTGGGTATCCAGATATTCCCAATGGAAATATATCTGCCCATATTTTCAGAGACAATCACTGGTTGGCTTAAGACACTCAATAAATTCTACTTCCCTGCCCTTGAGTGCAGATTGGGTTATCTCCAATTTAAGTTGTCCAGCACAAGTAATTCTTTGAATTCTTGTATGAATGTTTGAAAAGAAATGTTCTCTCACCTTCTAAAAAGGTTTTGCTTTTTAAGTGTGTGTGTGTGTGTGTGTGTGTGTGTGTGTGTGTGTGTGTTTGTACATTCACACATGCACACAGCGACTGAAGAGGCATTGGATTCCAGGGAGCTGGAGCAGCAAACACTTGTGAGTCATCTGGGTCCTGGGAACAAAACTCAGGTCCTCTGGAAGAGCACCAAGCACCTTTAATTACTGAGCCTTCTCTGCAGTCCCTCTCTCACTCTTTTTGATGATGCAAATATGAAACCTAGAACTGTGGTAGCCATCTTCCACCAATCAGCAAGTCGGCCTTTAGACACTGCTGACACCGTGAAGGCTAACTAGAAAGGTGGAGAGTTTAGGTCTATGATAACATGGCTGAGGGTTTGGATCGGCCTAGATTTGAACTTGCACTTGACTGAACCAATAAATTCCATTATTTTTCCTTTTCTCTCTTTTTTGTGTGTGGTATATATGTATGTAAGTGTTTGTGTGTGTTTGTAAGCATATGCAGTGACCAGAGGTTGATGTTGGGTGTCTTCCTCTATAGCTCTTTACCTTTCTCCTCCAACTTTATTTTTTAAGGCAGAATCTCTTTGTTGTACGATGAGCCCACAAATTGGCTAGACTGGCTGCCCAGTAAGCTCCAGGAATGCACCTGTCTCCACACCTCCTCACACATACACATCCAGGCACGAGCTGCTGAAGTCCACTTTTTACATGAATTCTAGGGATGCAAGCACAGGCCCTCCGGCTTGCATGTTAAGCACCTTCCCTGCTGAGCCCTCTCCACAGCCCATAAATCTCCTTGAATGAAGTCAGCTTGAGTTGGGTTTTCTGTTCTTTGCAATGACAGAAATCATTTTGACAATATACTTTCCATCTGGACTGTTAGGCAATAGGCAAAGAGGAAAAGCAAGCGAGAATCTTAAGAGGCAGAAACATAACCTCTCTGCTCACTATCTCAAGCTCGTTGGGGATGTGTGTGCTTGTGTACGCCGCCTCTCCTCTTCTCACCCAAGCTGGACACAAAGAGTATGTGCTAAGCTGCCATATGTAATATGCCCTGCCCTTAATTGCATGTGCTTTGAGAAAGATGACCTGTATGTATATACCATGTGGGGGTGACAAAAGTATGTCTCATGCTAAGGCTCTGAAATCAAATGAGATAATGTACTGGAAAACATTCAGTAAATGCTAGTTATTATTTCTAAGACACCCACACCCACTCAGTTGTCCCCTCAGCCTGCCAAATCTTCCAAATGATGGCTGAAGAGCCATCCTGTTTGAAAAGCTCATTCCCCTTCTTTTGGTTAAAAAAAAGAGAGAGAGAGAGTTTTAAAAAATCTCTCAAGATTTATAAGGCAGCTCCCAGAGCTCCTTAATCCACAGAGAGTTGGTCAGCTGCATCCATCCTGCCCTTCAGAAAGGGCCTGAGTACTTGGGACAGGACAGGTTCCATAAAGGAAGTGAAGGATCTCCTAGTTCTGGGAATCTAGAAGCAATCCTGTTTGTAGCAGCACTTCAGCCCCAAATCCCCCAGAGGGAGAAAGCAAACCTCCATCCCTCACCTCTCTGGAAGGACCAGGTTAGATTAGAAAACCTGGAGGGAGAAGGAAGCTGTGAGACAGAGATTCATGGAGCACCTGGGTGGGTGGCTTCACCTCTAGTCAAGGAGGCCATTTTAAAAAGAAAAAGAAAAAACTAGTGCTCACTGTTTCCCACCACTGAGAAAGACTTAGGGGAAGGGCCCAGGAAGCTGTTCCAGCAACATTCTGAGATGACAGGACTTTAAAATGCCTCCTGGAGTCAAGTCAGAGAGAAAATTCTTAAGGTAACTGAGTGCAGTAAATAAGCAAGTAAAAAGAATTTGTCCTAATTGCCAAAAGGACTATGGCCAAGACTCTCCAAAGAGGCAGCGGGGGTGGTGGTGGTGTTGGTTTGAAAAAGAAAGCAGAACCACTCTGATAAGAAGAGAAGGGATGTTCATTTTCAAGCAGGAGATAAGATACGGATTAAAGTTCATCCTCAGGATAGCAGAGCAAGAAACTTTATAGCCAAAGTCACTCCCAACCGGAAAGGCCCCTGTTGCTCCGATCTCTTTGAATTATAGGGAAAACTAATTGGATCTCCATGTTTACCATGGAGGAGAGTGAGTGCTATTTAGGATGTAAATCCTGGAGGTACTTTAAAAGGACAACAGTGACCTTTACAAGCCTCTAAACTTATAGATCTGTAAGGAGAAAGAAATTGATTTCCTGACCTTTGACTGGCCCCTCATCATTTTTTCCCTCCACCCAAGGGCCCCCAGGCCCATCACTCTCTTCCTGGTGTTATTTTTCTGACTGGTCTCTCTATCTCTGGTCAGTCCCAGAGGAAGGAATAGTCTGCTGTTCAGGCTGACCCAGAGAAAGGCCAACCTGAGCTAAGAGCTAAGGAAAGACTCCACCTCCAGCACCGACCCAGAAGAAGCCCGAGACTCCCATGGGGTATCATGTCTGCAGAAGCTGATGTCTCTTCTGCAGACAGTAAGATGAGCTGCATGTTGGGTATTGTGGTAGGATGTGGGTGCATATCTATCTTAATTCAACCTCACAGCAGTCCTATGAGATGGGGGCCCGTTGTCTGCACACATCTCTCTCTCTTTCTTCAAAAACCAGGAAACTCCCACTTCCCAGGCAGTTTCCATCCCCCTTCTGTCTTCTTTCTTCAACCCATCTTCCCTGAGAGCAGAGGAGAGATAAGAGCAGAGACATAGAGAACAGACAACTTGAAATAGGTTTGGGGGCTGGTGAGACAATAATTGCAGCGATGAGAATGCTGAGGGTAAGGAAAGGGCAGTGATTTGTTGCACGCACAAACCCCAGTAGGCTCCCAAGACGCAAAGTCAGGAGCCTCCATGCCAGCCTCTTCCACTGGCTGGTGTAGTATTCTTCACTCACCCACATCTGGTCAGTGAGTCACCGCCCGTTGGGATGAAGGAATTCCCCAAGAGCTTTCTGGCACCTTCCCTTAGTGTCAGAATCCATCATTAGGAGAAAAGAAGAAAACTCAGAGGTCTCTATGGGAGAGACAGGGACAGAGAAAAGGGCACACCCCAGATAAAAGAGAGCAAGAGTGGGAGCAGTGGAATTACGGCTTGTAAGAAGATGCTTACCCCAAGGTGACCCTTCTGAAAGAAGAGAAGAGGTGTGGCAGTATGATTTGAGGTGGTGCCCACTCTCTGGCATGCAGATGATTGATAACCATGTCCCCAGCTTTGAGCTCTTTGTTGGCCATGGATCAAAATTTTGGCATCTTAATGAATCATCTGTACTATTGTTTTCTTAACAGCTCAGATCAACATTTTAAAAATAAATATAGATGTCTCTAAGGAGAAACTTTGAATTGATAGTGCAAGTTGAAAGCCTTCCCTGAATAGAAGACTAACAACAAAATAGTGAGAAGAGCCACACTAATAAGTCGTGGTCATTGATTGGCTGTCATCCCTGGCTTTGGGGGACTCTACGGATTTCCCTCATGTTTCCTCAGATAACAGAACAGTGACAGCCAGGAAGCCAGTTCTATGATTGGGGTGATCCCATCTCAGAGGCTGAGACCTGGGAGTCAGACCAGATAGTGTCCATAGTTCTTTCCCTTATGCGAGAGGCTCTTCCCTTGGTAACTGCTAATCCAACTAGCATCAGCTCTAAGACACAGGGCCATCCAACTGTAACAAGAGTGAGCCATTGGAAAGTGAGAGAGAAAGCCATGCATGCTGGGCAAGAGTGGAAACACGTTCATCCCAAGGACACTCAAATGACAAAATAACAAAAATGTGAAATTCTAATCCTTTCACAGTTAACACTCAGGTTTCCAAGCTCAACTGTCTTGCATGTGAAGAGAAAATTGGTGTTTATCTTCCTTTTGACAGCTCATACCTATTTTCATCTTAGGGAGAGTGGTTTCCATTTCATTGAGACATGGTCTTAGCACAGAGGCTAATAACTTGGCTTGGATTCTAAGGCGAGCTCCCAGATGGAAACCTAGCTTACACAAGTATGACAATGTATGTATAGAGTGATAATGCGTTTTCTGAGTTCAGTAAGTATGTGAAAAAACATTAGCAATTAATATTTTCTTCCCCTCTTAGCTTTTCTGCTTGCTTGTCCTAATGCAACACGCTTTTCTGCTCAGCAACAACCCACTAGAGTCCTTTGTTCCAGACTTCTCACACTGTCTCTCTGTGTGCCTGCCTCCATGTCCAACAGGAGTTAAGCTGACACTCTGGAACCTTCTGAATTGTGTAGGGGCCCTTGCAAAAGGTAGAAGCTGCCTTTTGGGGGAAAAAAACATGCAGGGTTTTACAGAGGTGTTTTTGCCTTGCCTTCTTTGGGCTAGCTTCATCCCAGATGAGAGATGGTCGGGCAACATGTGACTCTTTACAGGGTTTACTTGACACGGTTCCTACTTAGCTAAATTAAGAGGGGGAAAGAGCATAATCTCCCCCTTCTGGTTCATTTCATCTCGGGGTAAGACAGAACAGAGGATGCAAGTTCACTAGCTTCCCTGGCTTTCTTCTCCAATTCATCTATGTGTTTACCAAATAGATGCAGTGGGCGCCTTAGTAACACACAGGATTAGCCTCGCTGCTATCCGAAAGATATATGAATTGCTGAGCTGCTGAGGAGAAAGATCCATGAAGAGTTTTTTAATTGGTTTAGTAAGATTATTTCCAGTCAACAATTTCCTAGTTTAGTGGTAGAAGACGGGTCTGTTTTCCATAAAAGCCAAATGCCAGACTTTTGAATCACTCTGAATAAAAACATTCCCTTAAAGAGTCACTTGCTATCATTTGTTTTACAGAAGAAAAAAAAAAAAAGAAACATAAAGTGAAATAAAATAAAGGTCAGGATAGAAACTTTGATCACAGCATGGCAAGCTGAGGAGGCACTGGGGAGATAAGGACACATGCAGTTTATTCCAGCGTTACATTTCCAGCTACTGCTCCAGGATGTGCCGTCCTCATTGGAAACAAGTAAACAAACACAAACCCACTTGCCCTAGTTGCAGCCATCAGCTCAATAAAAACTACTACCTCCTCCTTGTAGAGTGCTTTACAGTCTGAAGATGCTTTCTTAACTGATTTCTGTGTGTTCTTCAGAACTTCCCTCCGAGGTCAGTAGTGAACAGGAAGCAACACCACAAACAATCCAAGTGTCCGTCCACTGATGCACAAACACATGAAATGTATAATTTAAGGTGTGGGATAAGTTGGAAAGGAGAAGGCATGGAGTGCCGATGCATGCTACAGTGTTGTTCACCTCTGAAGTTCTTGTGCTAAATGAAACAAACCAGTCTTGAGGCTGGGGCTACAGCACTTTGGTAGATAGCCCAAACCATGTGTTCAGTCTTTGGTGCCACCCGAACCTGTCATGGTGGTGTGCGCGCCTGTAATCCCAGCACTCGGGAGATGGAGGCAGAAGGATTGGAAATTCAAAGCTGTCCTCTACTATATACCAAATTTGAAGCCACCTTGACTAGATGAGAGCCTTTCTATATAAAAATAAATTAAGAACAAACAAACAAACAAAAAAGCCCGTAACAAAGAAACATAAACTGTGTGATTTCGTGTATGAGCAGCCCAGAACATTAGAGTCTGTAGAGACAGAAGTTGGCTGGCCTGGTCTACCTGGGGCTGAGGAAAATGATGAGGCAGAAATTACGCATAGCAATAGTCAGGATTTTTATATGTGGGCAAAATATAAAAATCTAAATTTGATTGTGCTTCTGGATGCATAACTTTATGACATGAATGAGCTGAATGTAAGAAATGGCTGACTGGTGCATTTCTTACGTCACGTCACATCTGTGTATAAAGAAGAAGGGGAAACATCATGGTGGCTGAACTGACTCCAGTATTGGAAATAAGTTCTGGGCTCGGCACTGCCACTCGCATATTCCCTTTACCAAATTGCACCAACTTTCTCAATCCCATCTGGCCTTCTGAAGAAACAGAGGAAACAAATGGCTTTCGAAGAAAAAGCTGTGCAGAGGATCTGGTGCCAAAAGTGCACTATACATGTATGGTCACGGAAGAAGAGGGGGGGTTGTGTTTGCAAGGCTGCTGCAGATAGCTGAGCTCAGAGCGATGAGAGGCGTAAGGGAAGACCGGAAATGGGTTCTCTGTGGAATTCTGTGTCTTCTCTTCATGTCTGAGGCAGAACGGAGGATGAGGAACAGCATTAGGATGGGTGTAGGAACAGGACTTTCTTCTTGCATCAATCCAGTCGGCTAGAGGCTAGCGGTGAGAGGAGCAATAAGGACACAGCAGTGGCTCCTGCCATGGTCCTGGCCTTCCGAGATTAGCAAGTAAGTATCCTAGATTAGCAGACATGTTGATCAGAAATAGACCGGGGACCCTACCACACACCTGCTTCAGAACCCTGGGCGTGTCACTTCAGTCTTTGGTGCCACCCAAACCAAAGTCACGGTGGTGGTGCACGCCTTTAATCCCAGCACTCGGGAGGCAGAGGCAGGCGGATCACTGTGAGTTCGAGGCCAGCCTGGTCTGCACTCATCCAATGAGTATGATAGTACAACAACCGTCCCACATAGCATGTAGTGGGTCACATGTATGAAAATATCTACTACACCACCTAGGAACACAGTACCTTGTAGGCTTGGATCCATCACTGCATACACAAAATGAATCCACATCACTAAACAACTCATGATCATGGTACATAACCTACACAATTGGTATGGTTGGTTTGTTGCTTGTTTTGGGGTTGAAGAACCGAAGGCCTTGCATATGCTAGGCTGATTCACACCTCCACACCAATTGTGACAATTTAATCAAATGATCTTCACAAAGGACTAAAATCCAGTCCTCAAACACAAATAAGCACTAATGAAACATTGAACCTAAACATTTAGTAATGAAATGTTAATTTATATTTCATATTAACATAAAAACTCGTAGTAAATAATGACTGAATGAAACAGTGATAATAAATTTCATTGTTGTTATATTTATTAATATCCAAAGGAGCATTGCATACCTTGATTGAGGACAATGCAGACTAAGTTATACAACTTTTCTGTACTCGTATTCATAAGACCACAGATATTAATGGTTATCTATATTTTTTTATGTCTACTGAGTAAGAAATGAACATAAAAGGCAGTTTAAATATGAGATTATTATTATTATTATTATTATTTCATGAAAGCAGCACTACTCCAAGTGCTTAGTGAACCAAAATAGTGCTTTGTTTTGCCTCAAACAGCAAGCCATTCTAAATTACAGCCTTGGGAAATGAAGATGATAGTAAATTACTCAGGCATCCCCTAGCCTGGGGGCCTCCGGGTTAGGGTTCAGGTAGTAAGTCCTAGGGTAAGTGGACGTTTGGCCAGGTTGCAGATTGATGAGTGACGGAGAGGAGCTGGTTATTTGATCCCCAGGAAATGTTTCTGGGCCTGGGGTCACTGTTACCAGCTTTTGAATCAGTAAGAGAGCGCCTCTCAGGCCAGAAAGTTCAGTTCTATTTATCAAGTGAGAGAAGCAAGGAGCCTGACGCCAATGGGTGTGTGCTGAGCCTGCAGCCAGCACCAGTGTAAGAGCGAGAGACAAGGGGAGGGAGGGCAGCTGGGGGGAGGGATGGAGGAAACAGGGGAGGTGGGGGGACAGGACATGGTAGGTCTGCAGGGTATCTAGAAACACCCAAGGGTCTCCCTCCCTCACGCTTCCCTCATCTCTCAAGGACTTCATCACCTTTAGTACCTCTTCAGAGAAATAAGCTCAACACTGCTCCCCTCCATAAACCACAACAGGACATAATCCAGGACCCAGTGCTGTCCCAGGTTCAGAAACCACCCACTCATTTACTTACCTATCTATCCAGACACTCCGACAAATGGAACAATGAACAAGACAGTCCCTACTCTGTGGTGTCGGTGTCTGCAGTCTAGAAGGGAAGAGCAGCAACCCAGCCCTGACTGAGCGTACAGGGTGCTAATCCGAGGGATTCTAGGGTGGCTCCCCAGAGGAGGGGAGGCTTCATCCAGATACACAGGATGAGCAGAAAACAGCCTCATACAAAGGGAGGAGGGTGCAAGAGATGCAGCTGTGTGCTCAAAGGTCTAGGTGCAAAGACCAAGCTATAGTTTGCAAAGCAGAATAGTTCCAGTTAGCCGCATAAAAATAAATCTCCACACACGCAATGGAGGCTGAGCAGAAACAGAGCTTTAACATGCTGGCTGGAGCTTCCTGCTACCCACGTGCTCACTGCCCTGTGGCATTCCCAAATCACCTCCAGGACACTAGTGTGCAGCTGGAGAGAACAGGCAATGGAAGAGGATGCCTAAGGTAGAAACAGACGCTATCAGGCATCCCAGGACCTAAGAAATGAGTAGCAGCAAAAGTTCCATCCTGATCCGTGCCACTGGGGAGGGTGCCTCCCAGCTGAGGCAGGAATTGGCCAGTTTCAGTCCACCCAGAAGGACCCATACCCTCAAATCTAGAATACTGTAAATCATGACATGAAAAAGAAATGATTGCCCCAATATGGGTTCCCCTAATGACCTCTAGTTAAACATTTCCGTTCCTCTCTTCTTTAGCATGTGACCTTGGCCTTTGAGATCACCAAGAGACTTCTAGAAGTGTCCTGCCCCCATATCAAGGAAATTTACCAATGTCCCCTTTTCATGTTACAGTGCCTTACCCTTCTGCATCTTGTCCCAGTTTGTGTGCATCAGTCCAGGCCCTCCTGGGTTCTTTTGAAACACTCTCTTGATTCTAGGAACCATTGCTATGATGTTCATGCACGGAGACACTGGATGGAGGACAGGATGCTCAGACAACATGGTACCCAGGAAGGAGGTAGTAGGCAGAGGCTTCAGGCTTCTCTTGTGGAGTGAGAAAGAAGTGGGGTTATGGATAAACTAGCCTAAAAGGCTCTACATAAATGCACACATTTATGTGTCTATACTTAGCTGAGAATAGAGTGGTTTTTGACTAAGAAATGTACACACAATGAAACCATCTTCAGAGCTTGCTCCAGTGTACTCCTGACTCCCTTGCGTGCAGATGAGGCTTGAGGTGTGAGTTCTAAGAAGCTCCCAGACACGGCTGTGTTTGCCATCTCTCACTACCTGGCAAACTACCCCCCGAATTCAGCAGTATGAAACAACACATATGTATTATTGTATGAATGGTCTCTGAGCAGTTTAGCTGAAACTACGGCCTACTTGTTGGCCTGGGTTTTCTTATGGTATAACAGGCAACCTGTCAGCTGAGCTGTGGTCTCTGTAGGGTCTGGGTTCCCAGCTTCTGTCATGTTTCAGTTAGCAAGGACCGCACTCATCACTGCATGGGCCTCTTCAGGGCTTCTCAGAAGCTGGAAGCAATAGTGGCTTTTACACAGAATCATAGAATTAGCATGCTATCACTTCTGCTACATTCTCTTCATCAGGGGAAGTCACTATCTTTAGCCAGTAGAGAAGCTACACTCCACGGAGTCTTTTATTTATTTTATTTTTCTGTGTGTGTGTGGGGGGGGGGGGGTTCAGGTGCACTGTGTGCAAGTGTGTGCCTGAGGACAACCACAGACATCATTCCTCATGAGTCACCAACCTCGTTTTTGTTGTTTTGTTGTGGTTTTGAGACGAGACCTCACTCTGTACTCCGACTGGCCTGGAATGTGCTCTCTAGACCAGGTTAGGCTTAAACTCATGAAGATCTGCTTGCCTCTGTCTCCCCAATGCTGGGATTAAAGGCACCACTACACCCAGCCCCACTTTGCTTTGTTTTGTTGGCATTGGCTCTCTTGCTGGCTTAAGTTCACCAAATAGGAAAGCCTAGCTGGCTAGTGAGCCCTGGGGTCTTCCTGTCTCCACCTCAGTAGTTCGCCATTCCCAGCTTTCATGTGAGTTCTGGGAAGCCAGCTCAGGTCCTCAGCTTACACAGAAAGTACTCCACTGACTAAGCTGTCAACTCAGCCCAAGACAAGGCTCTGGGATACAGTGCCCATAGTCACTCAGCCGACAGTTCATCCAGGCTCCCTGCTCCCTGACACTCGCTCTGCACTCATTAGCTGTTTACTACTTCACCTGAAAATGTCATGGAGTACTGTCGCCTTTGATAGGAAACTGGTACCTCACACGAGTGCTCAGTGACTGGCAGGCACTGTTGTTATTCCTAAGTTAGCAGATGACTGACCTGTTTCTCAGCAGCAGGCACAGGGGTTCTAGGTTCTGCCCTCTCTGCCTGGCACAGGCTGTCTTCCATCCTCTAATGCAGGAATTATGCCAGGATCCTAAATACCTCCTCTTTTCTCCCTGTAGTTGGGGCCTCCTACAAAAGGTCTGACCTGGTTAGGTGGAGTCGGAGCTGAAAGAAGAAATCGATGTTGGGGGATGGCACGTGCAGTTTTAAGACCATGGAAGGGTCATCTTGGAACAAGGCCCAGGAATAAAGATCTCTGGCTATGGAGTTGATAATCGGCAGTTATCACATACCTTTTAGAGTAATTCTATGCGCACAAGAGCTTGAGCAACCCTGAGGACAGATCCAAGAGATTTATTTATTCACCTACCTCCCCCACCACTGCCTCCCAAAAGAATGAAAAGGCTTGACTTGGAGTTCCTGAGGACAATAATGAGCTGTCCTCCTGGGGCCCTGTCTGAGGCCAGAGCAGGGCTGGCCCTGGGGTTGACCCAGTGCAGAACTTCTGTCCTAGTGACTAATGATCCAGCCTAGGCCAGCCGGGCTGCGGTTTGTCTGCAGGCCCCGTGACAGGGCCATCCACTCAGATAACCACAATCTTACTTTGTGGGATCAAATACTAGCTCAGGATTTATGAGTGCAAGGAACAACATGGCTGTGCTCAAGGGGGTAGGGGCAAGGGGGTGGGGTCCTTCCCCTTCCAGAGCATTGGCTCCTTACCTAGCTTCAGGCCTCAGGACAGGCTGCTGCTTGTTTGGGGTAGGAGCAGGGTCAGTAGACCAAAGAACAGCACAGCAGCTGTTTTGTGTCTCCTCTCAATTTCTTCCCCTCTGTCAGAGGCTAAAATCACAGCATAGCCTGTGCTGATGCGTTTTGTCATCTTAAAATGCCGGGTGAGATTAAAAATTAAAAGGCAGCCTTGTCCCGTTCTGTAATCAGGGTATGGAGAAAATGCTGGTCATTGTTATCCCCTTAACTGCTGGAGTGAGTTGCTGGCTTAGGGTTGAGATGCGGCCGACTTGCCATGCAGCTTCTGAGCCTGCATCTTTCAGTCTCTTCTCCCCTTTGGACTTGTGGCTAAGTGATGGCGTTTAGAAACAAGGAAGCACGGGACACTCCAACTCAATTTCCTGGGCAGCATCCATGTTTTCTTTTAACCGACTCTAATGACTCACTCTTAGCAGCTCATCCCCAAGGCAACAGCCAAAATCAGGGATAGACTTCAACGTTATGAGACGCGCTAGTGGGGGACCACAATGAATGGAAACACAAGAATCAGCAAGCTCTTGCCTAATGGTAATGAAGATGAAGAGGAGAGTGCCAGGAGGTCTTGGAAAGATGATTAAACTAGGCTTTGGTTAGATCACTGGTCCTTGACCCGTGGGTTGTGACCTCTTTGACAAACCTCTATCTCCAAAAAATATTTACATTAGGATTCATAACAGTAGCAAAATTACAGTTATAAAGTAGCAATGAAAATGATTTTACGGTTGGGGGTCACCACAACATGAGAAACTGTATTAGAGGGTCACAGCATTAGGAAAGTTGAGAACCACTGGGTTTGAGGGAACAGCTAACAGAATCCTGAGATGTTTACATTTGAGCAGCAGCAGGGCTGGGGAGATGGCTGGTAAGGAAAGTGATTGCTGCCCAAAGACAAGGACCTGAATTTGAATCCCCAGGACCTAGAGTTGGCCAGTGGCATGAGCCAGTGATCCCAGCACTCCTGTGGGGAAATAGGAGGTGGGGGCAGGAGAATCCATGGAAGCTCATGTGACAGGTAGCCTGGCACACACAACATCAGTGAATGACAAAAAGAACCAGGCTCCAACAAAGAGGAAGGTGAGGCTTGCCATCCAAGTTTGTACTCTGCTATTTAAATGTGTTCCATGCTTTCGCACACCAACAGACTTGTTTTTAAAGGTTCTAATTGCTCTTTTACACTGGTCACTTATCTAAGAACAATCTCTTGCTCTTTTCTCACTTCTCCCTACTTCCCGTTTGCTTTGAACGGAAGCTCGTGCAGCCTCGAGGCCCAGCGAGCCCAGGAATAGCAAACAAGGCCGTTTATTCCAAAGATTTCTCCAGGTCAGCTTTTACTACTTTTGGCCCAAAGCTGCTGCAAAATTTACAGAGCAAGAGAGGAACAATGTGGTCTACCGAACAAATCACTGAGGTAGGGTGAGTTTCTGTGCTCAAAGGTACTTAGTGTTTAGAGGCAACTTCATAAAAGCCATCATTAGACTGCTGTATCACAACAGCAATCCACAAGGATGTCTGAAGGTCGGAGCTGTGATTTCAGAGCTGTCAGCTCCAAAAGCCTTGCACACAACACTGAGGGAATTTTGCGTATGTGTTTTAAGGGCGATGGAGCCCTCTGAGGCTTGAAGAATGCCATGAACCCTAGAAAATGCTCACGTGTGTATTCACATAAAACTCCAGGGTCCATGAACTCTTGAAGTCCATCCATGGGTCCCCCTGGGATTGCTTGGACCTCAGTTTCCTGCTCTAAAATTTATATTTGTGGAACTTTATCTGAGGCACTTTTAAATATTTTCTTAAGTAGACAGTCTATAGAGGATGATGCATCTAGGCTTTTAAGTGTTACACAGAAACACACATTTGTTATCTGAGAGAATAGGAGCAGTGTTTACCTTTTATCTTAAATATATTGCTCTAAATTATTTTAAACTATTTTAAAGATTTGGGTTTTTGTATTGTGTATGCATGTGTGTGCATGAGTTTAAGTGTACCATGTGTGTGCAGGAGCCAGGTCAGGCCAGAAAAGAACAAAGGACATCTTAAAACAGTTGTGAGTCACCATCTGGATTCTAAGGGAACTAAGGCAGAGTCCTCTGCAAGATCAGCAAGCAATTCTTAACCACTGGGCCATCTCCCCAGTCCCAGAATTATTTCACCTTTCAAACTTGTTATTTTTGTAATAATAATTTTCTTAGGAAACTAAACCTTTAAAAATATAAGTAATGACAATATTTGAATCAGAGGATGATGTCTTTGTCGTTCCTGACCATTTGTTCTCGACGGAGGCGAGCTACTTCAAGGAGGATGTAGGAAAGAGTTGGCAGGAGATACGGCTGGGGGCTCAGCAGATATAAGGCTGCTAAATTTACAAGAGATCATCAGGGAAGCCCAGGAATAATCTAGAAATGCATTTCTGGTAGAGTTTGTCTATGATGATAAGAGACCAAATTGGCTGCATCAGGTGGTCTCCTCTGGCAACTTTGGGTCAAAGTGGAACCCATATTTGTGAGGTGAAGGACATTAATCACTGTAAGCAGCATCTGCTTGCAGGCTGGTCACAGAGATCAACCCCTTCTCATGAGGGAATAGAGCTGAAACAGGACTAGTGAGCACAACTTGACTGTCCCACATCGGAAGCTGCACAGGGAGGTGGAATGTTCATACACACATGACTCTTCGTAAAAGGAACATAAGCTGGGTGCATAAGACACCAACCTATGATGAGTGGACCTCAGAAAGGTACCAAATAAAGCACTTTGCACTTGGAAATCAGTTATTGCCTTAGAAATGGATTTGATGGGGGGGCATATAGCTTAACACATTACTTAGTACATTGCAGATGGCTCAACTGTGATAGGGGGAAAACAAACCTACTTCCCCTCTGAGCTACATCCTGGGTTGTCTTTGCCAGATCCCTTAGCTACTGACTGTTGGCTTTGTGCCAAAGCTGCTGCCAAATTTACAGAGCAGAGAGAGAGACAATGTGACCGACTGACCAAGTCATCTCATTATCATGAGTTGCTATGTTCAAAGCACTTAGCGTTTAAAAGCAGTTCCATAAAAGTTCTCATAAGAGTACTGTCTCACAGTACCAAATCAACAAAGAGGTCTGAAAAATCTGAGATGAGCTGAGAGAAGGCCTGGCTCCACTACGGCTCTGTTTCCCTCTAGACTTGGGGCACCATTCATGCACTGTACACTCTGTCCTCTTCAGACCCAAGTGCACAGCAGCACATTAGTCCTCACTCTTCAAAACTGCTGTTCTAAGAGAGACAGGAGAAGGAAACAATGGAGTTCGTTCTTATTTGTGACACTGCAGTGACATGAAAAGATCTGCTGTCACACAAGGATGATCTGAGTCTAGGATCCCACCACCAGAAAGTAGGTGGCACTGATAAGTTAGGATCCACACTTACCTTCCCAACCTTTTGTTCCTAGTTCCTCCTTGAGAACAAGTCTGTCAGGGGGTGTGGGACAGCTCCTGATATCAATAGTCCATGTGACGACCTTATTACAAGCTATGACTGTCACTACCTTATGCAGAAAGCCCTAGGCTTGTGATTTTTTTTTTTTTTTTTTTTTTTTTTTACTTAATGATCCCACAAAAGCAACACCTACTCAATAGAAACCACATTTTGAGTTTGAATCTTTTCCAAGGCTAGCAACATGAAGCATGATCCTTTCTGGTGAATCTGGGCTCTGTGTAATCAAGTGATCATGAAAGGAAATAACTATTTCCTATGCTGTATATAGAGAAGCTACAATGTTTGAGAGGTAAGGTGTATTAAATGTGTTTTCAACTTGCAATGGTTTAAACATATGATGGATTTACTGGGTTCCCAGCCCCTATGCATGCATAGAGTCCTTCTCAACCCACCCAGCCTTGTCTCCTCAGCCTTCCACAGGCTTCAAAATGGCACCACAGAGCTTGAGAGATGATAGTTCAGTCAGTAAGATGCTTGGTGTCCCAGGATGAGACCCTCAGTTCAATTTCCAAAGGCCATCTTAAAAAGCCAATATGGTGTACTCCCCACTATAATCCTAACTGTGGGGAAGCAGAGAACCCCCAGGCTTAGTAGTCAGACAGGCCAGCCTACCTACTGAGCTCCAGGCTAGTGACCCTGCCTGGAAAAAAAGGTGGGTGGATGGTGCCTAAGTAACAACACCTGACACTGACCTTTGACTCCACATGAATCCACACCCATGTGCACCTGCACATTCGAGCACACGTGTATGCACGTGCACACACACACACACACACACACACACACACACACACACACACACACGGGGACACACGGACACACAGACACTAGCCTACAAGCTAGAGACCAAGCACTCAAATCCTGAGCCTATGAGGGCCACTTCAGGATCAAACCACACTGCCACCCTAAATAGAAAAGACCATTTCTGTCCTCATTTATGGCTGTGGGAACGGAGGCTTGAGACATCCAGTGACTCGTGCACACTTACAGATGAAAAGTGGATTTCATACAGGCTGTGGGACTGTGGAGGTCTTGACTCTTAACCACCAGGCTCAACTCCCCCTCCCTGTGGGCTTGTTCATCATCCCATTTATCAGGCAAGCTGCTGGTCCTGGGGCCCTCAGGACCTTGGCTTGGTAGCAGGTCACTTGATTGAATCAAGCTGAATACTTCCACCTCATCTGTTAACACCGCCATTACAGTGGAGCATTCGGGGCCCAGGAGCCCTTAAAGCAAGAACACAAAATGCTCTCTTTCTGCAGACCTGCTCTCTCAGACGGCGATCAAACTCCATGAGGACTCACAGACAGATTTCTCAAATGGAGTCTCACTCGGCAGCATAATTAATACATGTCTTGAAGGGGGTGGGGGACTTGCTGCCGTTTGTCTGGGCATCTGGGAGTGAAACACAAGCAATTCAAATGCATTTTTTATTTCCACTTATTGCCTTTGTCAAGAACCTCTATATTCCATAGGCCAGATGGATTAGCTGTTGGGTTTTTTTTTAAAGTAGTTTTATGCTTCAGTGAAAGAGTACTTTTCCTTCCTACCACTACCAAGCAGAGAAGGAAAGCCACACACAAAGACAACGAACGGGAAAGAAAGAAAGAAAAAACCCACCACACTCTGTGCTGACAAATGCCAGAGAAGAAAATTTTGTTTTTATCCTACAAATGTTTGTTATCTCCTTTGGGCAATTTGTTTCTCTAAGGGAACCAGGCACAACGTGAATGCAATTTGGGGGAAAGGAACAAACTTACAGTGGTTTGCACCCACAAAAATGCTCTGATAAAGACAGTGCAGTTAGGATGTTGGGGGTAGTTGGTGCCAAAAAGAAGAGAGAAACAAGACTCAGTTGCCTGTGACCTGGAAGTCTCCGGCCTGCAAGGACGCGGGTTCAGCCTCGGGTTTTGGCCTCTCTCTCGTGACTCCATGACTCCAACGGATAGCTGGTGTCTCTGCGGATACAGCTTGAGCTAATTCCCAGGATAATGACCTGGCCCCCGTGATTTACTAACCTCACAGTGCATAGCCGCCCTGTCAGGGCCGGTTAATCCTTTAATGGTCCCTGCAGTGTGTCTAGAGAGGCTCCAAAAATTCCACAGCCCTCCTTGGGACACTGAAGGGCATTGAATGCCCTCTCCTCTCCCCAGCCACAGCTACCCACCCCAAGCCCTTATCTTATCAGGTAGCTAATTCCCACAAATTATTGTGTGGTTCAGGCAAGGAGAAAAAAAAATGAAATTGCTCTCAAATCATAAATTTCTCACTTTTTGGACAGCTGCTAAGTCAAGGAAAGCTTGGCCAAGTGGGTCTTAGTCACTGTTCTGAATAATTAAGACCTGCAAAGTGCCTTTAGCTCTCTTGAAAAGCAATGTTTATTGATGGGAGGGAAGAAAACAGTTTATACAGAGATTTAGCATGCTATCCGCTCTTAAGTGGGGTGTAATCGTTCATCAGGGATAATGTGACTTCCAGCACACTGTCTCGGGCATAAAGTCTATGGTCCACAGCACCGCAGTCAGTTTGGTCAGCCTCAGCCTCAGTATTGATCCCAGGCTTCC
The DNA here is from genome assembly GCA_907169655.1 of Acomys percivali. Classification (NCBI taxonomy): domain Eukaryota; kingdom Metazoa; phylum Chordata; class Mammalia; order Rodentia; family Muridae; genus Acomys; species Acomys percivali. Next base: position 42,453,879 of record OU015742.1, read on the forward strand.
CAAAGCTACTTCTACCCAGAGCTGAGAGAACTTCCAGGCCTCCAAAGGAACAAAGCACACTGGGTATCTGGGCCTCAGAAGGGACACAGAAGGACCTCTTCCTCTGTTTTAGGCTGTTTCCACACTCTGTCTAGTTACCATGCCTCCCCACCCCCACCCCCGGCTGCCCAAACCACCTTTACCTTCCAGCTGGGTTATTTAAGAATCTCTTTCGGATCTATCCCTTCTCCGTTCAGTCTTTTGGATTCTTTTGTTGAAGTGGGGGTGTCACTCACTGGTAGCACATCTGTCCATCATGAACAAGTCCCTGAGTTCATTTTCCAGCACTGCCAATGACTGACTGCATATACAACTGTGTGAGAAGATCAGTGGGCTTTTAGTTAGCTTGCAATGCTGGAAAGCCCTCACCTCTAAGTCAACACTAAAAGAAATCTGCACTCATTAAGCAATCAGTCCCAGGCTTTCTTGTTCCCTGACCCTCAGGAAAACAAACAAACAAACAAACAAAAATCTGTTTTCCGCTCTTGTGAATTTGACAGCATAGGATGTTTCCTTTTAATGAAATTCTGATCTTTTTGCCTGCCTTTTTTCCCTTAGCTTTTTTTAAAATTTCACCCACATTATAACATAGAATTCCTTTTCATGGCTGAATAATACTCTGCTGTGTAGCTGAGACAGCCTTCTGCTGTTAGACACTTGAACATTTCCACTGTCAGCTACCTGAAATTGTATTTCTATGAACATTCTCAAGTCTTTATTATAATACTTCTTTTTCATTCTTTTGTCTGTGTAACCGAGAGAGCAAGTTCTGGATCTTTAGGTTCTAAGCTGAATCATATTATTCTTCTGCTCAAAATCTTCCAGTGGTTTTCCACTCCAAAATCAAAAATAAACACCTTGAAGTGGACGACAAGATCAGCCCGTTGCCGTCTGTTTCTGGCAACCTCCCTGAGCCACTGCCGTCCACCCACCACATATCTGGAACACTCTTCCATGTTCCTGTTTCCTCCGGTCTCTGCCCAAAGCACAGCCCCACAAAAACAGAATGCTATCGCCCCTCCCCCACTCTCCACTCTTCACGCGGTCTAATGGTGTGGTGGCATTGCTTTGGCCTGTTTCCGCCATAGAGTGTAAGTTCACTAGGGGCCTGTTTTTTTTTTTTGGTTTTTGTTTGTTTTTTGTGTTTTTGTTTTATTTTGTTTTTTGTTTTTCTATTTGGATTTCTATGCTGTTAGTCCTAGCGCCTACATGAAGCCCTTGAAGCCTCACGCATTTGTACGTGTTTAACACCAACATGTGTTTAACACTGGGAGCACTTTCAGTATCAACCTACCATCTCTGTTGTCATGAGCTACAGTGGCAGAGAACAATAGTTCAAGTCCATGTGTACATCAAGTTTAAAGAATGGAAATTAAAAAAAAGCATTGCAGGCCTGAGAGATGGCTCAGAGGGTGAAGGTGTAAGAGCTGTACGGCTGAGGTTAGAGGTGAATGGCGGAGCTGTACTGAGGGATGAAATCATACCACACAACAGATCCACTTAAGAGGTTTAATAGGGAGATACAGGAACCATCTCTGGAGACACACATGGAGAGAGAGGGAGGGAGAGAGAGAGAGAGAAGTAGTGAAAGGTAGAGAGGAGCTAGAGAGGTAGAAAACAAAGTAGAGAGAGCTAGAGCCATGGAGGTCTGTTCTTTTATATGGCGCTGGGCAGGGCCACGCCCCCTTGGCAGGTAAGCAGTGACATCACAGGTAGGTGGACTGTAGCAGAATCCTAACATTCCTACCTTTTCCTATATTTAAGAATGAGGAACATTGGATTGTTTTTATATAAGGTAAGTTAAAGTATATAAATGTAGATGAGGGAGAAAAGAGATAGAAAAAAGTAATAGCAACAAAATGTCCAAATTATATCATGAAGAGGAAGGAAAAGTTTTATCCTGAAAGTTTAAAGGGCAGGCTATGTTAGCCATGTCCTGTAGCAGACAGGGACCAAGGAGTGCTGGGGGAACCTGGAGTACACCATTTCAGCCTTTTGTAAATGGATAAGGGGCGAAGTAATCACCTTAACTACTTCCTGCTAACAGTAGGGCAGCAATAGGATATTTAAAAGGCTGAAATGTTGGTCAGATTTTGGAAGAAGAGGCTGCTGTATTTTCTGTCCAGGGTCTGAGAACATCTGCAGCTGTGAAGGGCAATGTAAGTCCAGCTAGAAGGAACAATGCAGGTCCAGCTAGCACGATTTCTGAGGTTGGGTGGAGCACTTGTGCATAGCTGCTTTGACGATGTCCCAGATGTAGGAGGTCTGGCAGGATACTGGAACATATATGTGGGCAGAAGACAAAGTTAGTAGTAAGTTAGGGAGAAAATTTCCTTTTAGGTGTACATTTGAAACTCTTGGGAGAGCAAAGAGAAAAGGCTTGAGACAATGTTAACAACGTGTGAAAATTTTGGGACAGTAAAGAAAAAGTCTGGATATAGGAGCTTCCTTCTATTTACCCAATTGTTGGCAATAATTAAAACAGTTTAGTTTTGGATCTATCCAAGTTTGGTTGTAGAGGCATGTAAGCTTTAAGGTAGGTATTCTCAAAGATGTGTCAGGAAGAATGGACGACTGGTCGTTTCCCATGGGGAGGCGAGGTCAGTAAGCCGTCAAGGCGTACCCTCAAAACAGTTAGTGACCCAACGGAACTGGTGCAGACTAGTTAGTAGCTCGTCAGCTCTAACTAGCGACCAACAGCCTACCTCAACAGATGAGCTAGGCATGGCCTAACTCAACAGATGAGTTAGCAACAGGGATGTAACTACAAGTGCACTCAAATTTTTCAGCAGCTCTCACAGAACAGCAGAGAAAGCTACATCAGGAAACCCACCCAATGGGGACAAGCCTAGTTGGAGGTCAGCAAAGAGGTTGGGTACCTCCACTCCCAATGAACCAGAGAAGTGTCAACAGTCTCTCAGACAAAGGAAAGCATTTTTTGTGACTGGAAAGGGAGAATTTAGCCGGTGTTGGGTGTAGAAAGGTGTCAATGAGGTAGTTAGGGAAAGGGGAGTCCCAAAACCAGGGAAGAGGAGGAGCAATCCCACCCTTAGAGATAGGTGAGAAACTTAGGTTTTGGATTACAGTACTTATCTGGACTCCATTTGACCTGAGAGATGGAGTTCCTGTAGCTTACAAGAATCCTTCTAAGTTCATAAAGGGAGATAAATTTAGCATCATCACTGTTTGAAATCTGCAGTGAAATACACATTATTAGACATGAACACACTGTAGGAAAAGGGCAGTAGGCATATATAGCACAGTACAGGCTTGGGAAAAGAACTTTGTGTTAAGAGCACAAATACTCTGAGATGAGCTAAGGGAAGGCAGATAGGATCATATAGTGGAATGTTTTACCACAACTAGATTTAATAAATCAGAGCTCCATTGATCAGTCTCAATATGTTGAACAGTTAATACAATAGCATAGTAACAGGAAGAAATGAAGCATTTATTTAAACATGTTGACCACCATAACTTACATTTACCAACTTAAAACATGTTAATAAAACACCTTTTTTGATGCTGTAAGCAATAGGTGAAATTGACAGTTAAAGTTTGGTCTCCTGTATATGAACAGGCTGGGAAGGGACCTGAAGTCTCCCATGATAGAAGCTGGCAATGATTATGTAACCCGAGGATTAATTTAACACGGATCTGTAGCATTAGCCTGGATGGCGAGGCTGTTGAATTTAAGAGCCATGTGTACTCCACCAGGTCAAGAAGCTTGAAAGCTGGACATGTCCACAGCTCTTGTGCTGGTTGAACCTCCAGTGACTAGGCACAGAGAACAAGCCTGCGTGTGAGCAGTGACATCCATAAGCCAGGTTAGGCTGTGGGACCAGTGTCCATTCTGGTTGTAGCAGCTGTGAGACTGGTGTCTCCTTTTGGCTGTATCTGAAACAGGTCCCTGGCAGAGCTGGCTCAGGCTGGACCCTAGCAGGAAGGGGCGTGCACACCTCTATTTTCCTCAGGGGTAGTGGCTAAGGCCTGGAGTATAGTTTTTATAACAGAGCCTGTCAGGAAGTCTCTTTTCAGGTTTTAAAGATTTTACCGTTCTTATATGGCACTTAGGACATATCCTCAGCCTTTTAATTAAAATGGCAATGAGACCACAGTCTTGTCTATCTTAAGAATATTTAAATAGACAACTTTGGTTACAGTTTATCTCTCAAGTTGGAAAGTTAAAAACACAAGTACAGTCCAAAAGCGTAGTCTATAAAAGAGAACAGAACAGATTTTGTATAACCAATAATATCACCTTTAGAATTTTAGGCTAAACATGGTTTAAGGCAATGATTGAAAATCTAATATTGTGAACAAGTGAATGTTAATACAGTAGAACATTATAGAATAACTTAAAAAACCATATCAAACCCATTAGCCAGGAAGCCTGTAGTTGGATCCAGGTTAGTTGGTGACAGGAGAAATAGCACTTATTTACTTGCCAGGAATTAGGAAAAGCATAAAGTAAAACATAGCCAATAAACAATTGTATACCCAATAAACAATAACACGATTTATATATATATAGTCAAAAGGCAGGTGTAATAAACAGCAAAGCAGGGCTGATTGGCTGAGCATGAATTGTCAGCATACCTGCAACAGGAAGGGGGTGGGGCCAGAGCATGTGATATTTGTCCGTAACAAAGATGGCAGCTAGTTACAGTTGTCCTTAGAGGGTAGCCATGTGGTCGCCCATAACAAAGATGGTGGCTAGCCATGTGGTCGCCCATAACAAAGATGGTGGCTAGCCATGTGGCCTGCAAGGAGAACAGCAAGCAAATTTAAAAATGGTAGCAGGGTGTGAGTGGTGGAGCAAGGTACCTCAGAAGGCTGTGTAGTGACTCTGCCACCCATGAAGCACAGCTGCGGCGGCGGCTGTGGTCTCCTTGATAACTGTTCTGTCTGGTCGCAATCGGGGTTAGGGACAGGACTAAGTGGATCTAGGCTGGTGGAACGAATGTAGCTGGCTGCCCAGAGCCAAAAGGGCCCACTATGATCAGACCTCTGGGCCTCTCTTGGAATTAAAATAGACTATCTGAGGTTATAGGTGAGAGGAAAGATGTGTGTAGTAACCCAGAAGTCTATGACCAATGGAGCCCGTGGGTGAGGGTCAGCAAAGAGAACCAGGGTGCCCTCCCTCCCAGTTAATTAGAGAGAGCCAGTCAAGTCTCTAACTGGAGGGAAGCGTTTATGCCAAGTAAAGGAAAAAAAAACTTACCAATTAGCCAGTGTGTGAGGAGGCCAGAATCAGGATTTAGGAGTGGATCTGTAAGCGGGCTGGCGAGTGGGTTCGCGATGGAAAGAGAGGATTTTAGTAGTTTTTATTGGGTAATCTGGTAAGGATTATCACCACCAGAAGGGCCTGCCCCATGTTGGGCACCAGATGTAAGACCTATACGGCTGAGGTTAGAGGTGAACAGCGGAGCTGTACATGAACGGTAGGGAAGAGCTAGAGAGGTTTAAAAAAAAAAAAAAAACAAAGTAGAGAGAGATACAGCGAGAGCCACATGGAGGGCTGTTCTTTTATATGGCCCTGGGCAGGGCCATGCCCCTGTGGCTGGTAAGCAGTGACATCACAGGTAGGCGGACTGTAACAGAATCCTAACAGAAGGTGCTTGCAGCTCAGTGATGCAAAGCCAACAACCTAAATTTGACATCTGCAAAGGTGGAAGGAAAGAATAGATCCCGAGAGGTTGTCCTCTGACCACCATACACCCATCTACACATACACAATGTATACACACAGTCGAAATAAAAAATTTAAACACACACACACACACACACACACACAGAGCTAGGTAGAGAAAAGTAGGGAGCAACTCAAACCACAGTATTTTGCATATATTAATTTGAGTAGTCTTTACCCCAAATTAGGATTCACAGATAAGATGGCTGTTATAAGTGAGTGAGGGAGTGGATTAGAGTAAGCCTAGCAGAGAGCCTGGGACTGCTGTACTGTCGGCCAAGCTGCCTCACCATGACCACACTCACCAACAAAACCCTTGTGAACAGCGATCTGTTATATGACTCAGCATCCATTGCTGTGCCACCCAGGACACTGTCAGCCAGCTTACGAGCACGTCAGAACACTCTTAAATGTACCTCTCAAAGAGAGTGGGCCACAAAGCTACACCTGAGAGTTTCTTCCTTTAAGGAAGTTCTATCCCAGGAACAGTCAGCTAAGGGCAAGGTGGTGGAGTTACACACCAGCACTCCAGACACACTGTCCCAACCTTTGAGGCAGCAGCTGTGCCTGGACCCAGTAGACATCGCCTTGGCCACACCTCTGCTGAATCAGCATCAATGTCTTCTCTGCTGAACTTTGCTCAGGTGCCACTCCAGGGGTCTCAGAGAGAAGCTTCAACTGTGGAGAAAAGACCAGAACATGGAAGTACAGGAATAGCAACACCAGAAGTAACACTATGAAACCCGAACACTAGCTTACCAGCCAGAGAAACAAACCCTTTTTCCCTCCTTTCTTAGGTTCCTTAAAGGGAGCGTGATGTGATCGAATCCATCTCTCTGCTAGCACGAGAACATGCTTAGGTGGTCTGGGCTTTCTGAATCTGTTCAGAGCATGGACCGCAGCAAGTGATGTCTGTGAAAAGTTCAGTCCCTCATTCACACAGAGTTGGTCTGAGGGGCAAGAGGCCCAAGCCAGGAAACTCTGACAGAAGGTTTAAGCACGCAAAATCCTTCTTACTTGAAATGGCACAGGCTTAACGCAGGCTTAATCTGACTGACTGGCTAACACCATTAGCAGTCCTCCTCACCACCTATTAAAACAGACACAAATGACCACTCTGGTGAAGGAAGAACCTCAACATATATATCTAAACTAATGTATTGTTTGGCGAGTTGTCATCCCTTTCTGTTTGTTGGTTGTTGGTTACTATGTATATATTTGTTCTGTGCTTTTTATTATTAATGTTTAGTCTTTGTCTTTTTTCTAATATTTTAGTAGTTTAGCTTTTCCTTCTAACTGGTTACTTTTTATAACTTCTTGCAACTGTATGCATTTATCGTTAAGCTATGGTGCTTTAATCTCTGTCTCAAAAGAACAGAGCTCAGTGACTACCCTCCAGCTTTCTACGCCTACAAAACCCTCCTCTGCCACATCTCTACACGCTTCCTACTAGCTCACATACCTCTGCACCCGCCTTCTCACTCATACTGCGCCACTCTTCCCTTCTTTCACTATTTTTCTTTGTTTCTCTACTTAAATACCGATTCTATTTGCTCTGAAAAATACACAAACTACACCTGCTCCAACTGTGGTGTCCTATTTCCAGTCTCTGCTCCCTGCAGGGGCTGCTATAAAAAGGTGGGAAGTGTCATTTCTTTTCCTTCTTTTAACAGGTGTGGGAAACAAAATTCCTAACGAAGACAGTGCTCTGGAAAGACCCACAGAAAACAGAACAAATAGCCAAACAGAGGTGGAAAAACAGGAAGTTAAAACTGAAAGACTCAGCCCGGAGAGATGGGCTCACAGGTTAAGAACACTGTTTCCTCTTCCAGAGGTCCTGAGTTCAATTCCCAGAAACCACCTGGTGACCCATAATCATCTATAATGAGACCTGGTCTGCAGGCATACATGCAAGCAGAACACACTATACATAATAAATAAATAAACAGACTAACTGAATGGGTGCATAAACAAGATCCAACATTCTTCTGCATTCAAGAAACATATCTCACTTATAACGATAGGCATTACCTCAGGGTAGAAGGTTGGAAAAAAATATTCCAAGCAAATGGTCACAAGAAGCAAACAGGCGTAGCCATTTTAATATCAAACAAAATAGACTTTCAACCAAAATTAATCAAAAGGGATGCAGAAGGACACTTCATACTCATCAAAGGTAAAGTCAACCAAGATGACATCACAATTCTGAACATCTATGCTCCCAATACAAGGGCACCCACATTTGTAAAAGATCTGCTAAAAAACTTAAGCCACACATCGATCACCACACAATAATAGTGGGAGACTTCAACACCCCACTCTCACTGAAGGATAAGTCATTGAAACAGAAACTAAGCCAGGAAATAACATCATTAACCAATGCCATGGGTCAAATGGATCTAACAGATATCTATAGAACCTTTCACCCAAACAAGAAAGAATATACCTTCTTCTCTGCACCCCATGGAACCTTCTCCAAAATTGATCACATCGTAGGTCACAAAGCAGGCCTCAACAGATACAAGCGGATTGAAATAATACCTTGTATCCTATCAGATCACCATGCACTTAGGCTGCAATTCAACAACAACAGAAACAACAAAAAACCAACACGTACGTGGAAACTAAACAACTCTCTGCTAAATGACACATGGGTCAGGGAAGAAATAAAGAAAGAAATCAAGGAGTTTCTGAAATTCAATGAAAATGAGGGAACAACATACCCAAATTTGTGGGATACATTGAAAGCAGTGTTAAGAGGAAAATTCATAGCACTAAGTACCTTTAAAAAGAAATTGGAAACATCGCACATAAGCAACTTAACAAAACAGCTGGAAGTCCTAGAAAAAAAAGAAGCAGAAACACCCAAAAGGAGTAGACGTCTGGAAATAATCAAACTCAGGGCTGAAATTAACAAATTAGAAACTAAGAAAACAGTCCAAAGAATCAACAAAACCAAGAGCTGGTTCTTTGAGAAAATCAACAAGATAGACAGACCGTTAGCCAAACTAACTAAAAGGCAGAGAGACAGTATTGAAATCAACAAAATCAGAAATGAAAAGGGAGACATAACAACAGACACTGAAGAAATACAAAGAATCATAAGATCCTACTTTGAAGGCATATATGCCACAAAATTTGAAAATCTAAGGGAAATGGATGATTTTCTTGATTAATTTCACTTGCCAAAGTTGAGTGAAGAACAGATAAACAAGCTAAATAGTCCCATTTCCCCTACAGAAATAGAAGCAATCATTGATAGTCTCCCAACCAAAAAAAAGCCCAGGGCCAGATGGTTTCAGTGCAGAATTCTACCAGACCTTCAAAGGCGAGCTAATACCGATACTCTTCAAGCTACTCCAAAACATAGAATTGGATAGAACATTACCAAATTCATTCTATGAGGCCATAGTCACGTTGATACCTAAACCTCACAAAGACTCAACAAAGAAAGAGAATTTCAGACCAGTTTCTCTTATGAACATCGATGCAAAAATACTAAATAAAATTCTTGCAAAACGAATACAAGAACACATAAAGGATATCATTCATCATGACCAAGTAGGCTTCATTCCAGGCATGCAAGGATGGTTTAATATACGGAAATCCATCAATGTAATCCACCATATAAACAAACTGAAAATAAAAAACCACATGATCATCTCTTTAGATGCAGAGAAAGCATTTGATAAAATCCAACACCCATTCATGTTTAAAGTTTTAGAGAGATCGGGGATACAAGACACTTTCCTCAACATAATAAAGGCTATCTACAGCAAGCCAATAGCCAAAATTAAAGTAAATGGGGAGATACTCAAGGAAATTCCTCTAAAATCGGGAACAAGGCAAGGCTGCCCACTCTCTCCATATCTCTTCAATATAGTACTCGAAGTTCTAGCCAGAGCAATAAGACAACAAAAGGAGATCAAGGGTATCCAGATGGGAAAGGAGGAAGTCAAACTATCCCTATTTGCAGATGATATGATTGTGTACATAAGTGACCCTCAAAATTCCACCAGAGAACTCCTACAGCTGATAAATACTTTCAGCAATTTGGCTGGATACAAAATTAACTCAAAAAAGTCTGTAGCCTTCCTATACACAAATGACAAGCTTGCCGAGGAAGAAATTAGGAAATCCACACCCTTCACATTTGCCACAAGCAATATAAAATATCTAGGAGTTACTTTAACTAAGCAAGTGAAGGACTTGTTTGAAAAAAATTTCAAAACTCTGAAGAAGGAGATTGAAGATGACATGAGAAGATGGAAGGATCTTCCTTGCTCATGGATAGGGAGAATTAACATAGTAAAAATGGCCATCCTACCAAAAGCAATCTACAGATTCAATGCAATCCCTATCAAAATACCTACACAATTTTTTAAAGACATTGAAAGTTCAATTCTGAACTTCATATGGAAAAACAAAAAACCCAGAATAGCAAAAACTATCTTGTACAATAAAAGGTGCTGTGGAGGAATCTCCATACCTGATCTCAAATTTTACTATAAAGCAATTGTAATTAAAACAGCATGGTACTGGCACAGCAACAGGCTGGTTGATCAGTGGAATCGAATTGAAGACCCAGATATGAATCCACACACATATGGTCACTTGATTTTTGACAAAGAAGCCAAATCCATTCAATGGAAAAAAGGATAGCATCTTCAACAAATGGTGCTGGTCTAACTGGATGTCTATGTGTAAAAAAATGCAACTGGACCCATATTTGTCACCTTGCACAAAACTCAAATCCAAGTGGATTAAAGACCTCAACATAAAACCAGAGACACTAAGTCACTTAGAAGAAAAAGTAGGGAAGAGCCTGGAACATATTGGCACAGGAGACAACTTCCTGAACAGAACACCAACAGCCCAGGCCTTAATGTCAACAATTAATAAATGGGACCTCATGAGGCTGAGAAGCTTCTGTAAGGTAAGAGACACTGTCAAGAGAACAAAGCGACAGCCTACAGACTGGGAAAAGATCTTCACCAACCCTACATCTGACAAAGGTCTAATATCCAAAATATATAAAGAACTCAAGAAATTAAACACCACCAAACCAAATAACCCAATTGAGAAATGGGGCTTGGAACTAAACAGAGAATTCTCAACAGAGGAATATCAAATGGCTGAGAAATACTTAAAGAAATGCTCAACCTCTTTAGTCATCAGGGAAATGCAAATCAAAACAACTCTGAGATTCCATCTTACATCCATCAGAATGGCTATGATCAAAAACTCAAGGGACACCTCATGCTGGAGAGGATGTAGGGAGAGAGGAACACTCCTTCATTGCTGGTGGGAATGCAAACTAGTACAACCACTTTGGAAATCTAGCTGGTGCTATCTCAGAAAACTGGGAATAGGGCTTCCTCAAGACCCAGCTATTCCACTCCTTGGAATATACTCAGAAGATGCACCAGCACACAATTTGCTCAACCATGTTCATAGCAGCCCTATTCATAATAGCCAGATCATGGAAACAGCCTAAATGTCCCTCAGTAGAAGAATGGATAAAGAAACTGTGGTACATATACACTATGGAATACTACTCAGCTATTAAAAACAAGGAATTCCCAAAATTTGTGGATAAATAGATTGAGCTAGAAATGATCATAATGAGTGAGTTAACCCAGAAGCAGAAAGACTCAAATGGTATATACTCACTTATATCTGCATACTAGCCCAATGGGCATGTCCCACGAAAGCCTTCCCTTACCAGGAAACTGGGACAGAGGGGAGGACATCCTATTGGGACTCTAGATGAGAGAAGCATGTGAGAATAGCAATGTAGAAGGATCCAGTGGGTCCTAGAAACCTACAAGTAGAACATTATGATAGACAGATTTGGGCCAAGGAGTCCCACTCAAACTAAGGCACTAGCCAAGGACAATACAGGCGATAAAATTTAAACCCTTACCCAGATCTTTTTCCAGAGAAGAATTTCTTCATGAGACATCATAATTAAGACTGAAAACAATATAATTTAAAATTTTTAAATTGTAAGGAGAAATGCCAACTCACACAAAGAGACAGGACCATCAGATTAGTTTAAGACCTTCTACTGGCATGGCTTAATGACTAAAGCTGTGGGATTATGTATTTGAAGCCCTGGTTGCTTCAAACCAACCAAGGTTGCTATACCCAGCAAAGTCATCTTTCAGGGTTGATAAATAAATAAGGATTATTTAAAGATAAACCCAAATTTAGGCAATTCATGATGACCAATCCAGTATAGCAGAAAATTCTTAAGGAAATACTATCAAGGGAGGAAGAAGAAAAGAGTGCATCCAAGTAAACACTTTAGAGAATACACTCCATGAAAGGAAAAGATGAGCAAAGATGATACAGGAAAGAGTCAGTGGTGTCCAACAAAGCAAACCAGAAAACCGCAAACAAGTAGAGGGTGAAGGGAAGGAGCATCAGCAGTCCAGCCAATCCTCCAACGAGATCCTAGGAAATAGTAAGTCGCTTTCAATAGTAACCTTCAACATAAATGCACTCCTTCGCTATTAAAGACACAGACTATCTTACTGAATTAAAGACAAAAGAAAGCAAACAAACCGGGGAAGAAGGACTGGGAAGATGGCTCAGAGGTTAAGAGCATTTTCTGTACGTGCAAAGGACATGGGTTCAGTTCCTGGCATCCACGTGACAGTTCACAACCGTCTGTAACTCCAGTTCTAATTCTATCCTTTGCAGATCCAGACACACACACATCGTGTTCATTCATACATTGGGGCAAAACACTCACACAAAGAACAAAAATAAACAAATCCTTAAGGGAATAAACAAAGACAAAACAGCAGGAAATATACTTGTCTCCAAGAAACACTCTATTTTTTAGATGTATTTATTTCCCTTTATGTACATAAGTGCTCTATCTGCATGTACACCTGCATGCCCAGAAAAGGGCATCAGATCCCACTATAGATAGTTGTGAGCCACCATGTAGTTGCTGGGAATTGAACTCAGGACCTCTGGAAGAGCTCTTAAATGCTGAGGCATCTCGCCAGCCCCCAGCAAACACTCTTAACTAGCATAGATGCCTAAAATCTGCATGTCAAAGAACATAAATCAAATACCAAAGAAACAGACCATAAATAGAGGCACAATTATTGCTATACTTGATAAAGTAGATCTCATGTCAAAATCAGTCAGAAGAGATAAAAAAGGCCACCACCTGACCTACATTAGGAAAGAGAATAATCAACCAAGAATTTCATAAACAAATACCTTAATCATTGCCTGTGGGAGTGTAAAAAAAAAGTTTCACAGCAAGGAATTGATCAACAGAGCAGACAGACTGCCTACAGAATGGTATGGAACCTTTGACAGCTATATGTCAGACACAGGGTTTATGTCTAGAATATATAAAGAACTGCAAAAATTAACCACACAGAACACAAAATGGCCAGTCAATAAATGGGCTAATGATTGAACAGTCTTCAAAAGAAGAAACACAAACGGCAAATGGGTATTTTTTTAAAGTGTCTTTAGACATTGTGAAAATGCAAATTAAAACTACTTTATGTGTTCATTTCACTGCAGTCAGAACAGCTTTCAAAAAAAAAAAAGATGCAAGAAATATTGGCAAGGATGTGGGGCATGTACCTAAATCATTGCTTGTGGGAATGTGAACTAGCATAGCCACTATGGAGATTAGTATGAAGATTTCTCAAAATAAAAAATAGACCTTCCATAGCCAGGAGTGGTGGCACACACCTTTAATTCTAGTACTTGGGAGGAAAAGGCAGGCAGATTGCTGTGAGTTCAAGGTCAGCCTGGTCTACAAAGTGAGTCTAGGACAGTCAAGGATACACAGAGAAACCCTGTCTCAAAACAAACATATATATCTTCCATATGACCCAGCTATTGCATGAGCAAGTACTCAAAGAACTGAGACTCTCCTATCCATGTTTATTGTTGCTCTAAACACAACAGAAAGGAATTGAATCTGCCTAGATACCCAACAATAGATGATTGGATAATGAAAATGTTGTGGGGATATATCCTAGATTGTGTACTTACACAAACAGTGTCATCAGTCATTCAATATGACCATCGAGAGATGTGGTGAACACAATGTGGAAGTCCTGCTGGCATAACACAGTATACTGTTTTATTCAAAATTAGTTTATAAGCATAAGAAATACATTACAAAACAACCTAGTTATAAAGCATAATGAATTACATAACCTATCAACACTGTCATTTATGATCATTATCAAGTACTGTTGTACACAGTTGTATGTAATAGACTTTTATGCAGTTCAAAGCATAGTAGCTTTGCTCACACCAACATCATCAAGAATACAAGAGCAATGCACTTTGCTATGACATTAGAATGTCTAGGCCATTACTAGGCAACTGAAAATGTTTAGCTTCATTATAATTGTTGATCTGTGTCATGTGTATGTAATCTTCCATTGCCCCAAACATGGTTACATGACAAATAATTATACCCCAGAATCTCTAGAACACTCCAAAGAGAGACTAGTTACTATTTACTTTTATCATATCTCTTCTTCTAACTATGAGAGTGGGGATGGGTAAAACAGACTGGTAGATGGACAATACCTTAATCTTATGAAAAGAGTAGCCAATCATATGTTATTGAGCACTGTGGTGGTTTGAATAGGCATGACCCCTGTAGACTCGAGTGTTTGAATGCTTGGCCATAGGGAGTGGCACTATTCAGAGGTGTGGCCTTCTTGGCCTTCTTTGAATAGGTGTAACATTGTTGGAGGAAGTATCTCACTGTGGGGGCGGGCTCTGAGGTCTTCTATGCTCAAGCTCTGCCCAGTGTGGAGCACAGATCAAGATAGAACTCTCAGCTCCTCCAGCACCATGTCTGCCTGCACACCACCATGCTTCTTGCCATGGTGAACCTGTAAGCTATCCCCAATTAAATATGTTCCTTTATAAGCGTCCCTGTGGTGGGGGAAGAGTTCCTGTGGTCATGGCATCTCATCACAGCAATAAAACCTAAACTAGAACAAGCACATAATATGTGCCAATAACTGTTCTGGATGTTAAAGAGAGATGAGCCAAATCCACAAGGGATGTTGCTCCCACAACAAATAACCATATGTCTTAAAACTAAAAAACAAAACAAATGTATTGAGTTGGAGGTTTAGAGATTAGCAGTCCAAAATGTTTCTTACTGGGCTGAATTCAAGCTGACTGAATTTCTCTCAGAAGCTCTAAGGAAGAGTATTTTCTGGTGCCTTCCCTGGATTCTGAAGACTGCTCAAACCCTTTGTCTCATGGTCCCACATGACCCAGCATTGTTTTTTCCATTAGATTCTTCTTAGAGTCTGACTCTCCTACCTCCCTGTTTTCTTTTTAAAAACTTTTTCTTGATTCTTTGTGAATTTTACATCATGCACCTCAATCCCACCCATCTCCCCATCTCTGCCCTCTGCCCTTGCAACCTCCTCCACAAAAGAAAATAAGCAAAAAAAAATTTTCAAAACAAAGCATTAAAAACATGTTTATCTGAAAATGTTCATTGCAATGAGGCATTGGTCTAGTTGGAAGCCTCTGGTTTCAGCTACCCATCAGTACTGGATCCTCGCTGGTACTCCTCTCTGATATCCTATTGTTGCCCTGTGTCATGGAGATCCTTCAGCTTTGGATCTGCAGAACCAGCCCTTTCACATCCATCAGAAGTTCATAGATGAGGTAAATGTTGGGGTGGGCCAACTCATAGCTCTGGATCTGGACCTGGGCGGTAGCTGAGTTGGTCAGCCCTGGCTTGCTCACACAATGCTGCAGCCGGTGAGGGGTAGAGACAGATCTGCTCTCATGATCTCAGGGTCAGATTTCCAGGGACTACTGGAGGTGGCAGGGGGCGAGGGTGGAGAGGGCATCTTTCCCATGCCCATACCACCTCTTGGTAGATGAATGGCAGGGCCAGCTCTCCCATGCTCATGACCTCAGGCCTGTTCATCTACATCCCTGCCATCACAGCCAGCCTTACTCTGCTGCCCAGGGGAGTAGAAGGGCCTGCTTTCCCAGGTGCTGCAGCCAGTGAGTAGCGGGGCCAGCACTCACAGCCCTTGGACATCTGCATGGTCCCAGGTGGCTTTCAAGACCAGGAATGTCCACACAGTCTTTAGTGGTGATAGGAGCCATGGACAGCAACACAGACCCTGCTGCTTGCATGGCCAGGGACCTAGACACGGCCTCAGTAGTAGCTTGAGCTAGGATTTCACCTTGGTCTGGGTGGTGGGGCAGGCTACTCAGAACAAGCTATTTCTCTCCACTCTTATTTCTCCTGTTCCACCTCTCTTTATAATGCTCAAACTGTTCCACGTCTCTTTCTCTCCCATCTCTCTACCTCATACTTGCACATTGTCGTGGCTTCTGCTAAAGGTGGGCCACATGGCTAACAGGCCTCTGGGTGTCTTAAGCCTGGCCGCGGTGACATGGAGACAGGAAGGCCTCTGAGTGTCCTTTCCTTTCAGTTCTTGCTCTCCCTGTTTTCTTATCAGAATTCTGATCCACTTAGAGACCATCAAAGAAGACTTCTCCATCTTAAAGTTGATGTGGATTCTTAGCCTTTAAGGGCTGGGTTGGGCATCTTTGGGGGCCATTATCTACCCACCATCAAGGATTTAGTCTGATTTGCTGTGGTGTCATAATAAGTGGACAATGAAGTCATATAAAAAGTGATGGGAATGTCATCTTTGAGGGTCAGGAAATAATTCTCTTAGGGCTGAGATTTAAATGAACAAGAAATATTTGGAGAAGTGGAAGTAGTAGAGGCTATAGCAAATGGGGCTTCATATGGAGGTTAGAACCAAGGTTTAAAGGTGACAGAAAGCAAAGTTACCCCTGGAGCTGTGAGTGGTTGAGAAAGGCTATAAGGTCAGGGCTGAGTGACAAGGGTCCCAAGAACCTCTAGGAAATTTAGGCTTTATCTTAAGGGCTATGGGTAGCAAGAGAAGATTTGATTTTGGAAAAGTCATTCTTGACTGCTGGGCCAATATAGTTTAGAAGGGACAAGATGGGTACTACAGCGAACAGTTATGAGTATGACAATGATCCAGAGAAAAGTGATACATTACAAGGGATGCTGGTAAAGGACTTAGAATTAGAATTACGGTTGTCAGGAATGAATTATTGTTTGGATTACTGAAGGATGAAAGGATGAGAAAAAGTGGGGAGCCCAGAGTGACTGCCATGACTGAAACTGCTCATATTCTGTAAGCATTTACTATGCGCCAGCCACTAGGTTAAGAATTTCCTGTGGATCTGATACAAGAACCCCAGACATGGCCAAAGGGCTGATGGCTTCCAGAGCATCTCCACTTCCCTCTCCCACAGTTAACAAGTCAACGTGTTCAAAAGAGGGCCAGTATTGCTGCTCCTCTACAGACCCTCCTGTTTCCCTGCTGCTCTGGGAAGTGCTTGGTCTTAGATACTGAGAGTGTATCTGTTACTTTGTTTCTCTGTGACTAAATATCTGAAAGATTTGTGAGAGGAAACGCTTATTCTGGCGCAAGTTTTCAGAAGGCTTTCAGTTTATCGTGTGAGGAAGGCATGATCACAGAGCCTCTCCACTAGTGAGGACATGAGGCAGTGACTCTACACATCGTGACAGACCAGGAGGCAGAGCTACACCAGAACCCAAGGATGGCCTCAAAAGATCTTTTTCTCTGAGCCAGGTCCCACCTCCTAAGGGCTCCATGGCCCTCAAAACAGCACTACAATCTGGGGACTAAGCATTCAAACCATGGGGCTGTTGAGGTCATCTTAGATAAAAAGCATACCATCAGAGGAGAGGGATGGCAGGATGCCATCTGAGTCCACTTGGCTTCTGCAGATCCAGGAACCATCAGACAATTCTAGACCAAGACTCCGCAGTGTCTGAGAGAATCAGGAGGGAAGTAGGGCTAATTTCTGGAATTCACTTTAAGCCAGTGTTTTGTTTTGTTTTTTTCAGTATTCATTCATTTGTGCATGTGTGCACACATGCAAGTGTGTGGTAGCCACAGAGGTCAGAAGCTGGATCCTGTAGGGTTGGAGTTACAGGTGGTTGTGAGCTGCTTGGCATTGGCTGGGAACCGAACTCCCATCTTTTGGAAAAGCAGCATGTGCTCTTAACCGCTAATCCATCTCTGCAGCCTAAGCGCATTTAAAGAGATACATAGAGAGGGCTAGGGGTGGGGAAATTAGTCCTCAGCTGTAACCAGGTGAGTCTGTTTTTCATGCTGACCTCAGCCTCACCCTGAGATCTCACTGAGGAGAGTCCCGCACCAGCTATAAACCCAGGGCAACTTCTCCTCATGCTCTAATACTAGTGCTTGTGCCTTGAGAGAGACCCTTCTCACGAGTACAATAAAGTCTTATGTCTTATGAAGCACCAGAGGCCATTTGTTTCTTTTACATATTATCATCCCAAAGGTAGAAACATCATAAAAGAAAAGTAGCATCTAACTATTCACAGCATTTCAAATCCCTGCCTGGTCTCCACTGCTGGTACAGTCACTTTGGCGGCCGTGTTGGTGAGGCTTTATAGGTGTAGCTTCTGACATTCCTAGGAGATACAGTCTCACTGCTATAATATTTCCACCCCTCTTCCCAAATGATCCCTGAGCCTTGGGTGATGTACTGATTTTTTTCACTGCACTAAATTGAACATTTGAGGTTTGTTTGTTTGTTTGTTTGTTTGTTTTTTGAGACAGGGTTTCTCTGTGTAGCCTTGGCTGTCCTGGACTCACTTTGTAGACCAGGCTGGCCTGGAACTCACAGCGATCCTCCTGCCTCTGCCTTCTGAGTTCTGGGATTAAAGGCGTGTGCCACCACGCCCAGCTTGGGTTTTGTTTGTTTGTTTGTTTGTTTGTTTTAGCTAAAGTAAGCTTTGGGAAAGTGTGTGTGTGTGTGTGTGTGTGCATGCACGCTCTTAACGATAAAAATATGATAATAAACACAACTATTAGTATAGATGAACATACTTCTGAATCACTGAGGCAATTTTTTCTCATGTTAGATTTTTCTCATGTAAGATTATTTTGCACATATATGTACATCTGTATCTGCTAAATGTCAGCATAAGAAATATGTGCCTGCATATGTGTATATACTGTTTCAGAAACACTGTACAGGCAACACCCATTCTGAAGGGTTGTCTTGTATTTAAGGGTGTACAACTCATTTTCTTTCACTAGTTCCCTCTTGGGCCCCCTCATTAGATCAACTAGATGTCTAATTATGAGGCCTACAAATGGCTGATATTCTGGATGTGTGTTCTTTTGCTTCCTTTGGTCTATCGTGGTGGGTTTGCATTTTTTATTTTAATTTTTTATTAAATATTTTTACATATACATTTATATTACTACACATATATACAATAAACTACCTACAGCAAGAAGAACCATGAAATAATCAAGAATTATATATCTGTCACATTCATAATGTTTTGGCTATTTGTATTTGGCAACCTTGAAGAAAATATCTTTCCTATCTTGATGAGTCAGAATCAATATCTATCACAGCTCATCTCTGTCAACTTAAAACATCTATCTAGACCTAAAAACCCCTTAACCTCTAAACAACTAAACTTAGTTGTAAAACTAAACTATCTGGTCTTCAACCCCATCAGAGACTTGAGAAGGAATAAAATTAATTATCTGAGTGTACAAGGAGTGCAGCTTAGCAGCTTCCCAAATGAGAAGATGACAGAGACAGTTTGCTGCCTGAACAGTCACCCAAAATTCTCTATAATGGTGGAGCATCTTCTTCAGCCTTCTGGCCCAATATATCTGACAGACATATTTGTGAGGCAGGAACTATTGAGGACTTGCTTACCCTATCTTGGCAGAGTTTCGTCATTGACTTTGCCTGCATCCAAGCTTGCCCGTTTTTTGGCAGAATTCTGTCTGTGGAAGAAATAAGGACATTTTGCTTTTATCACAAGAATATACATCCTAGGTGTAACAGATAGATATGATTCTATAGAAAGATAAGGTAAAATAGATAAGTTCTTCAAAAACCTCAGAGACATACAGAATATGGCATTTAAAGATGTTTTTATTATTTCAAAGATACATTTCAAATGAAACAGGTTAACTCCTGGCAACACCCAGCTTACCTCAAAGAAGATGATGAGCATCAAAGAACCTCTTTACGGTGATGGCTTCAAATGTTACATTTCCTATTAGGACATTATCTCGTTTCTATTTTTCGTGAGGAGTTTCTGCCAGCACTCCTAACCTCCTTTAAATAGCGATGGTGACAAATGGTATCCTTCCATGCTTCCACCTGAAGAACTGCTTGGCGCGTGCAACACTAAGAATGTTGCTAAATAAAATTAGGTATTATAAATAATTGATATGATTTTTTAAAATTTTCCCAGCCACACTGCCTACCGACAGACATGAATCTTTTCAGTATTTGGGTCACTAGGTCAACAGAAGCCAGGGAAATAACTTGGTTATATTAGAGTGTTATCTAATGTCTAACTGCATATCTTATTTATTGTAAAGAATGTTGAACCCTAGCCAATACATAGTGTTACAATTTTTTAGCTGCTGGAGAGAGGGCTCAGCAGTTAAGAGCACTGGCTGCTCCTCCAGAGGACTAGGGTTCGATGCCCAGCACCTGTGTGATGACTGCTCACAGCTGCCTGCAACTCCAGTTGTGGGGGATCTGATGCCTGTTTCTGGCTTCATTTGGTACTGCATGCATGTGCTGTACAGACGCACGTACAGGCAAAACACACACACACACACACAAGAAAAATATTTATTTTTTTTATATATTTGAAAATGAATGATGTTGGCAGCAGGTCATGGTAGCACATGCCAGTGATTTCCACACTTAGGATGCTGAGGCAGGAGAATTGGAATTTCATAAACAACACAGTAATATTCTATTTCAAAGGGAAATAAAGAATGCTCCTGGACTTTGCATTTGACTTTTAGAAAAATTTCTATAGACATTATCTTGGCTCTCTCCAGATGCCAAATCTGGCTGAATTTTGATCCTGGCTTTCAGCCTCTGAGTCATGGGAAATAAGCACGTAGTGATTATAAGGTACCAACCCAGCATGCTCTCTATCACATGTGTGAAAAGACTGAAACACAAATACAAACACGAGAAAACATTCCCTTTTATGTTTGACCAAGAAAAATGTCACAGTTGTTTTGTTGAAGGTGTTTTAAATTTACAAAGATAATTATTTTCCCTGTTAAGTAGGAAACAGTGTCCCTAAAAGTTACATCTGTTATTCCCAGAATAAACCAATATGCTATAGTGGATAATGTACTGAATCTATGTTGTTTTATTTTAATTGGTTAAATTTGTCCAGAAACCAATCCCACTTCTAAAGCTTGTCTCATCTCCTCCGTGCCGGATGCAATGGTGTCTTGCACTCAGAAGACCTGAGTCCCAGCCCTTGCCCTACCAAGGTCACTGCTGACTGTGCTTAATTTATTTCACCTTTCTGCGATTTATCTGACAACTGAGGGTGGGACAGGTAGCTTTGAATGGGCTCCTATAACTAAATGTCAAGATTCAGGGACCAAACACTGTTCATTGTCACCACATAAAATGCGCCTGAGTCATGGTTTCAGTGCAGAATTCTACCAGACCTTCAAAGGCGAGCTAATACCGATACTCTTCAAGCTACTCCAAAACATAGAATTGGATGGAACATTACCAAATTCATTCTATGAGGCCATAGTCACGTTGATACCTAA
>OU015742.1:42489673-42500257 GCA_907169655.1 Acomys percivali
TGTGTGTGTGTGTGTGTGTGTGTGTGTGTGTGTGTGTGTGTGTGTGTTGGGCCCTGGAAGTCACTGGAAGCTTCAGAGACAATGAACATCAGTAGAGATGTACATAGGATGGTGCAAGTGAGGGGGGTTGGGTTTGTCCTGGCATAGGCAACAATCCTCCCAGATAGGACACTGTGCACATTTCTCCCTGCGAAAATGCATTGCCTGAGTCATAGAGATGGTTCCCCCAGCCCAGGGCATTTTCGGCAACCGAATGTGCCCAACCGAACCAAAGGAAATGGCTGCAGTGGAGTTTGAAAGCTTGTCAGATCCAGAGGTCCAACTGAAGGAGAAAACACAGACCTGTTCCCACTGGCCCCATGGTGGGCAAAGCAATGCAAGCTAGCCCTACCTAGCCTCTGGGTTGGGGCTAGGTGGTAGCCCAAAGAAGCATCCCAGGATGAGAAAGTTGTTTTGTAAACAATAATCATGGATCATAGAGCATTAAATAAAGTAGTACCTTCTAGCCACACACTCTCGATGACATTACTCTTTAAGGAAATAATTGATACAGGTGGTGAGACCTTTTCATGCTAATATTGGGCTTTCTTAACTTTTTAAAATATCTTTTTGGTTGCTGAACCCCCAAACCAATCGGTATATGCCTTCAGAGAGCCTACCTACCTGCAAAAGTTTTCATATTATACCACTGTCCTCTGAGGGTCTTACAGGTGCATAAACACATACAGAAGATACGTGAGTGTGCCTATAAAAGCAAAGATAGGAAGTCAGTGTGCACAAGGTAAAGAGTCAGGCACAATTATGAAATCTTCAGGGAGTTTTATGGTTGGCTGAGGCATATTATGATAGTCAACAAAGTTATTAAGAAAAAAATCTTGGATGTAAAGTGAGTAAATAAATTAATTAAAAATGAAAAATCTTACAACAGACTATACCTTAAATGCTACAGCAGAGTTTAAAGAGTTTAAATGGAGATTGCCTGCATGGAAGGAAAAAGATGCTCCCAGAACTCATAAGATCATTGAATGAAAACTCTACGTTAAGGGTAAGTTACCTCCCTATAAGTTGTGGGTCAGAAATGTCTCTAAAAGCCCTGACACACTACAAGCTAGTGCCACAGCTGTTGGTTGCATGCCGGAGCTAAATGCTAAGATTCTGCAATCTGTATTACTAAAATGACCACATACTCTGGTTGGAATATATAAAGAAATCAGAAACAGAATTCTCCCTTTCTGTCAGAGAGGCTATGCAGGCTACTAAAGGATATTCATTGAACAATAAAGGTCACTAGCATAGGTTTTTACATCTAAGGTTACTAATGGATTTGTTGTTCATCTAGAAAGATAGTCTGTTAATGTCAACAGCATGCCAAACAAGATGTGTCCACTGGTATAATAGTGGTATGACTGTTACATACACAATTGTTTCCTAGTTTGATTTAAGGCACCTGCCACAGACAGGAGCTCACATTTAATACTGTAACACAAACAAAAACATGTGGTCAGGAAGGTCATATGCTCTAGTGGAGAAACTTCTACCTTTGTTTTGTTAATTATATATAATATGCCTGTCAAATTGTTTTCTAAATAATTGTGTTTGTGCCTATAGGTTATTACTGATGTTGGCCTTGGTTAAAGAAATTTCTTTTTGCAGACTCATAGGTAATCAAAGTACAAAAATAGAAGTCCAACAGCAGAAATGATGAGAGAATATATGTATAATCATGTACCTTAGCATCCCTCCCAGGCTCAGGAAACATCTTGAAAGAAGCGGGCAGAAGAACCTAAGAACCAGAGGAAGGGGTCGAGTGCTGTGGAACTCTGCCCTGGAGCCACAGCATGATTGCTGCTGTCTTAGAAACACAGCAGTTTTGAGTGTCCACACCAGAACTTAAAAGACCAGGCCCACTAATGTTCCTCTGTGGAAGGAGGGCGGGATCACAGGGCCCATGAGGTAGATGAGGAGGAGGCTCAGGAGGCACGTGGGCCTTCTCCCTGAGGATAAGGGAGTGGTTAACAATTGCTGGGGTGGGGATGGGGTGCATATCAGTGGCATGGTTGCCCCTACGGTTCCCAGGCTTCTGTAAGTAACCCCTCATTTTAGTTTTGGTTCACTAGCTTGACTGGATAAGACTATTTCTTTGGTCTGTCATTGGTGCCTTATTTAAGGCAAATACATGTTTGCTATATAGCACCTGGTCACCTCAGTCACTAGAAAACAGTAACAGCTTCAAATCAAGGGAGAAAGGCAAAGACTATTTTTGGGCAGGGTGGGCTTGTCAATGACCTGCTCAGCACCCAGTGAACTCAGGGCGTGTTTATCAGATGAGGCATCCACAGGAAGAGATCAACAACACCTCACAGCTGTTTCTGGGGGGGGAAGCAAGTGCTGATTCATCTAGATATGCTTGCTGTCACCTCTCTTGCTACAACATTATCGTGAGCTGTTACCAGATGGCTCTCTGCTTCTCTCCCTTGCTAGGGCAGAGGTTTGTTAGGGTGCAATATGGAAGGGAGGCTGTTCCCTCGTTACTTCAGAAGAGCTCAGAAGTAAAGGCAAGAGACATCGCTGAAGGCTTCAGACCTTCCGTGTTTATGTAAATGTGTTCGTGTTCGTGTGTATACACATATGTGCATGTGGGTGCATGTGGGTGCGGTTGTGTGTGGAAGACAGAGGCCAACTTTAACTTTCTTCATTCATAGTTCTCCAAACATAGCCTTCCTCATATGGATGGTAAGAACTCAGCAATGTCTTACAAAAATGGATGTTGCCTGCTAAAAAGAAGGGCAATTCTATCCTTGGTGACACGTCCAGATGATTCTACCACCACCACCATCGCTACAAACAGCTTCCTCCCAGTCATCTCCTTCGCATGTAGAGCTCTTTGGGAAAGCAAGACGCTGCTCTCTAAGAGAGATCTCTGACCCTGAACTTTCGAATGTGTTTCTCAGTTTTCCCCTTTTCTCAGTGTCTGGCTAACACCATTCTCTTGCTGGTTCTTGAGTTCTGGTATGTGGTATAAAATACTGAATGAACGTATTAAGCAAGCAGGCTCTGTGCCTGAATATAAGAGAGGGAAAGTTTTGCCAGCCATGCCTGCTGTCTCTTGGTACGTGAGAGGTGTCTCCAGTGTCCTGGAGAGTGAGTGAGCACAGCAGCTGTGGCATTGTCTGCACAGATCTATTGCTTTGGCAGGGGGTCGTGCAAGCCCAAGAGCAGAGAAAGATACAGAGCAACGTAAGAGGAGTTAGGAGCCGGCCATGGGCCGTTTAGGCTGAAGTCTCCATTGTACACAAGCTGAATGACCCTGTGTGAGGGTGAGGTGCTTCTCAGAACCTCAGTGTCTTCATCTGCAAGGTGGAGATCAATTGTTCTTAGAGCATGCACGTGCAATGGTGCTGACCTGCACAGAGATTCAGCAGTGCATGCGTGCAACCGTCCCCCGTGTGCCTTAAGCATCCCATATACGAGTCCTAGGGATGGGGCTAGCAGTGCAGGCCCAGGTTCATACAGGGGTCGGACTTGTCAGACCCCCCCCTGACGTCCACACTTCATTCCTCATCTGTCTCATCTTTCTTCCTGGCTGTGCCTTCCTCTTTCTACCCCTCCATCTTTCCCCAGGAGTCTGCCTGTCCTCTCAGCGGACCTTGGAGTCCCTCATGTCAGGCCATCCTTCTCCACCACTGTCAGCTTCACCAGGCTCCCAGGGATGATGCAAAGGAGGAAACTCACTTGTTCCAACCATCACCCCATGACATTTATCTCAGCCTGGTCCCCCTGGGCCACCCTTCAACCCTCCCCTGCTCCATGAAAATCACTCAGTGTCTCTCCAACGCACACATTCAGAGTCTGCACTGCTTCTGCAGCTGATGCCTGTCTACAAGCACTGCCCATGGCCTCCTGATAACCACCTGGTTTTCAGGCTGTGCTTACAGGCCCTGCCTCGCAGAGCCCTAAATTCAGGAGCACCCTCCTCTCCCACTCCCTAGCCCCGGCAGCCCATCCCTATCTGGGAGACTATGCAGAATCTGAGCACCAGAATTGCTAAGTAAGGCCTTCTGTGGACTATGCTAGGAGTTTTCAGCCTTCTGAGATGCCCCTCCCTTTGCTTTCTGTCTCATTCTCCTTGAAATCCAAGAACTAAACAGAATCAGGATTTTGATGAGAAAAATAGAAAAGCCCAGAGCATCCCACAGAAGCAGCTACTTTCTCAGCATAGCATCAGTGATGATGAACATTCTACCAGATCTGAGACCTTCACCATAAAAATTTATTTTAATTATATGTGTTTGCACTGTGCTTGTGAGGCCAGGGTCGGCATTGGGTGTTCGCCTCTACGGCTCTCCACATTACTCTTTTGAGACATGGTCTCTCATTGAACCCCATGCTCATCAGCGGGACAGTCTAGCTGGCCAGAGAGCTCTGAGAATCCACCTGCCTCCCCCCCTGGCACTGAGAGTTTGGAGGTGTGCTGCCACTCCGGGCTTTTTATGTGGACTCTGGGGATCTGAATTCAGATCCTTGTGTGCATACAATGGGCATTTTGCTGTGTGCGCCATCGCCTCCTAAACTTGTTTTTGTTTATTAATGTCTGCATGATTCTATAAAGTGATAGAGACTTCAGTCACTTGGTAAGTGATCACTAGAAGAATAAGGCATCAGTGAAAAGAGCCAGGGACCTCTATATTGTCTTCATTTGTTTGCCCTGTAGTTCGTTTGCATTCATCTCAGAGCCCTACAAGCTGCTCTGCCCGCTCAGACACTTCAAAGAAAAATGCCTCCTCGGAGTACCTAAGTGAGAAAAGTAGATTCAGACATCACTTCTAAAGCACAGTTCTGAGGCACTCCTTCTCCTCTCTTAGCTGCTGGTGACAACTCTTTCTGGAGAAGGTGACTCCCTTCTTCTATGCCAGGATCTCTCAAACCCGAGGACCACTGGCGTTCAGGGATGGACAATTCTTTGGCAGAGAGGATGGGTGTCCCGGGCATGATAGACTATTTAGCTGCTCCTCTGCTTTGAGTACCAGTGCACCTGTCATGATCACGCAAGACATGGCTAATAAGATTCCAGAGGAGCAAAGCCACGCCCTGCTTGAAAGCCCTTGTGCTGGTTAGTCTTATGTCAACTTGACACACAAACCAGAAGTTCTATCATCTTAATGGACAGAACCTCAATTGAGAAAATGCCTCCATAAGGCATTTTCTTAATCAGTGGTTGATGTGGGAAAGCCTAGCCCGTTGTAGGTGATGCCATCCCTGGGCAGGTGGTCCTAGGTTCTATAAGAAAGCAGGCTGAACAAGCCATGGGAAGCAAGCCAGTAAGCTGTCCTGTTTGAGTTCCTGCTCTGATTTCCTTCGATGATAAACAGTGATATGGAAGTGTAAGCCAAATAAACCCTTTCCTCTCCAGCTTGCTTTTTGGTCATGGTGTTTCAATGCAGCGATAAACCCCACCCCTTTCTTTCTTTTGCTGTGGGTGCTGTAGTCATTTGAATGAAAATGGCCCCCATAGGCTCTTATGTTTGAATTGTTCCCAGTTGGTTGAGCAGTTTGGGGAAGGAGTAAGAGCTGTGGCCTAATTGAAGGAAGCATGTCATGGGGGAACACTTTGAGGCTTCAAAAGCTTCTTGCCACCCCCAGTGCACTCTTTACTTCCTGCTTGCAGTTTTGAGATGTGCGTTACTCCTGCCACCGTTTTTGGTTTTTTTTGTTTTTTTTTTTGTTTTTTTTTTGTTTTTTTTTCATCGTGGACTCTAACCCTTTGGAAAATGTAAGCCCAATTAAATATTTTCTTTCATAAGTTGCCTTGGTCATAGTGTCTTATCACAGCAATAGAAAAGTGACTAATACAGAGGCTGGTACCAAGGAGTTGGCTATTGGTCTGACAGACATGACCTGGATTTGAGATGAATGTGTAATATGTTGAGACCGTCAATCAGATGAAAGGGAGTGACAGAGTCTATAAAGTAACCTCCTCATGGGATGTGGTCCCTGGGCTAGAGTGCACAGTTCTTCTGGAGCTTTCTGCATTACCTTCTTGACCGTCAGCCCCATGGGCTATCAAAGCAGAACCCTGGGCCATGGCAGTGGCCACTATCAAAGGTTAGCGTAGTTCAGTGCCATCTTAGTATGATCGCGTGTGCGTGTCATTGTCACCTTTGAGTCCCTTTTAGCAAATACTTGATCCCATCCTATAGGTCCCTGTTACATGTCTCCTGTCCGCAGCCCACCCCACCCCTGGTCAGGAATCACCTGAGAGTGAGTCAGAATGCAGGTGGTCAGGTTTTCTGCTTGGAACTTCTCCAACAGAGCCTGTACCTCAGCAAAGGTGAGGTTTGGGTGGTTTCCATGGACATTAAACCTGGGAATCTGTGACACAGGGAAGGGGAAAGGAGCTTCATTTAGAAGTCCATATTATGGCTGGGAAGATATGACGGACAGAAATGAAACAATGACACAATATGTGAGTTTTCGTCCCCAAGCATGCTTTGGTGGGAAATTGATATTTATGCCTAAGTCATTCCTCACCTATGCATGATCACTGAGACTCAATGTCTTCATCTGTAGCATGAGAACATGTTTCCTGTCTACCTTATAGGACTACCCTACAGATTGAAACAGAATACAAGAAGGTATCACAATGACATGGGGCACTGTTTAATGATACATACCCTTGAGGCTAGAGAAATCCAGAGATGAGAGGGTGCAGGACACTTTGGTATAGTGTCCAAAGATCTAGCCAAGGGGACAGAGAAGTCTAGAACTGTGGAGCCAGGGACCAGAGTAAAACAAGATGGAAAACTACACACACTGACCAGCCTCCAGACCCGACCACAGGGATCATCTGGGACCACCGCCCACAAGCTGCCTGCTGACAACCTGCAGAATGTCAGCACCATGGGTCTCAGAAACACAGGGTCAGCGGGTGCTTTGCAAAAGATACAAAACAAGCAGACGTGGTCTTCATGGCGAGGCTGGCAAGAAGCCCAGGTGTTGCAAATAACTACTGTGGTTCAAGGTACAGAGGAAGGATATTCTGTCGGCTGACTTGTGAGCATGCCTAGACACTGCAAGCAAAGCATGGGAGACGTAGGAAATCAACAGGTGGGCAATAAGTCTAGAAAATTCTCCTAAGTCTTTTTATATACTAGATTTTGTTTACATCCAATTGTCCTGTGCTCATGTCAAGGAGGGTGCTATTGCTTTCTCATAGGTGGAAAAAAAAACTGCAGAGGTAGTATTTGAACCCAGATTCTTCTCCTTTCCAAATCCATGTTCTTCCCTGTGTGCTGCAGTGCTGCAGACTTTTTAAAGATTTTATTCACTTCACATCTGGATTGTAGCCTCCTCCCTCATCTCCTCCCAGTCCCACCCTCCCTGTCTCTTTCCTCCTCCCCTAGTCCTCAGAAAGGGGAAGCCCTCCTCCCCGATAGTCTGACCCCAGCCTATCAAGTGTCATCTGGACCGCCATTCAGAAGGGCAAATAGAATAGACACCAGAAGTGGTTGAAGAGAAGGAACAGGACAGGAGCCTACCATAGAGGTCCTCTGAAAGACTCGGCCCAGCGAGGGGAAACTCCACCCAATTGATCAAAGCAGATGCTGAGACTCACAGCCAAACTTTGGCGTGGAGCATACGGAGTCTTATGGGACTAGGGACTAGAAGGACCTTGAGTGGGCAGGAGTTCCACAAGGAGACCAATGAAGTCAACAAATATGGCCCAGTAGGGGGCGGGGGCTGCAGAAACTAATGCTCCAAGGACCATGCATGGTGAGGACCTAGACCCTCTGCTCAGGTGTAGTTGACAGGCCGTACAATCTCCTTGTGGGTCCTATAATATGGCGAGCAGGGGCTACCTCTGACAAGGCACTTTCGCCTGGTGGGGCAGCCTTGCCAGACCACAGAGGAAGAGGATGCTGCAGACTTTGAATCTCTGGCCTGCCCTGAGCAGTGGGAACAAATGTGGCTGGACTTTTGTTGTGAAACAAGCTCTCTGACTCACTGGTGTCTGCCATGCTTGTCCTGATCTTCTCCAGAGAAATGCTGTCTTCTGGCAGGAAAAGATAAAAACGGCTGATACACATGAGTAAGCGCACTCACTATAATTAACAGTGATGCAACAGCCAGATGCAGAAGAGAAGCCTCCAGACCCAGCTTTCAGGCTCTCCTGATTCTGAGCTGCCGAGAATCTCTATGGTTAAACTTCGTTGCTCCCAAGGTCCTTTTAAATAAAGAAGCAAAACCTGGAATGCATGCAAGCTCTAAGACAATGGATCTGAGAGGGGCTGAACAAATTCATGTCCTTAGGATGGAATACCATACACCAGGACCAGAGAGAGTTTACAGGTCACAGAGAGTGTAGATCTTTGCTTTCCTACCCACCTGCCCTACAGTTGTCAATACAACTGTGCTGGGTGTTCAGCTTCTGCCCTCCTGATCCTAGAAAGGTACCAGTGAACTTTTCAAAAAAGGCTGGATATCAGTAGAGCCTCTCTGTCCTCTCCTGTTGGTCTGGAAGTGATGCAACGGCTATTTCATTAAAATAAGCCTAGAACCACAACACCCACCACGCCATGAGCAAGCCACCCAGCTGCCACACAAGGGCATTCCCTTCATGGCATCGGGTGAAGGTTTTCCCCCTGCAACTCTGATGATGGATCATTCCCAGAGCCCAACAAAAAGAAGTCAGCAGTGGCCAGGGACCTGGAAGGTCTATTACTGGTAAGTATCAGTGTTGATGGGTGATGATTACCTGTTTAAAAGAGGCTCAACCGGCCTTGAGATCTGAACACAATACAACCAACAGACTCCTGTATTATCTTTTTGAATAGACTTTAATTGACAGCCAAGTGAAAAAAAATGCAGGTTACATTTTTAGTATTATCATCAATGCACTGTAAGACTGACATCCACACAGTGATGTAGCTAATATCCATATACCTCCTAATTATAGTTGACAAAGACCACATCATATATATACATATATATTCACACAGTATTTCAAGCAACAGTAAATAATAAACTCCCTCCCTTTAAAAACAACAACAACAACAACACACACACACACCTTTAAACAATGAATTTCTTCACAATAATATCTCTTCCCCTCTCCCCCCCACATACTTGCAGATTCAAAGATACTTAAGTTACTTAAGAACAGTCTGACCAGTGGAGGTCCTGGACCAGCCCCTAGTTTCTAGTAAAGTCATTTTAATTTGTACAACTTGAAGCCACATAGCCAGTGTGGTCTGCACACTCTGAAGACACCCCCCAGATGATTGGAAATGAATTCCCCCACTTCCTTTGCATGAGGAAGAAAGTACATCCCTGTTGATGTACCTAATTGCAACTAAAAAAATAAATCAAACACATTTTTAAAGAAAAATATCTGCTCTTAAAACATCATTTCTTAAGAGGACGGTGCTAACGTTAACAGGGAATAGCTGAACAGGAAGGTGCCTTCAGGCTTCTACACAGGGGTTCTGGTTAATTCTAATCCACTACGCAGTTTCTTAAAACGTATGAGCTTCACTAATCGTCTGGCAGGATTACATCTAGCTCTCCAGGTTTCCAGGGTTGCAGCCTGGCCTCTGGAGTTCTGTGCCGCACTTGGCCCTGGTGCCTTGCTCTCTGATTTCTGTCTTTCTAGGGCTGTTAGTACATGGGAACCATGGCAATGTTTACATTAGCACACACATACACATGCCCTGGCCTATAAATATCCCACAATAGAAAATAGAACAATCGCTCCAATCCTGGTAAAGATGAGCATAAAGGAGAAGAGGAAGGTGAGGAGATGCTATCAGCAGTGGCTCTTCTAACAGTAGAAAACCCAGACCTAATGGCAGTGTGCTTTCAATACACCGTGAACCACTTTTTTAGGCCTGGGAGTTAACCAAGAGCCGTCGGAGCACAGACTCCTTCCAGCAAACCTGATGGGATGTAGTCGGACAAGCGTGCTGTCTTGGAAGTTGGATGAAGATCCACCGCTGTGTCCTTTCGTTGGCGAGTGGGGAGGAATTTCAAAATCAGAGCTGGAAGCAGTTTGCACACTGTCCTGCCTGCGATGCTGGGCGGTCCCCAGGTCGGACCCCTCAAAGCGCCAGCTGGAGTTTGGTCATGTTTCTCTGGTGCATGTTGTGGTGGCGGACCAACTCGTCTGACCGCGCAAACTTTTTCTGACAACTGTGCCACCGACAGCTGAAGGGCTTTTCACCTGTTGACACAATTGCCAGTCAGAGACACTTGCAGCAGAGTGACTGTGCACAGATTCAACTATCAAAGGCCCAAATTAAACCACCACAACCCGCCCTGGGCTCCCATGGGTCATTCCCTCAGCCAACCAACTGACTCTTCACCAGCAGCCTGGGATTAGTGAGGCCTTTGGAGGGCTTGAAAACCAAAAGCACTGAAAACACAGTAAAATGGAAAGCTTGGGAAATGGGAGTGAAGTCTAGGTTGTGAGGGTCTCTAAGCAACTCATAAATTAAGGGGATTTGGGAAACCTCTGTTTCCTCTCTAAGGATGCTCTGCGACCCGTGCAAATGTTTCCCTGTTGCTGTCTAGGTGGGGCCTGAGCTCCAA
>OU015742.1:42519435-42542010 GCA_907169655.1 Acomys percivali
AGAGAGAGAGAGAGAGAGAGAGAGAGAGAGAGAGAGAGAGAGAGAGATGAGAGTGAGAAAGAGAGAGAGGCAGAGACAGACAGAGACAGAGAGCGACTTCTATCTATTATCTGGTAACTCAAAAGCAGAAAATTTCCTCAAAAATAGCCTTAGAAAAATAGCCTTATTTTAATTTGGAAAGTGTTGATTAATTTCAATTTAGAGATTAAAGAAATGTTTTTGGGTTGTTTGTTTGTTTGCTTGCTTGCTTGTTTGCTTTTTAGGAAAACAATGAGTTAATTAATGTGTGTGTGTGTGTGTGTGTGTGTGTGTGTGTGCGCGTGCACAGAAGAGTGACAAGGCCCAAGTGTGGAAGTCGGAAAACACATGGAAGTTGGCTTTCTGTTTTCACTATTGAGTCCTGGAGACTGAACTTGGGTCCTGGGCTTGCTAGCAAGCACTTTGACCTACTGAGCCATCTTGACAGACCATTTCATGCTTTAAAAAGACAAAAACGAAAAATTGTTTATTGGAGTGTTTTGGCTGCATGTGCGAATATGTACTAAGAACTTGTGTACCAGGTTCAGAAGAGAGAGTTGGATCCCACGGACCTGAAGGTACAGACGGGATTGACCCACCATTTGAGTACTGAAAACCAAACCCATGCGTTCTGCAAGAGTCGCAAGTGCTCTTGACAATGGAGCTATGTCTAGCCCCTCATTTAATGCTTTTCTAAGTATTTCATTTTTGAAACTATAATATAATTTCATCACTTCCCCTTCTTTTCCTCCCTCCAGCCACCCCATAGATCCCTCCTTGTTCTCTTTCAAATTCATAGCCTCTTTTCTCATTAATTGTTGTTATATGCATATATGTTTAAGTCTGTACACATATATTCCTAAATGCATAAGTACACTCTGTTCAGTCTCTATTATGTTATTTGTATCTGCTTTCAGTGCTGGCCATTTGTCACTACCTAACCAATTGGCATTCTCTGCTCTCAGCATTCGTCAGGTGCCTCGGGCTCTTTGTGTAGGGTTGAGTACTTTTTTTTTTTTTTTTTTTTTTTTTTTTTTTTTTTTTTTTTTTTTTTTGTTTTTTTTTTTTTTTTTTTTTTTTTTTTTTTTTTTTTTTTTTTTTTTTGGAGACAAGGTTTCTCTGTGTAGCCCTGACTGTCCTGGAACCCGCTCTATAGACCAGGCTGGCCTCGAACTCAGAGATCTGCCTGCCTCTTCCTCCTGAGTGCTCAGATTAAAAGTGTGCACCACCACACCCAGCCTTGAGTCCTGTTTAACAAACCTTTCCCTTGAGATTGAGAAATCGTACCCTGCCATCCATCCTTCGCTCCTACTCCATCCTGGCTTACACATCTCATGGTGTCCATCTCCGTACACTCCGTACACTCACTCTACCATCACCAGCTCTGGCGTTTAAAACTTCTTCATTGAATAGCTCTTGTTCTGAGGCTCACAGACCTCCCCCACCCCCGTGCCCCACCCTTGGATAACAGCATCCTTTGCCTCCTCTTCTATTCACATCCTTAGCCTCACAAACTGGCAGCACTGCGTGCCCCAGTCACAAGACCAACTCAGGAAGCCTTTCTCACTAAGAAGCTATGGGTGTCAGAATCCTAAGCTGTTGTTACCACAGGAGAGAGAGCCTGCCTGAGATGGCAAGCAAAACAGACAGGCAAGAGATAGGTGCCAACAGGACAGTATTCTAATGGCTGCCCAAATCCATGAATCCAGGCAAGCCTTTTAAAATACAATAAAAGTGCAGCTGGAGAAATGGCTTAGTAGTTAAGAGAACTGTGTCTCTGTTTCCTGTGCCCATGTTAGTCAGTTAATGGCTGTCTATAACATTAGCTGTACGGGACCCAATGCCCTCTTCTGGACTCTGCAGGCACCTGCTCCTATACGCATATATACATATAATTTTAAAATAATAAAGATAAACATTTTAAAAATACAATAAAATAATGTACTGAATTCCCCTTTGACTTCATCAATCACACCTGGGATTCTGCCTATGCAAAAGGGCACGATTATCTAATAGTCCCATAAGGGCAATTGGCATATGGACTCTTCACCATTTTATCATTTAAAAGATGCCTGTTTGGCTCTCACACGAACTCTGGTGCCCCATATTTGACCACGTCCCCTGGATGGGGAGGCCTGGTGGCACTCAGAGGCAAGATAGCAGGCAACCAAGAAGAGACTTGATACCCTATGAGCATATACAGGGGGAGGAGGTCCCCCTCAGGAACAGTCATAGGGGAGGGGAGTAAGAGGAAAATGGGAGAGAGGGAAGAATGTGAGGATACAAGGGATAGGATAACAATAGAGATGTAATATGAATAAATTAATAAAATATATTTAAAAATAAAAATAATAAATAAATAAAATAAAAGATGCCCGTTTATTACATCCATACTGTTATTGCTAAACCTTGACTATAACCCCTTTTTTGAAGGTTTCTTTATAGATATGGCTCATTTGTCTCCATTCGCCATGCAGCCTAGTCCTCAATCACTGTTTAATAAGAAACACAGACTCAGTGGTTCATAGCCACTCCTCCCACTGTACAAATCAGCCCTTACTTGCAGCAGAATCGTCACCACGTGCAATGGTACTCACACTTCTCCTAGCTGATCTCGTCATATTTCACACTCAGAACAGAGCTACAAGACACTCTGTTACCCCGTGTCTGCTGGCACAGGATGCTCAGCACAATGTTTTCAGGTGGAACTTCCCTTCCTACATGAACACACAGACACAGGAACGCCTAGTCTCACAGACTACATCATCAGATGACACAAGAAGTGTCTGTCGGGACTGTCCTCATCTGTCCCTGGCCATGGCATGCTAATCTATCAGACTCGCTATTCCATCTAACTTATGGGGTTCTTCCGTGGTATCGATAGCATGGCTCTACGGCAAGATGCTTCTACTGGCTTCACCTGAGGAGCAGCAGGACCCTAAACCTAAATGACAGGTGAGCCGCTCACTCCTGTGATGGAAAAGATGACAGGGGACCTTCGCACCTCGGTTCTCAGAGGGACACATCCAGCTCGCGCATGCGCGCGCGCGTGCTCATTCTTGCATCTGAGAAAAGCTATTCCAACTATGCAAGAACTTCCAGAAATAAACCAATGGCCCTCAGTCCTCAGTCCTGGACCAGCACAGGGTTCTGGGCACTAAAAGCTTGCATTTCCAGTTGCAATGGAGACATGTGGGGGTTAAAAACTTCAAAAAAAAAAAATCCCGTCTGACCCACCCTTCAAAATTACCTTGATTAGCAAAACAAATGGGCTAGTGAGGTTGTCCCAGAGGTAGCATGCTCCCCTGACATGCAGGAAGGCCTGCATGGGGAGATGGGTTCAATCTCCAGGACAGAAAAAAACAAACAAAAACCTCAAAGAAGCAAAGGGAAACCCTATGTAATAATTCAAGTGAATCCCACTCTCAAAGAGATTATGGCTTGTACTATAACACTAAAATGCTTCTTTATTGGTGTTCGTGATGGTGGCTTTTTGAAACAAGGATTCTCTGTGTAGCCGTAGCTGTCCTGGACTCACTTTGTAGCCGAGGTTGACCTTGAACTCACAGAGATCTACCTGCCTCCAACTCCCTGAGTGCAGGGATTACAGGCGTGCACCACCACCCCCGGTTTCGGTTTCGTGAGCTCAGAGATCTACCTGCCTCTGCCTCTTGACTGCTGGAATCAAAGGCATGCACCACCACTTCCCAGCTAATAAAAATCTTTTGCCAGAAGAGAAAAAAAGCCATTGTCAAGAATTAAAATACAAAAGAGACACTATCTACAGTACATGTGACAAGGAAAAGACCTTGTATACGCAAGCACTTGTGACGTAATACCATTACTAAATAACTACTCCAGCTTCTACCCAGCCTCTCGGCAGATCCAAAGGGGCTTCCCCCGGCCCCTACATTGCTCCATCATCCCGTCCAACATCCAGTTGTGATCATTCTCACCGGCAAACAAATATGCTATGCTTCCTGTTGCCTAGAAACTAAAACATTTTTTAAAAAAAGAAAGCCACCCTCTCTTGACCTGCTTCCCCAAATCAGCCAGAACTCTTGCCTTTGGGTTTCTGCTCTCATTTGTGTAGAGTTTCCTGAAGAAGATGCCTTTATAGTGTGTCTTCAGTGCATCTCCTCCCATTAGCCCTTGGTCATGCTAGGCAAGCACACCGCCCCTAAACTACACTCCGGCCTGTTAATATAGACATACTGCCAGTGTTTTCTTCCTGCAGATACACACACAATAAAAGTTGCTTTAAAAAAAAATCTAGGTGGTGAGATAAAGGACAATCTCTTCGTAATGTTTTAGCACTGGCTGAATTATTTTTTAATGAGAAATTTATGTTATTTTCTAATCAAGGGGAAAACCGATTTCATCTTAGATAGAGTGAGCGTCTTTGCTTTATGAAGCACTCCATCTGTGGCTTGTTTCAAAAGTGAAGAATTGGGAAGAAAGCTAAGACAAATAAGCATGTTTGTTTTCAGTAGAGAAACACCTACTAAAATATGCAGTAGTCCCTCATTTCTGAGAAACATTTGCAAGACTTTTTAGAAGTGTACATTCTAAGTCAGTATTTTATCTCCCTAGCTGGAGATTATTATCTCGACTTGGGCAGAGGAGAGAGAGAAGTGGTGGTGGAGGGTGTCTCAGAAAGGCTGGGAGGAGCCAGATCTGAAATACTCCATGAGTCATAACACATCCTTCCCTCATCTCGTGTGTTCTCTCTTCCTATAACGGTTCATTCGCCCCACCACACCCATCAGAACACTCACTAACTTCACCTCCTCTCCAAGTGTGGAAACTGCCATGATCCTCATTTCCAAGTTGCCTCCCCCCTGGTACCATTTTCTTTTCCCATCTTTCCTTTCCCATCTTTCCCTTCCCATCTTTCCTTTCCCATCTTGATCTAAACAAACCTGTCATTTCCTTCTCGTGTTCATGAGAGGAACAAAATTCTCACCTTAGCACTCAACAGCTAGAAACATACTTTTGGGAATAAACCTAGAGTGCTCAAATTTTTTTTTAATTAGAAATAATTTTACGACAATTTTAAGGGAATATTTTCCAATAATCAACACTCTTATAGGTTTGAAACTCCAATTTTATGATGGTTTATCAATATGTATTTACTGGACTCAATAGGTAGAGTCAATCATTTCTTAAGAAGGAAAATGGCACAGGGGTAAATATATATATACACACACACACATATATATGTATACACACACACACACACACACACACACACACACACACACACTCATAGAAAGTCTAAAGGAATGTGCATCAAGTGTTAACGATACTCCTTTGGGCTACTGGATTGGGGAGATGGTTATTGCCTTCCCTTTTATCACTGCATTTTTCTTGAATGTTCTGATTTTCACAACTACTTAAAGAATTTTAAAAGTTAATGTGCTAACTAGTAAATGTTCAACGAGAAAGAAAGGGGAGAGTAAGAACAAGAAAGCAGAGCGAGTATTCCTCTAGTCAGAGGGAGGAGGACACTGGCCTGAATCTTGAGTCTCCAGCGAACCAAGCAATCCACTCTTTAGAAAGTACATCTATCAGACCTCAGCCAGGTCCAAGGCGAGGCAAAAATACACAAGTGTGGTTTGGGGCGGTGCAACTCGGTGGCAAAGAACACACTTAGCATGCAAGAGATAAGAGTTCCATCCCAGCAATCCAAAAGGAAGAGGATTGCTTCCACAGCATACGTGGGGCCATTTCAAAGGCTTGGGGCAGACAGTCAAAGAGTGAGCTCAGGAACGGTCTATTCACAGAGCTGCTCATGTTCCTGGAATCAGGGCTCCCCACCTTTACTTTGGCATCTGAAGCACACGGAGCTACTTAAGAGCGGGTTGTCTGTTTTCAAGAAGTAAATCTCTGGGACAGGTATTGTGTGCGCAGGCGCCGAGGGGAGGTGCTGGCTGTGCAGGAGCTCCCAGCCGGAGCCTCAGCTATCTCTTTTGGCAGAGGTTCTCAGGGATGAGACCATGTCTAGTGGGGATTTTCTCCAGCTTTGACAGCCTTGGCCCCACCAAAATACACAGCTTTGTTTCCCCCATACATCACTCCTTGGGAGTCTTCTGGGTTTTTCCTTTCCAGCATCCACAGGTCAAATACTGTGTGTTCCCAACAGTCTGGGAACTTCTTGGAGCAGCAAAGGGACATTGGTTTTGCTCAGCACTCCTTTTGAGTTTCTATTGTGTTGGATTTCCCACTCCCCCTACCACGTCCCCAGAGAGTAACTTCCTCCTTGCTCTAATAACTTGGACCACAGTCAAGGTTGATGTGTTTCTCCATTTTGCAGGCTATTTTCTTCAGAAGAGACAAAACAGAGGCCAGCAGGGTAGCTGAGGTTTGTCAGCAGCCTTAGGAAGTCAGCAGCCATTAAGAATACACAAAGAAAAATGTTTTCAAACAAATACAAAGTAGACAGAACAAGACATCAGAAATAGAAGTGTTCAAAATGGAGAATTTATGCTCAGCAGGGACTCCCCAGAAATATCTTGTCCTAAGAACCCACTTTTTAAAAAGAATGGATTTTTTTTTTTTTGGCCTCAGGAAATGACACAGTAGGTAAAAGTGTTTGCTCTGCAAGCATGAGGACCAGAGTTCAAATCCCCAGCATTCAACACAAAAACCCACACATAACACCATGTGCCTATAACCTCAATATTGGGGGCCAGAGACACACAGATCCTGAGAGCTTGCTACTTGCTGGCCATCCAACCTAATCAAAAGGGAGAGACCCTACCACAAGCCAGTAATGTGGAAATGATAGAAAAAAGTGCCCAATGGCCTTTTTTTTTTCTTTCTCTACACTCATCTGCAGACAACACACACACACACACACACACACACACACACACACACACACACATTCATTTATCTATGGGAGAGGAAAGAAAGACTCCACAAAATGCCTTCCTTCTAACTGAAACTGAGATACAGGATCTCCCATTCAAGGTGATAAAAGCAATGTGATCCCCGGGGACGCGAGGAAATTGAAAACTAGGCAAAGTGGAACTGCAGCGATGGCTCCGTAGTTAAGAGCACTAACTGCTCTTCCAGAGGGCAAGGGTTCAATTCCCAGCACCCTTGTGCCAGCTCACAACCATCTGTAACACAAGTTCCAGGAGATCCAATGCCCTCTTTTGGCCCGTGTGGGCACTACAGGTAAAACATCCGTTAAAAAATAAAATAAAATAAAATAAAATCTTAGGGGTGGGAGTGAGACAAGGTCTCTCTAGTTAGCCCTGGCTGGCCTGAACTCACTGGCTGGTCTCAAGTTCAGTGATCACCTGCCTTTGCTTCCTGAGAGCTGGAATGCCAGGCCAATAAAATAAATCTTTAGAAAGATAGGTAGATAGAAAGGTGATAGATAGATAGATAGATAGATAGATAGATAGATAGATAGATAGATAGATAAAAAGTCATCTCTTCCAGAGTGGAAAGCACAGGTTCAGTCTTAGGTACACGGTATTTTAATTTTAAGAACTGACATTTTTATGAGTGATGTGAATAGTGACTTTTTTTCTTGAAACTATGAGTCCAACTGTCAGTGTTTCTCATCACCGAGGAAAAATTAATTCCTTTCACACAGCACTCCAAGTAAAGTCAGTATTCAAGAAATCCACTTTTATGTCAGAACTCTTTTTCCAAGATGAAAGTAATGAATCAGCAAAAAACGTTTCTCCTTTTTTTGCACGTAGCGGCAATTTCCAGCCGCTGCAAGGGCTGCATTTTACACAGTCAAGGCAGGCACGGTGTCCTACTTGGGAGTCCAAGCAGGAGGATCTCTGTAAGTTCCCAGCTAAGCTGATCTACACAGTGAGTTCCAGGCTAACCAGGGTTCCACGGTGAGACCCGGTCTCAAAAAAAAATAATAATAATGGGCTAAATAAAAAGATATCAAAAATGTCTCAGTCGTGGCAGGACTCAGAATCAAATACACACCAGGATTCCTTACCCATAATTCTTGGACTCAAACCATGAAGCCTGTATTCTGGCATGAATAGTATTTGAAAATGAAAACACACTGCAAACTTCAGAATCACACTCTGGCATTTCACCTGGGGAGAATTACTGAATTCTGAATGGTGAAGGGTAGAACCCAAAAAGCAAGGAAACGTAATGGAAATGGAGAGGGGAATGTTTCAAAACTATAGAGGTCTTCGCTTTGCTTTCAGATCCACAGAGAGGGAATAGAAACCTGGATAAAATAGCAGAAAAACAGGACAGAGGGAGAGGTCTCAGGAGACAAAAATGCGACTCCTCTGATGGCTGAAGGCGGTCCTATAAGACCCAACAAAGGAAGGAAGATGAAGGCCAGTCTTGATGTTTAAGCAGAGAAAATAAAATCAAAAGATAAGCCCAGAAATGTCCCAGAGCACAGCCTACAGGGCTGGCGAAGCGAGGGCACGCATGGGGATGAATGCCTTTGCAAAATCTACCCACATAGAGTCACGGTGGTAAAAAGTCAGCTCTCCCTGGAAAATGTAAATCAATGGGGAAAAGCGAGGTTAAGTTAAGCAAGGCCGAAAGACCTGACTGACCTACAAGGAACACATTCGACGCCACAGATAGATTGCTCTTTGAGACAAGGACATGAGTGGGGTTCCGGCTGCATGGATTTTAAAAATTGCTTTGCATGAATAATGATGAGAAAAATATCGCCAGCTCCATGTGGTCTGCAATAAGTCTACAATAAACAAGAAGGCTGATGTAAAGATAGATAGCAGCTCTCCCCCACCCCCACCTTCTACCCTGATTCCCCATGTAAGGCCTAACTCCTACTTTGCCCCAGGTGCCGGTCAACAAAGCCATCGTCCACTCACTTGCTCTGCCCTTCTGTCCATTTCACTGAGCTGGAGCTCCCAGCAGCCATTCTAGAAGAGAAGAAAGGTAGGAGATGGGGAATATGGGGAGGAGGCATGGTTCCGGCAAGCCCCCTGGCTCCCGGAATCCAGGGAGAGGTTTTGAAACTAATGGTCTTGTCAAAAGTGCTGAAATACGTGCCCGGTCCCACTGGTTGGGGTCCAAGGCACCCCCAGAAAAGCTACACAGAGTCTGAGCTTTGGAATCAGATCTGGGCTTGGGAATCCAAGCTCTCCCGCTAACCGGATGGGGACTTGGAAAGCGATGTGACTCTGTAGGATGTGTTAACTCATCTGTAACATGGGTGACAGTGCCTGGAGTCCAGAAGCCAAGATGCAGTGGCCTAGGAGAGCACCTGAGGTCACCTTCTCCGACTTGTTAGAAACTGCAAGTGAGCTCTTAGGCTATTGAAAACCAGCCCCGCCTGCTGTCCTTGCTTTCCTTTTTTTTTTTTTTTTTTTTTTTAAGGCGCAAAGAGAGGCTCTATACATATTTGGCAGCAGCGGGGGGCCCCACCCATGGTTGTTCAGCAGCTGGGGGGCCCCACCCCCATGGTTGTTGTACATCTTATGTGAGCAAAGCCTGTCAGTACAACCTGGAATGGACACATCTAACTTCAGACTGTTCAAATCAACATCACACCGATACAGTCCAGATTGTAGACTTTGTACATGCAGAGCATTTCTTGATAAGATAATATAATGGTTACATCAGTGATAGCGCCAGCGAAACCTAAATACTCAGTGAAGGTTCATGGGCACGGCGCCTTTGAAGAATTGTAAAACATTCAACAAAGAAAGGCCACACTGAGGCATCCCAATAGTCCCTGTTCCCTTGCCTCCAGACAAAAACCGTCCCATTTACATTTTTGAAAATTTAATGTTAAACCGACCCCTCCTAATGGGAGAGGGAGAAAAGTCTCTGAGTGCCACTGTCAGCTGTGCCCCCTTTTAGGCCTAGGCCTAGTGTCCCTTCAGAAGCTATAAATACCACGAAAATGATTTAAACAGGAATAAGTTCCTTACCCCTTCAAGGTGGCTCCTAGGTTCATCTGATTCCAGGTCATGCATTCAAGCTGGGAGGTCATTTGGTATAAATTATCACTGTGGAAAACATCATAGTTAGAAACACAGCCACGTACACAAGGACAGAAAATTGAGTTTTTACTTTAGAGCAGGTACCTCCGCATTTTCTAAAATGATGATGAATATGTGAATCTGAAATGGTTTTCATTTTTTACCACTGATCTCTGCATACACAACACACACACACACACACACACACACACACACACACAGCAGAAAAGGTGAGAGTAATTTAGTTATTAAAGAAAATACCCTCAGTATAGTGAACTTTGGAGTTTCTAAAGAGATATTAAACCTTGGAGGGGAGTGGGCAGGGGAGTAAGGCTTTGAATGGTAACACAGGCTGGATAGCTCAACGTTAAAATTAAAGGCCTGAAGCTGAGAGCAAAATGACAGCAGATTAATTATTCGTGAAAAGGCCATTACGTTTGTTTAATCAAAAGGATAAGTATCATGTGGATTATGAGGGCCCAAAAGGTCAGAGCGATAGGTGATGAATGAGCTAATACCCAAGGATGTGACGAGCAAAAAAACAGGGCAATACTCCCAGCACACAGGCACCGAATTATTCTGCATATATTTTATAATCCTAGTGCAAGCCGAGTGAAGGTAAAAAAAAAAAAACTTAAACAGCCCATGATTTACATTAATAACTCAAAGGTGAAAATATAACTCCATGTAAACCAGCCAAGAGCTGTTCTCTCTCCATTATGTTTCTCACTACTAACACATAAACCAGTGACCAGAAATCTACGATGACCAAGCCCTGAAAGGGTTAATTATGAAATCTGAGGCCCAAGAGAGAAAATTTTCACCCTACCTTCACAGCAGAAGTGAAACCGAGATAAGAAGCGTCCAATACCTAATGCATGAAACCAGATCACAAATCCCCGACAATCTCCTGTCTTGTCCCAGCATTCCTTTCTGTTGCTTCATCTGGCACAAGCCATACTAGTTTTTTTTTTTTTTTTTTAATTCAGAAAAGAGTTTTCTGGGCCAACTGAACTGAGAACTTGTGGAGGGCTGACAGAAGTCACACTGCTCTGAATCAGTGACTCCTGCGTGTGCTCGCTGGCTCTCAACCTTGCTTGATAAACAACAGCAGAGTCCATCTGACTCTCTTCTAATCTCTCTGCAAATTATTTAGAACTCATTAAGGCCAGAACATAGGCGGCTGAGGAGGGAAATCAGCTTCCAGGAGGAGATTTTTTGCATATGAAAAGTAAAATGACTTCAAACTCCAAGTATGTGTCGCTTCATTAATCAGTGTATATCTGGGCCCCATCATTCATCCCTAGGTCTGACTAGGTATTATACTACCACAATATCCTACATATCAACGGGAAAAAAAAAAAAGATTAGTCTCTCCTGGAGCTTCTCCATTTGCTGCAGCAGCCCGTGCTGGTCTGTGCCACTGCATCTCACAATTCCACGAATTCTTTCTGTAAGGCTGATGTAATTAATTCCTGAAAGACCCCAACTTTTTATTAGACAAGCCAGCCTTGCAGCCTCTACCACAGCACAGTTTCTTGAACTTTCTGTGGGCTGACAGTTCATTAATAAGTAGCCTCCTCCACAACCTCTCCGCTGGTTTTTGTTCTCCTATGCCTTTTCATCAAGCGACGCATTTATTAATCTTGCCATTAATCTCAGCCAACGAGCATTGTATTCCCCAGGTAGCTCTAGATTTTTGTCACTGATTTTTAAAAAACTGTTGACCAACTAAAATCACTCAGCTGCAGCTGACAATTTTCCTGGGCACCGTTGGGACATGGGGTCTCTCTGGACTGATTTGATCCTTACAGAAGACCCAGAATATGATCTTTTTCAAGAAAAGCTGGGAAGTAAGGTGAGTGGCAGAAGTTGGTATGTAAGGATGAATGACTCCCAAATATCTAGAGATTTTCCTAAGACTCAATGCACAGTCCCATTGATTGCTAATTGCGTCATACAAAAAGCTGTCACAAACAAATATCACTAAATGTATTTCCTTGATCCCTAGAAAGAATTTTCTCAAATACAGAATGTATATCTTATGTGTATGTGTTTTCCTACAAGATAGCTAATAAAAACTCTGTATTACACTGTTCAATATGGAAATCACTAGCCTGTGGGGCTTTTGAACACTGAAAATAGAGCCTCATTAAGATAAAGTTTGGGCTATACGGGGTCAAGTACAATATTTTATAACAAGCTTCTTTTTCTTCTTATTTTAATGTGGTTACTAGCACATTTCAAATACACGTATGGCTCATACTATGTTTCTACTGGACAGTGGTACTTACGAGTAGCATTTGGTATGTCCTGATCCTTTAGAAGCATTTGGCATCTGTGCCTAGTTCTCAATGCCATCTATATAATAATCATACTCTTACCATAATCTCATAATACAATTTTTAAATAATACTACTAATTCTAAAAAGATATTTTCTCACTGTGATTTTTCTCTACAGAAGCCCTTAGGGATCAATGGGACTGTGTTTTGAGTCTATGCAAAAAATCAGAGCAAATTGCTGTTCAGCTCTCTGTGCCTCAGATTTCCCATCTATCAAGTGTGAAAATTAATCTTCGTCTCATTCTGTAGGGTATCGTAAGGCTCAAAAAGGCTGATTCTCACAATGGCTCTCCAAGGACGGTGTAGAGAGTAACCTGTCGAATCTTATCCGGCACATTCTCACATTCTAGGTATCGCTC
This sequence comes from Acomys percivali, assembly GCA_907169655.1. Lineage (NCBI taxonomy): Eukaryota > Metazoa > Chordata > Mammalia > Rodentia > Muridae > Acomys > Acomys percivali. The sequence continues at coordinate 42,532,119 of OU015742.1, forward strand.
CCGACAACTTCATGAAGTCATCCCCACCATTTGTTAGACAAGGTCTGGGAGTCAAGGGGGTACCTGGTGCTAGAACGCCTGATGACACTCTTCCTGCTCCTTTAGAGGGTCCTGGGCTTGACTCAACGTCTGAGCCTGTACTATCATTTATACAATAGCAGGACAGAGAGAGGCTGGAGGTGAAAAATGACACACACAAAGGAACATCAGGACCAGTGACTCCTGGAAGCTGCAAGGATGCAAGATGCCTCCTGTATCCCTTCCTACTCACTATGGATGGTGCATTCTCCCTGCCACATGACTGACCTCCCAACCAACCCTTCAGTTGTTCTGATATCTCAGCTTCAAAAGAGGGGAACGTAGGGAGATGGATTGGGAGAGAATGGATAGAGGGAAATCCCCAAGCTACTAGTAGACTTCTTTAAAATCCTGCCTTCTGCTGTCTGGAGCTCCACAGTGGCTCAGGGGCTGTGTGGCACAGCTTTTCCTCTAAAGCCAATGGAAGTAACAATCACTGCTGCAGCACAGAGCACAGAATGCCAGTGCGAGCTAAAGACACTGACTCACACCATAGGCAGATTCTGATCTCCCTGGGCAATCAGGCAACACCCACCTCTTATCATGGAAGCCTGTGGAAAGAGGCAGCAGCATCCAGGGAATACTGACCTCTGGCAAATGAAGCATGTACTCACTGAATGGCCGTGGTCAGTCTCCGGCACTTCATCCCCAGAAGGGATTAAATAAGCAGGTGGTTTGGCTCAAGGCAGGCCCAGTGGTCACGTAGACAGTTCAGCTCCAACCATTAAGCTCTGCCTGATCGGAAGTGGACTCTGAAGCTACAGGCTGCTAAAATATATTCCCAAAGTCATGATATCCTTTATAATTTTAAGGAGATTTTTTTTAAGTCACTTGTTTCCTATGTAAGAAATGTTTGAAGTCAGAGGCAAGGGAGAGAGGAAAGAAACTTCTATAGCTGGGATTAATGCGAGTTGGAGTAAAATAAAAGGAAGTCAACCCTAGCAAAAAGGGGAACTTAAAAGGAAATCAGTAGTAGATCATATAGTTTGTTTTGGCCTGGATTGCAGAATTACTGTGTTCTTGACCTCTACACAAAAGAAAGGAAGGGGAGAAAAAAAAACTCCACTATTATCTAGACCAGAAACTCCCCCACTCTTCAAATGCAGTGGACGCAAGCACGTTTTCATCTTTAAGTGTGTCTACTATACTCAGCTGAACAAGGCAGAAAGGATCCACTCGGAATCCGCTAACTAACTTGTTTGCGATCACAGTTCCTTCTGCCACTGCTTCTGTGGCTGGACAAAGAGAATCTCAGCAGAGGCAAAGCTTCCCCATCAGATTAAAAGACAGTCAAACACTTTTGTTTTTCGTTTTATAAGTAGAGATACCAGGCAGTGGTGGTAGGCTTTTGAGGTAAGGGCTTCTGCTATGACGGCCTAGCCCTGTACCAAGGGAGAGGTCTCCGTGGCCTTGCCTCTACCCCTTAAGCAAGGTGCATGAGGAGAGACTTCCACAGCTCTTTTCCTGCACTGATTTCCCCCTCCATGGCGCCATGGAGGCTGACTGCCCTGAACTTTCTGCCCAGCAGGCTACAGTGAATAATTATTTCATAGTCATTCTCTTGGTATTGTATTTTCTCTCAAGCTCACTGACCAACCAAAGGAAACCCCACTAGGGATTCAATTTCTAATAATAAACACTTGGTTAGCACACACGTTACAGGAATATTTGGAACTAGATTTCTCTCCCTCCCTGGAGACGGATTCAATTCAAGCCTGTGGCTTTGATAACATGGCCCACCGCCCTGGATACCACTTCAGACCTTCCACCTTCTGCCTGCTTCTGTGGGAAACAAACAGTCGTTGTAGTACATTAAAATATGCTGTATAATGTGCATGGTTCCACAAGTGAAGACAGGCAAAATTAATGTTGATTTTATTTTGAGTACAGCTGTCGTCTGATTTATGACTTAATTGAAGTCCAGTCCACGTGGTAAGTCATGGATATCCCTTTGACCTCCAGCTTCCAAAATTCCACAGAAACTCTATGGCTTCTAAGGTGGTTGATCCCCTGTAGATCAGGGACTCTAGTGACCACATCAGTATTAGAGCATCATCAGCATTCCATTAAAGTATTTGAAGCATAAGTTTTTAGAATTGAAGAAATGCTACCTGCTAAAGAGCAAACATGGAGCAAAAAAAAAAAAAAAAAATCTTCTCACTTAACCCTGTACCACAGCTAAAGAAAGCCAAATAAAGCTATGGGCTAGAGCAGTGATTCTCACCCTGTAGGTTGCAACCCCCACAAGGGTTCCATATCAGATATTTACATTACAATTCATAACAGTAGCCAAATTACAGTTGTGAGGTCGCAATTAAATAATTTTATGGTTGGGGTCACCACAACATGACCTGTATTAACAGGTCAAAGAATTAGGAAGGCTGAGATCCACCAGGCTAGAGAGATGGCTCAGCCCTTAAGAGCACCGGCTGCTCTTCCAGAAAATCAGAGTTCAATTCCCATGGAGGCTAACAACCATCTATAATTCTTGCCCTATGTGATCTAACACTCCCTTTTAGTCACTTTATGTATGTAGTACACAGACATACAGACAAACAAAACACCATACACATAAAACAAATAAATACAATTTTTAAAAAGACATACAAAGCTAATAGAAAAGGCAAAAAGGGTGTGTAAAAAACTAGAGTGTGGGGAAAAATCACTACAAATAGGAATATGTTTCAAACACAGTGCCCAGACCTTTTCAAAGTAGCTGTGAGGCTGGCTCACCCCATGCCATAGGGAGTGGCAGCTCCTACAGTAGGAGTAGGCTAGCAAGCAGAAGAGTCAAACAGACCTGGAAACAACGCCCAGCTAGCTGCCTTGTCTGAGTAGAAACTGCAATGGGTTCTGATGCATGAGGTTGGACTTCATTAATCCCCACTCTGGGAGATCATGGGGTCCATCTTCCCTGAGACCTTGCTTCTGGCCAAGCACAAACCAGTTAAGCCCAAAAGAAGGGCTCCCAGAGCAGCCCAGATGAGGAGAAAGATCTGTACTCTAGATGTCTTTAGGAGGCTTCTACTGTACTGAGCGTGATGCCAGTACCATTTGCCCAATGGTAAAGATGAAGCTGATCAAATGTGCAGCTTGTTCTTTATGTGGGTCTCCTAACAATTACACAGTGTCCGCCTCTGGCTCTGTTGCCTGCCTTGTCTTGCCTTAGTGGGAGACGATGCACTTAGTCCTACTGTGACTTGATGTGCCAGGGTGGGTTGGTACCCACGAGGGGCCTCCCTTTCTCTGAGGAGAAGGGGAGGGGAAATGGGGAAAGGGTGTAAGGGTGAGACTGGGAGGAGAGGAAGGCGGGCGCTGCCATCAGGGTGTAAAGTGATTAAATTAATTAATGGAAAAAGGAGTAAAAGTGCAACAACAAAAAAAACGAAGCCGAAGGAGTCTGGAGATACTGATTTTGACAATACCTTCCAGGGAAAAGAGTGCCCATAACACTCTCCACAGGAGCTGGGAGTGAAGTGGACTTGCACTGTGGGAGATAATAAGAATGATGACACATGCCACCTTCCGGGAATGGCACTCAGCCATGTGACAGGGAGCAGAGTGCAGAGAGTAAAAGAATGGATTGGATCCTCACTATCTGAATTTGAGGCCAAAGTTATGTTTTTTTACCATGTCCCACTGGTGGGAAAAAAAACACATCTCACTTTCTTCCTTTGCAAAATGGAGGTGAAAACCCATTGCCTAATTCAAATAGTGATGTGGATTAAAGAAGTCAATACCCCTAAGGTACTTTACACTAGCACCTGACATAATAGGTCTATGAAAGCATTTGCACTTACTCTTTATGAGTAAAAGATCCTGGCATAGAAAGGGGCACAATCCAAGGAAGTGGTCCAGATTCACTCAAGTTTATAGTACAGATGGGCTTTGGACTCTCTTTATCAAGTTATCTTAAGTTTCTAAACTTACTTCCTCATCAGTAAACTGGAAATTATAGTATCTACGTCACAGATGGTAAGATCAGTGGATGAGCTGAGCACACTACTGGAGAGACAAGAGAATGATGCGGGGGACAAAAGAGCTGGACCTCTGAGACTGAAACTCTGAGACTGTCTTCAAAGCAGACACACACTAGTACTCGGCTTGCTTAACGCCAGAGGTGTACCATTTCCTTCCTCTATCTCAAACCAGAGACAGAAACTAGATCCCGAGCCTGGGGAGACAGAGAGGGCTGTGGTGTGGGGAGCAAAGGAAGAGCAGTCTGCGTTGGGGTACCAAGTGCAGCAGCAAGCCTTTCCCGGGTGTTCTCAACTTCACAACGGAAAAGATAGCAAGCCAAGGACCACACCACTGGCCATCTAAAATTCAGAAGTTAAGCCATGTAGCAATTAAAGTTTGCTCCCATTTTCTGCGCTGCTCAAACATTGCACTCATGTAAATGTTTAAACATTTGGGTTTTTTTTAGAACTAGAAAAGAAGTGTGCAATCTCAGGTGTATATGTGCCCACTCATCCTTCCTGTGGAAATTTTATGTGCATTTGGAAGAGGGATTGCTAATACTGTGAATCTGAGGAGAGAGGAGCATCAAAGGCTCAAGAGAACGCTTTAACAGTAATCTCTTTTCTTACAAGGGTCACAACTGCTCTTGCTATGCTTCTACTTAGGAAATTTCTGTAGTAGGAGAAAATTGTGTTTTCGTGAGATCAGTGTTTTTTTTAAAAAAAAGATCAAAACAAGTTTTAGAACGTCCTAGAAAGAATAAATGGATACACACGTATTTATTTAAGGTCAGTCAACTATGACTAGTCCAGAGCTAGGCTAGAAAATGTGTTGTGTACATAAACTATGGTCTTGGTGTAGGGCAATATAGTCCAGTGGTAGTGTGAATGCTTGGCATGCAAAAGGTCCCAGCGACAAAAACTGTAACAATCAGAATGACTTTTCCTATCTTGATAAAAACCATAGATTCATCCCCAAGTCAAAATCCATCACAGATTCTCCCTACGTCAAAAATCCATAATGGCAACTTCATTTGAAAAAAAATGATTCTAAGTCATAAATTGTGATCACTTTATCCAAAACACCCTCTTGTGGCTGCTCAGCCCTTCTAATGGGCACCCTTCTCAGAGTCCCTCAATACTGGGCAGAAGCAAGGACACACACACACACACACACACACACACACATACACACACACACACACACACACACACACACACACACACGTTACATCTTGCCCATCCCCTCCCCCAAGAAGGTGCCAGTGCACTCCCACACCATGCTCTTCTTCCTGACTGAGGGGACCAAGGTCTTCACACAGGGAACTGTTCCAGCAGCCTCCCTTATAGCTACTAGAATAACAACGATGACACTCTAGCAATAGACAGGAAGGATGTCTGTGGCCTGCTGCCACCACCCCCGTAAGGGAAGAGGCTTCCAGCAGGAGTGCACACCAATTTTGTACTCATGCTGGTGCTTTGACACCACTGGGACTGTGGCCTCCGGGTAGCATGCTGCCTAGGCAGTGCCAGCCCAGGACGGCTTTCCAGCTAGGGAAGGGAGAAAAGGCAAGTGTCCATCTCTGTTCCCTGTGCATACATTTCTCTCCCTCCTGCCTGAAGAAAAGTGATGCGCTATCCAAGATCCAATTAGATAGGATGCATTTTTCACACCAAATAGAAAAGGTTTCTTAGTCTGTGCCTCTCTACTCGATGGGAGAATCAGACCAGCCCTAAAGTCAATTTCATACATGCACCTGAGACCCTAAAATTCACCCCTGTATTGCAAGCTTCAGAGTCTAGAGCATGGACGTGCCCCTCCTCCACCTGGGGGACTGGAGGTCCCCAGGCGCGGCCAGTCTCCCACCCAATCTCCCAAGACAGATGCTTTTCCTTCCTTCATTACCTCACTACCTCCTTCCCTTGACGTCAACCTCCCGGAGCCGAGGGGCTGGAGGATGGGGATGGGTTTGGGGCAGTCGGTGTCAGGATCCTCTCAGTACCCGGGGAGGAGGGAGCGGTGAGGTAATGCGCACCCAATCCTCTGCAGCCAAGACCGGCCTGCAGCACCTTCCAGCCTGTCCCGGACGGTGTGTACGCATCGCAGTTACTAAGCAACGCTATCTGAGACGCGGGATGCCGGCCAAGTTCACCCAAAGTTGAAGAATAAATTTGGGGAAGAAAAGGTGCAGAGTGGAACTAGAGACCAGAGAAGGGGGAGGGAGCAGCCGGTCTTCCTTTCCCGGGGAACAAGAAGGAAGGGCCTGCTTGCTGTGTGCGCCCTTGCACACGCTTCCCTGAACACCCGCCTAGGGTCTAGCTCCAGAGAGCACACGGCAGCCACAAACCACGTCCACAAAAGCCTGCCAAGGGCCAAAACTCTAGAGAGCAAGGGTGAGAGGAAGGATGTGGCCCACTGTATGCAGTTTTAAGTAGTTTGGCCTATGAGGCCAGTTGGTTGGCGCTGAAGGCTTTGGCTAGAAGAATGGAGTGAGAGTGAGACCTTAACCCTTGCTCCTTAATTTTTGATACTGGGGAGATTGAAGGGCTCCCAACAAAAACCGTTAAGAAATAATATGACTGGGCATGGTGGCGCATGTCTTTAATCTCATCCCTGGGAAGACAGAGACAGGCGGATCCCTCAGTTCGAGGCCAGACTGGTCTATAGAGCAAGTACCAGGTCAGAAAAATTTTGACTCTAAAAATCAAAGAAAAGGAACAACCCGTGAAGGCTGCAGCTCCTTTTTTTGTTGTTGTTGTTGTTGTTGTTGTTGTTGTTGTTTTTGTTTTCAAATCTCCAAACATAATGGCCTTCATGTATATCAAAGCAAGAACCCTGGGCACCTGCTTTGAGTGTCTGGTTTCCTTGCCTCCTGCTATCAGCGAAGCCCAGGCTCTGGTGTTCCCTTGCTGCCCGCTCAACAACACATCCGGATCGCCAGGACCCAGTACTGGTGCTCCGCACCTTCTTACCTGCTGTAGGGCGTCCTCAGCAGCAGGGCCTGGCTGCCAGTGCAGCTGTCAGTAGGGGTGTGGCAGCCATACACCGGGGGCGGCACCGAGTATTGCTGCTCGCCTGCCAGAGAGCCAAGGGCAGCAGTGAGCGGGACTCAGGAGTGTGAGGCACAGGAAGGGGTTCTGGTGCGGGGGAGAGCGCGTGCTGACCCTCGGACTGTGGAGCCTGGCGCCAGCTGTGTGAAGCCGGCTCTGAGCTCAAGGAACTTCCTCACTTAGGTTAAATTGCAGTCATCCTCTGGCTTTGGTAGCCTTGCCTGGATGACATTTTTCCATAACATACTTTAAATGAAAGAAGATTCCATCTTTCAAATAGAGTAAACAAGCTATTATTTCTAAGGTCCTTTTGGATACTCTCTACTTGCTTCCCCAATTTGCTGGGGCTAGGAAATTCGGGTAGTAAGCGGTAATATAGATTGGCCAAAGACCACATCTTTCCCATCCACTTACCCAGCGAGCCCTGCTGACCCATGGGGTCCTCGTGTTTGAAGGAATGGTTGGGAAATTGCGCCGCGTGGTGCGGGGGCGTGTGGCCATAGCTGGGTGCCCCATCGAAAGTGACCGTGCTGTACCCTAAAGAAGCAGCAAAAAGAAGCAGAGTCAATTCGAGTCCTAAAAAGGCAGGGGCATTGGGGCTACTAGAACGGGGTGGGGGTGGGGGGCGCACTGCGGGTACCTGATTCCCGGAATTCAAGTCAGCAGTAGAGTGCTCCCCGCCCACCCCATCCCCACGACTTCAAGCTCTGTGGCGGAAACCCACCCTATCTTTTTCCCAATTAAAACCCCGAACTCTCCGCCATTCCCCAATTCTTCTATGCCTCGGCCCTCCAATGCTGAACAGAGCCTCCAGCAAGTTAGGTGTAAAAACCCTCACCCTCCTCCAAATCGAGAAGTTGCCTTTCTTAAAAACAAACAACACCGCGGCTCTCGCGCAGGGGCGGCTTGGCCCAGAGGACTGAGTTTCCTCCGCTGACCCTGTTTTGACTCAGGGCTGTAAATCAGCCGGCCTTCCCCCCCCCACCCCCCGCCCCGCACACCAACTTTCATTAATTACTCGGAGCCAGTTCAACGGTCTGCGCTTTAAATGTAGAGAGTAATTACCAGGGCATATTACCTCTCTGGGATGCACAGCCTGACACCAAGACACCCAACGCCTTTAGGAAAGCTTGTAGGGGCAGAAAGAAAGGACCCTTACAGTTGGGTTGAGTCCTTCTCCCCGCCCCACCCCTCACGCCTACCTGGAGCCTAAGAGAGCCTAATTCTGACCACTGCAGTGGTGATCATCCTTCTTGCCCTACAGGCCAGAAAAACGTTTTAACTTTTTAGTGATTCTTTGTGAGTTTCACATCATGCACCTCAAGTCCCACTCATATCTCTGTCCCCTCATATCTGCCCTTCACTCTTCCAATATCCCCCAAAACAAAGAAAACTTATTTTAAAGTGTGGGGGGAAACTGTCGCTACCTGTGCCTGGGCAGTAGTCCCTCAGCTCCCTGCCTCAGTTTCCCTGTTGAGAAACAGAGGCTGAGGCTCTTCCCTAGATCTCAAATGGATGAAAAGCAATGTGGAGTCTTGAAAATCTTATACTTGCATTATATTAGTAAATTTCTATAAGCACATACCCCACCTGTTTTGCCAAAGCTCAAGTTGATGCGGAAGGGGCATCCTAGGGATCCTTCTACAGACTTGATGGGGTGGGGCCTCCCGGTCCCTTAGGGGTAAAAAAAAAAAAAAAAAGCCTAGACTTGCATGATGGAATGCAAATGAGAGCTGGCCAGTCCATCAGAGCTGCTACCCCCCTTCCCTTCCGGGCCATCGGAGCAGCCCCAAGAGCTTCTTACTACGCAGTCCCTAAATCCAAATAAATCGTAGGGGCCAAGGAAGAACAAAGTGCCCACCCTTGCAGCAGCTGACCAACGCTCTTCAATAAGAGGTCGCTTTTATTCAGTCCAGAGACAGTAGGCCGGCCTTCTCCACCTTCAAAATACAGAGGGGACACCCAGGACCCAACCAAAGCTCTGAGCTTCTGTGAGGTCACTCCCAGAGCAAATTCAGGTGAATGGGAGGGACAGGGCACGATGGGAAATAACAAGTTGTGTCCTGGGAAGACCAAGTACCCCAGAGCTGTATGGTTAGTGACTGAGGAATCAGCCAGCTTTTCAACCCCGGGTGATCCCAGAGTGCCTCTGTTTCTCCGATTGTGAAGTGGGGAAAGATAATCCCCAACTTTAATAGCTCTTGGGTGCAGATCAATACGTACACATGGCCTTCCAGAGAGAGAAGGCCAGATCCTACTCGAGGCCTACAGCTTACAAACAAAATATGAGTCCCGACACCAACCCCAGTTTTCCTAGCAGAAATGCGAAGTTTGTGAAAGCACTTAAACAAACAAACAAAAACAAAAAAAGGGAGGGGGAGGTAGAAGCAATAAATAAATTTTCTCTAAACGAACCCTTCTCCATTCCTGAGCAGAGCAGCCAATGACCTTAGGCCACTCACAATCGCTGGTAGCGAGAGCTGCTGGCGCCGGGATGCAGCTCACGCCGGTGACCTAAACTCTACGTTCCCGAGCTCCATCTCAAGGATGCAGGTGTCGGCAAGGTTCCCAGGCCGCCTGCTTATAGAAGAGACCCGCGGGCAGCGGCAACTTCGGGGCCCCTTCCTTGGGGCTCCTGGGAGGGGCAGCAGTGAAAGCAGCGGGACCGGAGGGACAGCTCTTTTAATCAGAAGCTTATCAGACCTGGGGCTGATTAGGAACCCGCTGTACACTGCACTGAGCTGAGCCCAGCTCGAAATGGGCGGGAGTAGGAGCCCGGGGCGGCGGGGGGGGGGGGGGGGGGG
>OU015742.1:42542110-42565832 GCA_907169655.1 Acomys percivali
GGGCCTTGGAGGGAGAGGCCCTGGAAGCCAAGGTAGCCACTTTCCCACGGTTGGTCTGGACCAGGGTGGGGAAAGCAACCTTGACTTTGAGGGAAGGAGCTCTGAGCTCTCCTCCCCTGCCTCTACTGCGGAGGAGCCCAGAACAGTCTGCCCCAGCCTGGCCCTAGGGAGTTGCTGGGGGACGGGGGGGGGGGGGGGGGCGGAGGGGGGGGGGGGCGGGGGGGGGGGCGATTCCTTCAGCAAGCTAAGCCTGGAAGGTGTTCCCGGAAAGCCAGCTGCTATGGGGTAGGGGGAGTCCTCCCACCCGGCTGTCCTTGAGAAAACCGGAGAGGGCGCTTTTGGCCCCATCACAGTTGGTTAAGTTACCAAGCAAAGGGCAGGGCAGTGAATCTCCTGGGCCTAGGCTCACTACAGGACTGGGGAGGGGGGATGAAGGCGTGAGGGTCAGAAGCTGCCTCACAAGCCGTTCATTGGGTCCGGACTAAGAAACACACACACACACACACACACACACACACACACACACTTCCGGGTCCTGACAGACTTTGCAACCATCTAACACTCACAAGTTGTTCAGGGCCTATTCAGCTGGGCAGAGAGCAACCTTGGAGCCAAATCTGGGAGAAAACAGGAGAAAAATGTGGGTTCGGAGTCTTAGCTCTATCACCTCCTAAGAGGCCTCTTGAAGCCTCATCGCCTAGTGACTGGCTTTCAGCGTCCCCAGTATTAAGAGGCTCCTTCCACCTTAGTGTTTCTTGTTCCTATAGCCATCAGCTGTTTTAAGAGCCAATCTACACCCACCGCGCCCCACCAAGTCAGGTTTTGGTGTTTGCTAAATTAATGTTTAGAAGACTAGAATGCCGGCTATATAAGAAATGGAAACTGGCAAGTATCCTTAAGAAATTGAGGAAGGGATGGGTGAGTGCCAGGAGTTAAGCTCCCAGGTTTGCGTACAGGTAACTAGCTTGAATTCCTCTCCAGTGGCAGCTGAGCAAGGAACCGCTGATAGCCATTCTCACATTTTCCAGGGACAGCTGACACCTTCTCCTAACCAAAAACCCCAGACCAAATTCTGCATTGTTGAAAGGATCCATAGGAACCCTAGAAGTAAAAGGCATGACTGTTCTAAGAATCTCAGACCTCAAGGGTCTGGCCTAGTTGCCACGGGGACTGGGAAAGGGGTGTAGCTGCTTCACAGGACTCACTTCAGATCTTTGAAACCAAGGAAGCCCACAGACTGGACCTGTGCATCATACTTGTTTTAACTGGGAGAGAAAAAGGTAAGTTCCCTGATATGAACCCGCTTCCAGGGTATGACCCTACACTGGAAACATCTCCCATTGGCCTTTTCTGGCTCAGGGCAACAAGAGAAAGGCATTGGGGGGGGGGAACCTTCACCTGCTGGGCCCATCCTCAGCTCCCAAGCTCTTCTGTAGCATCCCAACCAGTCTAGTCCAGAAGACTCTGCCCCACCCCCAACCCCCAGTGTAAGGGCAATACCTTTGGGCTTTAAATTCTCAGCCCCACCCACCTTCTACTAAGGGCTTCTATTAGACCTGCAGTGCAGAATGCTAATTGTGGGCCTCACACAAAGCAGCAAAGCCCCTGCCCCTTCCCGACTCAAAAAGATGGTGGCCCACTAGTATTTGTTCTCCAGAAGGTTATAGGTCAGTGAGCCTCTCCAAGTAACTGGCCTGCTCACTCAAGTCATACACATGCCTGACAGTGGCATGGTTTCTGACACAGGGAGGTTTAGGTGGGCTGTGTTTTCTGGATTTAGAGCCTGGTCAGGCTTCCTCCCATTTGGCCTATACTTTTGTCCTAAGGCAGACTCCCAGTTACCCACCTCAGCTCTCCTCATAGAGGCAAGCAAACAGACCTGGAGGCTTGCCAAAGGTAACACCTGCCTACTAGAAAGTGATGGCATGATCCCGGAGCTTCTGCAAAGGCACCAAGCTCTTCCAGTGTCTCTTTCTTGTATAAAACACTTACTGAATTTATGAAAGGCTTAGAACGGAGGGACCCCCTGAGTCTGCTTCAGGTTGCTCGCCAAGACCCATTCCTCAGTGGTTTCGGTTTTGCTAGGGCTTCGGGTAGTTGAGGTGTTCCAAGGCTGAGTTCAGAAGACCCTGAGAGCCCTTCTGCACCTCCCACAAATAGTGCCTGCTCTGCTTTCCCCTTCCCACGAAGAAATGCCCAGACCAAGGATAGCAAAATCTTTGGTCCAAGAAAAGTATATGTCTCTGTGTCGGGAAAGATTTTCCCTAAAACATTAGCTCAGAAATCAAACGAGAAGAAAACTACAGTGGCTCCGGCCAGGATGCTAACGAAAGAGAGGTGGGGGTGCCTGTGAGAGCATCTATACATATATATGTGTATGTGTATATACATATATGTATGTGTGTGTATATACAAGATTGTACATTGAAGACCGCCAATACACTCGCTCTTGTTCCAACATCCCAAGCCTTATGAAACCTTTCCCTATCCTAACCTCAGTGTGAATGTGACTAGGAAACAGCGAAGGAGCACCCGAAAGGAAAAAGGCCACCTTTTCGAGCCTCGCTCCGGGGATTTGGTTCCTACCGGTTCAAGACCGGCCAGCCAAGGTGTCTTCCATTCCCGTGGCCTGGCGTCCCTACAGTGCTATCTTTTCCATTAAGCTGCTTGCTTGTGGAACATTGACTGTGTCCCCCAAAGTGTTAATTCCCCATTCCAAAGCCTCCTAACTAGCAATGAGCCAGCGCCTATGGAGAGCTAGTTCTTCTTCAGTGGTCCTTAGGGCTTGTCAGAGGCATCACAGGGGATTCCTAAACGCTGATCCCACTCTCAGAGTCCTCTACATAGTAGTAGTAGGCCTATCCTAGCCGTCTAAAAAAGGTCGACGCTTGGTGAGGCCTTAAGCATCTGACCTTTCCTCAGTTCAGAGCCACACTCTTCAACCAATCCCCCTCTTTCCCTGCTCCTGTGGAGTCCTGGGGTCCCAGATGTCCTCCCGCGTCCTGCGAAGACTCTGGGATCTTGCTTTGCCTGCAGCATATGTGTGTTTTGCGGGGGCGTGGGAGGCTGTCGCTAGCACTTGACAGAGTCCACTCTTCCCTGGCCCGCTACCCGCTACCCGCTACTTTCCAGACTCCTCGTGAAGTCAGCTGGGTACGAGCTGGAATCAGGAAGAAACTGGGAAGAGAAGCCGCGTGGGATCCGGACCCGTAGACACTGCCACGCGCTGAGGGAGCGCTGTCCCGACCCCTTACCTTGGTTGCGGATGGTGGGCTGGCTCTCCAGGCAGCTGGGCAGGTAAGGGGCGTTGGGGAACATCCTGGCCTGGCCAGAGGACGCCTGGCTGGGTGGGGGAGGACCGAAGGGTCCGTAGCGACAGGCTCCCGCTGTACCGGTGAACTGGCCGGAGAAGTGCAAGGTGAAGGCGCTCAAGCACTGCTCCTCGTGCGGCTCGGCACCGCCCCAGCTGGGCTCTTGTTTGATGAAAGAGTGGGGTGGCGGCGGAGGCGGCGGCGGAGCTGGAGGAGGCGCAGGACCGCCTAGCGACCCGTAAGGCGAGGCGCCCGGAGGCGCGAAGTCCAGCACCGGCGCCCACTGCGCCGCGCCGCTCACAGGGAGTCCGCAGCCGCCACCGCCGCCCAGCGAGGACACCGCGGGCAGCAGCGCGTTCAGGTCCCGCACGTCGGAACCCATCAGCGGCGGTTCGGACCCAGATGGCCCTCCGCTCCTGCGATCCTGCGGACTCTCAGCGCTGGACTTGGCCCAGGTGCTGCGGGAGCCTCGATTCCCAGATTGCTCCGGCTGCTGAACACACCCGAGCTCACGGCGGTGCGTGTGCTGAGACGCCGGCTCCGGGACACACGTGGAAGCCGGCTCCTGCGACAGGAAGAAGTCCAGGATCGCGGCGAGGAGGCGGCGGGCCCCGGTTCCTGGGCTGCCGTCCTCGCTCTGGGTGGGTGGGTGAATGAGTGGGTGGGAGGGAGGGTGGGAAAGGAAGAGGGGGAGCCGGCAGGCAGTCCGGTTGTGGAGAGCCCCCCGGGTGTGGGCGCTGTCTTGAACTCCTTACCCTGGCTGCCTGGCTGCCCCCAGCTACCCAATGCTCAAATAAGAGGGGCCGGCAGCGGGGAAGGAGGAGGAGCCAGGATGCTCGGCCGCTCCATTCACTCCGCAGCCCCAACCAGGCCCAGCGGAGCGAGCGGCTCGCCCGAGTTACTCGCAGCGGGGGTGTGGGGCGGGCCCGAGGGAGCGTACGTCTCAAAGACAACCTCCTCTCCGGCCCGCCACGTGCTCTCAGCTGGAGGGTTTGGAAAGCTTCTCCCTGATTCCTTAGCTGGCCTCCCCGATTGTAGGCGACCTGAGGCAAGGCCCTCTAGGTAAGTAGTGTGTCTCTTAGGCGTCGGACCTAGGTGGGAGTAGAGTCTGGGTTATTAATCAGAGCGGGTGGGGTGAAGGGAGGGGGAGGTGGGCTCCAAGAGGGCGGGAACTAGAGAGCCCAGAGAACTCTCCTGGGTTCTGAGGCGGAAAGCGTAACTTTGAGTCTTATCCCCCTCCCAAGTCCAGAACCCTGGAGCCTAACCGCAGGGTCACTTTAGGCGATTGGTCTCTTTGGATTCATAGGTTGAGATTCAAGGTGAAATTGTTCGAGATGGGTAATTGTGAAGTGTGACGTCAGTGGTGACAGCGGGATGTTTTCAGTTGTCTGGTATCTGGTTCTTTGGTGAAGTTGGAACCCAGAGGGCGGTTGCTGCCTACCTAAAATCAGTGCAGATGACACTTACCGGCCCTTTCCAGCAAGGAATGTCTAAACCTTATATTAAATGGGGAAATTGCAGCTAGTAGGCGCGGGCGGGGGGCAGGGGGCGTTGCTGGAGGCGAAGGCAGGCGCTTAGCAGAAATGCCCAGAACCTACCCTGAGTCTGGTGGGAACGCTTTGACGCCGCATTGAAAAGGAGTGGGAATAGAGAGGCTTTGGCCGCGAAACCAACAGGAAGAGTGTGGCCCCAGAATGCTGCTTCGCCAAGTAAAGCTTCCTCTAGTGATGAAGGAACGATTGTGGACCTGCGGCGATTGATCGGGAGAAGCGAACCGGTTAGGCTAACCTAGAAATGAGCCGGGGAGAGGCTCCATTGACCGCTAGGAGAGTTCCTAGAGAGTGGCTTCTAAAAAACAATTACCCCCTCCACCTTGTAGCTGTTTGCGACTAGAACAGGTGTTTGGGGCTTGGTTTGGGTTATTTCAGGTCTCCTAAAGCAATGGGATCTATGTGGAAAACAACCTGTGGGCAAGGAGAAGCCTGCGGAGTGCCGGGTGAGGTGGGCTTCTGCGTGCGGGCCAGACTCTGGGAGTCTTGGCGGCGGCGGCAGCAATGGCACGGCTTGGAATTGCAGCGAAGCCGCGGGTTGCAGTGGGCATCCCGAACCGGGATGGGGCTTGAAAATTTCCAACTAAACCTATCCGAAACAACAGTCAAGGGCACTGACCCGAATACGAAGAAACCTAGCGTTTCAATGGTCTTAGTGTATTCTCCGTTTGCTGCACGTTGGTTTTAACTCACATAGATACATAGATGCAGAATTGCCTTGAATTCTGATTTAGGTCCTGAGGCGTCCTAGGGCTCAGAAAAATACTGCCTCGAGCAATTTCTCACTTCTCTTTCGGTCGCACAATTTATATAGGTAAAGAAGATCCCAAGGAAGGTTAAAGTGCTACATTATCCGTTGCTACTCTTTCACTTTCACCGTGGTGGACCTAGTTGCATGCGGCTTTGGGAGTTTGATGATTTGTAATGGATTAGAACCACCACCACCAGCAGCAGCAGCAGCACCCACCCCACCACCAACCACCCCGCCTCTTGTCCATCCTTTGAAAAAAGAAATGCAGGGCCTTCAAGACAAGCTTTCCCCTAAACTCTGCCCTCCCCGCTTCCGTTCTTTATCCTTAAACGTGGAAATGGGAGCAGGGCCGTTGGTCTTCTTGGCCAAGACAGGCCCTTTGGGACACAACTTCTTGAGCCCAGCTGGCCCTGAAAGCCCCAAGCCCGACTCCCTTCTTCCCTCCTCCTGACCTCTTATTTCTACTTCGAAGTCGTTTTCCTTAACTTGGACTCTGCCGCTGAGGGAGGAGAAGCTCTTCGTGAAGAGCCAGGGTTTCGGTACCAGAGGAAAGTGGAAATGGTTTCTTTTTTAGTCTCCTGCTTTGGGAGGGGGCTGTGGGTGGAAGCAATATGTAGAGAAGCCGATGTGATTTGAACTCCTAGGAGTTTTTGTGTTTCAGAAACGGGGGGGGGGGGGGGGGCACGTTTTTTCTGCCTCTGCATTTACATTTTTCGTTTTTTGCCT
Organism: Acomys percivali; assembly: GCA_907169655.1. NCBI lineage: Eukaryota > Metazoa > Chordata > Mammalia > Rodentia > Muridae > Acomys > Acomys percivali. Next base: position 42,548,449 of record OU015742.1, read on the forward strand.
GGGGGTAGGTTGGTGAGAAGAGGGGTGGCATACAAACCTGAGAAGAAAGGGGCAGTCCGAAAATTTTGGGAAAAAATCGTTGTTCCTTTTCTCAGAAAATTCGAGGGGAAGCTTAGGAAGCATAAGGTTGATTCCTCATTTCAACCCCAGGATGCCCTCTCACCCTATCTTCTCCGGTCATAAAAAGTAGCAGCAGGGGCTTCTCAGCAGTCCACTGGGTGGAGAAATAAGTGCAGGGAAATTCAGGAAGCTGCTATGCAGTTGGAAGCCCTCCGGTCAGACCAGACGCTGCTGAGATCGCCCCTCGCCTATCCCAATTCTAGAAGCCCAAGCACCAGTAAGCCAGTGCTCTGGGTCCTGCAAACCCTTGGGCTCACAGGATACCCCATTCCTCCCATGATCCACCTTTCTCTTCAGGATAATTGTTGTTTACCTGAGCCCCCCTCCCCCGCCAGCAGACACCTAGCTGTACTGACTTGGGGTACCTTCAGCAGACTGTGAGAACTAAATACAGCCTGGCCAAGGGGTGTCGCACCTGCCGCCCACCCTAAACCTCCTTCCACTAAGGCCCGCCGCGGTTCCCTTAAAATGAAGGTCATGGTAAACTAGGAGCTTCCTATACAGTTAGTTCCTTTTCCCACCACGACAAAGCAGACTCAGACCTTGAAAGGATCACGTTCTGAATTGTCTGTCCATAGGCAACGCGGGCAATTAAACTCGAGCCAGAGGAGGAAACTGAGGCCCAACAGAGGTAAGAAAAGCAAATGGCACAACTGTGGTTAGACGCAAGGTGACTTGAAATTGAGATACCAGTTTCACCTGGTAATCATCAGTGTAGGACCCCAGGTGAGTTCTACAGTATTTTTAAACCTGTTTCCTTATTGGTGGTCAACAGAGAAAATATGACAGCCCTGAGCTGTCGGGTATTCTCTTTACAGCAAAACCGCTGAATTTTGAAACTATTACTGTTCTAAAACGTATAGAACGATTTTTGGCCAAGCTCAACCAAACCCAACGTCCATTTCGTTCGTACTGATAACTATAGAAGAAAAGAGAGACCCTGGCAGTCTAGATGACTTCAATGCGAGTCTTAGAAGGCACATAATTATTACAAGATGAAAACATCATCTCATATAGGTGGAAGGGGATCTCTACCCTATATTTCATCCGGGGCTGCCAACTGCATCTGGCTGAGCATAGAGCCAGGCCGCTAAAGCCCTGGCCCCAGGGACCAGCGCGCACGCCGCCCGTGCTCCCGCGGGTCACCCGGACAATTGAATAAACAAGCTGAAGCCCTGCGGTCTGTCAATGGCTGAGGCCGCCAACCCGCGCCAGGGCCAGGGAATGGCGTGAAGAGTGACCCGACCTCCCTCCGAGCCACCAGTTACCGGGTTAGCGGCTACCCTAGAGTCCGGCCTCTTGAGCCCCAAGAGCAGGACAAAAGCGCCAGAGCTGTTCCTCTCTTTCACGGTCCTTAAGTTAGCAATCTGCTCAGGGCTATGGTGAAGGCACATAGGGGTCAGCTTCCAGACTGGCGCAGTTGGCAAAAGCATCACAGATTCATTTTGCAAAATAAAAGAAAAATGTAAACATCGGAGAGCCTTTTGTGATACCGCTCAGCCTTAGGCTTCTTTCATTTTTTTTTCTTTTTCTTTTGATCAACCTCCCGTCTGGGCTTCAAACTCTCCTCCCTGGGCTGGTTATGGGGCTAGAACCACCTAGCGCTACCTGGTGCAAACTGCAAAATTTGCCCTTTTCCCCCAGTTCGTGGTGCCTGGAGCCGCAGTGTTTTGACACCACACCACGGGTTCCCCACCTCCCTGAGAGCCCCCAATGAAAGGATTCAGCAGCAAGGCCTCTATTATTATCCCGTAAATCTTTTTAAATTCTGGAACTAATTATATAGAGGATATGTCTCAATTTGTTCTGCATTAATGCCACAGTGGGGATGGAGACCAGGCCGTGGCCAGAGCAGATATGGAAGCCCATGAAATTGATGAACTGAGAGTTGCTTCCAGTCCAGAGCACACCATCTGGAATTCCAGTCTGAGGTTACAATTAGAACTCCTGACCCCAGATTCAACTTTGCAAACAAGGGAAAGAAATGGGGAGAAAAAAAAACGGGAGGGGAGAAAAGAAGAAGAAAGAAAAAGAAGAGGAGGAGGAAAGAAAAGACAGAAAGAAATTTATTCTACACCTGGGGAGAGAGAGAGAGAGAGAGAGAGAGAGAGAGAGAGAGAGAGAGGAGAGAGAGAGAGACTTAAAATCTTCCCATCTGAGAAAATTCAAAGTATTTGTTTTTTATGTTTTTAACCTATAAAAGCTATCTTTTATAGGCAGGATTTCATTTCATCCCCTTCACTCTTGGCTATACTCAGTCTGAACCCCTGCAGTCTGTCACTTTTCTGTCAGCGTTGGATTTAATTATATATGAATGACTTATTCCTCATAAAACTAGCTTGCTAGATCTAAATATCACTTTGGGATTTCCCCTTTGATAAGTAATATAATTGCAGAACTGTATGTAGACTAGTCCTCTCTCTCTCTCTCTCTCTCTCTCTCTCTCTCTCTCTCTCTCTCTGTCTGTCTGTCTCTCTCCCTCCCTCCCTCCCTCCCTCTCCTGCCCTTTCTTCAGTTTAACTTTAATCAGAGTTTTTATTTGTGTTGTAATTTTATTTGGGTTCTAAATTCAGTAGAAGCAATTTCTTCTTTCTTCCAGTAATACGCTCCTTTATTTTTCTCTCACCTCGACTCCCAGAAGAAATGAAGGACCAGGCAGTACTGGGAAATCTGTTAAATTTATTAGCATAAATGCCTAGACAAAATGAGTCATAAATCATTTGGATGTATTAAGCCATAAAGTATTCCAATGAAGTCAGCCCCGTGCCAGGGTCCTGGTGTATACAGGTTCATATAAAGCACAGCATCCCTACTGGAACTCGCCCTGAGCTGGAGTTGTAAGAATATGCAAATGTTAAGTTAGGACTACCCCCCTGACATCCTGTCAGGGAGAGAGACTCTGGACAGTCTGCATTTGAGTCTTGGGCAGAATTTTGTTTCGTGTTTGTTTGTTTGTTTGTTTGTAGAAAAGTCTACAAGATATGTTTAGTGAGGTGGAGGGATACTGCGGGGTGGGGGGGGGGGAAATCAATGTTTTCCTAAGACCAGTCAGCTTCATGAAAATCAAGTTAGAAAGGGCCTTGACATTTTCTGCAGACAACAGATTAGCTTTAGTGAAAAGCCACCTGGGTCTCTGTCAGTGCCCACCTACTTGGCAGGGACATAGGTATTCACAGGAGTCAGTGGAGAGGAGGAAGGGGGAGTCAGTAACTTCCTAACAGAAGTTTACCAAGACAGATGAGGCAGACTGAGCCAATGAGGAAGAGGGCTTAGCTGGGAAAGGGATGTAGTGCTAAGCTTGGCAACCTGAGTTAGGTCCTTGGAATGAGAAGAGGGATCCAACCTTGGGGAAGTTGTCTGACTTCCACACAGATGCCTCAACATATACCACCTCTCCCCCAAGCACATGCAAATACAAGCAAATACTCTTTAGAAAACAAACAGTTCAAGGAGCCAGCTCATAATCTTGACTGTAAATCTTGGCAAATTAGGGCATCTTTAGCTTCTAGAAACAAGTGTCCTCAAGATTTTCTTTACGTCAAGACACTCCCCTTCATTCTCAAAGACAGTGTGTGTTCATCTTCCCAGTGCCACTCATTCGTGCACTGTGTAGGGACTGTACATTGGCACTGCTCACCTGCCAGCTGTGTAGAGAGACTCAATTCAGTGGTGACAGGATATGGCCTTCCTTCGCCCTCAGTGATCATCCACGCCAGGAGACAGCTCTCCCATGGAACAAACCAAGTACTTCCCAATAGTTTATCTAAGTACTATAAAGGAAGGGGGTGGTGGTGGTGGGGTGATTACAGGGTTAGACAAGTGATGAAAGACACTTGGGAGGGGACAGTTGAGAGCCCTCGCTTCTTGTGTCCTTCTGCTCTGTTTGAATGCATCCGGGGAGTGTTCTACTCACAAATAGAGCTGCTTTGAAGGATTTGGAAAACAAGGTGGAGAAAAATCTCCACCCAGCCTACACAGCCTTCCAGAGTTAGTTACAGTTCTTGAGGCAGATCCAGGTTAAGTCACCACGGCCAACAGCCAAGGGACTCTGAAAGTCACTTAAACCTAGAAAAACTTAGTTTTCCTGTCTTCAAGGTTAAAAAAAAAATGAGATCACAACTGCTGTTGTGAAAAGTAGATGCGGTGAGGGGTGGCCATCTTTTGCCCCACCCCGACCCCTGTAAGGGTGGCTACTTTTCACACAGAGATATAATTTGTCCTGATTTGCTTGTTATTAACTGTCGAGTTCTAGGCTTAGAAGTATGAGTTGGAGCAGAGAAAAGGGCAGGAAGTAAAAACTTTGTTAAAAGAGTTTAACCTTAAACAAAACTCTTACTATTTCAAAGGAAACTGAAATAGTTTGTCCTAAAACAGGAAATACAGGGCTTTTTTTTTTTTAAAGACTAGAGGTTCACATAGGCTTGTAAAAACTGAGATTGCACTGACTGTACAGCCAAACATTGGGTGTGAATGGCATGTCTGTAATGTCAAGGAGTTCAGAGCCAGGTATAAAAACACGAAGCTCCAGGCCTGCCTCTGCCAGTGGTCACGACCTTGAGGAAATGACGAAAGCCTCTCATCTTTCAACACTGTTATCTGTAAATGAGAATAATACTAGAAACCAAAGTGCTAGACAATGCAGAGGACCAACTTCTGCAGCATGTGGACATGAGGAAAAGAAGATGCCTCTAAGAAAACTCTGTGTGTGTGTGTGTGTGTGTGTGTGTGTGTGTGTGTGTGTGTGCACGCATGCATACATACGTGTGTCTGCTCACCTGCATGTATGTGGAGACAAGAGGTCAACACTGGTGTCTTCTGGGATCACTCTCCACTTTATTTTTGGGACAGGATCTCTACTGAATGAGACATTCAGTGACTCACCTAGAATGGCACACTGGCTTTGGGATCCACCTGTCTCTACTCTCCCATGCTCGGTAGGTAATGGGCTTACAGGCTTTCCTCATGGTACCAGGCTATTTTACATGGGTGCCTTCATAGTAGGCACTTTTGCCCATTGATCCATCTTCCCAGACTCTGCTGCTGCATTTTCCTAACGCTGACCTGGAGCGGATAATAACACCACTCCATAGATTTGTTCTGAGAACAAATTAATACAGCCATGAGGAAAAAAGTGTTAAGCTTCATTTACACTTCCACATTTTATACAACACTTGGCAGAGGAAACAAGATGTTAATTGAATGATGGAGCAAATGAATGATTGAAAAAAATCAAGCAATAATCCTAAAATCCTAGTACATTAAAAAAAAAATCAGGGAGGCAGAGGCAGGTGGATCACTGTGAGTTCAAGGCCAGCCTAGTCTCCAAAGCAAGGACAGCTAAGGCTATACAGAGAAAGCCTGACTTGAAAAACTAAAAAAATAAACAAACAAAAACCATATATAAAGTGTGTATATGATGCCTGGCAATGTAATAGGACTTTAATAACTGATAGTTATGGAGCTTTCAGATAGTAACCTTGACTAAAAAAGTCAGCCAGCTGCATCTTGAATTAGAGCATTCACAGAATGCTGTGTTTCATGCGTCACACGCACACATCCTAGCCACGCAGAGGAATGAGTGTCCATCTGCCTTCTGCTTTTAGGTCCATGTTGAAATCTCACTCATGTGCAAAGCACTGTGCGGTCATGGCATGGCACTGACTGGGCTCCTCGCTTTTGGCTTTGAACCCTTATTGACTCCCCATTACTATTACCCTTTACAACATCCAAGAATGCCCAGCATCCCTCAAGGACTCTGAAATCTCATGTTTTCCCAAAGAAGCAGGGAAATGTTTCCAACAAATGCAGAGGGAAAAAGCCATTTGACCCTCTTCCTGGGAACTACCACGTTACAGGTATTAATAGTTCTGTAAGCAAGCTTAAGCATGGCATCAGCTTGCTGTTCAAGAATTGCACACGTTCATGAGAAGTCACTCGGGAAAAACTAGACCGAGTCGCTGGAAATCTAACACTGCTCCATAGTGCGCTTATCCGGGACTCCATAAATCAGTCCAGCGGGCCTTCTATTGTGATCACTCTTCCAGATCTGAGACAGCCCCCATCAGTGGAGAAATCACACCCAGAGCCCAGCATGTTTTTCTCTACCAGTTACGGAGACTAATTATAAAATTTCCCAAGAGATAATAAATATTACACTCCTATCAACCCGTGTGATGCAAGATAAATAAGAAGCACATAACTTAGCCTCAGTTCTCTATGTCGGGTACATATTTGTCTTTAATTATCTCCCACCCGGGATGGAATAATCATTATCTGTGATGTTTACTCTGTACCTGAAGGATCATTCATTTGAGGTAGGACTGTCTCAACTTGAGCTGCTAACCCCAGTTAATTATAAACTGCTCTTCTTGTATTCCTAAAGTACCCTGGTTTGGGTGGTAGGTAATAAGAATGCACCATTTACTTAAGATTTTTATTTTCTGCCTGACATGGCAGAGCAGGCCTTTAATCCTAGCCCTTGGGAGGCACAGCAGGTGGATCTTTATGAGTTCAAGTCCAGCCTGGGTCACATAGTGAGTTCCAGAATAACCAAGGGATACACAGTGAGACTATGTTTCAAAGGAAAACATTTTTTTCTTTTACTTTACAAGAAAGGAAGTCTTAAGCAAGCCATTAGCAAGGGTGAAAGACCGGAGTTAAGTGGGGCAAGTAAGATGAAAAGATTGTCTCATATTAAGTTATTAAAAATCAAAGGATAAAAATAAATACGTAATTGACCAGAAAGATGTGGGTCTGAGCTTCCTCATAGACATGCAAAAAGGTTTTTTTCTTTTCTCTTTTTGCAAAAGATAAACCTTTCTATCACTAAAACTCTGGGAAAACTTACCACACTGGGCTTTCACACAGTGACTTCAACAAGAATGTTTTAAAGAAGCTGCGGCAGTCTCTGCTTAGTGATCCCTCCCTCCAACCCAGACTGAGTCAAGCAAACCTAATAACTAATTTGTAAAAAATTCCCTATTGGCAATCTTAAAATGCATCCTTTGTTCTTAGTCATCAAATACCTAAACATAGGCCCACCTGTGACTAAAGGCCCTTTCCCTGTCTCCAAAACCTCTAAGAAGAATTGAGGAGCCCCCACAGGCAAGGCTTCTTAGCTGACCACTGGCTCCCCGGGGCCATCTTGCAATACCTAGTCCAGTAACTCTCATTCTGCAATCCTTTAATATGGTTCCTCGTGTTGTGGCGACGCTGCCCCCCAACCATAAAATTATTTTTGTTGCTACTTCATAACTGTAATTTTGCTGTTGTTATGAATGGTGATGTAAATATTTTTGGAGATAAAGAGTTGTTAAAAGGACCACAACCCACAGGCTGAGAACCACTGGCCTAGAGCCTTCTGTGGACAGTAGATGCTGCTACCATCTAGTAGGCAGAGGCCAGGGATGCCTCCATATGCTCCAGTGTGAAGCCCGAGGCAGCCATTGAAAACAGAGAACAGCCTAACACATGGCAAGGCTGAGTTTGAAAATCTGCTTTGGAGTACCATCAGTATAAGATGGTGACTTCATTTCTGCTGTGGTGTGGGGGATGGTGTAAAATCAGAAAACTTGTGGGAGAGGGAGCCTCAGGCCACATCTCTTCACCCAGCTCTTTCCCAGGGGAGCCTGGAGATGCCTTTCCCCAGGCTAACGAAAGGTTGAAGAAAGAACCAGGGAGGTGACAAGAGGCAAGGGCTGTCGTTGGATGCAGTCCACAAAGGGAACTGTGGAAACACTACTTTAACCAGGAGGCTCTGTGTGGAGCAATAGGACAGCCAGAGGACACACAAACTCAGGGCAGATGCTTGAAGATCCCTAAATACTGCTAGTGTGTTTTGAAATCTCACAAATCAAAGGCAGCATAAACTTTTATGTTCGCAGAGATCATCTTTGGAACACTGGCTTGTGGTGTATATAGAGATATATATTTTTCTTCCTCTCCCCCATGTCATTTCTCACCATTTGCACAGTGGGGATTCACTGTGACTCCTCCTTACATCACAATAACCTTAAAAACTTGTGCTTACGTTAAAATACAACCTATCAAGGCACAGAAAACCCTGAACTCCCGCTGTAATTCAATGACATTGTAGAAATCTCTGTTAAGAAATATCCCGACCCAGTTCTCTGTGTCAGGTTGCAGAGCAGCCTTCTCTGGAGTCATGAGACACTCTGTGAGGAAAGACTACAAAGCTGAGTCCCTTGATAGTGGCCATCTCGCCCCTCAAAGTTCATCCCGGAGGAGAACAAAAGCCTTCGTCACCTTGTTGACATGTTTACTTACGATGCAGGAAAATACTGCCGTTACCCAGTTCAGCTTCCCGTTTGGCTCACTTGCCTAGAGACTTATATTTTATGTGCATCTTTGATGATCTACAAATAAATTAGCAAGATCCACTGAGGTCTGCCAACATATATGCATTACTAAAGAAATCCGAGATGTTGAAAAATGATCGTAATTTATCCTATCCCAATACTTTCTTCTTGAGAACCAGATAAATACCATCAGCTGGTTTATGCACCTGACATTTATTGCAGTATTCCCACGAGCACTTCCCACTGTCTCACACATTGTTTTCACAAATCTTGTTTTGAAAACAGTTGAGGGAAAGTCAGGCCAGGGAAGAAAGAGGTTACCATTTGGGAAGGGTCAGCCCACTCTTAATGGAAGAAGATGCTTCATGCAAGGTTCGGGAAGCCAGCGTCCTCCAGTGTGTGAGATAAATCCAGAGGATCAGGATCCGGGATTTTACGCTGGGACCTTGAAGTCAATATGAACACTAGAGTCACCTTCCAAATAAACACAGTGTATCATTATTATTATCGGACAAGCAGGGACATCTGTCCAGTCAAGCTTGCCAAGCTTCTTTAAAGACAACTTTCTTTTCTAAATGCAGTCCCGTGTCCATCACAAATGGATCTGAGAAGGTCTTAGGGCACCCATCCTGACCCTCAGCTCTGTACTCAGAAATTAGGTTTTAAAAGAGAGAGAGACAGAGACAGAGACAGAGACACAGAGAGAGAGGGAGACAGAGACACAGAGAGAGAGACAGAGACAGAGAAAGGGAGAGAGACAGAGAGAGAGGAGAGAGACGAGAGAGAGAGACAGAGAGAGAGGGAGAGAGACGGAGAGAGAGAGACAGAGAGAGACAGAGGGACAGACAGAGACAGAGAGACAGAGAGTCAGAGACAGAGAGAGGGAGAGACAGAGAGGAAGAGACAGAGAGAGAGAGAGAGAGAGAGAGAGAGAGAGAGAGAGAGAGAGCGCTGACTGTAGGAGGACTGTGTGCATATAGTGACATAGGCTCGAGTGCTTGTCTGATTTTCACCCACTGAGCTTTTGTGAAAGATGAATCCTGGAGGTAGCTGGTCTTCATTGTTTTAAAGGAATATCATCGTGAGTATCTGTGTGGGTAAGAGGAGTCTAAGTGTTGCTAAGATGTCTTTCACCTTTTCCTAACTCAATCTGGCACCTTCTTAGGTATCACTTAGTCAGATGGGATGTGGAAAACATCTTTTTCACTGACTGGAGTCTCATTTGTAGCAAGGTACAAAATGCAAGAGACTTTTGGGAACACACAGTCTTACTCCTCTTTCTCAGACAAGATATGTATGTGGGTTGCCCAAGCCAAAGCTGTGTGAATGGAGACCCCACTTCGTGTTACACATAGCATTCACTTTCCCTGGCCAAGTAGCCTTTACAGGCCCAGTGACCAAACTGGGGACATATAATATGGGCTTTTAGATCCTGGTTATGCTATAGGATTTAGTTATAATTACAACATGTTCTCCTATAAGAAGTGTCCTTGGGGGCCAGTGAAGTGGCTCAAAGTAGGAAAAAGCACTTGGTGTGCAGGCTTGAAGACCTGTGTTTCATTCCTGGAACCCATGGTGGAAGAGAGAATTAATTTTGTGAAGTTGTCCTCTGACCTCTAAACATACATTTAATAGTAATAAATTATTTTAAAAAGAAGCATTAGAGAAAAATCTTCACTTACACCAGATCCGGGAATTCTCTTTAGTTCTTCATTGTGTTCTTCAAAGAGACTAACAGCCACTCAGATTTCACATGGAATATATGAATAATGAGCTAATCACAATGTTGTCAGAACAAGAAAAAGCACTGCTGCACTTCACTGGGATACCTAGCATGTTGATGGCACCCTTTTCTAGAATTACTCACCGATGCCTGAAGCAGAAGTTGTTCTGGTTCAGAAGAGAATTGGAATGACTGGCTGATCGGCCCTGAAAGATCAATCTCTCAAAGCTTCGCTAAGTAGCACAGTCACTGGAAGATAACCAGAAAGCCCCAAAGAAACAGCTTGTCTTCTCCACCCTCTGTCTTTGTTGCCTGTTTGATGCTGATGAAGTTCCAACAGCCTTCAGAGGGAGTATTACACAATGTGCAAACATCACAGACATTTACTATAGATCACATCCCAAGACTTAAAACAAAATACAATTAAAAAAAAAAACAATTTCTCCAAATCTGGCTCCCAAAGGACCCCAAAAGCATCTTAAACGTGTCCAGCAAGACATTAAAAATACTCATCCTGGACAGAAATCAGCCCCTTGGTTGTTTTAATGTTCTTTTGTCGGCAAACAAGGGCAGTTTTCAAAACCACTGCCTTGGCTGACTTTGGAAGGTCTCTGAAATAAAAGTACTTGGGTGACCCCAGCATTACTGGGCAACAGTGACCAAAGCTGTGGATGAAGCTGGAAAAGATTTTTTTTTTAAATCTGATGATGCTTGATGTCAAAACTAAAATATTGCCACAATCAAGAAATGTTTCTAAGCTGAAGTTTATAAACAGAAACCACCCTACTGGGAACTTAAGTGAGCCTCTTGAAAAGAGTGTTCAGATTTTTTTCAAAGTACGTATAAACTCACTCCTGTGCATCCCAAATAGCTCTGGGGGGGGGGGTTGCTTCACAGAAGTAGACTGTTTTCCCCTTTCCTCTGCCCTCCTCCTATCTCCCCTTCTCTTCTAATCCCCATTCTTATTAGCCGCCACTTACTGCATGCTCTCGGCTCTCAACCATTCCCTTTGCTTCTCACAACAGCTATTCTAAGAAGAGGTCATTATACCCATGTCCTTGACAAGGACTGGGATGGCCACTGTTCTCTATCCAAACACAGCGTAGGCAGGTCGGGTAGGATAGACTATTCAGAATTCCGTAGGGAAAGGAAGTGGAGATGACTAAGCACTAGAGGTGCACATCAGCCTCAGCCTGTGTGTCACTTATGCAGCTGTGATCCCACCAGATCACGGCAAGACCAGCAGGCCTAAGTGGAGTTCAGTTGCTTTGTCACAGAATGTTTCTTCCGTACAGTTTGCATTGAAGTCAGACTCCTTACTTCCTAGTCATACGAAGTCCTAACATTCCCCATTCTGCGGTCCTTGAAATAGATTTTTAGTATCGTGTTGTCATATACAATGAAGAGCAACGCCAGTGCATTGTATGGGGATTACAAAAAGAGTCAGCCCCTCTAAGAAGCCCATGGTGACTGTTTTTCCCATCTCTGAATCATTCTTCTCTCTCCAAATGAGAACAGGTCAGGTACTTGGGAATCATCAAGCCTCTAAAACGTGTGTTTTGGCACTGTTCTGCTTTAAGGTCTGTGGGCAGCACACAGAGCCAGCCCTCAGAGGCCACCAGCCCTGACTTCCAGACTTCAAGCCAGGATGCATGAGCACCATTCTCACCCAAACACATATTTCAGAGGCATCAATAAATCTTCCCCCTCTTTGAGGATCCCTTCTGAACCTTTAAAGAGATATAAATACAGCTCTGGCACTTTATTTTGGTTGCTTTGTAGACCAGGTTAACAATGGCACAGAGGTAATCACAGGAAATAACAACTAGTTTTTGTCACTAAGTGACAGCCACCATACAACATGTTTTCTAAGTTTATATAATTTGATCCTCACAGAAATGCCAAGTGAAAAGTCAAAAAAGCAGGGCTGGAAAATGGCTCCCTGATTAAAGCCCTTACTACACAATCGTGAAGATGAGAATTTATATTTCCAGAATCCATGTAAGCTGCTGGATGGGAGTTGGGGTCTATTTGCAATCCCGGCACTTGGAAGGCAGAGACAGGAGATGCCTACAGTAAGCTGGCCAGCCAAACTAGCTGGATTGGTGAGTTCTGTGTTCAGCTAAGAGATTCTGCCTCAAAGAGCAGCGTGGAGAGCAATTAGGGAAGACTCCTGATGTCAGCCTCTGGCCTCTACATGTACACATATATGTGTGCACATACCCCACATGCAGGTACCCCCACACATGCGAGCACACATACACCTGAGAAAAAAATTGTCATAAAAACAAACCCTGTTTTTGAGCTCGAGATGTGACTCCATGGTAGAGTACATGTCTGAGATCTTAGATTCTTCTTAGCCCCTCCAATCTCAATCAATCATCAATCAATCAATCATCAATCAATCAATCAACCAATCAATCAGTCAGCCAATCAGTTAAGCTTCCTTTTTTTTTTTAAACATATGAGACATAGACAGCTTGTCATTTGTCCAAACTCTTACACCTGGGATGTGGCAGAGCCCAGGAGGATGAGTGCCTAAAGCAGTGCTAACCACTGTGCCATGTTAGAGAAGGGAAGCCATCCATTGGTCCTCCAGCAATCCATGTGGGCTAAGGTCCACAGGAGACAGAAATAAATTCAAGTAGAGCTACCGAGAGATATTAACGCACAATCTAATTCTTAAAATGTAGACAAGACTAAGTAAAACTAATAGGAGTGTTGAGTTTCCAGGCTCTAGCCAGTAGGGAGCCTGTCCTCATCCCTGAGGTTGAGAGGAGAGTAACTTCCAGAACCCAGATGGAGCAAGTGAAGTTGCTATGGAGAGTGGAAAGGTCTATCTGCAAGGAAGGCAGACATTCTGGAAGGAATACAGTGAGCAAACTTCTCTTCCTCCCTCTCAACTCAGGCAGTGCTTCCCACTGGCCAGACTGGAGGTGGAAGCCTGGATCCCATCAAAACTGTCCATACTGACTGAAGACATTGTTCTGTGTTCTTTCTCATCTGTTCTTGGTTTGTAGAAATCAAAGCCACCCTTTACGTTGAGCGCATATAGTAACTAGTACTTTCCCTTAGGAGGTTCAGAGGACCTTCTCTTTAGAAATCCTCCAAATGGCCCAACTGAATTACCATAATAATTTTTAAAACATATTCACATATTTAATAAATGATCCCAACAAAATTTTAAAGGACAGTTTATAGACTTTTAAAAAATTACCATTTTTTAAAGCAATTCCTTTTCTCGTGGGCATAAGGATCAGGGTTTTCATTGTTGTTGTTCTGTGTTTTGTTTAATTTTTTTTTTCTTATTTATGACAAGATTTTATTATATTGCCCAGACTGCTGTGAAACTCAGAATTCTCCTGCTCTACCTCCCAAGTATCCAGACTATGGACCTGCCCTACCACACCCAGCAGAGGTATGCCATTTTAAATTCTATTTTAAAATATGTTGTTTTGAACAAATAAATGTTAAAGACACATGTAAAATAATTAACAACTGAAGGATCATTCAAAACTTGTTATTTCTCCACAAGAGCTAGTTATTCCGTCTCTCCATGAAAATAAGGTCCGGGGTTGACTGTGAACAGTGAGTGTCTTTTCATAGCAACGTGAGACCACAATTCCTTAGAAAAAACAAACAAGCAAAACCAGCCGGGCCCATCAGATACTTCTCTTAGCAGAACCTTAGCTGTCTTCCTAAGGAGCTCAGCACATCTGGGAGGAAAGGTTGCCCTCTTCTGGGACCCACCGTCCAGTGCACTGTGGCCCTGGAACAGAGCAGCTGGTGACAGAAACTCTTTTGTGAGTTGTAACCTTGCGATGGAGCCAAAGTTGGTTGGCAGGCTATGATTTCCACGGTCCGCTAAACACCAAAGATGAGCCTGGCTTGAGGCCACAAACACAACCGACAAGCCCTGCCTCCATCCACTCAAGGCTGCTCTGACTTTTGATATTTTAAACAATGGAAGTGAAACCGCCACAGTGAAGAGAGAGAACAATGGTGTTTTGACAAATGGAACAAAGACAGGCTCTGACTGACCAGTCGGGTCAGGAAAAAAAAAAAAATTAAGGAAAAGACTTAGAACCTTCTGCCTCCTACCAAGAAGCCAATGCCCTGGGTTAGGGAGGGTTTTCAGCAAGATGGCAGACCCCTTCGGGTGGCCCTTTGGATTCAACGGTTTAGTTAAATATTTTGTTTATCTTTTTAATTTTTAAAAAACATTTATTTTATTTATTTTTATGTACATTGGTGTTTTGCCTGCATGTATATCTGTATGAGGGCGTCAGATCCCCTGGAACAGGAGTTACAGAGAGTTATGAGCTGCCATGTGGGTGCTGGGAATTGAACCTGAGTCCTCTGGCCACTGAGCCATCTCTCCAGCCCTTATTATGTATGTATGTGGGCACACACATACCATTGTGGGTCTGTAAGGTACAACTTGAAGGAGTCACGTCTGTCCTTTATATAGGTCCCAGGGCTTGAACCCAAGAGCTGCTTTGCCAGCCCTTGATAGAAATAGTCTGCGAAGAGGAACTTATTTTAGTACTTTAAACCCAGTTATAGTAAAAAAAAAATATGTGTGCCTGGTCCGAAGCAACCACAAAACCAGAGGTTTAAGAAGAAAGACCCGGGTGAATAGAGATTACGAGACACACGGAAAATGTTCTTTTGTTTTTTTGGATCTGTTGAAATGGCTGGAGCAGAGCTGTGACCAGGAAACTGGTATAAAGCAGGAAACCTCTTGCCACCCTTCAGAGACCAGTAGTCCTCTAAAGATGGAAACTAAGAAGCATTCATTAATGACCTTAAAATGCCATATATATATACATATATATGTATAGGTATATATATATGTATGTATGTATGTATATTGCATCGTATCAGTAAGCTGGGAAGGGATACGTGAAAGCTATTAGCGTGCATGCCATTCCCCACCTTGACCCCCACAGGAATGTGTAAATTGTAGCCCATGGAATGTAAGCGGCTGGGGCCATGTTTCATAAATCTGCCTTGCAATGAGCCTCACAAGGCTTTGCATGAGAACAGGCCCCAAGAAGGGAGAAACCGTGAATGTCTAGTGATTAATTGGGCCAGAATCTGGCAACTGACAATTTCCTCACAATGTTTTTTAATAATACTGGTTTTTTTTTTTTTAAACAAAGGGGCACTTTCTGGAGGAACCCATCCCTGGAGGAGGTAGGTTCACCCTTCTGCCAAATCCTGAGCAAAGCAGAAACCACGCCCACTTCTAAAAAGGGACCTGATTTCACATGCGACTGTGTCTTACAAGTTTGGCATGCCAGAGAGGAGAGGACAGGGGTCACCATGGAGGCCCGAGCCTGTTGCTAAGCTGGTAACTCACTCCTCCCTCCAACCATCTTTTATGGATAAGTGAACTCTTCATATTTTTGTTTCACACTCTGATAGACAAGAAAAGACTGACCAGTACACCCCATATCCCCTCAGTACTCTTCACATAAATCCCAGCTCCTGTCATTACTTTCCATATTGACCATTAAGATTAAATAAAATGAGCCAGTGGTGGTGGAGCACACCTTTAATCCCAGCACTCAGGAGGCAAAGGCAGGCAGATCTCTGAGTTTGAGTCCTGGTCAGCTTGAGTCTTACAGAGTGAGTCCAGGAGAGCTAGGGATACACAGAAAAATCCTGTCTCAAAAAAATAAACAAAAACAAACCAAGAAAGAAAGAGGGAAAGAAAACATTCCCTCCAAATGCAAATTTATCCGTGTTTCCTTATATTGCTAAGATAAATGCTCTGTTCTCTAGTGTATTTATTCATTCACCAAAGATTTGCATGTGGGGACTCGGGTGACAGGTAGAGATTTGATCCCTCGAACCCATGTGGCCAGAACTGGGGAGTCAAGAGACAGGCTGAGCCCTCAGGCTCTCTAGCTAGGCAACCAAGCCGACTTGACAAATTCCAAGCCAGTGAGAGCCCCTGTCTCAAAGATGGGTGACACCTGAAGGCCAGCGCTGAAAGTGATCCTCTGGCCTCCACATATGTGTGCATACCCATGCATAATCCTGATGCACTCTTGCACATGCACAGACAGATCTACATACATATAGTGTGGCAGGTGTGAAAGATACAAAAGTAAAATGGAAATCTCTGTGAGGCCCCCAGGGCTAGACCTATTCCCAGGGCTGCTGTTCCCTATGGTGGGCACTGAGTTAGCTTCCCCGAGATGTGCCCATCCGGATACTTGAGAATATGTTTCTTGGAACAGTGAGACTCTGCAGAGATAATTAAGTTGATACACTGACAAAGGAGGTAATCATGGGTTCCCCGGGGGGGGGGGTCGAGGGGAGCGGGAGCCGGGGAGCGCATGGTTACGGGAATCCTTATGATAGTGAGGGAGGGTCAGAGGCTGAGATACAAAGATATGTACGGAATGAGAGATGCAGTTGTTTCCAGGGGCCACAAGGCAAGGAAGGAGGACAGCTCTGGGGCTGGGACACCAGCAGCAGAGACCAGGAAAGCAGCACGGGCTGGCCCATGCCTTACATCTAACCCGAGGCCCAGCCGGGACATATGATATCTACATCTGTTAAAAGATATATTTGTGCAGCTTTAAGCCCCTACATTTATAGCCATTTGTTTTACCAGCACTAGAAAACAGGACAGTCCCAACCCCAGCCAGGACCAGGAACATACCATTACTCCCTCACTGCTCACACTGGGCTAAGGAGAAACAACTCATTTGCCATGCTGCAGGGTCTATACTGCAAGTCACACCAGAATATGATATTCCTGGCATTATCATATAGACAAATATTAATTACTTGGCTTTTTCTTTCCCATTCTTTTAGATATGCCCCACCCCTGAAATTGCTGTGTGCCCTTGGTCAAATCAGATACATCTCTGTCTTTGATGCCTCTATCTTTGAAGTGAGAGTAAAGATGAAGTTGTCTCTAATGAGACAACTGTGAGGATTTGATGAATCGGACATGAAGCATTAGCAGAAGCGGGTGGCATGATGTGGGCTATCAAGTGGTATCATGGCTGTTCGCCTGCACTTGGGCTTCCATGATACTTTCTGGTTACTCTGCCAGAAACATGCAGAAGACACACCACACACACACACCACAAACACACACACCGCATACACACACATATCACACACACACCACACCACACACATACCACATCTCACACACACACACCACACCACACACATACCACATCTCACACACACAC
>OU015742.1:42565842-42580380 GCA_907169655.1 Acomys percivali
ACACACACACACACACACACACACACACACACACACGGCAGTTGATAAGATCTAGTCAAGAAGAGATGAACAAGAATAATGATTATTTACCTGGTCAGACTTCAGAGAAGATGACCCGTGTCCGTGTGTCTGAGATGATGGAGTATGAGGCCTAAGAGTGGCATATAAACCCGGTGTGAGGCAGAGCCTCACTCTCCCTCCAATCTTTTCCTATTGCCGCGCTTTTTCTTCTTTCTATATTAAAGACACATCGCCAAAGGAAAGGAAGGAAAAGAAAGAAAGCCAGGACTGAAAAGGGACTCTAGGGAAGACCAGAAGCAGGACTTCCTGGCATGCATGGAAAAGCTGGAGACCCAGCTTTTATGTGCATTTCAGCCTGTTGGTGTTGGAATCCAAAAACCCCTGTAATAGAGCAGAAAGATGATAGAAAAAACAGAGAGGCCATGAGATGGCTCAATAAATTATTTGGCCATCAAGCCTGACAAACTAAGTTCGATCCACAGAACCCTGAAGGGTGTAAACAGAAAATTAATTCCTGTATTTTGTCCCCTGACCTCTACACACAAATTGTGGCACACTCCAACAATAAATAAATAAATATTTCAATTAAAAGGGAAAAATAAATAAGAAGTGAAATGTCTGGTTGGTTTGTGTTTGTTTGGAGACAAGGTCTCCTTATGTACCCATGGATGATCTGGAACTCACTATGCAGATCAGGACAACCTTGAACCCACAGAGATCAGTTTGCCGATGCCTCCCAATTGCTGAGATTAAAGAGGTCCATCAGCGTGCCTGGACGGATTGATTTCAAACACACACGTGGAGTAAAAAAGATGTTTTAAATGTTCCTCATACAATTGAAGCAGATCTGAGGGAAATGAGGACCATTCATTCTAGGCCCATTGAGAGGGTATGGGACACCACCAGGGACTGATGGGAAAGCGAATATTCTAGAAACAGAGGCAGGAAAAGTCTTGTCATCCCTGGCTTTGCCCTCAATTGACTCAAGTATAGAAATCTCTGATAGTCTCCCTGTTCAATTAGCTCTTGCGAGGAACTGGTGAGATGTTCAAGCATTTGTGGTCATAGACTCACCTACATTCTATGCAGTTATTTCCAGAAATAGCCCACCTTTATGGCATGTCCCATGCCTTTAACCTCTGATAGCCCACTAGGTTGAGTTACCAGAGACAAGGGGTCCACTCTACCCAGCAAACCCTCTGCTTCTGTCTTCCCAAAGTGGCTTCTATTCAAGGCAAAATGTTTGGCTTGCTAGGCATTTCTGTCAAGGTCTGTGACTTGGCTGTGCTCAGCAAAAGGGAGGCAGGAAGGCATACTCCGAAACTGTAGCAAGCCTTTGAGCTGATTCAGGTCTTTTCTGGATACAACTATCAAGGAGAAGCCTCTGCTCCCCTGCCTTGCTTACTGGGGAGGTGTGGGATACTCCACAGAAGGACGTGCTGATTTGCCAGGCTTGCTGATACTGATACAGTACCACAGGCAGAGGGTGCCTGGGAACTGGAGGGACAGGCAGCTTCCTGGGGATGCTGTGGAGATGAGGACAGCCTCTGCTGTACTCACAGAGAGCAGAAGGGCAAGAAAACTGATCAGGCTTCAGCCTTGCCACCAATGTGTTGTGTTCCCTCTTGCCTATGCTTTGCTTTGATGCTTCCAGCCCCTAAAATAAAAGGACTGGAACAGATGATCTCAAAGGCCCCTTCCCCCAGCATTCTTTGAGTCAGGCATCTGGAGCATCTACAGATGCTAAGGAGCACAGCAAGCTATGGGTGTCTGATAAGAAATGACACAACTGCTGGGGAAGGGTGGAGTTCATTTTTTATTTTTATTTTTTAATGGCACATCCTCTGGCCCTGAAATGTCCTTTCGTAGGCTGTGTTATATGGCGATAGCTAGCATAAATGTTCAAATGTGGATGTTTGGAACTGTAAATCATCAAGATCAATGCAGATGCCCACTAGCCAGAGATACAGATAAATAAATCTATACACAGCTACTATAATGACTGCAGATCCGCATACACTAAAAAGAACCAAGGGCTGCGGAGGTGGTTCTGTAACTACTGCTTAGGTGCTTGCTCTTGCAAGCAGTAAGACCCCAGTTTGGATCCCCAGATCCCAAGTAAAAGCTGGGCACAGAGGCACATACCTGAAACCTCGGGTGAGGACAGAGGGATCCTGGTAGATCCTGGAGGCTCACTAGCTGATCACTCTAACCAAAACTTCAAGAGCCAGATTCAGTGAGAGACCTGTCTTTTTTTTTTTTTTTTTTTTTTTTTAATGGGGACAGAGAGATGGCTCAGCAGTTAGGAGCACTTGCAGCTCTTGCAGAGGACCTGCGTTATGTTCCCAGCGCCTGCATAATGGCTTACAGTGTCTTTAACTCCAGTCCCAGGGGATCAGATGCCTTCTGACTTCCCAGGACACCAAGCACGCACAGGGTGCACATAGATGCATACAGGTAAATACACACATACAATAAAAATAAATCTTAAAAAGATCTACCCTGACCCCACACACACACACACACAAGCACATGCACACACGTGCACATGCACGCACACACTGGCATACATCCAAAACATAACTTCATATTAAAAAAAAACCTAGATTGCTCAGTAAAATATACACAACACTTCATTAAATTTCCTGAAATAAAATTTAGATATATATTTTTATTAATAATAGTAGATCATATTTGTTTAATTACACATTTCTGTATAGTCATAAACATAAAGAGCTATGACAACTCCAGATGAAACTCACAACAGGGTTGAAGTTTCATAGCTCAGCAGGGTAGTAACAAGTCTAACATGGTGCTGGACTAACAGACAAACTACAAGTTTAGTTGACTTAATTTTAGTCGCTTGAACTTTTATTTAAAAATCTGGTACTTGGCTCATTTTTTAGAAAGCTTTTTAATCACTTAGGTATATAAATCTAGTTTTTCAGCCAGAACAGCCTTTTTTTTTAAGATTGATTTATTATGTATACAGTGCTCTGCCTGCTTGTACCCCTGTAGGTCAGAAGAAGGCATTAGATCACATTATAGATGGTTGTGAGCCACCATGTGGTTGCTGGGAATTGAACTCACAACCTGTGAAACAGCAGTCAGTGCTCTTAACTGCTGAGCCATCTCTCCAGCCCCAGAACAGCTTTTTATTTCCAGTGAGAGTTAAGCATCCAAATGGAGAGATGTCTAATTATAAACTACACAGTAGATACAGAAGACAGCACAAACAGTAACAAACACATCTCAATGATAATTTTATGTCTCATTAGTAATTTTGTTATATATTGAAATAATCACTTTAATACATTCATCTAAATGAAATATGTGGCTACAATTACTGTCACCTATTTCCTCTTCCTGTTTTAAATGCTACATGTGAGCTGACCTTGCAATGTTACTGGACCAGCTGCTCTTAGAAGTGCGGTGGAGGAGGGGCTGGCCAGGCTTGGAGTTTTTTGTTTTTTTGTTTTTTACTTTATATTTTTCTGTATTCGTTGATTCTGCTATAGTGCACGTGTGTTACCTTCATCATCTACAAAGACCAATAGAGGATCTTAAGTCATTCAAGCAAATTTACTTCCCATGATTATGTATGTATATATTGCATGTGTATGTGTGGGTATGCATACACATGCCTGTATGTGAAGGCAAGCATGCATATGTATGCACCTACATATGGAAGTCAGAGGTAGGTTGACTTTTTTTTTTTTTTAATTATTTTCCATCTTGTCTTTTGAGAGTCTCTGAGAGCATCAAGCTCACTGATTGGTTAGACTGGCTGCCTAGCAAACCCTAGGGGTTCTCCTGTGTCCACCAGCATGGTGCTGGAATTCCAGGTGTGTGCCCCTGGAACTTTTTACACATGAGGACCAAAGATCTGAACTCACCTCACCTCCTCATGCTTGTACAGCTGCTGTTTTTTTCTAACTGAGCCATTTCCCAAGCCCCCCTAAAATATACTTTGAAATATCAAGGAAACTGTGAGAGTCTTCCCCTAATTCATTTCTGTGATACTGTTGGCAGAGTCTGAAATAAATGTTTTCCCACAGGTGACAATAAAATTTCCTCAGTGTCTCTCTGATTTACCAGCAGTTTCTAATCGCCTAACCCCCTCTTTTTTTTTTTTATTACTGCTATCATTAACAAGGTACCCCTGCTTGACAGCCATCCCAGCTGGATTGGTAAGGAATTTTCAAGAGTAGGAATTAATCCCAGGAGAGCTGGAGAAAAGGGAGAGAGAGAAAAAAAAAAGATAAATAACCCTTAAAGAAATCTCTCCTTTTCCCCCCAGTTCCCTCCTGATCCCATATCAATATTCCCCAAAGCTTTGGGGTCTGTAGCTCTAGGCTGAACTTCCTACCTTACTAATTGACATGACCAGGGCTTGAGCCTCCCCCCCTCCAGACACGTCTGTGTTATACATAAAGACGTCTGTGTTACACATAAACATGCTATGATGGTAACAATATCACTTTCAAAGGAGCACTAATCTGCTGAAGTCATCCAGCTAGCAAACATTTGCTTGTCCGTGTCTTGTGTCTGAGCTGCGTGTGTAAAAAGAAGAAAATGAGGAGGGAAGACAGGAGGACCAGAGGAAGAAAGAGCAATTGTACTTTTTTTTTTTTTTTTGCATGCACTCCTGGTGGGGGCTGGGGTGGGCTGTCTCACATACTTCAAGCTTGTCTCCTGCTTGCTATTAGGGACGAGGATGGTCTTGAACTTCTGGTCCTCCCACCTCTACCTCCTGTGCTCCAGGCTTACAAGGCAGGAGCTACCACAGCTGGCTGATGCAGAGTTTGGGGTAGCATCCCGGGATCTGTACAAGCTCAGTGAGCATTCTCCCCACATACCTGCATCCGCAGCCTGCAACAGTGCGTTTATAAGCCTGAACTCTGTAAACATAAAACTGATTCTCTGCCTATTCGCTGTTGTGTTATCATCAGGTTTTACAGTATCTACCCTCTGCTTTAAAAAGCAAGCTACAAGCTACAAACTTAGCGGTGTTTCATAGGAAGGTTAGGGAAGAAGCGGTTGGGTTTAAATGGATGTCAGTGTGGCTGTGGTTCTCCGAGAGATTGGGAAATAGCTGTTCGTGTGCCCTCAAAACTGTGTGGGGATCATCTCCTGGATCATATTTGTCTGCTTTTTTCTTCCTTGCTAAACTGAAGAATCCAGTAAGTCACCACTATGGCCCATACCCAGCTAAGTGCAGCCAACAGCAGCCTGGGTGAAACTGTCCTCATTACTCCATGAAAGAGTGAAGACACAGCTGGACCTGTCATCATTGGCAACACTGATGAAATGAGAGTTTGCCACAGTGAAAGGCTTGAAAACACTGCTAATCCTATCGATCTTATCGTACACCATATGAAGTGCCTATTATGGGCTATCAGCCTGCTACACAAGGGTGAATTGAAACCCATACATCCCTGCTTCTGTTTACATTCTAGGAGGAGAAAGGAGGCAGAGGATGGGCATCCATAAACAGTGTAAAACTTCAGGAAACTCTGCCAACAGTAGGATGCGGAGTATGATGAAGAATAGAGGTGCTTCAACAGCTAAACCAACTTCTTGCTCCTCCGGGGGACAATTACGGTGAAAGCAAAGATGAAAATTTGGGGGCTTGAACTTTTGGACTTACCTGCCAGGCATACATTCTATGGCTGTGTAACACTACACCCTTGGGGGTCACTATTAAATCACTAAATCCTACACGAAGAGGACGTGGCCCAGGAGAGACAGAGACAGAGACAGAGACAGAGACAGAGACAGAGACAGAGAGACAGAGAGGAGATATGAGCCTTCCTAGAACCTGGATCAGGGTCAGCTGCCTGTGCCACTCACCGCTAAAACAGCAGCTTGACCGTGATTGATTCACGTGGGTTGGACGGCATATGAATTGGCCCAAAGGAGGGTCACTGTCTGCGGGAACCCACATGCTGAGAATGCAGAGAGGGCAATTCCTCTTACTTGTAGGGTGGTGTCTTTAGGGGGGGTGCCATGATGGGGTGAGGAATGGCCAGCAGCTGGCTGGCGGGTTTCATTCATTTCTTGCAAAGCCATTCTGATCTGCTCTCATTCGGAAATGTCTGCTTTTAAAAGACTTTCTTTTTTTTCTCCCTGAAAGTTGTTGTAGGGATTAAAAAGTTGAGAATTCTCACATTTCACTGTGCACTCATGTCCTTCTTGAATATTTTTGGCCACTGGTTTTTAAATTTATTTGTATTATTTTTTTAAAGTAGGTACAGGGGTATGTGACTGCATGTGTGTCTGTGTGCATGAATTCAGGAGCCCATGGAGGTCAGAGGCACTGGGTCCCTCGGAGCTGGAGTTACAGATAGCTGTGAGTTGTCTGAGGCGGGTGCTAGGAACTGAACTAGCATCCTCCAGAAGAGCAGCAAGTGCCCTTACCTGCTGAACCATGTCCCCAGCCTGCCGTCAAGCTTTATAAGTTAAACTGGAGTCAACGAAAGTTATAAACTACGTATACAGTGTTGTCCATCATATCACAACCCTGTGACCATGGCCAGGGGTTGGTTTTCCTCCCTAATTATTTATGAAGTACACGCTTAATGTTATAGAATGTAAAGAATTCAGGAAGAAAGAAAATTTGACATAATTTAATCATACAGATTACCATTGCTACTATTCTGGTCATTTGCTTATTCATTCATTTATTGTTTTCTTCAGATAGAGTCTAATTCTGTAGCTCAGGCTGGCCTTAAAGTTGTAGCAGTCCTCCTGCCTCAGCCTCCTGGGTTCTGCGGTTGTGCTCCCCTCCACTGATAATATTTACAGATGCCTCTTTCTCAATATCCTAAAAAATAAGGTCAATTTTTATATAATTGATAAGCTGATTTTTTTTTTTTTTTTTTTTTTTTTTTTTTTTTTTTTTTTTTTGTCTTTAGAAACAGGATTTCTCTGGGTAGCCTTGGCTTTCCTGGACTAGCTTTGTAGACCAGGCTGGCCTTGAACTCATGGAGATCTGCCTGCCTCTGCCTGATAGCTGATTCTTTTTTTTTTTTTTAAGATGTATTTATTATGTATATAGTGTTCTGCCTGCATGTATGCCTGCATGCCAGAAGAGGGCACCAGATCACATTCTAGATGTGGTTGCTGGCAATCTAACTCAGGACATTTGGAAGAGCAGCCAGTGCTCTTAACCTCTGAGCCATCTTTCCAGCCAGATAAGCTGATTCTTTCTTTTTTTTTTTTTTTTTTTTTTTTTTGAGTTACAAACTCCAAATCCAGCGTTTATTTCAGTGGCAGAGCAGAGAGGAGGCTCAACCCAGGTTAGGTCATCCCCAAACAGAGACAGCTGGACAGGAGCCCCTGGGAATGCCTCTGCACCCAGCTAAGGGCTTGGGAGAAGGAGAAGAGGGTAATACTGGCACTGCCACTTCCACAGCTGCCACAGCCAGGAGCTGGGA
This sequence comes from Acomys percivali, assembly GCA_907169655.1. Classification (NCBI taxonomy): domain Eukaryota; kingdom Metazoa; phylum Chordata; class Mammalia; order Rodentia; family Muridae; genus Acomys; species Acomys percivali. The sequence continues at coordinate 42,573,303 of OU015742.1, forward strand.
GACCTCAAGCAGCAAATTGACCTCTAGAGGTCAGGACAGACCCAGAATTAGGCAAGAGTCAGACAAGAACGTCAGACATTGCAGGAGTGCGCAGACTCAAGAGATGAAGAAACTCTTGGTGGGGGAGGGGGGTGTCCCAAACAGCATCGACATTTCACAAAGGGGACCCCCTCCCCCAGGGCCTGTAGGCTCCAGGGAACGCACTACCACCATGAGAGACGCTCACAAAGAGGCCCTGAGAGTCCCCGCCCCCACGCCCTGTGCTGCTGAGCCAGAGTAGGAACAGGTCTGGAGAGAGAAGGAAAGGAAGAGTCAATAAAAAGCGTGGAAAGAACACTGGCGGGGCATCATAGGTCAGGACGTGGAAAGGGGCGCGTGAGGGGGGCCCCTAGCCGCTGCTCTGCTGGCACTCTTGCTGCTCCTGCTGGCGGATGAGGTTGGCCATGGGGCTGGTGATGCCGCCTATCATGGTCCAGTATTCATCAAAGCAGATACTCCCATCATGGTTGGCATCGAGGTTTTGGATGAGCTTGTCGGCTGCCTTTGGTTCCCTGTGTCTGTCGGCATGTGGTTCAGGTCTCTCTGGAGCATCTTGCGGAAGCTGCTCTTGCTGATCTTGTTCTTGACCAGGCTGTGCTTGGAGACGTATTTATAGACGTTTTCCACCAGGACAACTACGGCCGTCTCCAGCTCTGTGTAGCAGTCAGCCATCTCCCTGCCTCAGCTCCTCTCTGGGCCTGCCTCCTCTGTGTCCACCTCCTCCAGCAGGGCTCTGAGGCCTGAGTTCTGGCCGATAAGCTGATTCTTAATTCAGTATATGAAGGCACATTTCCGTGGCAATTGATGTCGCTTTTATATGGCTAGTCACAATTTTAGTTAACCAATGCTCTCTCAACCATTATTTTGGTTGTGACTATTCATTATATAATTAACTTGTATCTAAATATTTGTGGAATATTTACGTGCCTGTCACCATCCAGGAGACTTGCTTGATTCTTCAACATCTAATATGTAACAGTGCTCCTTACTTTGGCAATTAAAAGTAAGATGTTCTTTGCAAACGTATGGCCAGAAAATATGAAAATGTTCCATAGGGTGCAAACATGAGACAAAAAGACAAAAATTTACCAAATAGAATGCAGAGTTGTTCCTTAACTTCATAAAAGAATTTGTGTCAAGTTTCACTTGCCCATGAGTGGCTGATTGCTTGCTTGCTCCAATGGACGTTTGAATATGCTATCAACCACTAAGCCACATCCCTGGCCTCATAAATACTGTCATTTCAAAACTAACCTACTAGCCAGGCATTCTCGAGCCCCGTGCCTATGATTCCAGCACTCGGGAGGCTAAGGCAGGAAGAACGTTAACTCAAGCTAGCCTGTCCTACAAGGCAAGGTACCATCTCAAACAAAGAAAGAAGAAGCCAACTTGCTCTGTTCTAAGTGTATCGGGCTGATGGAGTCCACTGCTCCCATTTAAGATGCCACCCTCTGGCCAAGAAAACAGACAGGTCAAGGTGTGGGCCCAAGGCAGAATACAATACGCCCAGAAGTCAGAAATAGTAGGATGGGAGGATGTTGCCAATCAGAAGTCCCCACAGGCCAGGGCTAGAGAAAGGAAACCTCAATAGATCGCTCTGCAATTAAACAGAATGGAGCCGAGGCCTGGCAGTTTTTATGCTGGGTCAGCCTCTGTTTCCACGTCAGCGGTCCACACCGATCCATTCCACCCTCAAACCTGACGTTCTCCTTGGTTACAAGTCAGTGATTTTCAAAAAGACTTTTCTGTTTCTTTTTTGGCCGTAGCAACCTGCTCTCTTAAATAGCTTCGTTATCTGGTGCGGTAATTACGGACTGTGACTAACCGCTGCAGTTCATAAACACACGTTTTACCGTTAGGGTCAGTAGTTCTTCTTGGTCTTGGCTGAATGGCAACTCCCCCAGCTGAGCTCAGCACTGAATGAGGCATCTCTCGCTCAGGCTCAGCGCTGGGCCGGTTCTCGCGGGTGCCGTTCACTGTGGGAGGGGTCCAGTTGCCTGTTATAAAAGAGGTCACATTTTTATTAAAATTGAAGTCTAATATCAAAACATGCTTCAGGAGGTTGTTGCCCAGACATTTTAATTTTCCCTTTAACTTTCTTTTATGTTCCAAATGATCAGCAGTGTGCACACATTTCTTCTATATTCAGGGAGAGTGAGAGAGAGAAAAAAAATGCCTTTTCGAAAAGTTATTCATAGGAGCTGGTGTGATGGCTCAGCTAGAAAAGGTATTTACAGCGCAAGCCTGGTGACGTGAGCCCCATTCCAGGAGCCCACATGGTGGAAGGAGAGAGCTGGTTCCCAACGCCGCCCTCTGACTCCTGTGTAGTTGGTGTGGCATGCGCGCCCTCCCTCCACACTCTTACACATGATAAAGACATCCATACCTATAAAACCTTTAAAAGAAAATGTCACAGAAAGTCTGCAATTTCTAAGTTTAGGAAGGGGGTCCCTAGACAATACCAAAGGCATGGTCCACACGCACAAAAGGAACAACTGGTAAAATAAACTACACAGAAAAAAATATTTTTAATTCACGGAGAAAGTCTTTGCTAAAAGGAACAGATGACCTGCTAGATGATGGAAAAATCTCTTCGGACCACACATCCTAACAAGGACTCCAATCTATTTTGTGTATGTAATTCTCAAATTTTGATATTGAAAACCATAAAGTTAGAGAGAAGAAAAAAAAATTACAAAACAAAAAGTAAGCCAAGGAAAACTAGTCAGCATCTTTCCCCCTGATGAGGAAACGCAAAACCACAAGCACGTATCACTACATATCTATTAGAACAATGGACTCAAAAGGGTAAGGGTGTCCAGCACTAGGAAGGCTAAGACAGGAGGATTAAGATTTCCAAGCTAATCTAGGCTACCCAGTAAGATCCGGTCGTTGTGTGCCCTCTCCTCCCAAAATGACAGTGAAAATGTGAACAGCTGGATCGTGGCTGCATTGATGGTGATACATTCAATCAGAAGTGGGTTGTGGCCCCTTCAGAGGATAAAGGATCTTTCACTGGGGTTGCCTAAGACTATTGGAAAACACAAATATTTACATTATGATTCATAACAGTAGCAAAATTATGATTATGAGGTAGCAATGAAAATAATTTTATGGTTGGGGGTCATCACAGCATGAGGAACTGTATTAAAGGGTCACAGCATGAGGAAAGTTGAGACCCAGTGTCAAATGGTCCAGCCTATCTGAAGCTAGTTTGATACTCTCTTAAAAACCGAGCACATACTCTATCCGTGATACAACTCTGCAATCGTATTATTTGCCTTTTACAGAGTAAAGAAAGTTCATATCTACACAAACATCTGCCCACCAGTGCTCATAGCTACAGGACATCTTGCCGACTGGAAGCAGCTGATCTTCTCAAAGTCAAATACTTTATGATTCTATCTACTAGTTATAGGCAGCCTAGAATTGGCAACATGACAGAGAGGGAGAAAGTGAGCAGTTGCCCTTGGTTAGGATTGGTAGGTAGAGGTAGGAATTGAAAGGACAAACAGGAAAGAGAGCTTCCTGGGGAAAAGGTGGCTTTGTGTCTTTATTTCAGTCTTAGCAAGTCTCTAAGGGCTAAAAATAGCAAACATTGATTGTATCAATGTCAACTTCCTGGGTTCCATTTGAACACAGTAATGTAAGATTGTAACCACTGAGGGGAAACTGGATACTAGCACACAACCTAATATCTTTGCAAATTCCTGTGTATTGCTGATGCTTTTAAAACAAAAAGCCTTCTGAAAAAGCAATTCATGCTGGGTAGAAAATTATAGAAGTTGCAGGAAAATATAAGATCGCTGATTTTACCATTTAGAACCTTTGGGTATTTGTTTTTAGGATATTGGGAGCTACTGCTTAATTTCTGGTTTTGATACCCACCTCTCCCAAGATACACTTTACACAACCTAGACCACCATCTTTTAAGTTGTATTGTGATTATTTATTGTGTGTACAGGCTTGTGTAGAGGTCAGAGAACCTGTAGGGAATAGCTTCTGTCCTTGTGACTGCCTGGGACTGAACTCAGATTTTCAGCCTTGGTACCAAGCCCCTTAACTTTATGCAGCCTTCATCATTGTGCTGCTTCAGAGCTGCTGCTTCTTCTTCTTCTTCTTCTTCTTCTTCTTCTTCTTCTTCTTCTTCCTCCTCCTCCTCCTCCTCCTCCTCCTCCTCCTCCTCCCCCTCCTCCTGCTCCTCCTCCCCTCCCCTCTCTTTGGTTTTTTTTTTTGAGACAACTTTAGCCTTCACTGTCCTGGACTCGCTTTGTAGACCAGGCTGACCTTGACCTCACAGCAATCCACCTGCCTCTGTCTCCTCAGTGCTGGGATTAAAGGCGTGTGCCACCACGCCCGGCCCCAGAACATTTTCACCAGACTCAAGCAAAATCTGAACCCATTTTCAAGCTCTGTTCTTTCTCCCTTTGTCTTGCCAGTGTTTCTTAACCTGTGGGTCTCCACGACCCTTTGGGAGTCACCTAAGACCATCAGAAAGCACAAATATTTACATTGTGTTTCAGAATGGTAACAAAATTACACTTATGGGGTAACAACAAAAATAATTTTATGGCTGGGGTTAACCACAACATGAGGAATAAATATTAAAAGGGGGCAGCATTAGGAAGGCTGAGAGCCACTGTCAACCACATATCTGTACACCTTCTTTCCACCTGTGCTTTTAAGACAGCTGTAACCAACATAGATCAGCCAGCCAGCCTATGCTCACATTCTGGCTCCCTCTTTGTTACATGTTTGACCTTGGGTTTTGTTTCCTCATCTGTAAAATGGGCTAATAATAAAAGCTGATGCTTAAGGTTGTTTTTAAAAACCACAAATATGATGTCTCTAACTCTGAGAGCTATTCTACCTGACCAATAGTAAAGGCTCTGTTGACTATAGTCATGATTTTGTTAGTATGCTGCCTTTTTGTTTGGTTTGGTTTGGGTTTTGGTTTTTCAACACAGGGTTTCTCTCTGTAGCCTTGGCTATCCTGGACTTGCTTTGTAGAACAGGCTGGCCTCAAACTCACAGTGATCTGCCTACCTCTGCCTCCTGAGTGTTGGGATTAAAGTCATGAGCCACCACCCCTGGCTAGTATGCTGCTTTTTAAGAATGAGAAAGTGGTTTGATGTGAAATGACCCCCATAGCCTTATACATCTGAACACTTTGTCTTCAGCCTGTCACTTAGTTTGGGAAGATTATATAGTCTTTTAGAAGGTGGAACCTTGCTTGTGGGTCACTGGGAGAGAGCCTTGAGCTCCTAGAACCCAGCTCCACTTTCTGTTCGTGTTTTGCTTCCTGAGTGCAGATGCAGTGTATGTCGGTATAATTTCTTGATTATCACATGGATTCTTAACCTGTCAATAAACACCGGATTGGCCTACAGCTGAGGCAGGAAATAGGAGGGAGGAGTTCCAGTAGAGAAAGTGAATGCTGGGATAGAGTGCAGGCACAGAGAATTCACCCTGGGACACTGGGGAAGACAGATGCCTGAATCCTGAGCACAGATAACCAGCCATGTGTAAGAACTTAGAATAGAATAAACGTAAGATTAGTTGTAAGCAAGTGAGGGAACATGCCTAGCTATACTGGCCTAGGCCTTTGCAAATATATTTAACTCTCAGAATGGTTATGTCTGGGAACCAACTGCATGGGTGAAAAACCCTCTTCTTCAGTGCGATGTGACCAGTAGCCTCCAGCTCCTGCTTCCATGCCCTCCCCACCATGATGCACTGTAGTCCCTTGGACTGCAAGCCAAAACAAACCCTCTCTCCTGTAAGCTGCTTTTTTTCCCAGGTATTTTGCCACACAACAACAACAAAAGAAGCTAAGGCAATACCATCAACCTACCTTGGGGGTCTACTAGCAAGGTTATCACCAGATGAGGTCCACTGACTGTGACCCTTCAGAAGTATGAGCCATGCCAGGCGTAGCGGCACACGCCATTAATCCCACCAACTCTGGGAGGCAGAGGCAGGTGGATCTCTGTGAGTTCAAAGTCAGCCTGGTCTTCTTCAAAGCCAGTCCAGGACAGCCAGGGCTACATACAGAAATCCTGTTTAAAAAACAAAACAAACAAACAAACAAAACAGGAAATGCGAGCCAAAATAAGCCCATTTTCATAAACCTCCCTCCATTGCATTACCTTCTTTGGTAGTAGACAATGAATAAGGGCTCAGTAGACAACACTGGGAAAACAGACCATATATCTTGTATACATCATGCATAGCCTCCAGTGGAAAAAAGAGCAGCCACACATTTCTATGGATGAATCTTTCATCATGTTAAGTTCACAAAATCAAGTCTCCACTAACAAACGGACTGACAAAATGTGCTCTGTGTCTATACCACAAAACAGCCTGGGATTAAAAGAGACAAAGGGATGAGGTATGATTCAACATGAATAAGACCAAGAAGAATATGCAAACTGAGGGAGGCCACTCAAAAGCCTGCGTACAATGTGGTTCCATTCACCTCACATCCAGGCACGGGGATGCAGCAGTGAAGATCCATGGCCAATTGTCCAGACTACGGTCCAGTTCTCTATCATCTGAGCCACACTGCCCCAAACCAGATGCTTCTTCTCTGTGAGAAGGCCAGCAGGTCATGTCCATGCAGAGAACTGCATCCTTAGAATAATTCTGAACACACGGAATCACATACTGTTATGTTCTATGGGGCTGGAGAGGGGAGATGGGCCTAGGTCTGGAGTCCTGGCTTAATGAGGATTAGATCAGACAGCACTGTAGATTCAGAATGACTAGGGAATGGCTGCTACTACTCGTGTTACACGAATGGATGAACATCAACATAGGACGCCAGCCATTCAACTGAACTTAGTTCAGTCTTTGTCCCCCTAGTGCCTCTAAGGACTGTGTGGAGCATTGTCCTGGAGGGTTCAAATGATGAGAGAGCAGGGAGCCAGCCTCTTTGGGTATCTCATGATCATGTTATAGAATTTGAAGGTGTCCAGACTGGAGAGAGAGAGAGAGAGAGAGAGAGAGAGAGAGAGAGAGAGAGAGAGAGAGAGAGAGA
>OU015742.1:42589081-42603057 GCA_907169655.1 Acomys percivali
ATAATAATAATAATAATAATAATAATAATAATAATAATAATAATAATAAAAATATACTGTTTATTTTTTAACTGTTCTGGGGGCCACCTCTGCCTGCCGGTGAGAACACCCCACCCCGACCCCCGAGCTGGGTGTGGTATTGTCTGTTCAAAGGGTAACTAGCTCATAGCGAGGACAGTGCAAACTGACAAGCCTTGAAGACATGGAAAATCAGGTCTGCACGGAGGGGTTTTGTTTGCTGTGATGAAACTTAGATGTGAGGATGCTTTTGTGTTCTGTACTCTTAAGGAGACCAACTTTCCGTTTGCATGTGTTCACCAAACAGCTTCAAACCGTGGCTCTACAGCACCTGTCTGCAGTACTGTGTTCCGTAAGGGACAGGAAGAAACCGGGATGCTGTGCCAAGGATTCTTGTTTCAGACCACAGCTCTCCTGAGTCCCGATTCCATATATCCAGTGTGTTGGTGGGTCCCTCTGCCAGCAGATACTCAAGGAACTTCAAATTCAGGGTGTATTTAACCAAATATCAACCCCCCATCCCAAGCTAACTGTTCCTCCTGGCGTTTAATGTATCTTAATGGTGTTATTTTTACCTGATGGTTGCATTTACAACCTTCAGATGATCTCTGTGTCTTTCTTTCCCCTTGGTCCCCGTCTCTGGGAAATTGAGGCTGCTATAATGCCATCTCCAAAGACGTCCTGATGCGTTCCTTCCTTTCCTCTCCATTCCCAGTCTGCTGCTTTGGCCTCTCCTGAGCTCTGGCTGGGAACACCATGACAGTTTCTTCACACTGGTGTCTGGCCTCTCTGATATCTGTGTCAATCTACCTAGGTTCTTTCTCTTGTTTTTTTCTTTCTCTTTTCTTTTCTTTCTTTCTTTTTTTTTCCCTTTTTTCTTTTTTCTTTCTTTCTTTTTTTTTTTTTTTTTTTTTTTCCTTGTTTTTGAAGAACACAGACTACATTTTCTCATTTTGGAAGCTGCAGTCAGTGATTTTTTTTTAATGATTTTTTTTTTATTGTATGTGCATTGGTGTTTTGCCTACACGTATGTCTGTGTGAGAGTGTCAGATCTTGGAGTTACAGACAGTTGTGAGCTGCCATGTGGTTGCTGGGAATTGAACCCAGGTCCTTTGGAAGAGCAGTCAGTGCTCTCAACCGCTGAGCCATCTCACCAGCCCACCTAGGTTCATTTTCAATCCTGTTACTGGAGGGTGGCCTAAGCGAAGGAATGAAATATTTTACTCATTTTCATATTCCCAATTCTTTTTCTTTTTCTTCCTTTTCGTTTTCTTTCTTTCTCTCTTTTTTCTGTGTAGCCTTGGTTGTCCTAGACTCGTCTGCCTCTGCCTCCCTGAGTGCTGGGTTTACAGGCATGTGCCACCGAGCACAGCTATATTCTCAGTTTTTAAAGCAGTGCCCAAAGAAAATATGCCGTAACAGCTAGATTGACATTTTAATTTCTCCCCAAAAGTTTTCAGTGGCTTTTTTTTCCTCTACAGAGTGGCAGCCCTCTGTGTTTGGTCGGTTGGCATTTAAGTCCTATTCCCCTTCGTCATCCTCGTCCTGTGAGCAGGAAAACACAACTGTTTCTCTCCTGAGAGCACTTGCTCCGCCTTCGAGGCTCAGTATCTCTGCAACTTCCCTTTCCCCTTTGGAATGCACATCCGTTAAACGTCTGCCCACACTCTCCTTGTTTTCTAATTTTAAGAACACGTAAGTTTAAGAACACATGAGCGATAAGCACATGTTACTTCCACAATCAGGAAAGCGCTGAGCACTTTTAAATTGGTCTGTTTGAAATAGTGAATGATAAAATTTGTTTTAATCCCCACTAATCTGGACCATTATCCATTAAACTGGCATTTTAAAATGACAGTGATGGCTGCTTATTATATAACACTTTAAAAGGTTTTTAAATGCATGGTTACCTATGATATGTCAAAACACAGAACTGCTTATAAGGTTGGGTGAAAAAAAAAAAGAATGTAATAACTGCCAACAGTGTTCACAGACAGTCCAGTTCTCTTCTTCCTAAGCAAATTCCTCAACCTGCTTGGACTAAGGTGTGGTCCCATCCCTCTCTTGCTTTGACCAACCAATAGTCAGCAGCAAAGCTACATGCTGCTTCCCCACAAACGCCTTTAGCGGCCAGTGCACGCGTGCTCTTGCTTTCTTTCTCCTCGAACACAGAGCCCTGCAGACTGAGATGGCCTCATAGCTTGTGCAGGAAACACCTTTATCTCTAAGCTGTTGTTAAAGACTCGGGTTGGTTGTTGCTGCAGCAGGAGACTGTCCACCCTGACTGATTATGAACAGGAGGTAGCCTCAAGCAGTATCAATAACTGAACGCCTGGCCAACTACAAAATGCATGGCTGAACTGAACAGTGTAAGAGCAGCCCTTCAAGAAAACCAGCTGTGAAGAGAAAATTTGGTTGCCTGGAGATGAAACTGTTAGAACAACACGTGCAGCCTGGAGGCACCTGTAAGATGGGAAAAGCAAGACTCTGAGACTTCTGCAGTAGGCCAGGGCACTCCAAAAGCAGCCGAAAGGTACCTCATTCTCCCAGCAGAAGAAGATGCACATCTTCACAGCTGGAAAGCCACGGATACCCACCAGCCAGGCACTATATACTAGACCAATGGTTCTCAACCTGTGGGTGGCAACCCCACAAGGGTTGTATATCAGATATCCTGTCTATCAACCATTTACATTACAATTCATAAAAGTAGTGAAACTACAGTTATAAAGTAACAATGGAATAGTTTTATGGGTGGGAGTCACCGCAACGTGAGGAACTGTGTCAAAGGGTCACAGCATTGGGAAGGTTGAGAACCACTGCTCTAGACTCTGGAAATAGGCCCATATAACAAAAGGAGGCCAGGCGTGGTGGTGCAGGCCTTTAATCCCAGCACTCGGGAGGCAGAGGCAGGCAGGCGGATCGCTGTGAGTTCGAGGCCAGCCTGGTCTACAAAGTGAGTCCAGGAGGACCAAGGCTACACAGAAAGACCCTGTCTCAAAAAAATGAAAGCAACAACAACAAAAAAAAAAAAAAAAAAAAGGAAAAGCATGCCTGGGGTTGATCCTCAGTGTTAGGGAAAAGGTAGTTAGAAGGCTGAGGCAAGGTAGAGCAGCTGAGGCACGGTCGTCCAATTAGTCACGTGTCCCTCATCAGCGTCAGTGTGGCAGCACTACAATGTGAAGTCAGGAAGTTTGGGCCTAAAGTCTTCATCTCTGGGGCTGGAGAGATGGCTGAGCAGTTAAGAGTACTTGATGTTCTTGCAGAGTATCTGGGTTCACTCCCAGCACCTACATGTGATTTCCAAGCATCAGTACTTTCAGTTCGACAGAATCTGGCTTACTTCTTTGGCCTCTGTTGGCATCAGGCATGCACATGGTACATGTATGTATGTATACATACATACATATATACATACATACACATGTATGTGTATATATAGAGAGAGGTATGTGCATACAATTAAATACAAAATATTTAAATTTTTTTAAGTATTTATCCTTATATTTTTCTGTCTTTCTAATAACAAATGGTAAGATGTAAATGGTAAATGAGGACTGAGATCCTACAAAAAGCAAACAATGAAAGAGCCCCTGGGTTACTCGGCAGATCTGAAGTTGGGGGCAGGAGCCAGAGACAGAGACAGGCAGACAGAGAGAATCCTTAAGACTGAAAAATAAAGTTAATTCAATGAATGTTGAATGTCTGAGGAGGTAATTCGTGAACTGAAAAGCCACCTGAAGAAAATATTCAGAATTTGAGAGATAAAAAGAAGTGGAAAATAAGAAAACAGAAATGAATGATCAGGTGTCAAAGATAGGGAAAAAAATAGGATGAGAAGTCATCTAGAATCTGTTTAATTTGATTTTTATAAAGAAAGGGTAGAATGTAGGGAGGCAATCTTTGAAGGGGCTGAGAGTTTTTCTGAACTGGGTGAAATATCTAAGCCCACAGATAAGACAATGGAAAGCTATGCTCTGGGCATACTAGGGAGAAGCAGACCAAAGAGAAACAAAACAGCTACAGACAAGGAGGGCCGTATAGCAACTGGCATCAGCTCACCCAGAGATCTCCCGAGAGCATCCGCAAAGGTAGCACAACAAGTGTGGAAGGAAAATTGCCATCCACCACACGTCAGGAAAGGCTGCCTTTCATAAATGTGAGCAAAATAGACATTTAAAGATAAAACTTCTCAGACCTTCTCTAAAGAATTCATCTAAAATATTATTTATTTTTACAGGGAACTGTGCATAGAATCTTCTTTGGGGCCCCAGCAGCATTTTACTTGACTCTCTCTCTCTCTCTCTCTCTCTCTCTCTCTCTCTCTCTCTCTCTCAACAGTGTTTATCAGACTCACGTGCTGGTAAAGTGATGTGTGCTTTTTAAAATTCCTTCCGCACCAGTCACTACAGTCTGGGGATACTTTGCTAACTCAGATTGCTTTCCGAACACTTCTGGTCTTGATGCCTGCATGCAGTGGGTGTTGGTGTTTGATGGTATCAGATGGGTCTCTCGTGTGTATCATACACTATGAGGACTGAAAGCCCAGAAGAGATGACCCATCATATTGGGTTTCTAAGTGTCTAACTCCAGCTAGATAGTGTACTAAGGAGATGATGAAAAATTAAGCTTTTTTTTTTCTTTTTCTTTTTTGGCTGAGCACTAATCTCCGTGGCTGTGGATCTAGCTACATGGTAGAGAACATTGCACTTTAGGTGATAAGTTAACGTAAAAGTGGTAATATGTTTTTAAACCCGATGGCTCCACATGTCTGATAGTGCTTTCTGAGAGTATTTCAATGATAAAACTTTGGCCCTCAATTCTAAAACTGTTTCCTTAAGAATTTTTAACTCAACCCTGTATTTATGTAATTGTATCAGTTATATGATGAGAAATTATAATGATAAGAGTATTTTAGTCATAAAGCAGTGTATTGTTAGAAGAAGAAAAAAAGAAATGTAAGTCAAAGAAGCATGCACTACACTGTGTCAGTGAGAATTCTTGGCATGCAGCTACACAAGTCACTTTGCATGGAAATGAATAAAATATAAACACAGCATTTTATCTTGGCTATGGCAAGAAACTTTCAAGACCGTAGTGTGCATTAAGATAACATTCCAAACCTTTCCTTTCAAGTTTCCAGCCAAGAATTTGTTTTTATAATTTCTTTGCAGTTGGCAAACAGCTTTCCTCTCCTTGAGAAATCTATTTTCGAGCTGATGGTCCTGGCCCCATTGTGTGTGACTGCTGATGCACTGGGTGACCAGGCCTGATTCATTGCCAGACTCCAACCCAAAGGAAAGGCTCAGCTCTCTCAGCTCCTTCCGCCTTTTAAAAGATGTGACTCCTAGCCGGGAGTATGGTGGCCCCCGCCTTTAATCCCAGCACCCGGGAGGCAGAGGCAGGAGGATCGCTGTGACCAGCCTGGTCTACAAAGGAAGTCCAGGAAAGCCAAGCCTACACACAGAAACCCTGTCTCGTGGGCGGAGAGGGGGCGGAAGCTGTGACTACAGCTAATGGTTAAAAATACTTGCCAGCATTAGTTTAAAACAAAAAGAATACTTGAGCTAGGTTAGTGACCTGCTTGTTTTGGTGCTAGTTAGCAGATGAGATGCTTGGGCATTTTTGTTTGTTTTGTAAGGGTTTTGTTTTGTTTTGTTGGAAGGCACACAGGGTGTTTGCTTGCAGGTGGATGTGTGGGCAGGCTGGAGATCAGCCTTGGGTGTTGGTCCTCAGGAGCTGGTCACACTGTGTTTTGAGACAGCCTTTCACTGTGACCTGGGACTCGCTGATTAGACTAGACTGGGGCCAGCCAGCTTGTCTCCACCTCCTGAACGCTGGAATTACCAACGCCCACCACCACGCATGGCTTTTTATGTAGCTTCTGGGCACCAAACTAAAGTCCCCGTGCTGGCGTGTCAAGTGTTTTCACGGTTTTACCTATCTCCCCAGCACAAGCCATGCTTGTTCTGAGTCACGATTCCTTTCGGAGTTCCCCGAATTGTATCAGATTTTGGACAAAAATAGCTATTACCTGCCTGTCCACCACGCGCAAGATAACTTTAAACATCTTTTCCCCAAGCTGAGGGACGGCGTGCACACTGTTCATGCTGTCAAAGTGCTTATGCCTCACGGCTGCTGGGAGTGTGAGGGCGGCTGGCCTTCCACTGAGACCCTCAGATGAAAGGGCTATGTTGCCTAAAGCCACATCCGGGGCTCAGTCCTGTGCCCCCATGGGTCTACATCTAAAGGGCCATGCGTGTGTGCCTAAGTTCTTGAAAGGCAAAAAGGCTTTTATTGTATGCCTACTTACTACTGTTGCAGGTGGGCTTCTCCCCAGGCACGCACCTCCATGTAGCATGTTCCCAATAAACTCCCAACACAGAAGGTCCAGCCTTAGCCTGCTTCTTGGGGATCTTGACCTATCCAAGCCACATATGGACCTGCATTCTAAATTGGGTTCTCTCTATTTCTAGCGTGAGACCTGGAATTTGTTTCAGCAAAATAGGAATAAAGATAACTGCCTGGTGGAATGGTGTATTATAACAAAATGTGCAAACAAATCCCAAGTACACAGCAAATGACCCACAGACACAAAGCCCGCAGTCACGGGGCGTTCGCCACGTGTCAGGGTCTGGTTTGTGGACTTTTCCAACCAAAGTACTCAGTGAGGGAGCACAGCAGCCTTACTTCCCAGAGGAGAAAAACCAAGGCACGGATAAGAAGTAGCTTCATCGAGATCACACAGCTGATAAATTATAGCCAAGGAAACATACCAGGCAGCCAGGCTGCAGAACCAGCATCCTCACCAAAACTCTACTGCCTCCCAGCAAAGAAAGAACATCTTGAATAAATACATTTTGCGTGATGATAATAAGCAAAGGCCCGTGATATCGTCTGACTCTAGAAGGAGTGTGCATCTTTACTCCTGTGCTTTCTGGGTGTGCGCCCCGTGCAGCTTATGCTTGCTTTTGTTTCAGATCAACCCCTTGACACGAAGGGTGAGCCAAAACACAGGAGGCTGCTCGGGCTGTGTCCTGATACGCAGTCAGTTAGTCATTGACTCCGGGTTGATAACTGGATCCCTGGATTCACTACAGCATATGGTTTTTGTTGTTTGTTTCTGTTCTGATGAAACGTGGGCTGGGTGTCTTTTCTTTGTGAACCCTTACCGACTGTGATGCTAATAGATGAAACAGAGACGTTTCACTAGTTGAGCAGCAAGTTCATGTACTGGCAGGGTTTGAGTCCCACCACTCCCTACGGTGTTATCCTCCTATCTCCCCAGGATTATTGGGAAGGACTGGGGAGCGGGGAGGTGAGGGGGACTGTGGCAAAGGTCCCATCGTTTTCCCCCCTTCTCCTCTAATTACAGTTCATACCTGTGTTTCCTTCAGACAGGTCAGCACCCAAAGGAAGCCATTTATTTCCCGTGCCGACTTTACTGCCATCAGGTTTGCACCATAATTTTTCTCTTAGGGAAAACTACATCAGCGGTGCTTGTTTGGACCCCTGTTGATACTTTGCAAAGTCAGAGGAGTCCCTTACACTTTCAAGCGCAAGTCTGTTAAAGTTTTTACGACACGCAATCGAAATGGTTTTTCATCTTCTCCTATGAGACAGCCAAAGTGGAAGAGAGCAGCCTTCCACACCAAATAAATTAAGTATCCCAGTAATATACAGTCCCGGGTACCGTTGCCAGACTAGCATAACTGAATAAAGTCAGCAGACTAAATGTTCCCTTGGCAGTCGGCGAGGGTATGAGCTATAGCACCTGGGCTGTCCCCGTGGGTCTCCTCATTAAATCATAGCCAGGAGCTCAGAATCCCAGTGTCCCAAGAGAGGCAGGCGCTGGCGTGTGCAGCACTCAGCCCGTTCTCGGTGACATAGTTGTCACTCCTCTTTCTGGAGGAGTAGAAACTCTCAGAGCAATGAAGAAGGAAGAGGGAGGGAAGTGGGGGGACGGTCCTTCAATATGAGAGCCGGGCACCACCGTTGCCATCTCAGAGGAAAACTCGGTGTTGGGGGCATTTTGTGTGTAGAGCCAATATTTATCATTTTTAAGGCCAGAACAACAACTAGCCAGAAAAACACAGTAAAGTTCCCCTCTCCCCACTTTCTGGGTCTGGATCAGCACCTGATTTTGCTGGAGAAGAAGTCTCGGTCTACAAGGCTGATAAAAAACAACACAGGAAAACATCTGTGTGCAGGCTCCATTCAGTCAGTTCATTCTGTGGACAGCTTCAGAGGGCTGGGACTCTGCCCTCAGTCATCTGCTCGTTGACCAAATGGAGCTTTAAAATTAGAATATGGTCTTGAACTTCTCCATCTCACCCTGGGAGAGTTCGGGCAGGCAGTAGGAAGCTGGGATGAGGAAGCAACAGGTACATTTACTTAATAGATAGAATTTCCACTTCCCATATTATTATGCAGTCTGTGTGTCTGACACATGAATGTGTTTGTACAGGTGTGTGCATCGGATGGGAGCCACAGGTTAATGTCAGGTGTCTTCCTCAATTGCTTTCACCTTGTTTTTAAAGACGGATCTCTCACTGAGGCTAGAGCTTATCAATAATTCCTCCAGGACAGCTGGCCTGGGAGGTCCAGGGATCTGCCCGTCGCTGCCTCACCAGCAGTGGGGTTATGGGGTGGGTTATGGGGACACAGCACCCAGCTTTTCCCATGAGTGCCAGACATCTGAACTCGGGTCCTCACGCTTGTGTGGCACTCACTTTACCAACGGACTCATCCCCTAAGCTCTGGAAATCCATTTTTAGACCGTATTTCTTGCACTGTGGACAAACAGGATCAAAGGGTTGGGAGGGAGCTCAGAACAGCACAAGCACAGTTGATGCAGCATCTCCAAAGAGGAGCATGGAAAGAAAAGGAGCCGCTATGTGGGTTATGTTGCCTGCTGACCCCCGGGGGCAGTTACAAGACAGGATAGTCCCTTTGGGGAGGGGTAAAGGAGAAGAGTGACGTCATGGCTTGAACTGTACATCCCACAGATCATCTCAGTTTAAGACAAAACCTTTGCATGGAATCCATTACGGAATCGGTGCTGGGCACACTAACATCTTTGTGTCTTTTTAGAAAGAAACAGAAGAGAAGAGACACTTCCCAGGGCCTGAGCAATGATTGTGACCTTGAAAGTGTCAACAAGCTTATTGTCTTGTTGAGTCTGCAGCCACACAGCAGCGCAGCAGGTGTGAGTGTCCCCCCCACATCAGAGGCAGCTCACTTTGAAGCTGGAGAATCAAGGACGCTGGTACCTTCAAGGAAACAAGGATATAATTATCTAACACCCTCTTTGTCGGTGACCTTCCATTCCTCAGGCTTGTCCCACTCCCTTTGCTGGCACTGACCCAGGTCCTTAAGACAGAGCTCAGTGTCCCAGACGTTGAGATGGAGGAGCGGCCCCTCAAACACCCTCTGAAATTGTTCCTAATCTTCGTCCTACTATACAGCTTTTTCGACATAAATCTACCAGTCCCAGGGGCCCCAAACCCCCTCCACCGGCCGACACACACCACTGGAGTTTGAGCAGCTCAAATGTGGAATGTACACTTCCCTTTCCTTCACCCAAACCCCACCTGTCTGGGGCCTCAGACACCAGTGTGTCTGTGAAGGGCCAAACACAATCTCTCAGCTTCCTGCCAAGCCACCACCATCACCTCCATCCTCAAAGCCAACTTTTCAAGGACACAGGAATCTCAGAGTGGGGACTCTTAACTACTGTATTTGAGATATTGAAATCAGGAGCCTAATAGAGTGAGTACAGGAAAACAAAGGAAAAATAACTTATTTGAAAGAATGCTAAGAATCCAGCTACTCTGGAACACCTCGGAGTGATTTCTCAGCTATAGCCACTCTAGCATTTGGGTCTGTGTCTTAGAGGAGAAGAAAACCCTGGGCTGTTTACTAAGCTTCTGAGTCAAATGTCCAAACTCAAAGGTTATACAACACTTGTACCCTGCTTCTTCTCACACACGCATGTGCATATGCACACGCACATGCATCCATGTACACACACACCACCACCTCCATATAGTAGCCTTGGTCCTAAGAGAGCCACTAAATTGTAGGAATTCTTTCAGAATACTGGAAATGTATTCTATACTCTCACAAAACAATAATTGTTGTTGTTTAATGTATTATTTATCTTAATAACAGAATAAAATTCTATTTTCTGCACTCTATAAAAACTGCCTAAATGTATAAATATTTTTCTGGGAGGGGAAAAAAAAGAACATCAGCAGCATTGTTCCCCATAAAGTCGGAAACAGATTAGGAATTCAAATTTCACTGTTAAGATTAAAATATCTTGAAATTTCTAAAGCACTAGTTGTTAACTGGCGGAGACGTCACCTCTTAGCAGACGCTGAGCAGCACATAGGGCCAGTTTTGGTTGTCCCAACTTTGGAGTTGAGAGTGCTACTGGCACCCGGTAGGGGAGGAGCCAGGGGTGTGATACGCACCTGTGAGGCACAGGGTAATCCATGACAAAGAATTATCCAGCCCAAACTCCAGAGCGCTGGAGCTGAAAGGCTGTGTTCTATGTGCTGCAAAAAATAACCCCACAAATATAAATAACAGATGAGGCTACGGAGAGCCTTAGTTCCCATGCCATTAACTGGAAGTGATCCGGGTCACCCAGAGAAAGGAGACCATAAATAGGTTTGGGCCCCTGCTCGGTGGTTGGGCACTTGCCTGACTGCACACACTCTAGTTGCTTTCCTAGCGCTACAAAGAAGAATATTTTCCAGGAGGTTTATTTAGTTTCACAAGGAAACACTTAGCAGCCATTAGTTATTAATTCTAGTGTAATTATATAAAGGTCATAATGCCCTTCAAGACCAGAGAGTCAACTCAACTTTAAAATGTTTTGGTGCTTTTTAAATTAATCAGATCATTTGTGTGTGTGTATGGATGTGTGGATGGGTGGGTGGGTGAAGGCACAGTACATGTGTGAAGGGCAGAGGACAACTCTAGGGATCTTGTTCTCTCCTGCCACCTTGTGGGATCCAGGGATCAAACTCAGGCCATCAGGCCTATGAGTAAGTGCTTCTACTCACTGAGCAATCTCATTGCTAGGCTGACATGCCAACCTTGCCACAAAAATGCTTTTTAAGATAGAGTTCTAATTGTTTGTTCCTTCCGTCCTTGCTCCATCTTTGTCCCTGCACATCTTATACGCAGGAATATTTGGGGTTGAAGGTTTTGTGGGTGAGTTGGTGTCCTTATCCCTCCACCGGAAGTCCTGCCTGGCGGCAGGAGGTGGCCTCTGCAGGCTCCATGTTCCCTGCTGCTAGGAGTTTCAGCCAGGGTGATCCCCACAGACTTCCTGGGGACAGGTCTCTGGCAAGTCCCAGAGCTGCTCACTACCTTTGATTTCCACTCTCTCCCCTGGCTCTCTCTCCCTTGTTTTCCCTATACGTGAAGGAAAAACACCCATATGCATTTTGTTGGGGGGGGGGGGTGCGTGTGCACACATGTATACACAAAAACTAAGAGGTTGCCTTTAGGTCGCTAGTCATATATTGACCTACAATCTCAACGATTATAGCACAGCATCCAAGAACCCACATCTGGAAAGTTGAATTATATTGTAATCAATTTTTAATATAATTATTATATTAAATAATATAATAGCTACAGCTATGAAGTGTATAGTACAGGCTAAAAATAGAGAACCCACAGGAATGACCATTGATATTTTACTAAGGACAATAAACCCAAGTTTTAAACATTAAACATTTGAGAACATCTACAAATATCTATACGCAAATGACCTAATTACGTCAGCTGTCCCCTTCACTTCATGATAAAAGCCTTTGGGATTTGAAGGAAAGGAGAGACACAAGAATAATGAAAACTTAGGAAATTTTGGAAACCGATTAAAAACGTTTCCCTTCTTAATCACTTCTATCCAACTTCGTCCATTTGCTCCAGAACTCATAATATTTCAAAGTATTTACTTTGTATCCATAAGGATTTGAAAATACTACCATCAATTTTACTATAAGCTGGGGCAGACATATAGGAACAGCGTTCAATAGGAAATGCATTCCAAAATCTCATTCTCTGTAATATAAAGTGTGAAACTTAGGGACAAAGGAAACAGGAAAATCTCCATTCACGGAACTCATGCTGTGTGCCAGACATCCTCTCATGGAACTTGCTGTGCATCCTTCCAACCGGCTCTCATCACTTAACATCTTAGTTGCTATGACAACACATCTTACGTCTTTAATTGCTTGCTTATATTTTTGGTGGTGCTACAAGCACTCTATCATGGAGTTACATCCTTAACCCACCCTCCTTTCTGGTGATGGGGTAGAGTCTTGCTGTGCTAACTCAGCCTGTCCTTGAATCTAAGTCTGAACTAAGTTAAGTCAAAGCTAAATCTAACATTGAACACTCAGTCTTCCCGCCTCAACCCTTCCAGCTCTGGGACCCCAGGTATGTACCACCACCATCTCGAGCTGTGGGACCCCAGAGTGTACCACCACCACCACTCTAGCTGTGGGACCCCAGGTGTGTACCACCACCACTATCTTGAGCTGTGAGACCCCAGGTGTGTACCACCACCATCTCCGGCTCTGGGACATTATTTTAATTTTAATGTGATGAGACTGCAGGATTCCAGATATCTGAGTGAGTCTAGAAGAGATTAGCATCTGAGTTTATAGATGAAGAAAGGAAGATGTCCCTCCAAGAGTGGGTGGGCATCATGTACCCTAGCCAGAGCCTGGACAGAACAAAAGAGAGAAAAGAGGGGGGTTGCTTCCTGTGTGAGCTGAGGACCCTTCTCTGTGGGAAACTGGGGCTGCTTGTAGTAAGCTCTTTGGACCAGGTTGCCGGGGCTGTAGCTTGAAGCCAACAGATCAGGGAACTTCCTGGCCTCCACAGTCCCACAGTTCAGTTCTAATGACGAAATCTCCCTCTGTCTCTAGCACTAACCCATTGCTTCTGTTTCTCTGGCTAAAGGCTTGGGGACAGTGTCTAAAGCCTTGACTAAGAAACTGAGAAGGTGGTGAGAAGCTGGGAAAGACAGGAAGGAAGCAGAAGAGCCCAGTAGGAATGGATCTGTGGAGAGAACCTTCCAGGTAGATGGAAGAAAAGATTGGAGGCTTCCGGGTAGGTCTGAAATATGTGTAGGTGTTGAGTGAAGGGATCAAGAGTGCATTGAGTTGAGGAAAGACAGGACAATGGGCTGGAGTTCTGATGTCTTGAAAGCCCCAGTAAGAACTCTTTTTGAGAGCGTTGCATGAAGCAGAGAGTTTCGCTGTGTGATCTCATCTACTCCGAGAGGCTCCTCAGGACAGCCACAGAACAAGGGAAGACAGTGAGGAACTGTTAATTAGGTACAAGATAAGGAGAAAGGGTTTGAGAGTGAAAGTTTTGAAAGGTCACAAGATGTGGGCTGGGAGTGTAGCTTGGTGGGAGAGAGGTGGGAAAAGGAGAGGGGAGAGAGAAAGGGGACAGTATGTGTGAGGCCTTGGGCTTAGTTCCTACCGCCCAAAGCAAACACACACTAAGGTCATATTGGCTCACATGTGCTTTGAAGGTGTAATCAATAGAAGTTTCCAGCAAAATGAACAAGGTGTGAGGAAATAAAAGAAACTAAAAAGCAAATCAGAAGACAAGAGCACTGTCAGGGTTTTTAGCTCCAGTGAAGGCAACAGAGACATGCTGTTCCTGGGTGGAAGGCTCGGCATGCTGTTAGAATCCAGGATTGGGACCATCTGGGTTAATGGGAATCAGAGCTACATACCAGCTAATGGCTTCAGAAGCTGATGGCGGGGGGGGGGGGGGGGCAGCACCCCTTACTTTAGAAATAAGGAAATGAAACCATTTTCCTCTGTTCTAGAATTAAGCCTGAAAAAGATGACAAAAGGAATTGCAAAATCTCTCTCTCTCTCTCTCTCTCTCTCTCTCTCTCTCTCTCTCTCTCT
>OU015742.1:42619707-42684980 GCA_907169655.1 Acomys percivali
CTCACTCACTCATTCACTCCCTCCCTCACTCACTCATTCACTCCCTCACTCCCTCACTCACTCATTCACTCCCTCCCTCACTCACTCACTCATTCACTCCCTCCCTCCCTCACTCACTCACTTATTCACTCCCTCCCCCACTCACTCACTCATTCACTCCCTCCCTCACTCACTCATTCACTCCCTCCCTCCCTCACTCATTCACTCCCTCACTCCCTCACTCCCTCACTCACTCATTCACTCCCTCCCTCACTCACTCATTCACTCCCTCCCTCACTCACTCATTCACTCCCTCACTCACTCACTCATTCACTCACTCACTCATTCACTCCCTCCCTCACTCACTCACTCACTCATTCACTCCCTCACTCACTCACTCATTCACTTCCTCACTCACTCATTCATTCACTCCCTCACTCACTCACTCATTCACTCCCTCACTCACTCACTCATCATCCATTGGTTCACTGGTCCTTTTACATAGTCATTTACTTGGCAGACGTTTGGTGAGTAAAGTATATTCTAGGTATTCTCAGTGACATGAAGACTCTGACTGTACCCTCTGGCCTAACAAGCATTTGGAAGAAAGAAGAGATAAAGTATGCATTTTAAAATGCAGATAAAAATGCTGTCAATTAGTGGGGCTTGGTGGTGCACGCCTTTAATCTCAGCACTCCGGAGGCAGAGGCAGGCGGATCACTGTGAGTTCGAGGCCAGTCTGGTCTACAAAGCGAGTCCAGGACAGCCGAGGCTACACAGAGAAATCCTGTCTCGAAAAACAAAAAACAAAAACAAAAGTCAATTGCCCAAGAGATTAAAGTGGGGTAGCTGGAAAGGGCTTCACTGGGTAGTGGGGCTTAAAGAAAAGACGGGAAGCCAGCACAGGGAAACGGGTGTGAGAATGAGGAAATTGACATGATTTTTATTCACTTATATTTAGGTATCCAAGGACACTGCAGCAAACAAAGATTAATCACTTACTAGGTTGGTTGTGTGAACATTTACAGATAAGATAACCAGAACACGCGCTCTTGGTGAATACTCAAATATTTGGATCATGCTTTCAATGGATCTGTCTTTAATATTTATTTAGTGAGTGAACTTAGGAATTTCCATTTTCTACTTTTTTCATTTCAAAAGTTACTTATTTTATCTATGTGGATGTGTGCCTGACTGTCTGTATGTGCACCATATGCATGCAAAGTATCCAAGGAGGCCAGAGAAAGCAGCAGGTGCCCTGGTACTGGACTTCTAGGCAGGTGAGAGCTTCCTGACATGGATGCAGCACTAAATTTATTTTTAAAGTCATTTTTTAATGAATAACACACAAATATAACCTCATAGTTGAGTAACCTGGTTTTTTTTCTTTACTAGATTTGTGTGTTTTGGCTTTCATTAATCAGTGGTATCACTATGAAATTAATAATGCATGACAAATGTTCACTAACATGGTATGCAGGCTGTAAGTTCACAATTTTCATAAAATACAAACAACAGTCCTTGCCCTGTGTGGTGGTACTCACCTTCAGGGAATGGAAGCAAACTGATCTGTGCGGATTTTTGTGTCAAACTGGTCCACACAGCAAGTTCTAAGCCAACCAGAAGTACATCATGAGCCTCTTTAGCAAAAGAAGGAAAGAAAAAAAAGGAAGGAAGAAAGGGAGGGGGACAGAGGGAGGGAAGGAGGGAGGCTTTAGCCATGACTTAGACCCTCTAGAACTGTAAGCCAAAACAAACCCTTCTTTCTTTAAGCTGTAAAACCCAGTAGTTGATGTTTTTATGACCCTTCCTCACTCTCTCCTCCCTTTCCCCTCCCCTCCTCTCCCTCTCCATTGCTGCTGTAATGAGCACTGTGGGGCGCTTCCTGGACCCCCCTTCAGGGTGTGTCCTGGTCAGTGTCCAACAGCTCACAGCAGGCTCCATCTCCAGAAAGCTGCCCTTTCCAAGTTAGGCTCCCTCCCTGGGGATGACCTTTGTCCTCTAATGGGTGGATAGCAAAGATGGAAGTTAGGATGAAATATAAACGCCTCATTCAGTGCAGCCCTGCAAAACTCCCCCAACTCCCTGACTCCTGTAGACACAGAAGAAGCCTTGGCTGCGCAGAGCCCGGTTTCCACTTCTCACTATACCCAATCCACCCTCCCTCCTGCTCTCAAGAATGTATGGTTCTTAAGAACTTCCTCTGAAGAAGGCCTGTGGGAAGAATTCCAATTCAGTGCCAATATCTTGGAAATCCTATCTAAGGCAGCTGCTATTTATTGCCACATCTAATTTAAAAAAAGCTCTGGGGAGATGGGTCAGTGGACAAAGTGCTTGCCACGAAAGCATGAGAGCCTGAGTTCAGATCCTCCAAACCAGAAGAAGAAACCAAGTTCAGCAGTGCACATCTATAACCTCAGCACTGGAGAGGCAGAAGCAGGCGAATCCTGGGGCTCCCTGGCCAACCTGTCTAGCTAAACTGAGGAGTTCTGGGTTCATTGAGAAACCTTGTCTCCTCAAAAATATAAGAAAACAATTGAGCAAGGCACTAGACATTGACCTCTGTCTTCTACACACACACACACACACACACACACACACACACACATATACCCATGCCCATGTAGACACACATGAACATGAACTCACACACAAAAACTACACGATCAGAAACATATTGTGTCATACACCTAGAATTCCAGTACTAGAAAGCTGAAGCCAGATGATCACAAAAGTGAGGCCAATCTGGGGTTCACAGTGAAGCTCTCTCTCAAAAAACAAAAATCAGAATGAATTAATAACTACGATTACCAAACAACTAACTAAATGCAGTTTTTATGATTTCTGATTGATAAGCCTCAATTACACATTTCGGGTAGCAAGGCTCAGCTTACTTCACGTGCTTATTATTGAACATTCCCAGTTCTTTCTAGCTCAGCTGTCCTGGCAGGTACAGTACCAAAGGACCAGCAGGAACAGCACAGCCCTGCCTCTCACCATGACTGCAGACGGCAAGAAGTGTCTGTCACTACTGCTCTGTCCAAGCGTGTTTTTATCATCAGGTGATCTGCATGGCCCTTAAAGAGCACACATTGATTTCCTTTGCTTGCTGACGGGATCTCCTACAAAAGGACCATCAGTCTTTCCCATGGGAACAGTTGCTAATGGGAGGCATCATCTGTGGCACCTATATCTCATGGACCACAATAGTCCTGGCTGTTCAAAGTAGAGGTCTGGTCCAAACCATCTCAGCTTTCCATCCCACTACTGATAAATTAAAAAAAAAAATGCCACTAAAACATGAGCCACCTGGTCAAGTTTTAGATAAGAGTCTGGGGAAATAGATATAAACTGTGTATCAGGGCACGAACACCTTCATAGTCACCTTGATGTGCAAGCAACAGAAGATTGCTAAAGCCATGAACCGGAGAATGTTCTTTCATACTTTTGTTGTTGATGTTGTTGTTGTTGTTTATTTGTTTGTTTTTCAAGACAAGGTTTCTCTGTGTAGCCTTGGCTGTCCTCGACTTGCTTTGTAGACCAGGCTGGCCTCGAACTCACAGTGATCCGCCTGCCTCTGCCTCCCGAGTGCTGGGATTAAGGACGTGTGCCACCACGCCTGGCTTCGTACTTCTTAACCTTGAGTGAATGCACGTTTGCCCTTCACTGCCATCACTGCAACTAACAAAGCTCAGAAGAAGAACTACATGCTCAGTAAAATGTTCCAGGCACTGTGACAGACCAATGGCATGGTCTCGGTACATACTGTGTGCCTGGAGGTTGCCGTCAGTCTAAAATGCACGGCAACCAAGTCCTTAATGAACATTAACCAGTGCAAACTGCCAAGGGTCAGCAGCCAATCCACAAGGTTTCCTTAGTAGCTGTACATGAGCACTTCCTGGGTTAATAGAGGATGCTAGTTAATGCGTGCAGACTTGGAGGGTTGCACACATAAAACAACCACTTCAGACAAAGTATACTGAGCCGCACATCTAAAGGTGCCTGCTTGACTCCCATATATCATACAAAGATTTTATTTCTTTCATACATGAATACATTTATTTTGATCAAATTCCCTGCCTCATTCTACCACTCCAATTCTTCCCAGGTCCCCCTAATCTCTCTATAATCACCTCCTAATTTCATGTCCATGTCTGTGTCCCTGTGCATGTGCATGTGTGTAAAACATACTGAAAGATTTTACCCTGGGCAACCTACCTGGGCCTCCAAGCCTGAGGAAATCTGACTTTCTCTCTCCAGCAACCACTGAGCTGCCTATAGCTTCTCCTGAGAGTGGGGCCCTGTGAGTGCCCACCATCTGTGCTGGATATCGACTTGACTGATCTTCTGTAGGTCGTTTACAGGCGACCACAGCTGCAGGGAGCTCACAAGCACAGTTGCCTGTCACGTCCAAAAGACACTGTTCACAGCTGTCCTCCCAACCTTTGGCTTCTACAAGCTTTCTACCCTCTCTTCATAGATGTTTCCTGAGCCTCGGGGCAGGAATGTCCTAGAGCTATCTTGTGTAGGGTTGAGCACTTTCCCCACTTTGATGGTCTGGGTTAACTTCCATCCACTTTGAAAAGAAGCTTCTCTGAGCCACAGAGTCATGGTTACATTAGATAAAAAGTCAATTCTTCCTGGTGCCAAAAGAAAAGGCAAGTGTCACCAGAGATTGCAGCTTTGCACTGAGGATTTGAATTGGTTGTTTAAAGTCAATGTCTTCTGCGGCTTCTGTGCTGGAATCACAGGCATGAGCCACCACCCCCTGCAACACTTTGTTGTTGTTGTTGTTGTCGTTGTTGTTTGAGACATAGTTTCTCTGTGTAACAGCTCTGGCTGTCCTGGGCTCACTTTGTAGACCAGGCTGGCCTTGAACTCATACCAATCAGCTTGCCTCTGCCTCCCGAGTGCTGGGATTAAAGGCGTGCGCCGCCACACCCATCTCAACACTTTATTTTTATAGCAACTGTAAGCACTATAGAATAGTGCCAGGGCTCACACACCTGGAATTTGCTGCTATTGTTTTTATATTTGCAAGAATCAGGAACAGTTACAAGAGATGTCTGAGGTAGACACAAGGGGGTGGGAAGGCAGCAACCCGCAGGTATGTGTTCAGGGTTCCCTATCAGTTCCCTTGGAAAGCCTCCACTGAGTGTGTATTCGCTGTAACTGTGTAAACATTGCCATTGAATCACGCCGACAAATTACCAACTGTACCTTATTGCTGCGCTGCAGCCTTTCCCAGTCGTAGCAGGTTCAATAAGGCACATGGTAATGAAAATTTAAGAAGAAATTAGTCTTTAGATGAAATTATTTCATTCTGATGTTCCACTTCCAGACAATAATTGCTCTTCAGAAATGCCAGCAAGATACAAGAAGCTGTAAAGGCGAGAAATGTGAACATTAACAGAAAAGCCAGCTCTGTTATGATGTCATTAAATAAAGCACACACTCGCATAACCAGGAGCCAAACAGACCATAAAACAGCTGTTCTCTTTCCATGCAGACCCACAGAGCCTACCTTAAGAGTGAGGACAGTTTTCACCGGTTAGATGTTTTCCAAAAGTGGAACGAAGATAATTCAACCTCCAAAGATAAGTACATGACAGTACAAAATAATCGTCACAAATGACACATTTACAAAGGTGTACTGAGATTAAAAACATTGCTGTCTCCAAGCCTTTCTGAACACAGTGGGTTTGTAGAGCACACTGTAACTTCGCAAATGGAAGAGGAACCGCTGTGGTTAATAACTATTGGGTAAGCTTTGGGGGGAAAATTAAATTTTTGCAAAAAAAAAAAACAACAAAAAACTTAAGTTTTGCATCCTAGAAACTGACAAAGTGCACTATTGTATTAGATTTTACAAGATTAAAGATATAATCTGAGCTGGGCCTTGCAATACAGGCCTGTGTGGTGGTGGTTTGAGTGAGAACAGTCCTCATAGGCTCGTATATTTGAATGTTTGGCTCTCAGTTGGTGGACTGTTTAGGAAATATTAGGAGACATGGCCCTACTGGAGGAGGTGTGTCACTGAGGGCAGGCTTTGCGATTTCAAAACCCTATGCCAGATCCAGTCTCTCTCTCTCTCTCTCTCTCTCTCTCTCTCTCTCTCTCTCTCTCTCTCTCTCTCTCTCTCTCGTTGCCTTGTGATTTGGGATCAGATGTGAGCTCTCAGCTCCCACTCCAGCACCATGCCTGCCCACCTGCTGCCGTGCTCCTCACCTTGATGGTCGTGGACACCCCCCCCCCCCCCCCCCCTCTGAAACTCTAATCAAGCTCCCAATGGCAGGCTTTCTTGTGTAAGTTGCCTTGCTCATGCATGGTGTCTCTTCCCAGGAACTCTGAAGACTTAGGTATGAAAATCAACATTCAAGGCCAGCCTGACTCTAGAATGAGCACAAAGCAAGCCTGGGTAACCTAGTGAGACCCACCACAAACAAAAAAGTAAACAGAGGGCTGAACACACAGTTCAGTACTAGAGTATCTATCCCCCTAGAATGGTTCGGTCCTAGCCTGATCCCAAGTACTGAAAAAAAAATCTGGTTGTTTTTAAATTACAAACTGGACATATAAGTACTTTAATATGAATTTTGGAAGTTTGAAGTATTAGATGACATTTTCTAATGTCTGTCTTCAATCTCAGAGTGAAATTCCTTGGTGTTTCCATGTTAAAGAAAAGTTACAGCATCACTGTTTCAGTCTAGTAATGAGTAATATCAATTGCTGCCTACATTAACCCAACTTTAGAAGCTGCTTGTTAGCTTCCGTGGGGAACATAAGAGACTTCATACAAGCACTGGTTCATGGAGCTGCATCGCTAGCTAATTCAGTGTGTGGTGTGCATGAGTATGTGCACACATGAGTGTGCTGAATCTTTTTAAGAAGCTGCTCTGGCTTACTAGTCTTTTACTATATTTTACACTTATTTTATTTTTGCATGTATGAGTATTTTTCCTTAATGTGTATATGTGCACCACATGTGTGCACGGTGCCTGTGGAGATCAGAAGAAGGCGCCAGACACCCTGAAACTAAGCAACCATGTGGGTGCCCGGACTCAAACCTGTCCCTGTATTTCTGGGACATCTCTCCAGCTCCTCTAATCTTATACTTCTAATGGCAATTATTTATCTAAAAATGTCAATAGATTTTATGCTTTTGGTTAATTGTACACTATGCTCTACTGTGAAGTATAAATTAAAACAGTCTAGGAGAAAATTTTAAGCTTTTAGAGGCTAAGGATCATAGGAAAAAATCAATTTATATTTCAATCTCTGTCTCTAAGAACTATGAATGTCTGATAAAAAATTTTTCCAAGGTTAAAATTATTTATGTGTGTTGCTGCAGGTCTATGAAGGATGTAGCATGAGGCACAAATAGCAAGGGAGAGTCTTTAAGCCCCTGTCCTTGCAGGTGGCAGGTGTTTTAGGGAGTGACTCCTAGTAAGATCATCAGGGTCTGTTGTTTTCTGAAATGGAGATTGACCTATACCAGGTGAGCAAACCCTGGCCACCTGACCATTGGTTTCCCTATGAAAGAAGACCTATCGTGAGCTGGACTTGTGGTAGGTAATCTATTCTACTGGCTCCGGGCTACCATTATGATAGCAGTGAAGGGAGCCTCAGTTATTGTGTTCTGTGTACTCTTTATAATCAGCCAATAAAATGGGGACTTATCACACAGTGCAGAAATGATGCGCCTATTACTGTGAATTGGGGCTGAATTAGAGAAGGGTATCATGGCTAGGAGCTGGAGTCCACCACCAGCCAAGGGCCTTAGCAAGAAAAGAGGGTAGAAGGCAGACTGCAGAAAAAGTGGGAAGTGAGAAAGCAGCTGTAAAACAAACAAACAAACGAAAACAACAAAACAAAACAAAAGAACCACCTTTTTTTGGTTTTTGTTTGTTTGTTGTTGTTGTTTGTTTTGTGTGTGTGTATGTGTGTATGGTTTGTTTTGTTTTGTTTTGTTTTGTTTTGTTTTGTTTTGAGACAGAGTTTCTCTGTGCAACCTTGGCTGTCCTGGGCTCTCTTTGTAGACCAGGCTGGCTTCAAAGTCACAGAGATCCACCTGCCTCTGTTACCCTGAATGCTGGGGTTACAGGTGTGTGCCACCATGCCAGGCTCAGAAAGTGGCTTTTAAGAATGTAGCCAGTGACGGGCAAGGGGAAGAGATGGAACAGTGACCAGAGGACGGACTGGGGGAGCAGGGACAGTCCAGACACAATCCATGTCCCCCTTCTCTCCAGTACATGTAAGAAATGGGTCTTAGAATCTGCCTATAATGGTCCCTCAAGGTGCCTTAACCCTAATACAGAATCCATGATGTGGTGTGGGGGAACAGCATGGGGTTTAGACTGCAGAAGCCATGATGGGGTGCTTCTCCTCCTGTGTGCTTCTCCTTAGCAGATGCATGACTCTGGGCATGTCACTTAGCCTCAGCTTCCTAATAGAAAGAGTGGGCATAAAAAGAACTGTGGCAAGCTGTGACAGTATTCACATCCTGCAAAAGCTCGAGACAGACAACATCTCAGCAACAAAGAGGGGGGTGAGCACGATGTCATGATGCCCCACCCCTCCTGAGGACCTGTCAGTAACTGGGACACAGAGAGCTTGTTTTGTAATGGTGTGGCCCTCATTGGACTTTACACTGCAGTATATGGGCAGCACAAATCGGACTTGATAAGTTTAAAAAAAAATAAAAAAGGACAAACAGTTGGGTGGGTAGGGAAGTGCGGTAGATCAGGGAAGAATCGGGGGATGGGCTGAGTGTGATCAAAATACAATGTATGAAATTATTGATTAATAACTGTTTTAAAAGAGTTGTAGCCTGACTGGATTATAAAACATAACTATGCTGTAAACTGAGGACACCCACAGGCAGAGCTCTGTAACACAGCGCGCAGGCACACGCGCAGCACCATCTATGTCCATCAGAAAACTCTAGGTACTTCTTTGTCCCATAGGACTTTTGCTTTGGAGAACAGAAGTTTGGAGATACAAGTCAGTAGCAACCGCTTAAGAAGACTCTAATTTTATTAAAAAGAACCTGTTCTCCAGAATGTTTGTTGATTTTTTGTAAGAGCACAAAGCTTGCAAGAGACAGGATCTGGACTGACCTGAGCTGTCTGACCCACAGCCCTCTAGCACAGCGCACTTACTCTGCCATGTTTTGCCCTTGGTTTCTGTGTTGACGTCTAACAGGACATTTTTGTTGTGGTGATTTCCCCCTCATTGTCCCATTACAGTGGAATTTGCTTTTTAGCTAAGAGTGATCCATACAGCATAGTCTCAACTGGAAAGAGAAATCCCTGTTAGAACACAGCAGGCTTAGTATCAGGCTGTGGGGAGAAAGAAAGCATTGGCATGCCCAAGGGAATGGCTGGGAAGGGCCCACAGCAGCCTCAACTCATGCAGCCTTCGGGAGCATAGGCCTGCGTCTTGGCAGGGTCAACGCACGAGCTTAACCTTTTAAGACAGATAAATTGAGTTGCTGGAATGTCCCTGCTTGGTGGACTCATAGGAGTCTTCCAGATGAGCCCTTGCTAAGTGAAGCTTGGTCTGTTTTGCATCAATTTTACACAGTCTCAAGATAGTCTCTGGCTGGGTCTCCACAAGGCCAAAGCCAGCAGCAGGAAGTTCAATGCATCAGCTCTCAATCTGCAAGGGAAAGTGCTTGTGTTGCCCATAGCAACATATTTATCACAGAGGAGTTTGGAAGTTATGCCTCCAAGAGCCAAGAGATATTTACATAAGTTCTGATCCATTTATAGGAGGCAATAGTGTCCCGCTAATGGCTACTACTGCTTTCTAAGAATCCAAGCATCTCATCCAGGCGAGATGTGCATACCTGTAATTCTAGCACTCCAGAAGCTGATGCAGGAAGATCACAAGTTCAAGGCCAGCCTGGACTATGTAGTGAGGTCTGTCTCAGGCTACTAAAATAAAACTAGAAGAGCTAGTGATGTGTCTTAGTGGTGGAACACTCACGTGGCATGCAGGAGGCCCTCTGTTCAAGCTCCGTGCAGACAAAAGGAAAAAGGGAAAGAAGAAAGAATCAAATCACCTCCAGCTATCTAATTCTTTAAAATACATTAACAACATGTGATTGACAAATGTCACAATACTGACACAGCCTCACCAAGACCTGCTATGCAACCTTTTTCAATGTTTCTGTAGCCCCTCTTGTATTCTCCTAACTGCGACAAATATCTTCTTTCCTAGTGGAATTTATGAGAACAGAGTGCAATGAGAATAATCCTGCAAGTGGGTGTAGTCTTTTCTAGTGCTGAAAGATATGAAACTCTTGGCAAAATAAAAGTTCAGATGGCATATCTGTTGTGTGTGTCCTGATTATGTAAAATAATTTTTTCCTACCAAGTGAAAGCTTTCCTGGTCCAATGAATCTTCAGTGTCCAGTTCTGACACTGTAACAGCAGTGTAAGTGCTTCAGAGAGGACGAGCAAGAAGCCTGCAGTAATAAATTCACCAAGGATGAGGTGGAGGTGGGCTGCTGCAACATTCCCCATGAAGATGTAATAGGGCCAATCACTTTGGAAGTGTTTGGCAGTTTCTCAAAACATTAACTATAGAGTCACAACGTGACCCAAAATTATACTCCTTGATACCTAAAAAAATAGATCTGAAATATAGATTCATATATAAACATGTACATATATGTTAACAACAGCAGCAGCATTATTCACATCAGCCCCTCAAAAAGGAAGCAGCTCAAATTTCCATCAACTGATGAATGAACAAGTAAAACAGGTATATCTCTACAGTGGAATACTATCTGGCTGTGGAAAAAAATGAGATGTTAATACATGCTACGGGGTGGAAGAGATTTGAAAACACTCTGTTAAAAGAAAGTTGTCCTTCCAGTATCATGTGTAGCATGATTCCATTTGTATGAAATGTGTGTTAAGGACACAACATCAGTGATCATCTAAGCCGAGCATTTGGGAGAGACGGAGACTTCCTTTCGGCAGTGACGCAAATGCTCTAAGCTTGGTGGTGATAGCTACACCTCTCTGACTATGGGGAACAAACAGATTATACAGTATATGAGTGGGCTATATGGTATGAGAATTATATCTCAATAAAACTGTTAAAAGGAAACTCAGAGACTAATGTGCTCTTTGATTATACTAAGGGTCACACACAGTCGGAAGTGGAGGGCTTGCTTCTCTGAATTTGGAAAGACTGAGGTCCCTGAAAGTTTTCAAAAGCACAAATGTATCTGGAGCCATCAAGAAACACAGTGTCCCAAACCAAGAAGAGCAACACACTGGGTTATCAGGCTGGTGCAATTAAGCAAGTGAAATGTCATCTACAGTGTTTCACTTGGGACCTGGGTAGAAACGATCATTTGAACCATCACAAAAGCCAGTGGAAAACCATAATCTACACGGTATTTAGTGCTACCAGCTCAGCGATTGCCTTAACCAACTGATCCTAATCTGTTTATCAGAGGCAAAGCGATTTTGACGGATCTTTCTCTTTAGCCAGGAAGGCATTCCCACATAATAATCACATCCTTACAGAAACTGAAAACGTATGTTCAAGCCCTGGTGGTCCTGCAAAGCCATATAGTGTCGCTCAGTCTGCTGTCATCATCATTCATTTCCTCCTAAGGAAAAATCGGAGTTTCCAGCCTATACAATGACCGATAGCTTTTTTCATAAAAGGATATTTTACAAAATATTGAAATGTAGCCCATTTCTACTTGATAAATGACTGGACCTGTGCACTTTGACCTCTCATTGGCCTTTGTTGCTTGTGACCTTGCTTAAATGATTAATGTCCTTTTAACAACTGCAGGCCTCCGAAGGCATCATGTACGCACTGTGCAGAGGACTTGAGGCAAAGTAAAGTTGTTCAAACACAAACCTCCTGATAATATGTAAGGATCATTTTTGTTTTGGATACTCTACTAAAGGGCAGAAGCTTGCAAGTTGTGTATTTTTGAAATTGATGATATTTATTTATTTATTCATTTATTTTATTGGGACAAGGTCACATTATACGTAATGATATACCCTATAGACCAGGCTGGCCTCAAACTAACATGGATTCTCCTACCTCTGCCCCCTGAGTGCTGAGATTAAACGAGTGTGCCTTCACTCCCAGTCAGTTTCATTTTGGAAATTATAAAGAAGCTTTTTGTTAATTAAGTTTTGTCTGCTTTTATATTTTATTTTGGTTTGGTTTGGTTTTGGGGTTTTTTTGGGGGGGTTACTTTGGTTTTTTTGAGACTTAGGTCAAACTTCATAATATAAGCTGGCCTCAGACTTGTGATAATCCTTCTGCCTCAAGCCTCTAGAGTGCTGAGATTACAGGCATGCACCGCCCAAATTTATCTAGGGTTTTGTTGTTGTTTTGTTTTGTTTTGTTTTGATTTCTGAAAGACAGCATGAGTGATATGGTGACACACTCTGTCATTCTTAAGTTCAAAGTGACATATAATTATGATTTCCCCACCACATAAGTGTCATTTCAGTTGGTGTCCTGTAGCTTTGGGACCACTTAGCTCTTATTGCTGTGACGCCCCAATATAACCTTCCCACAATCAGCTCTATGCACTGTCAAAATCAAAACCTACAGCTGAGGATGGAGCCTGGTGGTAGAGTGGGCCTGGCTGTCAGGTCCTGGCTTCATTCCCTCCTTGCCAAAAAGAACCAAAACAAACAAATAGAAGAATAAATAGAATGAAAGAATGAGCAACCTACAACAGCAATGACAATGAACTTAAATATCAGAATTTGGGCCTTTACCAGCAACCAAGAGAATCTCTTCAGGGACTGGTGGGAGATAGATCAGATCTTTCTTAACTAACACTACTCTGGAAATGATGAAATAAACCAAACCAGTGTTTCTCATTGGCTCACACTAACTTTAAAGGAAAAGTCAGAAGGAAACATAAGAGCAAGAAATGACAGAGAGGGGGCGGGGGAGAGAGAGAGGGAGACAGAGAGAGAGAGAGAGAGAGAGAGAGAGAGAGAGAGAGAGCTGTGAGCCATTTTCTTGGCTTACAAAATGTTTTATGAGTCCAGTGTCCCCTGAGCAGGTTCATAGAAAATAAATTAAAAGTCTTTAGCAGTTTGCTTGGTATCTATCATTACTCCCTGCTGGTAAAATGATATTTGCAATTCTGAAAATAAATGTGTTTGATAGAATGCATTTTCTTATGACTTTGGTAAGAAAGGTCCTTCGTTTTAGAGACAAGGAGGAGTGAGGAGGGAGAGGGGCCAGGAAGCTGGGAGCACAGCTTTGTTTCGAAGACCTCATCTGCCATGAAATCAACGGGTTATTACATCAACACCACAAACAAGGCATTTCCTACCTCTTCTAAGTTCCATAGCACTCCATGGAGAGAGTTTTTTTTTCCAGCAATTTACATAAAATATTATTAGAGTGAGGGTTTTCTTTTTTTCTTAATGGCTCAAAGGTTAAAGTTGAAAATACCAACTTGATGCTGTGCCGAGATGTGGCCATATTGAATGTCACTTCCATGTTTTCCAGTAAATCATTTCATTATCCATAATAATAATCTTCGCTGGCTTTACAAAGAATTGCTTCGTTCAACTTAAAGGAAGTCTGATTTAATTTGCTATCTACATCTACATTCTTGTTTTCTTTTTATAGATTAAAAAAAAAACCAAGTTATCAGTAAGATCTCCCTTCACTCAAACATAAGTGAAAGTTTTA
The DNA here is from genome assembly GCA_907169655.1 of Acomys percivali. Taxonomy (NCBI): domain Eukaryota; kingdom Metazoa; phylum Chordata; class Mammalia; order Rodentia; family Muridae; genus Acomys; species Acomys percivali. The sequence goes on from OU015742.1 coordinate 42,633,397, forward strand.
TCTATCTCAAGATATCACTAGAATAATTTATTGCTAGGGAAACAAAACCTTTTGTCTGGAAGTATATCTCTTCCCGACAGCTGTGGCATTTCAGAGGAGGCAGCAGAGCCATGATGGTCTGGACGGCAATCAACCGTTCTTAATAGGAAACTTTACAGACTTTTAATAAGATATCCTCCAATAATTTATGGGCCGAGGTTTTGAAGTGAAGAGGCATTGTTTGGCAATATGTTCTTCCTCTAATCTCAGGAAATTTAAATAAAAGCGCACTCATTTCCTCTGAACTCAGCAGTTCTTCTGGCTTTAAAAAAAAAAAAAAAAGATTAAGAAAAACACCTGCTCCAACAGTCTGAAATTATATTCTCCGTGCTTCAAGCAAAACCGTGCTAAGACAAACAAACAAACAACTATCTGGATGCTAGAGCTCTCCTGCAGACTTCCTGCTTTCTGCTGGTGTACTAGGGAGGCGCTCAGCCCCTAGAGCGCTTCCTGCACAAGCATGAGGATCTAAGTTCGGATTCTCAGCCCTCGGTGAAGAGCTGGGAACGGTAGTGTGTGCTTGTGTTCTGGGAAGACAGAGACGGGAGAGTCCCTGGAGCTTGATGGCCAGTCACTCTAGCCAAATTTTTGAGCTCCAGGTTGCACAGTGAAAGATCCTGTCAAAAAAAAAATAAGGTGGAGACGAAGGGAGCAAATCATCTGAGGTTAACCTCTGACCTCCACATGCATGGCATCCCCCCACAACAAGAATTCTTCTAAAGAATCCATTATCAGAAGGTCTGTCCTTGTTTGCAAAATAGTCCCTGAGCCTCCACTACCTCAGTCCACTGGGTCTTAACTTGCCCCATATATACATCTTCATCTCCCACCCCTACCGTTTTCTTGATACTTAATTTAATGCTTAATTCTTCCCACAAATCATCTCCACTCTTCTTGGTTTTACCACCATTGTGTTGTGGGCTTTGGCTTGGTCTTTCCCTCCTCACGATGGAACTTAAAATCCTTCTTACCCATAGCCACAACAACAGTTTCATCACCTTAGGCCACACCAGCTCCCTCCTCCCCAGGGCTGCAGATGGTGGTACCTGTGTTTCTTATGCTTTAATGCCCCAACCCCTTGGACTCCTTGGCTCTGCCTGGGTCTGACGTGGGGACATACATTCCATATCTCTAAGAAGCTCCTGTTTGGAGCCAAGTGCTGCCGGCCCTGCAACCACAGTGACCAGCAGTGACTTGCCTGATATCAAGGCTCCTTCCAATTTAGATGTCATATCCTGGAGTCCCAGTGGGGTTCTTCGGGGGCTAGTGGAGAGTCTAAAAATGCTCTAAAATGCTCATGAGAACTAGAGACTTTGACAAGCACACATTAATGCCTCTTCTTCAGGAAATGCAATTAGGAACAGGAGTGGGGGGTGGGGGGAGCCATCTATCCTTAACTGATTAGCAATAAATGCATTGTTGACTTTATCTTTGTACTGTTTCAAGAAAAGATTGTTCTGTCTGTTTTCATGCCAGCACTCTCCCTCCCCTTTCCCCCTCTCCCTCCCCCTCCCCCTTCCCCTCCCCCTCCCCCCTCCCCCTCTCCCTCCAATGTCTTAACCAGTCCCCACATGGGCAGCCTCACTACTCACTGACACTTTGCTTTCATTTATCAGCCATCATCAGAAGTTCACAAGTCTGTAATATTAGGGAGGAAAGGAGTTGACAAGCGAAGCCTCTGACAAATGTCAAAGCATAGCTGTGTCCTCTTAGAAAGGTAAAAAGAAACAAGGAAGCCATCTTACATGATCTTGAGATACCCAGAATCTTAGCTGCTATCTGGGAGACTTGGTTCTCTGATTTTTCCTGCATTGTCCATACTGTGTCTGTAGCTGGAAACGAATCTTCTGAAGCCTTCAGCCAAGTCATGAGTGAAGAGTTCCTTCAAATCTTAAAACTAACCACTAGCTCAGAATTCATTCTTGCGGCCAGTGTTTCGTAACTTTTTGTTTTCTTTTTTGCATTAAAGGTATACTAACTTAGAAAAATAGAAAACTGAAGTTTCCGTTTCTCTGATATCTCTGTTTCCATTTTCTGAATTTTTCAAATGACCAGATCAAGGACAATGACCTCAGTTTCCTACTTAACTTTGTAGATGAACATCCAATTTAATAAAAGACTTCAAGAACATTCGCTCACGGGTACATGCAAGTGGAAGGAATTTTCAAGATATTACTTTTTTGTAAAATTTCCAAATCCATTTGCATAAGCTTTGGGTCAGTTTGTTTCAGTCATTCAGAGATCAAAACAACCAATGCCTGACAATCCAAAGGAAAGCCTTAGCAACAACAGACAAACAGACAAACAGAGAAGTGGGATGGAGAACAGCTACAGGGAGAAGGTTTCCCTTTGAGGGACTGGACAATCAGCACTGTGGGGGAGAAAGGGGACTGCCGGGCTAGTGTCATCAACCCAAGAAATTGATGTCACGGCACATGACACATGCACAACTTTAGTTCAGAAGTTGTTGCTGTTGTAAGGAATCTTAAAAGCAGCTTGAAAACAAACAGCTCTCTTCACTGTGTCGCATAGTTTTGTACATCAGGAGTTTGACCTGACTTAAAAGCTCTTCCACGTGATACCAACAAAGGCCACCGGGGGCATGAGCCCATGGCTAGGACCCAGGATGGCCTCGTGGGCTTGCCTAGTAAGCTGACAGGGATGGCTGTAGGCTAGGCGTGCCTGCGTTTGTTGATCAGAGACTTCTCAGAACAGCCAAGGGGAAATTCATTGACAAAGGGAACCATGCAGTACTTTATGATCCATCTTTGGAGGTCATGTAACATCATTTCTCTGCGTTCTTTTGGCCAAAGAAATCACAATTCCATCATATTGAAAGGGAACAAAGACACACCCCCATCCCCATCTCTCGTATCGAGAAATGTCAGAAAAAAATCATGGCCATTTCAAAACCTGTCACACCTAAAACCTAAAAAAAAAAAAAAAAAAACCCTTTAGACATGAGGGAGATCGATAGCTAAGTATTGGCTACCACAGTGAATATAAACTCAAACAAACGTGCCCCTTCTTCTCAGCATGGAGGTCACTCGCTAACTTAGCACTATATTCACTTGTAAAGTGCATTAGAATCTTGGAATATAGGGCAAATTTTGTGGTGGTGGTTATTGTTGTTGTTGTTGTTGCTGTTTTGGTTTTTTGAGGCAGGGTCTCTCTGTGTAACAGCTATGGCTGTCCTGGAACTCTCTCTGTAGACCAGGCTGGTCTTGAACTCACAGAGATCCCCTGCTTCTGCCTCCCAAGTCCTGGAACAAAAGCTGTGCACCACCACTCCCGGCTGGGTTAGGGCAGATTTTCAAAGGAAAGTATGCATGATGAGATGGTTACATTCTCAAGTGTTCACTGTCCATATTGCCACATGCCTTAAACTGCTCATCAAAATGTCAGGGGAAACCTCTCTGACCTTGACCTAATATTCCCCTGGTGTAGTGACAGCTGAGATTTCCATGGCGCTAATCAAAAGGAAACCAGTAAAAATCTGAAACATTGAGGGCCTAAATCAGACTGACTTATGAGAGAAAGCTGCACCTCATGTAACCTAGGAGGGTACAGTTGGATACCTAGCCCTCACAGATGATCTGTTCTTTATTTATTTATTTATTATGGATACAGTGCACATTAGATCACATTATAGATGGTTGTGAAGCATTGTGTGGTTGCTGGGAATTGAACTCAGGACCTCTGGAAGAGCAGTCAGTGCTCTTAACTTCTAAGCCATCTCTCCAGCCCCAGATATCTGTTCTTAAATAACATATTTTTAGATGTTTGTAAGTAACTGAGTAAGTCAACCAAATCTAAGTATAATTGAGGTGTGGCTGCCAGTGGATGTAGGGTCCCTTTAAAAAGTGGCAAGAATGTTCTAGAGTCAGATAGTATTCATAGTCACAACTTTCTAGGGGGGAAAAGCAGTAAATTGAACATTTTTAAAAGAGAATTTTATAGTACATGAATTATAGCTAAGAATATATAAAATATTAATTATATACAAGCCTTATGGAAGTCAGAAAAAGGAATGTTATTAATTCTGAAAAACAGTTTGCAGTAATTTAACTAGTAAGGAAAGTTGTCATAGCCAGTAGGTTATGTTTTTTTAAAAAGCTAATTTATACTCACTATGGTGTGTTGACAGTCCAGCAACAGTGAGCAGGCAGGCGAAATGAGAAGGGAGTTATTGTCTGCCACTTGTCCCTACTTATCACCTTACCAGTCACACTCCTTAGACTGCTCATCAAAATGTCAGGGAGCCAACACCCTTTGCCCCTGACCCAATAAGACAATCAGCACCACCAGATCAATATGGGAACTCACACAATCGGTCTCCACACGCTGTCTGCAGCTGTGTTTGCTTTGAAACTAATCTGAAAGCACCACACCAAAATAAATAAAAATTATAATCTCCCCACCCCAAGCTGCGGATTCATGCTGTTGTGGTTATCAGCGTGTGCTTGCTTACTTAATATGCAGATACAGTTTTTAAGTCTTTTATTTTAAGTTATTTACTCTTATTTTATGTGCATGGTGTTTTGCTTGCATGGATATAACTTTGTGTGAGGGTGTCAGAGCCCCTAGAACTGCAGTTACAGACAGTTGTGAGCTGCCATGTGGGTGCTGGGAATCGAACCCAGATCCTCTGGAAAAGCAGCCAGTGCTCTTAAGCACTGAGCCATCTCTTTAGCTCCTGAGATAATTTTTTCCCCACTGCTAAATGTTTTTAACCCACTAGAAGGCCTCATATACTTAAAAGAAAAGAGTGTTTATTGACTGTCACAGCAAAAAAATAAAAACTAAAAAAGCGACCCGGTTTCCGCCGACAACAAGGGTTAGTACTTATCGGCAGTTATTAAACTACTTTAAATTTCTGGCATAAATTGGTTTTTAAAAGTTCATAAATTAAGGCATCCAGCACTTGGATTTTTAGCTGTAATTCAGCCAGCGTCACCATACTCTTCCACAGAAAAAATGACGATCTAAGATTTCGCCCCCAGAGAGTATCTATGCTGAATATGTCTCTGAATATGTCAAGGTGCTGAGAGAGATCTGTCACAGGCCAATAGGGTGGCAGCCATAACCCTGCGCTCACACTGAGCAGGGCAGTGAGGCCTTGCTGATGATTGGTCTTATTTAATGACTCTCCCTCTCCAAGTTCCCAGGCTCCTCTTGGCCCTGAGCACTCCTATGGTACCTAGTCCCCTGCTGTACCTCTCCAGTGTCCCCTCTGGCCGTGCCCTGAGATCATCTCATGTCTCTCCATCAATGCTCCGGTGTCCTCACTGACTCCTCCCAATGGAAGCTAGACCAATAAGCCTGTTGGGTGATGCTCTGAAGACAGCACAGCTTGGTGGCCTTGGCTATTGTAAATAACCTGGGATGCTCAGGGTGGTTTGCGAGCCTATCAAAAGCGGCTGTTTACAGAAGTACCTTGACCCAAGGAATCTCTAAGGAAAATGGTAAATGGGAGAAAATTTTGGGAAATAGAGATTTCCCAGCCAGCCACAAATCACATCTTATATGTGTTATGTGCTAAACACACAGACTTCTGAGTTTCATTAGTTTGTAAGGAGAGATTGGACGTTGCATCTTGAATGCTAAATTGCTTACTAAATATGAGATAAATGCTATCTGCATGGCAGGAAAAAAAATAAGGAATTTTCCATGTCACTAAGCATCTAACCACCAAAAACTTACTACAATGGTACACTCCTTAAGCAGTGCCACCCCTCCTATGCCGGCTCGTACACTTTCTAATCACCAGGAACCACATCCCCAGACCCCCATGAACCCCGAGGCACTGCAAAAGGCCTTTCCCTTTCTCACTGTGGCCTTAGAAGCTCATTTCCAAAACCTTTCTTTAGTGTGTGCTACTCACTCTTTTTGTAAAGATTTATGTATTTATTATTAAGTATACAGCATTCTGCCTGCATGTACACCTGCAGGCCAGAAGAGGGCATCAGACAAATTATAGATGGTTGTGAGCCACTATGTGGTTGCTGGGAATTGAACTCAGGACCTCTGGAAGAGCAGTCAGTGCTCTTAACCTCTGAGCCATCTCTCCTATCCATTCTTCAAAGAGCTGCCACATCCCGTTCTGGCTTTGTCTGTGGAAGGTACATGCATATGCACGAAGGCCAGCTTCAGGTGGGTGTTCCTCAAGTCCTGGCACCTTATTTTGAGGCAGGATTGTTCACTGACACTGACCTGGAACCTACCAATTAGGCTAGGAGAGCAGCAAGTGAGCCCTAGCAATCTTGCCTCTGCCTTTCCAGTACCGGGATTACAAGCATGTACTGCCATATCCAGCATTTTTTCCCCTTGACACAGGGTTTCTCTGTGCAGCCCTGGCTATCCCGGAACTCGATCTGTAGACCAGGCTGGCCTTGAACTCACATCAATCTACCTGCCTTGGCTATCCCAGAACTCAATCTGTAGACTAGGCTGGCCTTGAACTCACATCGATCTACCTGCCTCTGCCTCCTGAATGCTGGGACTAAAGGCATGCACCACCATCACCCAACCCACAAACAGCTTTTAACATGAGTTCTGGAGGGTTGAACTTAAATTCCTATGCTTACATGGCAACCACTTTTTTGACTGACCTGAGGAGATAGTCCCCAAGCCAACTCTAGCCTTTTGAATTTGAGATTTTTCTTTCCTTTTCCTTCCTCTTCTATGTGTGTCGGGTTAGGGACTAGGAACGCCTCTTACCACTGACCTACATTCTCAGCCCTGAGCTACAGGTACCCCAGCAAATCTAAACTCTGCCATCGCCCAGTATTGCTACCTCACCTACTTTTAGATGACAAACTCTACTTCCACTGAATCCTATAAAGCCCTGCCCAGTCTCCCAGCAAATTCCATACTCCCAGGTAGCATTCATACAAGAAGAAGTAGAAAAATAGTAGCCCAAAGGCAGAACGTGTAATTCTGCACAATGTTTTATCTATATTGCAATCAGATTCCAGTATGTCGAAATTAGAAAATTACATATGAAGATATAGATTCCTTTCTTTGTGAAAAAAAATCGTAAGCTTTAGCAAAATTCAGCTCATAGCTGCGTGTGACACTGTGCTTGTCAGCAATAGGCCAGAGATAGGAAAATGTTGTCTCCCCAAGACAAGGCTTATTTACCCAGCCTGCCAGTGTCCACCAGACCCCCAGCATTCACAGAGGATGCCTGTGAAGCTGCCTGCGCCTTGTTGACACCTGAATTCTTAGGAAAGAACATGAAGAGGAGGTCCTGGCCTGGCTTGCTACCTCATCTTGCCTTTGAGCATGGGGCCCTTGCCTTTCAGCCTTATCTTACCCCTGTGACCCCTGTGACCCCTGTGACCCCTGTGACCCCTGTGACCCAAGGCTTCTTAACTTCATCTTTCCTGAGAAAAGCAATCTGGCAAGGTATGGCCTAACATGGCATTCTTAGTATTTTTGTTCGTTTGTTTACACACACACACACACACACACACACACACACACATAAATATAATAATTCTTTGTTTGTTTGTTTTTTGTTTTTCGAGACAGGGTTTCTCTGTGTAGCCTTGGCTGTCCAGGACTCGCTTTGTAGTTGAGGCTGGCCTTAACTCAGAGATCTGCCTGCCTCTGCTTCCCAAGTGCTAGGATTAAAGGCATGCACCACCACCACCACCACGCCCAGCTATTTTGTTTTTACTTTTTTTTGAAACTGTCCCATATGTCTCAGGCTGGCCTTAGACTGGCTATGTAACCAAGGATGATCGTAAGTGTATGTACCTCCTGAGTACAGGGGTTATGGGTGTGCCCATCCATTCCCAGTTCATGTGATGCTGGCACTCAGACTCAAGGCTCTATGCCTGCTGGGCTAACACTCTACCACCTAGGCCACATGGCCAGCTCACCATCCTCAGTATTTACAAAAGAGTCTAGAAAGCATATCTAGCTACAAACATGTATCAAGAGTATTCTAAGTTACCATAGGTACACCCTTAGTGGGCCACAAGACTTCCGTCACTAGTCTACGCCTTTGTAAGACAGGCCTTGGGCACATTCTTCTGGCAAAGCTTAAAAGACAGAACCTGCCCTGCCACCCTCCCCCCACCCCATCCCCATACCCCCACCAGAGACACAGTAATACTGAAACACACCAGCTAGTGAGCCCTTAGTGTCGAAAACAACTCATTAAATTTATTGGTTCTTTGATGTTCCAATTCATGGCAGACTCTTCTCGTTATTTTGCCAAAGGAAGTCAAGGTCATCAAGTTGTGTTTTTTAATGGGGATTGATACACTTTTATGAAAGGAACTCAGTGGAATTTCTAAAGACCATCCATTTCTCTTCTCCCTAAGTACAGTAACCTTACCGTGGCCCCTTGCAGCTACTCAAACCAATGTGAATTTGTGGCTTTCTCATGCATTGCACAACCCATCTGACAAAGTATTCTGACTTTTTCACCTAAATGTCAGAAACTTTTCATTATCCAAGAGAAGACAGCATCATTATCAAAAGCCTTTCTGGTCTCGATTCTATGGAAGCCGCTGACCATATTAGGGAAAATAACGGGCAGACAAAGTTAGATGGGAGCATTCATCTTTTGTCTGTGATTAAAAAAAAGAAAAAAAAAACTTCGCCTTCAACTTGGGAAGTCACTACACGCTTCATTGGCAGAAATGCTCTTTCTGCTTGAAAGCGTGGGGACTTCAGATGGGCCTCCCCTCGCTAGGATGAGTAAAAACAATATCATTTTCTCTGATAGCTGCTGAATTGAGGGGGAAGGGTTATTTATTTAAACTTCTGAAGCATGAAGCCCAGTGCAGCCAGTGTGCGCTTGTCTGTCTGAGAGAGAGGAGCTTGTGAAGCGTTAGGTCAGCAGCCTGCAGCCGCTGCCCCCAGATTAAGGAAGCCTGGTGTGTGCAACCACGCACCTCCTGCCTCAGGATTCCACCCCCTCTCCTTCCTTCACAAAATATACCTCCCAACAGTCCCACTATAGTAGGATGACAACAGCTCTTGTATTACCTGCTAACAGCCTGTGTCATTACTAAGAACTCCTCCGAGAAAGTCTTTGTTCCAGAAGCCTCCCTCAGAACACCCACCTGGGCCTCCTAAATCCCATCCCTTCAGCACCCTGGACACCTGAGAGTTTCACACAGTCCTTAGAGCCTTGGCTTGGACATTAGCAACCAGGCCTCGGAGCAGAGCCCAACTTCCAGTTGCTAAAGCAGAGACACTGAGTGAAGTTTTATGCAGCCCTGCTAACCACTTTCTTGCCTTCATCTAAACAAACACAAGTCCTTCAGCAGGTCGTACCAGTTTCCTATCATTCCCAGCTTTTTTGTTCTCTGTTATTCCCTCCAAATATAATGTGCACCCCCTTCTTAACCTTTTTTTTCAGATAGATTCAATATTGTATTCTATGGTTACTCTAGCAAGCTCACACAAGCATAACGGCCTGAAACAACAGAAATTTACTGTCGTATAATTTCATGTCTGTCTGACTTGCTGCTTTGTTGCTGAACCTTCAAATTTGCTTGCCTAGCCAGGCTTGCTCTGGGTATAAGCTCTCCCCTCGCCACCACTACTGCCAGACAGGCTCCCAACGACACAGTCACCTAGGCCTGACTGGGTTGAAGCTCCAAGCTCTCTGATGCTTCCTAGCCTGGGGCCAGCAGTTTGGTGGTGCCTGTAATCCCAGCACTCAAGGAGGCAGAGGCAGGCAGATTGCTGTGAGTTTGAGGCCAGCCTGATCTACAAAGAGAGTCCAGGACAGCCAAGGCTACACAGAGAAACCCTGTCTTTAAAAACCAAAACAAAACAAAACAAAACAAAACAAAACAAAAGAGCTGTAACCTAGTGCAGCCATTTCAAAAGAGCCATAATGCTTGTCTCAGAAAAAATCCTTTTCTCCCACACCCACAGCTGAACCAGAGATCTTGTGACACAGAAGTCTCCTTTTGTGTCAGGACCTTCCAGGAGATGAAGAATGACAGAAACACAACAGCACTCTTCCCGCCACTCCCCCACCCCACCCCGGCCCCGCCTTTTGTAGGTAGGAATTCTAAACATTACAGCCACTTTGGAAAATTAGTGGTTTCTTACAAAACTATACATACTCCTACCAGAAGCTCAAGCAGTGTTTGTCCATATGAACTGAGAACTTAAGTCCACACAAATATCAGCCCAAGAATATATTTTTTTAAAGTTTGTTGGAGGGCTGAGGGAAAGGTTCCATCAGTAAAGTGTTTGTCTGGAGTTCAGCCCCCAGCACCCACATGAAAAGCTGGGTGTGCTGATAAGCATTCTGGGGTAAGGTAGGGTAGACAAAAACAGGCAACTGGAGCTTCCTGGTCATGTAACCCAGTCAAATCTAAGAGGTGGTCTTCTGCAAGAGTAGTCTATCCTTGAACAGCTGAGCCACCTCTCCAGCCCTATTGCATTCTTGTCTTAATTTGCACTCCCATGGTGGCTCGTGGCCTGGGGCTGCCTATCATATGCTAACTAGCCATCTGTATATCTGGTAGATACGCGTCTAAGATCTTCAGCTCATCTTTTTAAAGGCTTTTTATATTTTTGTAATTGAGTTTCATAACTAATATTTTAGCTGTGACAAATTTAAAAGTTCTCATCATCTGGAGCTCTATGCAGAAATAATTATGGGTAAGTGATACAATGTCTGGGATTAATATCAAACAATAAGCTTGGAGTGAAGATGGAGAGACTAAATAGCACTGAGCACCACGGTTGTTCCAGTCAGACGCCTTGGACGTGGGCGTGTGATTTTATCACTATGGACATTTGATTTTTTTTTTCTTTTTTGTCTTTTGGTTTTGGGGTTGAACCTTGGTTTTGCTCTGGACTTAAAGTAACAGCAGCCATACCACAATCATAATAGCAACCATTTCTAGATAAAACACTCAGGGCATTTTAAGTTATAAGCAGTCCAATTTCACAGCTCATGGCAGACTGACCCAAGAAATTGATACGGTGACGCATACTTATTACTGTTTATAAGTCATTAATTTGGAAGGATGGTTTACACAATGCACCTAACTATGAAACTCATCTCTGCCTGCCTTTCCTCTCCCTCTTCCAAAGCAACAGAGGTACTATTTGGCCAATTAAATGATTGTGATAAAGGTAACATTTTTTCTTTTCTTTCTAGTTATGGGGAGGGAAGGCTGTGCGTGTGTGTGTAGGAGTCTGAGGAGGCCAAAGGTGCTAGTGCCCCTGGATCTGGAGTTACAAGTGATTGTGAACTGCCTAGTGGAGATGGTGGGAACCGAACCCAGGTCCTCTGGTGGAGCAGAGCCTGCTCTTAACTACTGAGCCACCTCTTCCGCCAGTCTTTATTTTCTTAGCGGGACTCTCAACTCCTCCAGCCCCCATTCTTTCTCACATCTTGCTTTCGGAATGGATTGCATTTTCACAACTTGGCCTTTCCCTGGGGTGAGTACTCTTTTTTCTTATTTTGGGGGGTATTATTTCAAGACAGGGGTTCTCTGTGTAGCCCTGGAATTCACTATGTAGACCAGACTGGCCTTGAATTTACAGAGATCTACCTGTTTCTGCCTGCCAGGTGCTGGGATTAAAGGTGTGCACCGCCACACCCAGCAGTGGATAGTCTTTTTTTTTTTTTTTTTTAACCTGGAAGGATGCTGACCCTCCAGTTAGACCACAGGCTTTCTATGGGTTGGCTTTCTCTATATTCCATAACAATCCCTTTGGCTCTTTGCACAGTAGAGTGCCAAAATAGGGATTCAATAAATTAAAGGATTATTTGGTTTTCTTTTCTGAGGGAGACAGGACTCTGGCCTCTCCTCTGCTTCTCTCCTTGACTCTTCAAACTCCTCTAAAACCACATTCCCACACACAGGCCAGCTGAAATAACAACAGGGCCGGCTTTCACTTTTATAGTACCATATACGTTCAAAAGTGTTTTCACATCTCTTATCTCAGTTCTTCCTCACCAGAGTCCTACGAGGTAAGAAGAGCAGATACACTTGGTCTTACTTGATAGATGGTGAAACAGAGGAAGAGCAAGGTTAAGTGACTTGCCCAGCCTCTCACCACCCCACTACATCTGCCAGAATTATCTTCCTCCAAATAAATATAAACATGTCATTCCCCTGCATAAAATCATCAACAGGACTCCAGCTGTCTACAGGGTAAAGTGCAAACTCCTTAGCAGGGCATGGTCCCTTCACATCCTGGCCCTGTGCTCTCAGCAGCTTCGTCTTCTACTCCTTCACTCCCCCAGCCTCCCGGAATCCCGCCAGTCCAGCACCCAGCCTCATCTGCCCTCAAGACTGCAGGCCTCCAGACCAGTGGCTTTTCCTGTCTGGAATGCCCTTTGGAGTTGAGAGTCTTGCTGTTGCCTTCCAACCCAAGCAGACCTAACGCCTCCAGCCTCTTCAGGCACCTGCACACACATGCACGACCCTTTCTTCTAGGGACACCCATCCTGTACTCCTTCATAGAGGTCAAATAAAAACCCTTCTGTCACCTCTCACCTGGCTCTCACTCACTATTTATTCATCCGTTTTCTAAGTGCCTCACTAAGTTACACAGGCCTGGCTGCAAACCCATGCTGCGACAGCCTCAGCCACCCAAGTGCTGGGACTGTAGGCGTGCACCACCACCATGCCAGGCAAGTCAGCCACTCAGTAGACACAGCAGCTTTATATTTATGTTCCCTCCTCATTCTTTTCTGGTTTCTTTTTCCCTTTTCCTTGTTCCCCATAGCACTTACGGCCTTCAAACATGTAGTATGGTTTGCAGATGATATTACATTTTTGAGTCTGAGCCAGGCATAGTGAGTGGCACATGCCTTTAATCCCATCACTTGGGAGCAGCAGCAGGTAGATTGCTGTGAGTTCGAGGCCAGCCTGGTCTTTGAAGAGAGTCTAGGACAGCTAAGGCTACACAGAGAAACCTTGTCTCAAAAAGCCAACCAACCAACCAAACAAACAAACAAACAAATCTTTGAGTCTGCCTCTGCTAGAATGGAAGAGTCACAAGGGCAGGGACTCTGAACCCCTGTTCTGCATGTAAAGCAAAGTCTGGCATGCAAGTATGCAGGGCCCTCTGAAACACTCATTGGTGGACGGCAATGTGATTCAGAGCAGAACCCTTGCCTAGCAAGTGATGGTCCTGGGTTTAATGTTGAACTTCAAACTAACTAACTGAATGAATGAATGAATGAGGTATTGATTTTAGTTATGGTTCCCATTACCATGACAAAATGCCGTGACCAAAAACAACTTAGTCAATGTTCTATTGCTGTGAAGAGACACCAAGACCACAGCAACTCTTTTTGTTTGTTTGTTTTTCGAGACACAGGGTTTCTCTGTGTAGCCTTGGCTGTCCTGGACTTGCTTTGTAGACCAGGCTGGCCTAGAGCTCACAGAGACCCACCTGCCTTCTGCCTCCCAAATGCTGGGCACAGCAACTCTTATAAAGGAAAACATTTAATTGGGGCTGGCTTACGGTTCAGAGGTTTAGTCCATTGCCATTGTGGTGGGAAGTGTGCAAACAGGCATGATGCTGGGGAATAGCTGAGAGTCCTTTTTTGTTTGTTTGTTTGTTTGTTTGTTTGTTTGTTTGAGACAGGGTTTCTCTGTGTAGTCTTGGCTGTCCTGGATGCGCTTTGTAGACTAGGCAGTCCTCGAACTCACAGTGACCCACCTGCCTCTGCCTCCCAAGTGCTAGGATGAAAGGCATTCACTACCATGCCTGGCTTTAGCTGAGAGTTCTATATCTGGGTAGGAGAGAGAGGAGAGAAGAAAGAGGAGAGGGCAGGGGTAGGGGTGAGGCAGAGGGAGGAGAGAGAGAGGGAGAAGGAGGGGGAGAGGGGGGGAGGAAGGAGGGAGAGGGAATGGGAGGTGGAGAGAGATTGAACCTGGCTTGAACATTTGAAACCCTAGTGCCACACTTTCTCCAACAAGGCCACTCTTCCTAATCCCTGTCAAGCAGTGCCACTCACTTGTGACCGACCAAGCCTTCAAACCTTTAAGCCTATGGATGCACCATTCTTATTCAAACCATCACAAAAGTGTTTATTTCACTTACATTTCCAGGTATCAGTCCACCACTGAAAGAAGTCAGGCCAGGAACTCAACCAGGCAGGAGCCATAGAGGAGTGCTGCTACTTACTGGCTTGCATCTCACAGCTTGCTTGGCTTGCTTTCTTAGAGAGCCCAGGAGCACAAGCCCAGGGGTGTCCTCACTCACAGAGAGCTGCCCAGCCATCAATCACTAATTAAACATCCTACAGGCTCGCCTGCAGCCCTATCCCACAGAGACATTTTCTCAGCTGAGGCTCCCTTCTCTCAGATGACTCCAGCGCATATCAAGGTGACATGAAAGTAGCTGGGACAGCGCGAATTAAGCAGCTTCCCCTCTAGCACTGTGGCTATGACAGGAAACAAGATGGAAGGCAAGGCAGCAGACAAAAAGGCTGCGAGCCTGTGCAGAGACCTATTAAAGGGAGCCTTGGCCACCATGTACAAGTCAAACAGAAAAGCAGGAGGGCTCCCAAGGAGAAAGGGCCCCATCTTCACTTCAGAGTCACACAGGTTGGGGCGGCTTTACCTCTAAAACCTTCCCAGCCGTCCCTCTTTGTAAGGAAAGCTATCAGAAATGACTGATGATGCTGCTGGAGTCAGCCCTCGGCAACGTCAGCAGGAGACCCCAGTGGACACAACCCAATATGTTAAACCTGCTTCATTCTGGGAGCTTCTAGACCAGCAGAAATTTGAGACAATTTCTTTTATGAAGACCCCTCCCTCTTTAAAAAAAATGTTTAGCCAAACTCCCCACTTATTTGTGTGTGTGTGTGTGTGTGTAGTTTGAAGTGATTTCTCATAACTAGAGGTATATGAATTGTGGTGTTTGGTTTAGGTTTAGTTTAATTTAATTTAATTCAGAAACTAGTTTTAAAGATTTATTTATGTGCTTTGCCTGCATGTATGTATATATACCAGGGTGTGTGCCTGTTGCCCATAGAGGTTAGAAGGCATTGGATCCCTGAAACTGGAGTTATGGGTAGTTATAAGGCACCACTGAACCCAGGTTCTCTGCAAGAGCAGCAAACGTTCTTAATCTCTGAGCCATATCTCTAGCTCTACTAATACATATTTAAGATTCTTTATTAATAGTGTGTGTGTGTGTGTGTGTGTGTGTGTGTGTGTGTGTGTGTGTACATGAGTCTGCATGGGTGTATGTGCCACCATGCTCTTGCAGGTGCTTGTGAAAGTGGAAGAGGGTGTCAGATCTCTCAGAGCTGGAGTTCCAGGTGGTTGAAAGACCCTGTGTGAGTACTGGGAACTTTTAACCATGGAGCCATCACTCCAGCTCCAGAAACTAGTATTTTTATTCTTTGACTGTTTCTAAGTATCTCATGAGTATCAGGGACTTGGCTAGAGAGCCCTTGCTGCAAAGACTAGTGACTAAATCATGGTCATGGCTGGTGGCATGGTGGGAGAAGGGAGAGATCTGGCAGGGATCAAATATGGTAGCATACAAAGGGTGCGGAGGGCAGACAGCAAAGGGAGTGCTTCCTTCCTCTGCAGAGAGTGGGAGAGGGAAGCAGACACACAGCATGTCTCAGAAGAGACAGGTCTCAAAAGCTCATCTGTGTGTCCATCAGTGGACACTGGAGCACGTACATTCCAGGTTTCTGCTTGGAATCTGAAGTAGGCTGGTGTGCTGAGGGAAAGTGGTTCAATATGGTGGGACCTGGAATGTGTCACGGGTTGGGATCTTAGGCAATAGCCCTGTGTATCTCACTGTGATTCAACAAACACCCACACCAGATTCTTCTGAGCACCGCTGTTCAGCTGTCGCTCGCTAAGACGCAGAGCCTCAAGACAGATGGGTGAAGTGGAGAAGAGCCAGAATTCACAAAGCTCTCACAGTGGTTCCAAGGTTCAAAGGAAGTTTGAAGATTGCTGATATAATCAATGCTCAGCCGTGCATAGGTATTTTAATAAGAGAAACAATCAGATTTTTGTTTACAAAGACTTTCCTGGACAGTGGTTGTACACATGTCCCTAAACTCCAGTGCTTGCAGAGGCTAGGTGTGTAATATAAACGATTAAGGTAGGCGGTAGGTGTCATAACAAGAAGAGCTGTGGGGACTACGTCAAACCGGTCTCTAAGTGAAGTGAACATAGCTCAATTGATTGTCTAGGAGGGAATTTCAACCCAGTAATATTCCTATTTGCCTACTCACTTTTTCAACACGAATGGGTGGTGTTTGTACAACAGCCTAGGAAAGGTGGGGACAATGTTTTCATACCAAGCCAAGTGCAGCCATGTTTACTATGCATTGTAAATTATTAAGGTTCCCCTAAGCTTCAGCTCTGGTGCTATAAACAACCCACAGCTGGACCTATTCACACAGCCCCCGTGGGAACCAGGGGCAGGGAACTCTGCTAAAGCCCAAAGCCCGGCAATGGCGAGGTAGGGTAACTTTTAGGAGGTGGAAGCCAGCACAAGGTAATTAGGTTGTGAGGCCACAGGTCTCGGATGGGACTAATGCTGGCTTTTCGAGTGGGTGAGTTGATACTAAGCAAGTTGGCTACCATATCCCTGCCTCTTCTGTTTGCCATCAGTTTCCTTTCTGTGTCCCATCCATGGTGGGACACAGGAAGTAGAGCGCTCACTGGTACAGTGGTTCCCTGACCTCAGCCCTCTGGAACTATTAGCTGAACAAATCTCTTTTATCATAAAACACCAAGCCTCGGGTATTTTGTTGTACCAACACACAATGGATTAAGATAGTGGTGCTCGGCTATTACCAGTCATCTCTCCTTACAAAGTAGCCAGCTCTAATTTGAATTTACCTCGTCCTTTGTGGCTTTGCTGACAGGAGCAAGAAGTAACCAGGCTCTGACAACATAAATTAAAATCTACTCTTTCTCTAACAACAACATAAAACATCGTAGTTTATGTCCCAAGAAACAAAAGGAGACAGTTTTCCACCGAGAATGTTTTTACACTGTGTAAGGAGAGTCCTGCACTTTGCAGCTTTTGAAATTGGGTCCTTGTTATCAAAGCTTTACCTCTCTCTAAGTCAGTGCTGTATTTTAGGGCCTGTTACTTGAAGCCCTCCAATTCTCACACGTGTTTTTGGTAAGGTTGGCTGAAAGTAACAAAAGGAAAATGGACATATAGCGGCTTGCACAGATAAGCAGTGTGTTCTTGGAAAATTACAAGTCTGGAGACACATTCCCCAGGCTGATAAGGCAGTTCCCCAAGGATCCAGGAATCAGGTTGCTGTTAACTTTTGAGTGCATTCCTTTGGCTTGCAGAATTCATCCTCCGTTTGTTACCTTGGGGTTGCAAACTGTATGCTTCACTCCAGGTCCCCTTTACACCCAGTGTAGGAAGGAAAAGGGGGAGAAAAGTGTCCCGAATGGAAAAATCTGATTCCATTTAATGAAATTTCCAGATTGTTCCACGTAGCAATTTTCTTGTTCTTTTATTAACCAGATGTTACATCTCCACCTGAGTTGCAAAAACTTCCAGGAAATGGCGCCCTTCTGCTGGACCTATAGTTTGGATCCTAAATGTCTACCCAAAGCCCATGTTAGAGGCTTCTGTCATTTAGCACACTACTACCAGGGTTCAGGTCAGGTGTAGCATGTGAGAATTTTATTCCTTTTTATGGATGAATAATATCCTATTTTGTAAATTGTGCTAATTTTATGTATCTACCAAATGATGGACACTGGCTATTAGGAACATTTTGTCCTTTATGAATAATGCAGCTGTAAACACGCATGTACATGTGTAGCTAAAGTTTTCTGGTTTTTTTCCAAACCTAGTAACTGTACTCAGGGTTTCATCTCTACCACAAAGCTGTCACTTCAGCTCTTGTGCACCAGCTTTTTTTAATATACAGATGAATATATTCTTTTTAGTTCTTTTGGATATATACATATGACCAGAATTACTGTCTCATCGTTTTGCTTTGTTTTGTTTAGTTGTTTTTTGTTTCTGTTTTTGGTTTGTTTGTTTATTTGTTTGTTTGTTTTTGAGACAGGGTTTCTCTGTGTAGCACTGGCTGTCCTGGACTCACTTTGTAGACTAGGCTGGCCTTGAACTCACAGTGATCGACCTCCCTCTGCCTCACTAAGAGCTGGGATTAAAGGCATGCACCACCACACCTGCCTCTGTTTTGCCTTTTAAAAACTGCCAAAATGTTTTTCCAAAGCAGCATCCTGCATTTTATGTCTATCATCCGTGTAGACAGGGTGGAGGCCCATGGTGACTCACCACAGCGTGCATGTATTTCTGAGCATAGGTTATACTTCAACACAAAGGTTTAAAAGTCTAAATTCTGTAACAGGTGATGAGTTCACACAATCCTTATTTATTTAGGTTATTCAAAACAGGGTTTCTCTGCGTAGCCCTGGCTGTCTTGGAACTCTGTTCTATAGACCAGGCTGGCCTCAAACTTACAGAGATATACATGCCTGCCTCTGCCTCCCTAGTTCTGGGATCAAAGGCATGTGCCACCACATCTCACCTCGCTCTCAGCTCACACATTTCATTTTTAAAATGAATGCACCAACAACAGAAATGAAAGATAAACAGAAGTTTTTAGGTGTTTTAGCCTTACTTACCCCCCAGTTAAGAATATTTGCTGGTGTGTTGCTCTGTCTTCTGATAGCAGCTGCCTAAATCCTCTGAATGTGTGCATTCATTTTAAACTATTTTTTTCTTTACCATCATTTTCCTTTGTTTTCTTTTTGAGATAGGGTTTCATTTACTATGTAGCCTTGGCTAGCCTAGAATACTCTGTGTAGACCAGGTCGGTCTCAAATTTCACAGAGATCAACGTGCCTCTGACTCCTGGGTGCTGGGATTAAAGGTACATGCCATTACACACAGATTATGAGCATATATATATATACATATGTGTGTGTGTGTGTGTGTGTGTGTGCGTGTGTGTGTGTGTGTGTGTGTATCAGGTCCTTGAGGGGAAGGGCCTGCTGACTGTGAGTGACCCTGTGCAATAGGCCACAGGCCCATATGGGTCAACAGGCAGAAGAGGAAGCTGGCCTCTTCATGAGTGTTGAGCCCCATGAGGCTGCCACTGCTGCAGAGTTCAGGCTGCAGCTACCTTAGTACTTACGCAGAATCACTCGGCTTCCAGGCAGAGCTGCACCCTCCAGTCTTCTGGCCTTGAAGTTCTCAGCTTCTTAGACTGAGCAGCCCCTGGTTTCCTCAGCACTCCAACTTGCAGACAGCCATCAGGAGACTCCC
Organism: Acomys percivali; assembly: GCA_907169655.1. Classification (NCBI taxonomy): domain Eukaryota; kingdom Metazoa; phylum Chordata; class Mammalia; order Rodentia; family Muridae; genus Acomys; species Acomys percivali. Next base: position 42,652,696 of record OU015742.1, read on the forward strand.
CAGCTCTGATGGTGCAGGCTGATCTAATAAATCACCTCCTGTAATTACATGCATTCTCTCAGTGCTGTTCCCAAGAACCTTGACAAATACAAGCAGAACGAGGCTGTGGTTGGTGCGGCTCGTACAGGAACTCAGAATAGCAAGGGTTTTTTCCTCTAAAAATTAAAAAATGACTGGTGTATAAATCTCTTCTTGTATTTGCATCATCTGCTGTCACTAAAGCTCTTGATGAGAATGGCAAATTCTTCCCCCTGGGCCATGCACGCCTTTCTAAAGTCACTTTAAAAAACATGAATGATAAATATGTCTTCTTCAGACTGAACAGATTCATAAATGTTTCCAAACCTGGCTGTGTCACACAACATGAAGAGGTGAGTATGAGACGTTTCCCTGCATATGCAGGCTACTGGGGAGACGGTCCTTTCTGTTTTCAGTGCGTTTGAGGTGTCAAACTGGTTCTTTCATTGCTTGTGTGTAATCTACTTCAGCAAGGCGCTGATCAGCTGGACTCAACATTATTTGTTTCCCTATAAAGTCACTGTAATCATATGCTGCCTCACAGGCATAAAACTTAATTATTAGCTGTAAAACTCTGAGGTCCTAAAAGGATAGTAGGTCCTAAAAGGATTCAGCGTTGCATCACAACATCCAGGAGAGTCCAAGATTCCCACCATAAATATGCACAATAAAACCTAGTAACATGCACTTACGGAAATAAGCCTTTTATTTACAAAATGATGACTTCAGACTTCAAACTTTCCTGAGTTGGTCAAAATTAGGTTTCTTTGATATGAGGCAAAGCCCATGTAATAACACATGAAAACAAGATGGAGTTTTATCTTTCTTACATTAAAACAATCCCAGAAAAAGGCAGTCACGGTTGGTACCACATCTTCCTGGTATCAAGATATGAGCCCCTTCCACCCCTCCCTGTCACTGTGACTTTTATCTTTAAGGCCACAGCTACGACAATTACAAATGAATTTGGTAAAAAGTATCATCAAAAAAATATAAAGGACCATGCTGGCTCATTTTATGTCAACCTGACACAAATTATAATTACCTAAGAGGAGGGAACCTCCACTGAGAAAATGCCTCTGTAAGACTGAGCTTGTAGCCAAGCCTATAAGGTATTTTCCTAATGAATGACTGTTGGGGGAGGGCCCGGCCCACTATGGGTGACGTCATCCCTGAGCTGGTGGCCCTGGGTTCTATAAGAAAGCAGGCTGAGCAAGCCATGAGAAGCAAGCCAAGTAGCAGCCTTCGTGGCCTCAGCATCACCTCCCACCTCCAGGTTCCTGCCTTGAGTCCCTGGCCTGCCTTCCTTCAGTGATAAACTATGACGTGGTACTGTAAGCCAAACAAAGCCTTTCCTCCCCAATTTGCTTTTGGTCATGGTGTTCCACCACAGCAAATGTAACCTTAATATGACAAGGACCCAATTTATCGCTTAGTGATAGAAAGTTTGCCTGGCACACACAAAGCCATGAGTTTGATTCCACCACAGCAACATAAACAATAAATACATTGCATGCCTTAAACTCTTTGGTAGGTCATACACCTGCAACAGGGCCTGGTACATAATAATGTCAGAGAGAATGGCATTTTTTAAATTAACGAGTAAATGTTTAAAGCCTTAAATAATATTGCCTCTATCCTTTTACTACCTCTCTCTCAAGAATCCCCTGAAGTCACATTCTTCTATTTAACAAAGTCCTAGAATAAAGGAAAGTGTCGGGGGCAGGCAGGGATGGGGTAGGTTAATATTAAAATACTAATATTAAAATGTTTTTAAATATTCAACAAAATATATGTATTTTTAAAGAAAGACTTATTGATGAGTTAAAATGAAATATTGAGGGAATAAAAGCTAACAACATTAAAGTTTAAAACAATTGGATCAACAAATTTTCATCAAGAAAAGAGAAAGAAGCTGGGCATGGAGGCTCATGCCTGTAATCCCAGCACTCCGAGGCAGAGACAGGCAGATCTCTATGAGTTCAGGACCAACCTGGTCCTAAGTACCCTAGAGATGACTTAAAAGTATGAAGGAGAGCCGGGCATGGTGGCGTATGCCTTTAATCCCAGCACTCGGGAGGCAGAGGCAGGCAGATCTCTGAGTTCAGGGCCAGCCTGATATACAAAGTGAGTCCAGGACAGCCAGGGCTGTTACACATAGAAACCCTGTCTCAAAAAGAAGAAAGAAAGAAAGAAAGAAAGAAAGAAAGAAAGAGAGAGAGAGAGAGAGAGAGAGAGAGAGAAAGAAAGAGAAAGGAGAAAGAAAGAAGAAAAAAAAGGATGAAGGAGGATGTGCAGACGTTATACACACACATTAAGCCATTCTTGAGCACCCATAGATTTTTGGCATCCTTGGAGTGGGGAATCCTATAATCAATCCCTAACCGATACTGAGTAAAAGATACTGTGATGTTGTATATTCTGGATACGCCCTTATTAGTTAAGTGGGAACATTCTTTGAAAACTAGTCTGCCTAGCAACTAGACCAGTAAACTGGGTTGAAGCATAAACCAGAAAAGCAAAACAAAACAAAAAGTTCCAAGGTTTAAGGGACAGGGGCCATCTGGAAGGCTTTCAGAGTCAGCAAGAGCTCGGTAGGCTCCAGACTTTGTAGCTGAGGTATTCTCCGATGCCTGTGGCAGAGACTGTCTAGTTGGCACCAGGCTAGAAAAGGACAAATTAGCCCAACCCACCTAAGTTTCGGGGAGAGGCTGGTGTTTCACGAGAAGTTGAGAGCAAATCAGAGACCCGCGGGGAGGAAGTAGTGCTGCAGGCCCCGCCCACGAGACCCGCGCTCGCAGCTTGACCCGGAAGCGGTTGTGCGTAATACGGTGCGGCCCTGCTCCCTTTTCCGGTCGGCGTGGTTCTCGAGTGGAGCGTCTTCCGAAGCCGGGCCTTCACCATGAGCGTCCCGGCTTTTATAGACATCAGCGAGGAAGACCAGGTGCACGTTGCGGGGCGGCGGGTGCGGGAGGCCTCCAGGACCGAGGCCGTGAGGTGGGGGCGCGCGCTCCTAGCCCGGGTCTCGGCGCGTGCGCGGCCGACGATCAGGACTCGGTCCCGGTGGGCGCCGGGACTCGTCTGGAGCCGCTGCTGCTGACCCAGAACTTTCCGCGGACGGGGAACGGTGTCTGCAAAGTTCGCGTGTGGTCGACATAAACAGTCCCGGAAAAGCAGCTTTGAGCTGAGCGTTTAAATGCGGGTCTTAAGCGGTCACAGGAGAGGGTGGCCTACTTTTTATGCGTTGACTCGAATTTTCTGTTCCCACAATCCCACCTGTCAGCCTCATGTCTGCTGTGAGACATTTGTATCTGGCGGGCTGTCCTGGCCCTTGGAAGTTTACTAATTGGGGTTTACACTTCGGTATGCAGGGAAGATGGCTTCTCGTTTCTTGTCACAGCAGAAATTTAATTATTGGGATGCTATTCTTTAACTTTGTATAATCTAAACAAGTCTTTGACGACGTACACGCCATACCCGCTGACCAACTTGGGGTTCCATATGTTAAACAAGAGCTGAGAGGGAGTTATGCACACATAACAAAGATGCAGAAGAAACTGTATTTGAGGGCAGCGGAAGTGGTCCCAGGAATTGGCTAGTGTTTACCGAGAAGGGACTTAACGTCCGTGGTCTGTGAGTGGAAGCCTTGTTGTTGGTCTTGCTTCCCGTGGCCAGCAAAAGTAATATAAAAAACATTAAACTAATTTTCAGAAAAAGGCTTGTAAAGCAGGGAGTGAACAAATGATTTTTTTTTAAACTATGATTGGATTATATATTTGTGACGTAAAGAAGAATGATTTCTGGTGGTATTTTGTTCTTTCTAATATGATAGTTGAGTTTTCAAAATGCTCTTTTTATAATACCATACCAACTTCTTATATGAAGTACTGTTATTGCTTGGAAAAATAATTCCATCAGATCTAAGGTAGCTAAACACATTTGTGGGATTAAAAAGGCTGGTTATCTGCCCCCCACGGTTATATTGAGTTTGTCCAGAAAATCTGACACCCTGCCTTTTCTATTCCTTTCCCCTCTCTCTCCCGTATCATTCATTTTGTTTTGATTTTTGGCAAGTGTTTCACTATGTAGCCTGGGCTGGCCTGGAACCTGGAGCTGATGAAGATGGCCCTGCCCTGCCTCAAGTGTTGTGGTCACAATTGTACACCCTGCCACCTGTGCATTTCTAAATGGAATTCTTTACTTTGATTTAGTTTTTTTATTTTATTAGCTTTTAAAAATCGTGTGCATTCATGTTTGACTACATGAATCCCAAACAATCAAAGGAAAAAATTGTTAAAGATCATAATTAGGGAGTAAAGTAGGAAATATCCTAATTACTTAGTTTAGTAGTTAGTTATTTTGATAGAACCAAAAGTCTCATTTGAGTTTCTGACCCAGAGAGCCATGTTACATTTTAAGATATTGTTACACGGTGCATCCACTTTGATATATAAACATTTTAATACAGGCTGCACTAATAGCAATTATCTTTTTATATTGGAATCTCCCAAAATTCTTGTCCCAATGGCTCTCAAGTTACAGATTATTAACTTGTTGTCCAGGTGATGACTGTAATTTCTAGTAGCTCTATTTATGTATACCTTTGCTGGCAACAAAATCTTCATTTATTTTAGAAAAATACTTTGACTTTGCCAAGTCAGATTGACTTTAGTCCCCATCCCTCCTAGTGGGTTAAATGAGAAAACATTTGCTACAGACTGGAAGTCCAGCAGATATAGCTGACAGGAAACTGAACATGATCTTTGTGAGGTGTGTCTGCATGGCTCTGGAGAGCAAGTGAAGAAATCAGCACAATTTGAAGGCAGTTACCATTTGCATGTTACTTTGAAAGCAGAGCGGATGGGTTTGATATTTGTGTTTTGTCATAAGTCAGTTTTACAAATGGACATAGATTTAGCAACCGTGTTTGATTCACAGGCAGCTGAACTTCGTGCTTACCTGAAATTAAAAGGAGCCGAGATCTCAGAAGAGAACTCAGAAGGTGGACTTCATCTAGATTTAGCTCATATTATTGAAGCCTGTGACGTGTGCCTGAAAGAAGATGATAAAGGTTTGTTTTCGTTCTCTTTCAGAATATTGCTTACTAATCATAAGGGAACTTCTCCATTTTAAATTTTTTCTTGTCAGTTGTGTGCTCTGGTTTGAGACTTTGAAGATTTTTAAGCAGTGTGGAAGGGAAGGAATACAACAAAAATACATGAAAATATTTTTTAATTGAAGTTTTTAAGCAGTTTTTATTATAGTCTTTTCATATAATTTCAGCTTTTGGGGGGTTTTTGTTTTGTTTTTCTCTTAGACCTGTAAAGTAAGCCATTTTGGGAAACCCTTTTTTAATATGTATATCTGTGTTTCTACGCATACTAGATGTTGATGGTTTTAAAATGAACTGAAGAGGTTTGGATAGACATCAAAGAGTCAAGCAATAGTCATGTTAGGCTGTTCTTTATTTATTGAGATACAACTGGAATTTCTGTACTGTGAATTTTGAAATCTTTGTTAAAATTTAGAGATAAAAGTTTAGAGATAATTCTCTACATAAAATACAAAATTTTCTTCAGTTGAGACACCCTGGCCTAAAATTCAGCTAGTAATTTCAAGATAGTTGGATATTACACCAATAAAAATCATAAGAGAAAGTATATGAGGGGCTGGTGAGATGGCTCAGAGGTTAAGAGCACTGACTGCTCTTCCAGGGGTCATGAGTTCAATACCCAGCAACCACATGGTGGCTCGCAACCATCTATAATGTGATCTGATGCCTTCTTCTGGCCTGCAGGTATATATGCAGGCAGAGCACTGTATTCATAAAAATAAGTAAATCTTTAAAAAAGAAAAACTATATGAACATGTAAGTCATGCACCTGCTTTCTGAATGCTGGCTCTACAACAGTGCTGGTACAGTGTGAATTCATGGATACTCTTTCTTTAATGCGTTCCCTGAAATCAAGTATCTTCTCAAACTTCCACAGAAGCCAAACTATGTTAGAGCATCTTTGTATTGAAACACCAGAAACACAAACTGAGTTAGACATGTTGGATGTTGTATCTCTGCTGATTATATTCTTGATGCCTGCGTAGATGTTGAAAGTGTGATGAACAGTGTGGTATCCCTCCTGTTGATCCTGGAACCAGACAAGCAAGAAGCATTGATTGAAAGTCTGTGTGAAAAGTTGGTCAAGTTTCGGGAAGGCGAACGCCCATCTCTGAGACTGCAGTTGTAAGTGTTAGACTGCAAAGGGTGGGCTGGAGAGGTGCCTCCACAGAAGACCTAAATTTAGTTATGTTAGGCTCCTCAGCTTTCAGTAACTCCAGCTCCTGGGGAACCAACACTCTGGTCTCTGCTAGCACCATGTGTGCATGCACCTGCTCATACATATGCACACACGTGGTACACAGTTTAAAATAAATTTTTTTGAATGCTTTGTTTATAAAAGAGCTGCTTGTATGGTATAAATTGTAATTGCTAGAAGCAGGAATTCTGGAATTTGATTGTCAGCAGCTTTCTATGTCTTGGGCAGTTACTTAACCTTTCTGTGCCCTAGTTCCCTCCTTTGTAATATGAAGTTATTATTAGTGCTGCCTTGTGTTTGTTGTGAGAGCAGATAACCTCAATTAGTACTTCGGTTGTTTGTTAACCAGGCTCAGCAACCTTTTCCATGGGATGGACAAAAACACTCCTGTAAGGTACACAGTATACTGCAGCCTGATCAAAGTGGCGGCATCATGTGGAGCCATCCAGTACATCCCAACAGAACTGGATCAAGTGAGTGTTGTGCTTATAGGAAATGTAGCTGAGATGGTAGCAGCTCCATGTGTCCTGACCATTATCTCTGTTTCTCCTTTGGGGAAGTGTGGGATGTAGTAGGAGCTCATGTAGCCCAGGCTGGCCTCAGACTTGCTGTGTAGTTGTGGGTGAGCTTGAACCAATACTCCTGCCCCTCTACCCCCCTTCTAAGTGCTTAGTGCTTTATACTGACTCTGTACTGCTTAATAAATTCTCCCCTTTCATAAATCATGTTGTAGGTGAGGAAGTGGATTTCTGACTGGAAGCTCACCACTGAAAAGAAACACACCCTCTTAAGACTACTCTATGAGGCACTCGTGGATTGTAAGAAAAGGTATTCAGAAGTACTGCATTGCTGTCTCCCCAGCTGTTTGGGTAGACAGCGAAATTTCTTGAAGACAAGTTGAGCTAGTAGTTTCACTGTGTTCTCCATAGTCATCAGAGATCTGCTTCTTAGATCTTAGCTTCAAAGTTAAACTGCAAGGACTAACTGGGTAGCGTAATTAGTAGACTGCTGCCGTGAGTGAGGCCCTGAGGTCCACACTCAGAACCATTTAAGCCAGGTGTACGAGGATCTACCTCTGATACTGGTGCTGGGAGGTAGAAGCAGAATGATTAGGAGTTCAAGGTCATCTTCTGAGGTATAGACATAGTTTAAGACCAGCCGGGGGCATATAAGTCCCCATCCTAAAAAAAAATTATTTAAAAGAATTTTTTTTCTCATCTTTAAACTTTTTAGAAAGCAAAACTTGATTTTGTTTTAAAACTGCTACGATTATAAACCCCAAAGCTGTAAATTATGTTAGACTAAGTTATTTAATGATATTCTGATGCATAGTACCAGGGTGATGCTGTCCTTTTGTTGTTTTTGGTTTTGTGAGACAGGATTTTTCTGTGTAGCCTTGGCTGTCCTGGACTCACTTTGTAGACCAGGCTGGCCTTGAACTCACAGAGATCCACCTGCCTCTGCCTCCTGAGTGCTGGGATTAAAGGCGTGTGCTACAACTGCCCGGCTAATGCTGTCGTTTTTGTTGAGAGGTGGTGTGGTTTCATAAAAAGAAAACTGCAGAATTAAATGAGTATTTTCTTGTTGGCTTCTGGCAAAATCTTGGTGTAAAGGCTTCTTTCTGTTCAACCGTCAAACCCAATGGCCATCTTCTGTGATTGCCAACCCTAGTTATTTCTGCCTTTCCAGGGTTGTGTCTACAGACATCATTGTTACTTTTCTGCATTGTTACAGCACTCTTCAAAGTGGTCTCTATGCTCTTTTTTCTCTGAAATTTCAACATGTTATGCAGTTTTTCACTTTGTCTTGATCCAGTGTGGATGCCTTAAACACCTGAACTACCTCACATGCCTGTCACAACTTGAGGGACTCAGCTTACTCTATAGTCACCCCCACTTTCTGCCCTTCTTATCTTCTCTCTCTCATCTTTTATTTCCTTAACAGTGCTTAATCTTTTGTTATTTTTCCTTAGTTGTGTGACAGGTTCTGTTTGTTTAATAAACAGCCATCTTGGCCACTGTTTTATATATGTATCAGTAAGTAGTTTTAGTAGAGGGACGACTAACAAAATTCAGACTATTGAAATGATGCTCTTTATAGTGATGCTGCATCAAAGGTCATGGTGGAATTGCTCGGGAGTTATACAGAAGACAATGCTTCCCAGGCTCGAGTTGATGCCCACAGGTAATATTGAGTGTTGCTCCCATGAGCACTTGCCATCAGCTTAGAAATGAACTACAGACTTCAGCTCAGCAATAGACATAATCTCTGCAACTGCTAGCAGGCCAGAGCTAGTCAGTAGTGAGTCCAGGATTGATAATGCATTATGAAATAGTACTTGGTGTTTATAGCACAGGGTTGTTGTAAGTCACTAATAAGTATAACCAAAGAATTAGAACTCACACTGGGGTTAGTTTTTCTTAATAATGTATGTAGATGGGGAAAAGTTTGGTTACTTGACAAAATTTAGCCATTTGCTAATAAGAAAATAAGGACTTTCAAAGCATACCCTTAATAAAAAGGTATTGATCTATTTTAACCCGAATTTGTAACTTCTCTGTCCTATATTGAACTCTTAGATCACTGAATTAAATATATCTTATTATCTACAAAATAATCCACAACAAGTTAGGATTTCAAGGCCCAACTTACCTTGTTTTCTTATCAAGGTGTATTGTGCGGGCACTCAAGGATCCAAATGCCTTTCTCTTTGACCATCTTCTTACTCTAAAGCCAGTCAAGTTTTTGGAAGGCGAGCTTATCCATGATGTAAGTAGTTTGTCTTTTGATGTGAATCATTTTTCTCCAGTCTTACACACTGAAGCAGCAGCCCATCCCCACTGCCGCCGGCCCCCATTTGTTCCTTATTCATGAAGGATATTACTGGAGAGAGCCTACTTTCTGTTGGGAACAGACTGGTATCAGGACCAGCTTTCTCCATGTTCCTTTATCTCCTGTCTTGCCCTGGCCATTTTGAACTTCACTAATCATATTTCTTTTTATTACTTAATATCACTGCTCCAAATTAAGATTTAAAAAAAAAAAAAAAAAAGATTAGCCAGTTTTGGTCCCAGCATTTGAAGGGTTAGAGCAAGAGGATCACAAGTTCAACTATATGTAGCAAGACAGTCTTTCAGAAACAAGCAATCCTATGTTCATAGCTTAGAAGGACTACTAGTTTTTTTGTATTGTTTTCCATTTGGGTTAAGTAGCTTAGAGTTCAGTGTACTTCCTGATTTTGTTTTTTTGTTTTTGTTTTTATGAACTAAATGGTGGTTGGTTGGACAGTGAGCTGCTGAAGGCTTCTACACTAAATATGGAGAATTATTATTAGAAGTGTCTTAAAATATCCTGAGTGTACAACTAGCTTTTCTCTTGATACTATTTTGTCTTTTATCTCTGTAGTTACTAACCATTTTTGTGAGTGCTAAATTGGCGTCGTATGTCAAGTTCTATCAGAATAATAAAGACTTCATAGATTCACTTGGTAAGTGTTGGGTTCTGATTGGGTTGATTTTGTTTTTGTTTTTTGAGGGAGAGACAGGAATAAGCATAAGCCATTGCACCTGGCACTTGACTTTAAAAGATGGCAACATTTAATGATGAAAGGCTAATGGTTAAGATTGATATATTTTTTGTTTACATGCTTAGATACATGGTTATGTGTGTAAATTTTAGTTGTAGAATTTATCAGGTTTTACACCTCCTTTAATAAATAATATTCCATATATGGTTGACTCCACTGCCAAAATGAATGTGTAGTGCTATAATACAGTAGTAAAAGTTCTCTGAACTATACATTAAAGACAGCATAAGAAATCTGATTTTGTATTTGGTGGTTTGTTGTTTTTTTATTAAAATGTTCATTATTGGGATGTTGCTCCTATGTGCATGCGCATATTTGTGCACCTGTGTGGGTGTCAGAAGACAGCCAGGAGAAGGCTGTTTTCACCTACTGTGTGTGTTCCAGGTATCATTCTTGTGTTGTTAGACTTGGTGGCAAGTGTCTTTCCAGGCCAAGCCATCTTGCCAACCTTTGAACAGGTTTTAAATGTTCTAAAACTGCTACTAGTTTTTGGGTTTGTTTGAATGCTTAAGTCAACTGAAATAAGGGAACTTTATTGTCCTGGTAGGCAGCAATTAAAATATAGTAGAGGCTGATTTGTCTTCATATTAAAATTGAGTGATTAGCCTTATTGGTTATGTGAGATGTAGATACTGAAGAGGACTGCTGGACTTGATTAAACTCATTTTTCCTTTAGTTAACCTTAATTCCTTTCACCTGTACATTCTGTCCAGCCAATAGTTTGGGGAAAGGTCGACTTACTTGAACATAAGGTGTTTGAAATGCACCAAGATTAGATGCATGAGTGTCTGTGTAGAATACTTTGCCAGGTGCACTAGACCCAGAAAACCACATTCTGTCCCAGTTAATTTGCTTTGTGGCATGAAGCTGTGTGATGGAATGTTAATGTCAGCAACCTCTTTATTTACGCACCATGGCAAAAAGGAGTAGTAATTAACACTTTGACACTCCCCCATCCATGTGTAATTGACTGTTTCAAAGGAGCACTGGTTCATAAGCTATTGCATGCATTAAAACTGCGTTTTCTATATTGCAGCATTTTAAGACAAGGGTCAGTGACAATGCAGAAATTGCTCAATGATGCACATTTTTTTATTACTGCATTAAGGTTTTGACATATTAGTAATGAATAAATGTTTCCATAAAATTAGATTTTTTTATAACTTTAAATTGAAATACAATGGAGAACCCTGAGCCTTCCCTCTGGGAAAGGAGCCCAGTTCATGAACCAAAGTGCAGCTGCCTTTAGATCTGTAACTCAAGCTTTACCTGCATAATAATTTGCCTTTTCCAAACAGGAGTCCTAAAGGCTATACACTTGGTTCCTTGTTTAAAAGTAATGGCTATAAATGTGTTTAGACAGAATATAATGATTTCATGCAGTTTATTCCAGGAATGGTCTTCATTCCTTTGATATATTTTCATTCACAGTCAGAATCCTGCACAAGAGCATTAGTAAACTAAAGAGTATCTTTAGGGAGGTAGAGGTGAAGTACTTGTACAAGCATAAGAACTGGGGTCAGACTTCAGCACCCATCTACAAGCTGGACAAGGCAGTCTGTGTCTGTTACCCCAGCGCTGGTCAGTGCACAACAGGCTGATCTCACGGTATGCAGACTAGGCAGTGTTGCTGAGTGGTCAGATCCAGGTTCAGCGAGAGCTCTTTCTCAAGAAAGAAAGTGGACAAGGGATAGTGGAGGACACAGCCTTACCCTTATACTCCGTAAGCACATGCACCTGTATCTCTGCATGCAGTTTTGTATCAAACCTTCAGAATTTAAAATGTCTTTTTTTTTTTTTTTTCATATTCAGCGGACTGTTTGTGTACATATGACCAAGAATGCTAAGGGATCTTTGAGAATCTTTTAATATTCCTTGATAGAAACAAATTCCTAACTGCTGTTTGACTGCGCCAATTAGAAAAGAAATTCCTTAATTTGCCTTTTGTAGGAAAAAAAAATTGTTTTAACAGGTGCTTTAGGAAAAATGCTGTGAAATGTTATAAGAAATGCATTCCACAGGTGGCGTCAGTGTGTCAAAACATTTTAATTAACACTGACTTGGGCCAATCGAATTATCTTGTGTCAACCAAATGGCCCTAACATGTCCACATGTAATCTGGTATTACCCAGTTGCTACCTTCTTGCTTCAGAAAGTTAATCACCATCTGATTTGCATTTGTTAATTAGGGTTAATGTGCACTAATTGATTTTTTTGATGCTTGTAGATTACCATTAAACTCAGCAGTACTTACTTGTGTACCTCATTCATTTGAGTTATGATCATGTTTTTGTTGAATCTGTGCCAAATCAGAAGCCTGTAGCATTAATTACAGCTAATTAACAGATGATCGTGCCCTGTATTAATGGGCTTCCCTAGTCTTCCACTAATGAAATATCATTTTATTTATGTGTGCTTAGGTAACTTTTTAACAGTAAACTTGAGATGTTGCTTTTTAAAAACTTGTTTTGATAATAACTATACTTGTCAAAACAAGTACATAACATTCTGCTATAATTCTGTTTAGGGACATTGGGAAGCAGAGACAGGCAGATCTCAGTGAGTTCGAGGCCAGCCTGCTTTGCATAGTGAGTTCCAGGACAGCCAGAGCTATGTAGAGAGACCCTTTCTTTTAAAAAAAAAATCCAAAGAGTTTTAAAATTTGTAGATTATGCCTTTTTATAAATGGGCCTAAATTCTCTGGCTACAGTTCCTACTTGGTAACTGTTTGATCGCTGGGTAGATAGCTGTTATCTTTGGCCTTATCAAACATGCATATCTGTTAACAGTACAGCTTACATTTTTCTTTCGAGACAGGGTTTCTCTGTGTATCCCTGGCTGTCCTGGAACTTACTCTGTAGATCACACTAGCCTGGAACTTAGAGATCCAGGTGGGGTGTGCCACCACCACCCCACTAACAATACAATTTTCATGCTGAATATATTGACCTGTAAATGTTAAATGATAAACATATTCCTGCTTTGCAGGTCCTAAATCCAGAGAGACCAGAAGGGGTATGGTACATGAAAATATAACAGTAAAATGGGCATAGTGGTGCATACCTTTAATCCCAGCACTTGGGAGGCAGAGGCAGGTGGATCTCTGAGTTCAAGGCTAGTCTGGTCTACAGAGTGAGTTCTAGGACATCACAGAGAAACCTTGTCTGGGGGGGGGGGGAAGAAGGAAGGAAGAAAATATAAATCAAAATATTTTAGAGTTGTATCTGTGCATAGTACTGGGAACAAAACTCAGGGTCTTATATTTGCTAGGCAAGTGCTATACCATCAAAAACAAAAAGCTTATATTCATCAAGTGCTCTTCATTTAAATAACAGGATTCATTACTTATTTTCTACTACTAGTGATACAGAACTTGTTTAAATGAAGAGCTCTTGGTAAAAATAAGCTTTAAGTAAATTATGAGATGAGTTATGTATATTTTCATCTCCTAAAATGTATAAAAATATACAAAACCTTTAGTGCCTAAAAATAGTATTTGTAGCCCATGCTTAACTTTAAACCTAATTACCTGTATTCTATTATTTATTTCTATAAAATAATACAGTTTAGAAAAAGAACACAGTACTCTAATGTCAACTATAACTTGTCAGGTTTGCTAAATGTAAGTGCTCACACATTGTGACAACTACTGCTTAAGTATGATTTGACAAGCCTTTACATGGACACTTAACAGGGTTCACTGTTCTATAATTTAGGCCTATTACATGAGCAAAATATGGCGAAAATGAGACTTCTCACTTTTATGGGAATGGCAGTAGAAAACAAGGAGATTTCTTTTGATACAATGCAACAAGAGCTACAGATCGGAGCTGATGATGTTGAAGCATTTGTTATTGATGGTAAGGCAATAGAACGTTCTCACTGCTTTCTAGAATATCTATGATGTAGATCATAAGATTTTTATCTTGAAATGAGCCTTATGCTAACAAAGCTAGGTTGTTTGGTAGATTTTGAAAGCTGGGAAGATTGTATAGCTAATGAGATGTATTTAACTGTTGGCTTGGTTTCTAATAATCTAAGTAATTGTAGAGCAGAATAGAATTCCTTGTTTTGACATGGTAAAGACTGGCCCAGGCTGCCGTTGACCTTGGCCTCACACGTGCTGGGATTACAGGTGTGAGCCACCATGTTTGCCTTTGCAACTGGAATTCCCAGTACAAACAAAGTAGTAGTGCTGAATAGTTCGCTCCAGCGGTCATCAGACAGACATCTACTACATAACCTTCCTCCTGGTTTATTTTTATTATTTATACACTTTATATCCCAATCTCAGCCTCTTCCCCTAACCCTCCTCAGGAGAGCCCCCGCTACTGACCCACCCCAGCTCATCAAGTCACAAGAGTGCATCCTCTTCCCCTGTGGCCTGGCAAGGCAGCCCACTAGGGGGAGTGATCAAAAAGCAGGCAACCTAGTCCATGTCAGATACCTTCCCCTTAAAAGAGGACCCACAGGAAGCCTGAGCTGCTCATCAGCTACATATGTATAGGGGGCAAGGTCCAGTCTATGCATGGTCCTTGGTTGGTGCATGGGACCTGGTTAGTTGGTTTTGGTTTTGTGGAGCTCCTGTCACCTCTAGATTCTTTTATCCTTCTCCCACCATTTGCCAAGACTCCCCACGTTTTGCTCAATGTTTGGCTGAGTCTCAGCATCTGTTTCAATGTACTGCTGGGTGGAGTCTCTCAGAGGGCAGCTAAGCTAGGTTCCTTTCTGCAAGCATAGTAGAGTATTGTTCATAGTATCAGAGGATGGATGGCTCTCTCCTGTGAGGTGGGTCTCAGGTTGGGGTGGACATTGATTGGACACTCCCTCGATCTCTGCTCTATCTTTATCCCTATGTATCTTGCAGGCAGGGTAAATTTTGGGTTGAAGTTCTTGTGGCTGGGTTGGTGTTTCTCTTCCTCCACTAGGAGTCCTGTCTAGTGGGTGTCCTCTTCAATTTCCATGGCCATCCCTGCTATTACAAGTCTCAGCTAGAGTCACCCCCACATCCTACATTTTCTTTATTAGATTCAAAGAGCTGATTTTTTAAAATAATGTTATTAGCACTGTAAGAGTTTTATTCTGCTAAATTGGTCATACCTTAGCTATTAACTAACATGTAAAAAAAATTCTTTTTCAGCTGTGAGAACTAAAATGGTCTACTGCAAAATTGATCAGACCCAAAGAAAAGTAGTTGTCAGGTAAGACCTGTAATATTTTGCTTCATTCTGTAGGACAGTTTAGTTTGCTTTGATTATTTCACTTAAATGTTTAGAGAACCAAGGTAGTGACTATACCAGTTGACTATAGTTAAACAGGGGCTGTTTATCATAATTTTATTAAGGTTCAGACTGAATGTGATTAGCTTATTTAATGAAAGAGTCCTATTTTCCAGCACATTTCATTTAATGGCTAAGCACTGGCTAGAATACTAATGACTTTGTGTCTGCTTTATAGATGTGGAGATCAATATGGTAAAAAGGTTTCTAAATATAGCAGCAAATGCTTAAATTCTCCTTTAATTTTGATTTGAGGAATATTCAAATGTGTAGTGTTTTGAAACGCTTCAGCAGTTAAAAGGTTGACTAATACTTTGTTCTTAATTTTTAGTCACAGCACACATCGGACATTTGGAAAACAGCAGTGGCAACAGCTGTACGACACTCTTAATGCCTGGAAACAAAACTTGAACAAAGTGAAAAACAGCCTTTTGAGTCTTTCAGATACCTGAATTTTTATGCAAATAATTTTGTTCTATATGGAAAAAAAGTTCTAAGTCATAGTAAAATGTTATCAACTAAAATTTGACTAATCTGGTCATTTATTTTCTCAGTGTTAAGGAATATCAAAATCTCTAGAAAACAGAAAGTAACCTTTCAAAGGGCCACTTTGTCTTAATCATATTATTTGAATTCTATAAAGAAAGGAACTAACAAACAATGCTTTGAAGGAACTATACAGGGGGAAGACAAAAGTTAAAGGGGCCTGGTTTGCTAACAGCAATCTCTACAAATACAAGATGGGATTCTTGTCATAGTAGAAAAAGTTGAAGACAGCTATAAAGCGTATAGTACATCAGTTTCACCAATGAAAGCATCTATCAACATTTAATCAGTTACTTTTTCTAGCGTCTCTTCTACTTTTCTTTTCTTGGGCTGGTTGTCACTTTCTAAGCTTAGTAACTTTTCAATCTCAGTTAGTCGGTTTATCACAAGGCTCTGCCACTCATTGTGACCAGGAGAAAAGGCGAGTGGATCAGGAGTGTCTGCAGTCTTGACTGTCTGGGAATGGCTTTGTTGCACAGTTGAAATCAAGGGCTCTGCTTTCACCTAGGAAAGATCATGTTTATTTTACTACAAAAATCACCATACAGATAGGGATAAGGAAAATCGAGAAACCTGCAATTAGCACAGAATATAGCTATCCCATGGCTGATTTAGAATTACTGTAGTAATTCAGCAGCAATGGTACCTACTGTGAATCCCAGGCTATGTAATAGTTTTCTGGAAGGTCTTGAGCTAATTATGAATTTTAATATGCAGATAACTGTCAGTTTGTCTTTAACACCCTCTTTTCCCAAAAAAATGTCTGTTTGGTAACTTTTGTCAAAGTGGGAGAAGATTAGAAATTCAAATGTACAAACTCTCAAACAGCCTTTTCTGTCAGGCTTCCAACACTGTTGTGAAGAGCAGGAAGGGGCATTGAGGTAATCAGAAGAGGCATGTTTCCAAGGCACAATACTAAATTTTAAGGGATTTTTTTTTTCTGATAGAAATGAAATATTATACCATTACCCAGAATGTGGTATTAGCTGTTAGTCGTGTATTCATTATTCTATAGAATCTTCTATCTTGCCTTTTCCTGTGAGCACTTTCATAACCAATTATGCAAAGGAGCTTCAAAAACAGCTTTTTATAAATATGCAATATAACTATCATGAGTTAAATACTGACATTGTTTCCAATTTATCCCTATCAAATTTGAAGTAATTTTATGGAAAATTGATCTTCAGATGAGATTTCCAATTTTTTTTTCTATCAGAAAATTAGGTAACTTTGGGATAATGGTTTGGTTTTGGTGTAAGGGTCTTATGTATATATCTTATAAATACACAATAATTTATATTAAAATGCTAAGATTCTAACCAAATAGTAAGCATTCTTATATAAATCTAAGTTTAGTCCTTTAAGATTTAGATCATAGCAGTTTATAGTGGAAACAATTATTGCCTTCCAGCCTTAGAAATTAGAGGACAGAACCATCATATCAATGCTCTATAACTTAGAATAGAATGCTCTTACAAGGAAAGAATCACTTGTCACAAAAGCAGACTCTATCATCTTTTGTTGAATCTTATGAAGATCTCTGAGGTACCTGACATAAAGTCTTTTGCTAAGTATGGCATGTGTGTAGCATCATTTCATTCTTACGGAGAGTAATGAATTTTTAAATGAGCTTAGGTATTTAGAATCTAACCAAAGTTCCCATGAGAATTGCTGTATTGCCTAAAATTCTGTAGTTATTCCCCAGCCCCTTCTGAGTTTGGGACCAAAGGTCTAAGCAAGTCCTAGTCAGCTTTTCTAGGCCTTGGTTTTTTATAAGCATCTTAAGATTTTAGGTGCTATTACTGTAAAGTTAGAAATGTGGCATGGAATTAAAATGTACACTAAGTATATATCTGATGTCTGTTGTGTTTTGTCAGCATACCTCAGCTCAGGACCAAATTGGAGACACACACACGGAAATGCCAGTGAACATGGACTGTGATGTCCTGTGGGTGTCTATAGTGTGTTTACATATTTGGTATGATGGTCTTAAGAATGACAAATTCCCCAAGGGAGAATAAAGGATACAATATAGTGTCTTTGCAGAAATCATTACCAGTCAGAAAGCAGAATCTTGTATATAAATGTGTTGGCTGATATTGTCCATTTGATGGGATCTATAATCATAGAAACAACTCCCTGGGTTTGCCTATAAGGGATTTCCTAGATGAGGATAACTGAGGTGGGAAGCTCACCCTAAATGTAGGTAGGTACCACCATCCAATGGGCTGGGATTCTTAAATTAAAAAAAGTGGATGAACATAACATCATTTTGCTTTCTGGAATGCACACAATGTGGCTGTCAGCCTTCTTTGGTTATACATCCCCAACCATTTGGACTGTTCCCCTGGCAAAGTAAACCCTTTCTTACTCAGAGTTGGCCTTGCTGACAGCACCCAGCTCTGACTGAAGCTTGCTTTCTGCTTTGATTATGACTTACCCAGGTGAGAGTCAGGCTTCCTTGCGCCAAGTTCACCACTGTGAGAGGAGTTACGCTCTTTTTATTTGAGGTTCCTCCCATTTAAAGGGGGAAATGAGGTGCATGGCTGGAAACTTGTCAGATATGTTACTATGCAGCTATGCGGTGTGAAGAATTGTTTGATGCCTCTAAAAGCTCAAAGATCTATAGAAAGTGTTGCTATGGTAGTCTCATGAGGCCATTGCATAACCTTTTGTCAGTTACACCAGCACTGGTCTGGATTTGTTTCATTTAGACTTTGAACAATGCAGATTTGTTGGGTAAAGTTCTACACACTAAGATATAAAACTTAGAAATTTAACCAAATAACTTATCAGCTATGGTTAGTTGCTCTTATGATGAATGGGATCTTAGAAGCCATATGATCTCTACAAATACTGTGTTTAATGCATATATACTTTCACTGTATTACAGCGATTTTATCCTTTCATACATTTTCTAAAAATAAAACAAATTAGACTAATCAGCTTGATAGATTATTAATAAAACATTTTTGGATATTCAAGTCCACTATTTCTAAGTTGAGGTGACAGAGTACACAAGATGATGCCTCAGTCCTCCAAACAGGCTGTTTTTTATCTATTTGATTTATACACTGTGACTTTTTCCTGCTGTTTTCTATCAGCCTTAATTGTGAAAAATGGTGCCATGTTGCCCTCTTGATATTATTCTGGCAATCAGTTAGGGCTTATAGTATCCAGATGCATACAGTGCTACACATATCTGGAGAATTAGCTCACTGAGGTCTGCTCAGCAATATTTTTAATTGACTTACATGTTCTGTGGGAAAAGAAGAATCATAAAACGTCTTTGCAGTTGCATTCCTCTCTTCACTGGGCTGTCCCTTGGGATCTGGATGGATACTCCAGTTACTCACAGTGTCAGCAACTCTGCTAATGCTGGCAGTACCTGATTGACAAACAGGAAATGACAACAACTGAACTGTATTCTCTAGATATTCATCTTAATGACTGAACTTTCTGATTTTACGTTTAAAAATAAATTTCCATTTCAGTTTGGTTATTATTTCCTAGACCTTCCCTCCGTGGCATTTCATTTCATTGTATTGTAAATACCATCTTAAGCACACACATACAAATGTTCTTATTTCCTGGTTACATTACCCACACACAGATATATAATGACCACTTAAAAATTATATAATGACCATTTTACAAATTCAGATTAGTGGGGAAGACAAATAAACACCAGAATTTACAAACTATTTAAGAAAATTGACACAAAGCACTGTTCAGAAGGGGGTGGTGGAGCACGCCTTTAATCCCAGCACTTGAGAGGCAGAGGCAGGTGCATCTCTGTGAGTTCGAGGCCAGGCTGGTCTACAAAGAGAGTCCAGGACAGCCAGGGCTCTGTTACACAAAGAAACCCTGTCTTGAAAAACCAAACAAAAAAACAAAACAGAAGGGGTAACAAAAGTAACAAAAATTACTTAAACACAGAGCTGATAAATATTAAAAGAAATGTTCAGGAGGAATATATTCCAACCATGTGTGGTGGCGCATGCCTGTTATCTCAGCACTCAGGGAGGCAGAGGCAAGCAGACTGCTGTGAGTTCAAGGCCAGCCTGGTCCACAAAATGAGTCCAGGACAGCCAAGGCTACACAGAGAAACCTCAACTGGAAAAACCAAAAAAGTATATATATGAAGAGAGAGAGAGAGTTTTAGACATCTCTTTATGCCACTGAGAAAGTGGGTGATTGTTACACCAGCACCTAAAACAATTCTTAACATTAAAATTCCAGTTTGGAAAATGAGGTTATACAGTAATTTGGGGTTTATTTTTCCCTACATCAGTGGTGCTAGAAAGCAAGGTATATTTACTTTGTCTTTAAGCCCCTAATGTTCTTTTAAGTTTTTTTCAATTTTCTTTTAAAGAAGTCCCTAACCCTGAGTGGGATATGACTTTCTCACGTACTCTGGTGCCTCACATTTGACCATGTCCCCTGGAGGGGGAGACCTGGTGGCACTTAGAGGAAGGACAGCAGGTCACAGAGAAGAGACTTGATACCCTATGAGCATATACAGGGGGAGGTAATCCCCCTCAGGAACAGTCATAGGGGAGGGGAATAAGGGGAAAATGGGAGGGAGGGAAGAATGGGAGGATACAAGGGTTGGGATAACCATTGAGATGTAACAAGAATAAATTAATAAAAAAAAGAAAGAAAGAAAGAAAGAAGTCTATTAAGTCTGAGTCTAAATCCACAACGTTCTCTTTAAATCTAGTTAGCAAAGCATGGTGACACATTTGTAATCTGAGCATTCTGTCCCTAGTACCTAGAGAAGCCAAAGCTGGAAGGTGGTCAGTTCAATACCAGTAAGACTGTCCAAGAAATCTTATGAATGCCTTTAACCTCAACAACTTTGACTATGAAGTTATTATTGGCAGAGTAAACATACTTTCCTCATTTTCATCTCAAAGTACTGTTTTGATATATTTAATATATTAAATATTAATTTGATTGTATACTTATAGCTGTATAGTACCTATTCATACAGTGAGGTTTTTTTCATGTATGTGCATGTATAAGCATGTTTGTATGTAGGTGCACATGTGCATGGCAGTCAGAGTGATATCACACGTCTTCCTCATTCACTCTCCACCTTGTATGTAGAGGTAGAGTTGTTCACTTGAACCCCAAGATAGTTTATTCAGCTAATCTGGCTAGCCAGCTTCCTCTAAGAATCCTGGCTCTGCTTCCCACTACTGTGATGCAAGTGGGCTGCCATACCCATCAGCATTTGTTAGGGTGCTGAAGATCAAACAATGGTCCTTACTTTCACATGACAAGTGCTTTTACCAGCTGCCTTCACAGCCCAATAGTACTATCTTTTAAAATATCTGTAGTAAAAGTAATGTACCTCAATGTACTGTCACCTAACATGGACATCTCTCTACCAACTCCTGTATTTCATCGTTACTGTATTTTGTTTCTGGAGTTATTTTTAGATTATTGTCATTATATTTAGGTTATTATCATTCATGTGCTACTTTAAAAAGAAAGTGGATCCTCTAATCTCTAAAGTAATGTGAGTAAAAATAGGTACATAATTATTAAAGGATTCAAGTGCTTCAAGCAATAATAACAAAACCCAATGATATGAAATAAATTTCTGTTCCACTTTTGCCAATAAAATGAAAAACAGGTTGAATTTATGGTGCTGGTAAAGGAGTGGGTACGAAAGGAAAAGGAAAACAGAAAGAGGGAAGACCAGTTTACTCTTAAAGAGAGAGAGCTTCATCAGGTAGTTATTCCTAATTCAAACCTGATGACCTAGACCTACTGTTGATGCCATACTTTAACAATGAAAAGGAACACTTCCAAATGTAATTAGTGATACACTGATAGTACTACTTAAGATTAGGTTAAAAATAATTCCTCTAAGCCGGGCATGGTGGCGTACACCTATAATCCCAGAATTTGGGAGGCAGAGGCAGGCGGATTGCTGTGAGTTTGAGGCTAGCCTGGTCTACAGAGTGAGTTCCAGGACAGCCAGGGCTACACAGAAACCTTGTCTTGGGGGGAAAATCATCTAAATAAAACCACCCTATGTATGCACTATATGATGCTTAGGAGATTTTATACATGCAAACACACACATGTAGTGAGAATTGGAAATTTGCTCTTTTAAAAAAACACAGAAATGTTATAAGAATGTTTTCATTTTAATCTCAGCTGCAGATAGTTTCAGTGAGTGTTGGAACCCTGGGGAGTTTTCAGAGGGTATATAAATACTAGGGCCCTGAGAAGCGTGGTAGGTTGTTGGTTGTGGTTTGTTAAGCAGTTGTGGGCAAGGAAGAAACAACAAGAAGAAATTAGATATTCTGATGGGAAGATCAAACTTGCCCCAAGGAACTCTTAATGTCCTTAATCAACAAAAAGTAGTCTAAGGATAAGGATGTCCCCTTTCCAGCCCCTGACTTTACTCGGGGAGCTCTCCCTTTCCCCTCCATCCTCTGCTCGCTCTTATCTAGTGTTAGGGGCTGAAGTGGAAGGAGAAAAGGGGGGAGAAGGGTAGACGAGGGACCTACAAAGTAGCAAATGCCAGTTACACACATACATTCTTTTTAGCTTTAAACAAATATAGAGACTCTGTCAGGAATAACTAGGCAGTAGAAAAGGAAAAGGAAAAAACATGCCATTTGAAATAACTACCTTGTTTTCTTACCTGGCTCAGTATTTTTCCTAGTGTCATCCAAACCAGCATTTTTACAGAAAGTCGCTGGAGTGTTCACTCTGTTTTCTGACAGACCTACTGGTCTCTCCTTCAGCAATAAAGGAATGCTGGAAGTTACAGTGTCCAGGGTTTTAATTTGATTTATTTTTGACCAAGGGCTAGAAGCCACAAACCTCATGTATCCTGGAGTTTTCTCGGGTACTTTATCTGGAGTGGGAAGATCAAAGGCTGACCTTGTACTTATGTTTACTGAGTCTGCAGATGGTGTTACACGAGACAAATGTGAGTCTTCCAACTGACCTTCACTGAATGTTCCTTCTGACAGGAGGTCATTTAGTGCCTCTGCTTTCTCTCTGTTAGTTAGCAACATGCACTGTCTTCCCAAGGAAAAGAGACCACTTTCTGTGGTCTCGGTTGTCTGATTCTCATTGGAATGCTGTCTTTCTGTGGAAGTTGTCATGGGAACTGCAGTTTTTAAATCTTTGGCTTGCGAAGCATGACTGTCTTTTTGGTTAACCTGAATGTTTGAGATCGTCACAATGCTTTCTGAAGTTCCCAAATGGTTCTTAAGGGGACTGTCTTGAATGTCATTTATATTTTTCCTTATAGCTCCCTCTGCAGGCCTTGAAGTGGGTTTCACCAATGTCAGTGTAGTATTAATATTGTTTTCTGAATTCTTAAGTGTTGTCAAATTATCACCAGAGACAGCAGATGGACTGATCACCGCAACACAGGCAACAGTTGCTTCAGGCTTCTTGGGAGCCTTGCTTGCTTGCTGATAACATGGAAAAGGTACCATGCTGCACTCACTCTCTTCACGTAATGTTTGTTTCATTTTTTGGTACTTAACGTCTAATGTAACATTACTTGAATCCTTTAAGCCATGTTTCTTAGTCTGACCAAGATTTAGTTTTTGATCTTGAGATGATGCTTTGGTTTGGTCAGGACTTATAATTTCCTTCTCTGCAGCATTTTCCAAATTTGCTGGAAGCAGTTTGAATGGCTGTTTGAATGGCGTGCTTTCAGAAACATCGCTGTTATAGTTCCTTCTGTGCGCCATTGCATTTGAAACGCTACTAAGGGACACTTTGTGATTTTGAGTGTCCAGAGGTACATCTACACCACTGTGGAGAAGGCCCAATCCTTCAGTTCCTTTTAGGCATATATTTTCTGTTTCTAGTGATTCATCTACCACTAAAAAGAAATTGTTCAGTGATTTAAATTCTAAGCAGTTATTGGCTTTTTCTAAGCACAGCTTGTCTTTTACTTCTACGGTGATTGATTTTCCACGGTCAGTAACATTGGAGATTTGTTCTTGATCAGTTAGTTCTTTATCTAGGCAAAGGGCTTCACTTGGTGACATTCCACTTTGGTTTCCATCATGAAATAGCACAGTATTAATTTCACTTCCGGCACTTACTTCCAAAGGACACAAATCTGTCATGAAGAGGACACAATAAAATGTTATATTCTTAGTAAAGCTTGTTTATAATATGTGTCATCTATGTTTTGTGAAAACATATTTAGCCTTAAATAATCTACTGAACACTAATCATACAAACATGTTAATTTTATTCAAATACTGAGTTCCCATGCTATAGCAAGTGTATGTTCAGATGCTAAATTCTTGACTCTGCCCCAAAACATTTTTTTAATTTTACAATAGCAAAATCACTTTGGTTTAAAAGAGGGGCAAGCAGAACAGGGTGTGGTAGTGCATACCTTTAATCCCAGCACTTGAGATACAGAGGCAGGGGCAATCTCCCTGAGTTTGAGGTTAGCCTGGTCTAGACCAGGGCTATTACACTGAGAAACCCTGTCTTCAAAACCCAAAGCGGGGTGGGCATGAGGTATTTACACAATGGTCTTTATCTTTCCTAGAGTTGTCTCCTTGGGACTCTTACTGCAATCCCATATGAACAGATAATTGATAAGAATTAATGTATACTAACCTCAATTACAACCCAGGTCTAACAACATCCAGAAGTCAATATTTAGTTTGTTCATGTTTGACAATCATCTTTTTTGTTTATTGCCCTGTAAGTATTTTAAATTTCTGGAATAAATTTTGGGCCAATTCATAGAATATCTACCCAAGATAATTTCATTCATCTTTGCTTTAACTATAGATATTAAATCATAAGTATAGAAAACAACTAGAACATAAATTTCAGGTCTTGAAGGGCTGTATCGGTCCAATCATTCTTCTCCAACATCTCCATAAAGTGCTACTCATCCTGAGTTGCACACCTCAGTCATAGTGGAGGAATTGGGAAATCATCTCAGTGCTTACTATGGGCACTAAACCAAGAGAAATGCTGTATCCTGGTCACCAGATGTGTACTGGTGACCCAGAGAATGCTCTCCGCCAAGACACTGTTAAAGACTCACTTTGCAGAATGCTTATTTACATACAGATGAACAGGTATTTCCTAACAATACCAGAAGGTCCTTAAAGCAGAGCTGTAACTGTTAGTCTCCTAGATGCCAGAGAAGGCCCAGCATGTACTTTATCAATGTAGTTACCTTCTGACATTTCTTCTACAGGTAGGTCTTTCTTTTCTTCCTTTTGTCTGTATTCAGTATCTGAACAAAAATTCTTTGTATTTTCCCCACATATTTCTTGACCAGAATTGTACTTTGGTGTGATGGATAGTTCATCACTATTTTCATTATTTAGTTCCGGAACATTCTAGTATAAAATAGAAAAAGACTGTTTAAATGTGTTAAACATTTGAGCAAACTTTGTTGATAAAAGTGGATTTTAAATTTTCAACTGTTCAGCAATTTCTATATGGAAGTCAAAGAGTTCCCTGCATATAGCCTCATATTTATACAAACTAAAGATCTCTATCTGCTTTCAATCATGTCTGTCACATTATTATACCACATAGGCAGGCCAACTTGGGGGTCATATTTACTTGGACCAGGCAAATTGTTTAAATACCATTTTAAACATCTATAAGACAGCAAACAAACCAGTGGTGCTACGTACCTATAGCTTCAGTACTGAGAAGGCTGAAGCAAGAGAAAAAGCAGAAGTCTGGAGCCAGCCTGGACTTTATATGCTCCAGGTCCACTTAGGCTACAGGGCAGACCTTGTCTCAAAGAAAGTTTCCATTTTCTTATACAAAATATTGATCACATGACTCATGATGCACTGCACCAGACTTTAGGAAACAATAATGAACAAATCAGTCTCTGCCCTCAAAAAACTTAGTTTGGCAGCAAAGAACCTTTAGTAAGATATAGGCAGTGTACAGCACTGTAGATCCATACAGAATCCCCATCGCCTTGCTTTGAAGTATGATGAGCAGTCACAGAAGAGGATGAGGAGAACAGTGGGGAGGGGCCAGGAAAGACAGAGGGGCTCAGGATGGAGATGGATCCAGACTTCATAGTCAGAAGAGACATCTTTCACTTTTTATGCTAAGCCAGTTAACTAAACCCAGCTCATACTCAAGTGTGCCTGCTTTCTCATCTATGGCATGAAAATGCTATAAAGATTCAATAATGTACACAAAGCCTTTACTGTACACTGTCCTCAGTTACTGGTAGTAAGAGTTTTTTTGGAGGTTTTGTTTTTTTGTTTTTTGTTTGTTTGTTTGTTTGTTTACCAGTTTAAGGGGCAGCCTAGGAGGTAAAAGGAAAAGAACAGAGTAGTGAAATACAGTAAAGAAAAAAGGTGAGTAGCTGAAGGGGACAAAAAAAATCAAGCACTTTTGAGAAGTATACATCAGACACAGTGTCTGCTGGGTGTAGTGCCATTGGATGTACTGATATTGGATGGGCTGGGGTGACAAAACTAGATGTCTTCTTATGCTAAAGAGCAGGAATAAGAAAGAAAAAGAGTATGTTCTTTCAGCAAATTTGGCTCAATATAAATGAAAAGTCTTAGATGGGTTTAGAATTTTTATCATGAATGACCATTAGATTTTGCCAAAGGCCTTTCTCCACTAAATGAGGTGATCATGTGGTTTCTGTCCTTTAAGTCTGTTTATATGGTGGGTACATTTATGGATTCATATATGTTGAGCCATCCCTGCATCTCTGGGACGAAGTCAATTTGATCATGGTATGTAATCTTTTTCATGTGTCTTTAAAAATTCAGTTTGCAGATACTTTATTAAGAAGTTTTACATCTATGTTCCTCAAAAATTAGCCTATAATTTTCTTTTTCATTGGATCTTTGTCTGGTTTGGCTATCAGGGCAACTGACTCTGTAAAATAAATTTGTAAACAGTCCTTTGGGTTTTATTGTGCGGAATAATTTGATTATTGACACTACTTTTTTTGAAGGTCTGGTAGAAGTTAGCACTAAATCCAGCTGGCCCTGGACTTTTTTTAGTTGGGAGATTTTAAATTATGGTTTCTATCTCACTGGATGTTATGGTCCTATTTAAATTATTAAGTTCATCTTGATTTGACTTTATTAGACCATATATACCTTGAAATTCACCCACTTCTTTTAGAGTTTCCAGTTTGGTAAGATACGGACTTTTAAAGTATGTTCTTTTTAAATTTTGTATTTATTTACTATATATACAGTATTCTGACTACATGTATGCCTGCACACCAGAAGAGGTGACCAGATCTTATTATAGATGGCTATAAGCCACCATGTGGTTGCTGGGAATTGAACTCAGGACCTCTGAAAGAATAGCCAGTGCTCTTAACCTCTGAGCCATCTTTCCAGTCCCCTAAAGTATGTTCTTATGACTCTCTGAATTTCCTTGGTATGTGACATAATGTCTCCCTTTTTGGCTCTAATTTTATTAATTTGCATTATCTGTTTTGGTTAATTTGGCTAAAGGTTTATCAATTTAGAGATTGTATGTGGGAGGTAGCCAAACATGCTTAATTGCAAGTGAAAATATAAATGAAAACGCAGGAAAGAAATCTAACTGACAAACACAAAATAAAATACATATTAAAACTGCTAAAAGTCAGGCTTGGGGTTGCACACTTGACTTCACAGTACCCAGGAGGTAAGGCTATGAGTTTGAGGCTAGCCTGTTCAATATAGTAAGATCGATCTATCTCCCCAAACAAATAAATGGTGAAACAATGCATTAAGGGAGTTGGAGAGAACAGGTACTTGGCCTTTCTGGAAAGCAGTAGTTTCTTTCTTTCTCTCTCTTTCTTTCTTTCTTTCTTTCTTTCTTTCTTTCTTTCTTTCTTTCTTTCTTTCTTTTTTCCCTGAGACAGGGTTTCTCTGTGTGTAGCTTTGGCTGTCCTGGAACTCACTCTGTAGACCAGGCTGGCCTCAAACTCAGAGATCCTACTGCCTCTGACTCTTCAGTGCTGGGATCAAAGTGTCATGTGCCACCACTGCCGGGCCAAAGAAGCAGGAGCCCACAGAGGGAAGAAGAAGGCATCAGATCGCCTGGAACTGAAATTGCAGGTGGTTGTTAAGCTGCCATGTGGTTCTAAGAATGGAATCTAGGGCCTCTCTAAGAGCATTAAGTGCTCTGAATCACTGAACCACCTCTTTAGGCCCCAGTTTTATCTCTTAAAGTTTCTGTGTTATCTGTATTTCTTAACATGAATGCTGAAAGACTTATTCATGAATGTAAGCTTTATTTATTTATTTTTACTTGAAATAGGATCTTGCTATGTAGCCCAGGATAGCCTGGGATTCACAATCCATCTCTCCTACCTCTGCCTCTTGATAGATGTAAGCAATCCAATCACTCACAAGGTTTCTTTATGGATATTAAAATCAGTATTCCTGCTTAGACTGCTGCAGTGTTCTCTAAGCTGTTTTACATGCTATTCTGTCCTACATCATCATTAAAATATTTTGAGACATGATGTCATCTATCCTAGGCTGCCCTCAAACGCATCCTGACCAAAGATGACCTTAAACTTTTGATTTTCCTGCCTCCATATCCCAAGTGCTGGGATTACAGGTTTGGAGCCCATGTCCACTTTTATGCAGTGTGAGGAGTTGAACCTAGAGCTTCATGCATCTTAAAATGATCTTTCCAAAAAGCAAATCTCACCACTTTACTCTTCTGTTTAAAAACCCAAAATAGTAAAAAAGTGAACCCCTTGAGTGGACTGCCCCCTCTCATCACTGTGCCGTCTGCCTACCTTCTCTAGATCTCCTATTGCTCTCTATAGTGCCAGAACTCTCTGCAACCATACTCAACTACTAGGTACATGTAGAATAACATTTTATACTTCTGATTTCTGACTTTCACTTGATATATCATCTTTGCCTGAAACGTTCCTATTGTTGACAGCTCATAAAACCGTTCTGGGGAGATCTGCTCTGAGCAGCCCCGTGTAAAGCTGTTAATCTCTCCTTTCTATATGCTTCTCTGGTGCTGTTCTCAGTAAGTTATAATTATGCATGTCCTTTTTCTCCTGCCATACAGCAATTTCCTACAAAGACCTGTAGGTATCGATTTCAGCATGTTTTCATCATCTTCCACAATGTGTGTCACAGACTATAGCAAGTGAATGTTCACTGATAAGTTACAGATGAAAGAGAGAAGGGATGTGAACAAGTACATATACTAGTTATACCAGTTTTATGAAAAGATTAGACATAGCAAAACAAGAATTCTCATTTGGGTAGAACTAACTAAAAAGTGCTTTCACATAATATACATTTCTAGAAATTGTACTGTACTTTCTAGCCATGCTAAAGTAACTGGTCCTTGGATGTGTCTTTCCAAGGTAAATTACTAGACTAGAGATTAAATATGTGAGATAAGATCACTCAGACAAAGGACTATAGTAAAAATTGTTCTTTCAGGGGAGAAAAACTTTCTACAGTTACCCAAGCTATTTTTGTGGGAATGACGAATGGCAGGAACAGTCACCACAGGTATGTATAAAAGATATTTATCTAATTGTTACTCATTTGTCAGGTAATTACTTAATCTTTTTTTTAAAAAATAAACATTATATTATAAGGTCCATAAATTACACAGAAGCAAAGTGTATAATAACAATAATGTAAAGAACAGGAAGGAAAAATATGACAACATGGCTGTAGATGCTTATTCCCATCAAAGGCCTGGTTTAATGTTATATGAAAATATATTATAATAAATCAAGAGCATGGAGATCATCATGCCACGGCATAGGGGCCAAATTCAGGCCAATGCCTGTTCTTGTACATATGATTTTATTGGTACAGAACAATATTCATTTTAAATGTACTTAACACTATTAAGCTATATGTATAACATGTTAAAATAGCAAACTTTATGCTATATATTATATAATAATAAAATATAACTATATTCTGCTCAGAATAAGTAAATAAAAGGCATTCCTCCTACTATTACTTATCATAACAAAAGGAAACAGGGAGCCTAACATGGAGGTACACATTGGCAATGCCAGTACTCAGGGAGACAGGCTGGAAGATTTTAAGTTCAAATTCCTCCTTGGATACACAATGAATTCAAGGCAGCTTGGACTACAAAAGATCCTGTCTAAAAAATAACAGCAGCAATGAGAGAGAGGTGGTGACAGGGAGGGAGAGAGAGAGGTGGAGGGGAGGGAGAAAGAAAGGGAGGGCAGGAGGGAGGCAGGGAGGGAGGGAGATGGGGAGACACTGTGAGAAAAAAACATGATCAAAATATATTATATGAAAACATTTTTAATTTGGGCACAGTGGTGCATACCGTAATCCCAGCACTCAGGGAAGCAGAGGCAGGTGGATCTCTGTGAGTTCGAGGCCAGCCTGGTCTACAAAGTGAGTCCAGGACAGCCAAGGCTACACACCCTGTTTCAAAAAACCAACAACACAAACAAACAGACATTTTTAAACATTAATAATAAAAAAATGGAATTGCTGTATTCATTATCTAACAGATTGGTCTCATGGCAACAAGTATTACCAAAATAAAGATAGATACTTTATAATGATAGAAAAGACAACCAGGAAGCTGTAACAATCGTAAATGTGTATAATAATCATAAATCAAATGCCTACTGAGTTCAAAGCACACGAGGCAATACTTAATAGAACTGAAGATAAAGAAACTCACAGTTGAAACTCAAAGTGGGACAAGAGTACAAACAACCCAGAGGTAGAGGCTTGAGCAGCACCGGCAGCAATCTTACTTTGGTGGACACTTACCATTCACCAAAGCATTGGCAGAATGTATTTTATTTTTAAGGGTACATGAAATATTCACTAAGAAGCTGGGCAGTGGTGACACATGCCTTTAGTCCCAGCACTCAGAAGGAGAGGCAGGTAGATCTCTGAGTTGAAGGCCAACCTGCACTACAGAGCAAGTTCCAAGACAGCCAGAGCTACACAGAGAAATCCTGTCCTGAAAAACAAAACACAAAACAACAACAACAAAAGAAAAAAAGGAGGAGAAATACTGACCAAGATAAAAAAATAAACTTCACCACAAGTCTTGATATATTTAAAGGGAAGAAAAGTCTTACCACAATCAAATTTAATTATAAAATTCTCATATATTTGGAGATTAAACAACATGCTTCCAAAGGGTCATACTAATACCCATGGGTCAAAAAATATCACACAATAAAAATCTTAAGACACTTTGAACTTCTAGGCATGGTGGCACACACCTGTAATCCCAGCACTCAGGAAATGGAGTGCCAAAAGTCAGCCTAGGCTATATAGGCTGATACCGTGTTTCTTCTTCTTCTTCTTCTTCTTCTTCTTCTTCTTCTTCTTCTTCTTCTCTCTTCCTCCTCCTCCTCCTCCTCCTCCTCCTCCACCACCACCACCACCACCACCACCACCACCACCACCACTACCATCTTAAATAAAATTATGAGGGTTGGGAACAGAGTTCAGTACTGGAGTGTTTTCCTACATGTGCAAAGTCCTAAATTCAATCCATAGCATTGAGTGAAAGTGAAAATTATATCAAAGTTTACAGAATACAGCTAAAAATACCAAAAGGAAACCTCACAACTTTAAATGCGTGTTATTAGAAAATAAGATAAGTAAATAATTAACTCTAAGTTTCAATAATTAGTACCTTGAAAGAGGAAATAAATCCAAAGTAACTGACATAGAGAAAATAAGAGAGCAACATCAAAATAGCAAGCAAACAAATATGCCTGGAAAACCAATGAAACTTAGTTCTCTAAAGAGGTGGGGTAAAAAATGGAAAACCCTCTAACCAAACTGATGAAGAAAAAAGAAAAGACTCGAATTCCCACTATCAATAATGAAAATGGACACAGAGATGTCCCTGAAGCCTAGATCATCATTAGGGACTATTTTGAAAATTATAATTCAATACATTTTAAAAATAGAGAATAAATGAACATTTCTAGCCTACCAAAATTGAACCAAGAAAACATGAGAAAACCTAAGCAAATCAAAACATACAGTGAGATTTAAATAATAATTAGAAATACCCTCCAGCAACAACAGCAAAATGCCCAAGACTGGACAGACACACTGATGAATTTTATTAGCCACTCAAAGAACACTGGTTATTTACAACTAGGCCAAATTAATGCTGCATCCTCATATGCAGTCAAGATGTAAACAATTGGAAAACATACACTGCAGTACCTATGTAAATGAAATGTCAGTCAGACACAACAGGCACAGAACACAACAGCATACTACAAATATTGTATGCCATGGTCAACTGAGAAGTATCCTGCAGACACAAGAACACAACTAATAAACAGCCCACCAAACATAGTCAAAGATAAAAATCATAGGATCATCTAAATAAATGAAGAAAATTTTGGGGAAAAATTCAGCATCCTTCATAAAAGCCTTGAAGAAACTTAAGTACAAAAGGATTATAACTGAACATAATTAAAAAGCTGTATAGTAGTATGATCTTGAATGAGAAGAGAAACTGAAAACATGCCCTCTAATAATGCAATAAGACAATGGG
>OU015742.1:42686413-42697834 GCA_907169655.1 Acomys percivali
TCTCTCTCTCTCTCTCTCTCTCTCTCTCTCTCTCTCTCTCTCTCTCTTTGTGTGTGTGTGTGTGTGTGTGAGAGAGAGAGACAGAGAGACAGAGAGAGAGAGAGACAGAGAGAGAGAGACAGAGAGAGAGACAGGGTTCTGGCTATCCTGGACTCCCTTTGTAGATGAGGCTGTCCTCGAACTCACAGAGATCTACCTGCTTCTGCCTCCCGAGTGCTGGGACTAAAGGCATGTGCCACCATAAGGGATTTTCAAACAAATGTGGTCCTGGGACAATTAAAAATCCATATTCAGCTGGGTGTGGTAGGTAACACCTTTAATCCCAGCACCTGAGAGGCAGAGGGAGGCAGATCTCTGAGAATTTGAGGCCAGCCTGGTCTACAGAGCAAGTTCTAGAACAGCCAAGGTTATACAAAGAAACCCTGTCTCAAAAAGGAGGGTGGATGGACCAGAAGCCAGTGGCTGCTGTGTGGGACAGTCATAGGGATATGGTTTCTAGCACAGAACAATGGACAGAGAAAAAACATCAAGCTGCATGTCAGCTCTTTTTCATATTTATTTGTTTGAGGCTGGCCTGGTCTACAAAGTGATTTCCAGGACAGCCAAGGCTACAGAAAAACCAATTTCAAAAAACCAAACCAAACCCAAACAATCCATATTCAAGAGGCTTTAAAACGAATGACAGACATGTCTGTACTAACTTGTTAAGAGGCTTTGATCCCAGCACTCAGGATGCAGAGGCAAATGGATCTCTGAGTTCAAGGCTAGTCTAACCTACAGTATGATTCCAGGAACCCTGTCTTGAAAACCAACAAGGAAAAAATAATTTTTTAATAAAATAAAATGGAAAAAAATCACCAGCAATGGTTTTAATTTAACAGTTAATACCCCAAAACATTTAAATTTTACCTGAAACTTCTTGCATTCCTCGATTTTTTTCTGGTCACGCAATTTGTTATAATGTTCTTGCAACTTAACATGAGTTTCCTTAAGTGATGACAACTCAATTTTAATCTCATTCATTTCCCCACTAAGTTCTTCAACCTAGAATAAAATTAAGCCAAAATGAACAAGTGCATAAACTTTACCTGAAAACACTGTTTTATGAAATAGTAAAATAAAGTCAACTACATGTGTTAAGAAATAACAATGTAAATACTGACAAGTGTTTAACAAACATGATTGCATATTCATACTCTTTGAGAAATGTGAGGCTCAGAAAGATTAAGTAACTTGCCCAAGTCAGTGCACACAGAAAACAGGAAGTCAGGATTGAAATACAAAATAAAAACTAGGGCCCATGCCCCTAAATACTTCCTTACAGATAAAAAGATTTTACTTCTAGTCAGAAATCCTATAGAAGCTACACCTCTGGTATTTTTTTGTTTTGTTTTCGATAGGGTTTCTCTGTTTAACAGCTCTGGCTGTCCTGGAACTTGCTGTCTAGTCCAGGCTGGCCTTGAACTCACAGAGATCCACCTGCCTCTGCCTCTCAAGTGCATGTGCAGAGTTTTGGGGCGCTAGCTGAAGGTGTGGGACACCAGGCACTACAGGAGACACTGTACTGCGTCTTAGATTTACACCTGGGAACTGGGCTTCCACCTGTGCAGCTCACAATTGCTTCTCCATAGAAAGCGTACATGTGGTTACACACAGATAGACACATGGACCATTTAAAAAAAATATTACAAGGGGCTGGTGGGATGGTTCAGCAGTTAAGAGCACTGGCTGCTCTTCCTGAGGTCCTGAGTTCAAATCCCAGTACCCACATGGTGGCTGAGAGCATCTGTAACTGTAGTCACATGAATTCAATACTCTTTTGGTGTGCAGCTGTACATGTAGGCAAAACACACAGATACATAAATAAATAAATCTTTTTAAAAAAAAATCCTTATAAAACCGAAGTGGCTTTTTCTTACTCAACTATATTCTATTTAGAACTAAAAAAAAAAAAATGGTAGTTTATAATTATGAAATCTAACAATCCCATGATAAAACCTTTCTTTTAAACTTACAAATTACATCTTCACCAATAAAATTGCTTCTCCTTGTTCTAAGAAAAAATGTGTTACTTATCTGTTTGTGTGTGTGTGTATGTGTGTGTGTGTTTGCGCGTGCGCACTTGTGCACATGTGTGAGTGTACTCATAGAGGCCAATATTGGGCATCAAAAACCCTGGAGTCACAGGTGGTTTTCAGTTTCCCAGTGTGGGTGCTATACACTGGTGTGTGGGAACTACACCTGGTCCCCTGCAAGAGGACTCTTAACAGATGTGCATATCCCCTAATCCCATTTTCTCTAGT
Organism: Acomys percivali; assembly: GCA_907169655.1. NCBI lineage: Eukaryota > Metazoa > Chordata > Mammalia > Rodentia > Muridae > Acomys > Acomys percivali. The sequence continues at coordinate 42,688,717 of OU015742.1, forward strand.
CTTAATTTTTTTTTTCCCTTAGAAGTTGGCCACTGTTGTAGTCTCAGAAGAGAAAACGAACGTTAGTTTGTTTTGCTTAGCTGATCCATTTTTGTAGCATGTTTGTTATGTTTAGTTTGCAGCTCCTTTCTATCTCCAGTGTTCCCAATCCTCACAGTACCTCTTCCACAGCCTCTTAAAGACTATATGAGAAGGGAGCTAGGGAAATGCAAAGCAGAATAACTGAAGTTACTGTACTTGTTGCTTAATGAGACATTTTCCTGGTGAGTATTATTAACCAATTTTTAGTATTGTGATGTAAATATGAACTATTTTTCTTAGATTTGAGTGAGGCGTATGAAAACCATCAATGACCAGGTTGATCACTGTAAAACTCTGAATTAGAAAAACTTAGTAGCTACAAATAAGTGACTTTTCTACATCAAAATCAAATGAAAGCATCTACAGAATATAGACCTTATATTCAGACATATATTAGCATAATAAAGGAAATGGTATAATTAGTACAGTAGTCTAAAATAGAATCTTATGTTTCTAAAATATAGATTCATAAACCTATAGTGACTTTCTATTGTGTTAATTCTTTTATTAAAGAGTGATTACAGCCATGCTTTCCATATGTCATGGCTTGAGACAACTGTTTTAATTCTTCCCCAAGGAACTGAAAAGGCAGGAAAAATTGTTACTATGAAAAATCAATTTTGTGGTCCATCAGTCTTTGAGATGAAATTTTGCTTTGCAAATGAATTTACATTTTTTACAATTGCTTTGCACATTTTATCAAAATTAACATTTATTGTAAAAGAAACAAATGTGAATTACTGGAAGTAGCTGTTTACAATATATAATCTCATAGTATTAGTACAACAGAACTCAACTACCGCACATGTGTTCTAACATGGCTTTGGCACATCTCAACAAAACTAATGAGGACAGTAACTTCGCTCACCAACCATGGCTTACATATGATTCTAATTCACTAAGACATACTGAATCATTTTATTAAAATGCAAATTAGGTTTTTTGACACATAGCTAGTCCATAGAGTCACATATGCTTTATATGTGTATATAAAACATATACACATATAATTTTCCACACATGAAAACATCAGAGGGAATTTTATTAATTTCGTTTTTAAAATACACTCACTTTGAGTATAAGAAGAAAATGCGCCTGACTTACCAATTTTGTAATTTTTTTCTTAGCATTCAAAAGTTATTTTAAATGTCTATAGATATTTAAAATACTTTAATATTTTACAATTTAATAAACCTACATGTCTCTTCCAAGTTCCTAGTGCTCTCTCATGCTCACTCTGAAGATTAAGGAACTTTTCTTCATTTTCTTTTGCCTTCTCCCTTTGCAGCTCATTATCTCTTTCAAGGGTCTGCAATAAAATTAATTATCCAAAAAATAATCAATACCACATTAATGAATTTTGATGTGTTTTATGTTGCTCAGACCCTTACGTGGAACATGCTGAAAGTGCCATACAGATCAGTGATAATGTGCTACCTCAACAATAATTTTCATAAATTAACAGAAAGGTGCTTAGAGTTTAGCTAACAGGAAATAGGGGGAGGCTATGATGAAGAAATGGCTATAAAAGGGTATAAAAACATTGCCATTATTCAGTTTCACTGCATAAGTTTTAATGTACTGAAAAGTAATATAAAGTACAGCATTGAAAAGCGTGAACTGTAGCACAATGCAGCCTAACCTACTAAAGATTTTAACTACCATCAGGCATTTTTATCTGCTTATTTTAGAAGTTAACTGGCTAGAAAACCTTAAAAAACAACTCTAATTTCAAGTTAATATTTTTTAGCCTAACTTATTTAACACATCACTTAGTTACTTCATTGAATTAATGCAATAGAATCACTTTATCCCCACTTTATTTCTCAAGGGGAAAAAAACCAACCAAACCTTAAAAAAAATTGCCAAGTGTTTTTCTAAGATATAGGATTTGGGAACTATGAGTCACTATCACTAATATTATTAGGTTTCTTTACTATCTGCTTGTAATTCAAACAAACTGAAAAATATCTATATTTAATACATCTAGAATTTTAATTTAATTCACTTATCATTTAATTCATTTGTAAAGCCAAGTACAAGATTTACTGCCATTTATAGCAGTTTCAAAAGGTGGCAGAAGTGAATGTAAGTTCAATTAATCATCTTTGGCTGGAAGCCCTGACCAGGTAGTCTCTAACTTGTCCAAGTTTATTCATGGTACTTCATTCATTCATTTAATAACACTTAACAAGGCCCTACTGCATGCTTGACACCATCTCATGTGCTTATGCTCCTTCAGTTACAATGCTGCTGTCTTCATCAGGAATATAAACTTGTATATACTATAAACATATGTGAAAATGTTATTATTCCCACCTGAAATAACAAATTTGAAAAACATTGTGAAAAATAGATATTGCCAGGGGTCAAATTAAAATCATTTACTAAATGCTTTAATCTTCAAAAAAAAACAGTAAATTACTCTAGTTAATACAGTAATAATATAATAACTACAAGAGTAAAATATGAAAATTACTCTTTATATTATGACTATAAAAACATAACTAAACTTATAGATAGAATTTATATATCTATGTTCATTCTAAATTCACTTCTAAAAACATAAGACAGATGACAGTATAACTGCAGAGCACTGAAAACCAATCAGACATTATCAACAGCAACGATCCCTTTTAGTACCAATGGGATTAGAATGCTCCTCAAGAAAGCACTTGCCATCTCTAAACAGTGTAACCCTTAGCAACACTCAACATTAATATTTTGTTATGCTATATATCAGTGGTTTTTGGACATCAGTCTACAGCGAAGCACTGATCCATGACAAACTTCTCACTAGGCCATGGCCAAATGTCACTACATGACTTTTCTTACAATGATCTGTCCTTTATCCTGAGATTATGTCTTTAAAATACATATATTTTTAAACATTTTGCTTTATAAAATGGTATGATGATAGGTGGTAATGTTTTCATTTTTAATGTTCTACTTGACAATACTTGGAAATGTACTGTAGGATATTATAGAACTTTTTAATTGATACCGATAATTATAATTATAGAAAAAGGCACTTGGATATTTAACATATTGGTACTCACGGTTGAAAGATCCTAGGGCCATACTTACAGACATAGCTACTAGCTCAAAGCAGTGACCACTATAGATACCACAAAATTAATACATAAATGTGGGACTTGAAACCTGGAAGAGGCCATTTGAGAGTTTGGGTTTTTGTACAACTACTTTAACAAACTTTCCTAGTTTACTTTATATCACAGTGAAAAATACAGAGACCAAAAGTAACTCGAGAAGGTAAGGGGTCTTTGTTTCCAGCTTACAGGTTAGAGTCTATCATCAAGGGAAGTCAGGGCAGAAACTGAAGGCAGGAACCTGGAGGTAAGAACTGTAGCAGAGGCCATGGAGGGATATTGCATGCTCTCCACTCTGCTTGGCTTGCCCAGTTGGTTTTCTTATACAACCCTGGACTACTTGCCCAGGGGTGACAACACCCATAGTAAACTGGGCCCTCCCACATCAATCACTAATCAAGAAACTGTCCCACAGACATGTTCACAGGCTAATCTCATGGAGGCAGTTCCTCAACTGATGTTCCCTTTCCCCAGACTAAAGCTTATATCAAGTTGACCAAAAAACTAAGACACAGAAACTTAACAGCTCTCATACTTCTAGGAAAAGCATGCTGAGCATAACACTGAAAAACAGTGCTAGACTAGAACCAGGACAAAGATGTAGTACTGTTTTTTTCCCCATGATTTATAAGACCATAAACAACACTGCTTATGTTTTCTGTGTCTCTACTCCATTATGGAGTACATTAGCTAATCTATAGTATGTGGGGATGACCAGACGACTGTGGTATAGCAACTCATAATGAATTTGAGTCAGATGTAGTGGCCCATGCCTATAATCCAGCATTCCACAGGCTGTGGTAGACCTGGGCTATAAAGTGATATCATATCTCCACAAAATAAAGCATATACTCTTGGGAGAAGGTGTGAAGAGGCTTGTGTTTATAAAAGTTGTTTTCTACCAGTCTTTTACTAGAATAGTTGAAGGGGTTAAGAGGGCGAGTGGCTTGATTCTAACAGTTGACTTCTCTCCCTCTGTATCTTCGACATTTTAATTCCTCTATTCCTGAAGGCAGACAGAACCATTTATATGATAAGCCACAGGGCATCAGTGGTGAAAAGATACTGCTTTGCTCTGCTTAAGTCTGGTTCTATGATGAACTAACAGAAGTTGTGTGGCCTGATACAAAACAAAAAGGCAGAGGAAACATGCTTGTAGAGGTATTAAAATATGTAAATTTTCTTTTGTGTTTCACTTTGCCTTAGGACAATTCATTTTCTGTTTAATGACATAGTTCTCTGGACAAGGGAAAAAAATCACAGAACAAATGAAGTCCCTCACAGCTGCCTAAAAGCTGCTTTATAACTGCATGAGCAAAAGCCACTAGCTCCTAGGCCCCACTTCTTCCTGCCACCTGCTTTACCCATGTATCACATTCTAGTCAGAAAATGTAAGCCAATCTTTCCTTTCAGTGGCTCTTCTTAAACCCAGTGCAAAGGGTAACTGTTATAAGATGGAAATGGTAGGCAGGGATGCATTAAGCACTGGACTGGATACTCATTCTGCCGATGCCAAGGTGCTGCCAACCGGAAAAAGAAAGCTGCTGCCGTGACTCCCCACAGAGTGCTGCAAGCTATGTGTACCCCCTTCAAGCCCCTCCTACTGCATCTAGGTACTCACTAAAATGAAAAGACACAGGGATAGGGTGGTTAGGCAGGGGACCAGGGCAAGGTAGAAGAAACAGCAGGCAAGAACCAAGATTGGGAGACAACAGAAACATGAAAATGTCTGTGGAGGCTCTAAGCCATCAGCACATGCTTCCACACACCATCAGACTTAGTTTATAAAGCATAAATTCAAAAGACAAAAATTCAACAAAACTTCAAGACACTGAGTTCAGAGTTAAACAAAAGGAATATACTTATTTCTAAGTGTGAGTTCCTGTGCAACTACTCTAATTATTCACTCATGAAGTTAGCCCTGACTCTCTATGATGACTGTCCCTTCATGGGAGATGGCTGTAGTACATGGGAAATATTCCACTTCACTCTGTTTCCTTTGCTACCAAGGGAGTCCCCTCAAAAGCACATAAATAACGTGTACTGGCCACCACATCTGAACATGCCCCAGCTCCTTGTGAGATGGATGGAATGATCTTCCCATAACGTGGCACAGTTAATGTTCCCGGAATGTTACTGCTCCTCCACTCGTCCCCATGTTCCTTCACATAGAATTCAGAACCAGCAAGGTTCTCTTGTTCACTTTTCCAAGGCCACATGTCAAACCTCTCAGACACAGACTACTCCTCAAGCTTTGAAAGGCTTTTAAACTTCTAGATCAGCCCTGGGCACCACTCTTGTTCTTGATAAATTTCCACATGAACTCCATTTCACTTTCCTGGCAACACCAGAGGAACGTCCCATTATCTACAGTATCTCAGGCATCCAGGCAAGGAGTAAGGTAGCAGCCTCCCTGTTGTCACACAAGGGATTTTTCTTGTAGACGCCTTTAGGATCTTCCCTCACTCGGAGGGCAAGAGAAAAACCTCTCCTTTTAATGTGTAAAGTCTAAAATGCTATTAACCATATGTTGTTCCCTTCCATTATCATCTTTTACCTACTAGGAAGATTTTGGAATGAGTGTGCTGACACCAGTAGTCTGATCTTATTCCTAGGAAGACAGGCCTCCAAATTCTGAGAACTGGTTCTTTTAAAATGTGATTAACACATTTTCCTTTCAGTGTTGACCTTGGCCACAATTTTAAAACAAAGAAAATTTCCACTTGTGTCATTACAAAATGAAGTCATTTACTAGTTGTGCATGGTAACCTTTAATCCTAACAGCAAAGACAGAGGCAAGTGCATCTCTGTGAATTCAAGGCCAACCTATCTACATGCTGAGTTCCAGGAAAGCCAGAACTACATTAGAGAGTAGTCTCAAAAACTTCAAGCCAGATATTTGATAAAATTAACAATTAACTAGGTTTTAATTTAAATGTTAAAAATGCATTAATTAATTTAGACATTGATGCTAAAAACTGATGAAGCAATCTAGCATCTTAACTTTTAAAATTAAATGATAGAACATACTTAAATGCAACTAAACAGGGGAAGTATGTTAGATAGAAATATATACTTAAAACATGTAACCTTGTAGTGAGAATTCTGGAATTTTGGTTCTTTAAAAACACAGAAATACTATGAGAATGTGCTTTTGTTTTAATCCCCAGGGGTGAGGGTATCATAAGTTATGATTTGTCTCATGCTCTAGCAAAAGCTCTAGCTCATGTCTCTCTCTCTGTCTCTCTCCCCCTCTATCCTTCTTTCTCTCCTATCTAGTGATAGGGATGAAACAGGTGGGAGTAAAGGGTGGGAAACAGAAGAACCCACAAAGTAGCAAAGACCAGCCACATAACCTGATTATTTTCTCTTAGCGCCTTCAATTCATCATCGATTTCATTATTAGCTTGAGTCTGACGCTGAAGTAATTGCTGCATATGTTCATAACAAAAGAGGGTATCCTTCAAAAATATAAAATATGTTTCTAAGTTAATTCTTCAAATATAGTTCTAGTTTTTAAGATACTATTGTTACAGCTTAATTTTGATACTATATATTAAATTAATAGCACTTCTGTGAATTACTATCTAAAATAATTACTGTTACACAAATTTCTATCAAGTATTATTTCTCAAAGACTTTTAACGTAAGTAAGTTTTTGAAATGGGCCACAGATCCTAAGATATTACTGAACATGGTAAGGAATTTAAAACTGAAATAAACTTAATGTAATGCTCACCCACAGGTGAGAAATATATCTCTAGTAAAATGTTACATAAACTATAATATTATAAAAATGACTCTGTAGAGACAGATGTGGTGGCACATGCCTGTTATCCCAGCACTCAGGGCGGCAGAGGCAGAAGCAAGAAGATCTCTGTGAGTTCAAGCCCGCCCTGGTCTACAAAGCAAGCCCAGGATACCCAAGGCTACACAAAGAAACCCTGTCTCATAAACAAAAACAAAATTACTCTATAGACTAGGATATCACTGATCAAATGGAAGTAAAGCAAGAAGAAGAACAGACAAAGCAGAAAAAGAGGAGCTGGAGAGAAAGCTCAGCAGTTTAGAGCAGCTGTTGTTCTTGCAGAGGAGCAGGTTCGCTTCCCAGCACCCACATGATAGTTCACAACCATCTGTAACTCCAATTCCAGGAAATCTAATGCCCTCTTCTGGCCTCAATAGGCACCAGGCACAAACATGATACACATGTATATATGCAGGCAAAACATTCATGTACATAAGACAAATCTAAAAACAATTTTAAAATAACTGCAGTTTTCCCATTTTGTATTTTAAATACAAAAATAGATTCAAATGAGAAGAAATTGTTCTAAAATCACACACAGTGTGTATACATTTTCAGTAATTGTCTCCTAAGTTACCACTGATCTAACAAGTAATAAAACTACTTCTAAAAATGGAAATTTAGCTAGGAAATATGTGCCTGATGCCTATAATCTCAACACTTGGGAGGCTGAGTCAGGAGGACTGTCAATGAATTTGAGGCCAACATGGGCTACCTAGTCAGCTCCAAGCCATCTTGTGCTACAGAGCAAACCGTGACTCAAACAAGTTAGTATGGAAAAATGGCCCCGCCATTAAGAGTGCTTGCTGCACAATCACGAGCATAAGATTTGGCTCCAGCATCTACTTAACAAGCCAGCCATTGTGCAAATATCTGTAACTCCAGCTCTAAGGAGTCTGGCCTCTGCAGATAGAGATGTGTGAGCATACATGTGAGCACATACACACAAATGCACATACTGAGACACACACACACACACACACACACACACACACACACACACACACATAAAGGCACACACTTTAAACCCAGAAGGCAGAAGCAGATGGACTTCTGTGAGTGTAAGGTCAAGAATATCTACATAGACAGTTCCAAGACAACTTGAGCTACATAATAAAACCCTGTCTCAAAAAGAGAAATAAAATCTTCTTCAATAACAAAAAGTGGAAGAAATACAAAAGCATATCCACTCAGTACATGGTAGGTGAATGTCTACTCCACACTAGGCAAATAGCATTCTACATCTACTTGCCACCTTGCTACTGATTTTTAAAATATTAACTGAATTCCAAAACATGTGATGATTGCTTACCTGTCTTTCTTGTCGAAGACGGGTAATCTCTTCATTAATTTTCCTGTTTAATTCCAACTCCTTCAAAATTAAAGAATGTTAAAGTTATAATGCAAAATTCTGCAAGTTCAGGATTGGCAGTGGTGGCACACGCCTTTAATCCCAGCACTCGGGAGGCAGAGGCAGGTGGATCTTTGTGAGTTCCAGGCCAGCCTGGTCTACAAAGTGAGTCCGGGACAGTCAACCATCAAGGATACATAGAGAAACCGTCTTGAAAACCCAAAAAAAAAATCTGCAAGTTCTATATTCAATTAAGTAGCCATGTTTGTGTTGAGACATTGACTCCAGTGAATTAATAAGCCCAGTATAGGCCAGTACAAACATAAATGTTAAAACTATGAAACTTCCCATCTTAAGAGTGACTTAGAAAGAAAAAAGAGAAAGCAGGAGGGAGGGAGGAATGGGAGGATACAAGTGATGGTATAACAATTTAGTTGTAATCTGAATAAATTAAATTAATTAAAATTTAAAAAAGAGACACCATTGTGTCACAAAATTATCTTAAGCTACATTTGAGTGGGAGCAAAACTGTTATGGCCAAATTTTGTTCTAAGTTTTTGCTAATGACAAGAAATCTAGCCAGGCGTGTTGACACACGCCTTTAATCCTAGCACTCAGGAGGCAGAGGCAGGCGGATCACTGTGAGTTCAAGGCCAGCCTAGTGAGTCTAGGACAGCCAAAGCTAACAACACATAGAAACCCTGTCTCGAAAAACCTTTTAAAAGAAAGAAAGAAAGAAAGAAAGAAAGAAAGAAAGAAAGAAAGAAA
>OU015742.1:42697844-42738764 GCA_907169655.1 Acomys percivali
AAAGAAAGAAAGAAAGAAAGAAAGAAAGAAAGAAAGAAAGAAAGAAAGAAAGAAAGAAAGAAAGAAATTTAATAATTAAAAAAAAGATTCATACATGAAATATTTTGTGCAACAATCCTGAAGTTCTCATACATTTGGTAAGGTTTTAATTTTATAAACTTGATCCATTCTTCTACTGAGGGACACTTAGGCTGTTTCCATGTTCTGGCTATTATGAATAAAGCTGCTATGAACATGGTTGAGCAAATTTTCTTCTTGTGTGCTGGAGCATCTTCTGGGTATATTCCAAGGAATGGAATAGCTGGGTCTTGAGGAAGCCCTATTCCCAGTTTTCTGAGATAGCACCAAATAGATTTCCAAAGTGGCTGTACTAGTTTGCAATCCTACCAACAATGAAGGAGTGTTTCTATCTCTCCATATCCTCGCCAGCATGTGGTGTCGCTTGACTTTTTGATCTTAGCCATTCTGATGGATGTAAGATGGAATCTCAGAGTTCTTTTGATTTGCATTTCCCTGACGACTAAGGAAGTTGAGCATTTCTTTAAATGTTTCTCAGCCATTTGAGAATGGATATAGAAACTGGGGTACATATACACTATGGAATACTACTCAGCTATTAAAAACAAGGAATTCCCAAAATTTGTGGACAAATGGATTTAGCTAGAAATAATCATAATGAGTAAGTTAACCCAGAAGCAGAAAGACTCAAATGGTATATACTCACTTATATCTGCATACTAGCCCAAGGGGCATGTCACATGAAAGCCTTCACTTACCAGGAAACTGGGACAGAGGGGAGGACATCCTATTGGGACTCTAGATGAGAGAAGCATGGGAGAATAGCAAAGTAGAAGGATCCAGAGAGTCCTAGAAGCCTACAAGTAGAACATTATGATAGGCAGATTTGGGCCCAGGGGTCCCGCTCAAACTAAGGCACCAGCCAAGGACAATACAGGCAGTAAACTTTAAACCCCTACCCAGATCTAGCCAATGGACAGGACATTCTTCACAGTGGAGAGTGGGGTGTGACTTTCACATGAACTCTGGTGCCTCATATTTGATCATGTCCCCTGGAGGGGGAGGCCTGGTGGCACTCAGAGGAAGGATAGCAGGTTACCAAGAAGAGACTTGATACCCTATGAGCATATACAGGGGGAGGAAATCCCCCTCAGGAACAGTCATAGGGGAGGGGAATAAGGGGAAAATGGGAGGGAGGGAAGAATGGGAGGATACAAGGGATGGGATAACCATTGAGATGTAACAAGAATAAATTAATAAAAAAAAATTTTTTAATTTATAAACTTGAGTAAATTTAATCAAATACCGTGTTGAGTCTTTCTTGAAGCTCTTCATATTTTTGTTTTTTAATTATCAGATTTATACTTTCTTCTTCCATCTTATGTTGACATAGGACCTTGAATTTAATTAACTCTGAAGCTGTTTTTTTTAATTCCTAACATAAGAAACAAAAAGGAAACTCAGTATACATATTTCATCAAAGGAAGACATTTTCACAATAGTTTCCAAATCTTTAAAATTATAATTCATTTAATAAGTTCTTCTTTGCCAGTGTGTGTGTGCCTGTGTGTGTGTGTGTGTGTGTGTGTGTGTGTGTGTATTAAAAACAGACAATATAAAGCATGAGACATTATGAATGAAGATGTAATGGACATGAAAGAATACAGGAAACAGATCATTCAAAGATGATCCCAGGGTAACCAGATAAAGCTGGAAGAAATGACAAGGGGTATCATGAAATGAAAAAGGAGCTTAAAAATGAAAAGGAAATGAGAAGTTTCTTTACTGTTGAAAAACATGATGTTTGTATGCACTATCTAAGATAGAAAATGTCCAGAAACAGATACAGAAAGCCACAAACCACTGATCCTGATTTAGAAGAGCTGTTAACTCTTCTAAAATATGTTCCATTTACATTTATTTCAAATTATAAAAGATGATGCATAATAAAGTCACAGAATGCAGTTTTAGGTGACCCAGTGATAATTTACAGGATTGGCCACTTTTCAGACTTGTAATTTTTTGTTTGTTTCTCTGTTTCATGTATGGAAAAAATGAGAGAGTGCAAAGTCCAGTGTGTGACCAGTATATTACAACAAATCCCAAAGAGAGATAACTTCCTAGCAGTTTATTTTTTTATAGTTATACTGCAAATTAATGCTGTCTTTTTTATTAATTTATTCATATTACATCTCAGTTGTTAGCCCATCCCTTGTATCCTCCCATTCCTCCCTCCCTCCCGCTTCCCCCTCTACTCCCCTCTCCTATGTCTGTGACTGAGGGGGACCTCCTCCCCCTGTATATGCTCATAGGGTATCGAGTCTCTTCTTGGTGACCTATTATCCTTCCTCTGAGTGCCACCAGGCATCCCCATCCAAGGGACATGGTCAAATATAGAGCACCAGAGTTCATGTGAAAGTCAAATCTCCTTCTCCACTTAACAGTGGAGAGTGTCCTGTCCATCGGCTAGTCTGGGTAGGGGTTCGAAGTTTACTGCCTATATTTTCCTTGGCTGGTGCCATAGTTTGAGGAGGACCCCAGGGCCCAGACCTGCCTGTAGTTTTCCAGGACCCACTGGATCCTTCTATTTCCTCATTCTCCCAGGCTTCTCATCCCTAAAGTCTCAATAGGATGTCCTCCCCTCTGACCCACTTTCCTGGTAGGTAAAGTTTTTCATAGGGACGTACCCTTTGGACTAGTGTCTCGATATAAGTGAGTATATACCATTTAACTCTTTTTGCTTCTGTGTGAACTCACTCATTATGATAATCTAGTTCAATCCATTTGTCCACAAATTTTGGAAATTTCTTGTTTTTAATTGCTGAGTAGTATTCCATAGTGTAGATATACCACAGTTTCTTTATCTATTCTTCTACTGAGGGACACGTAGGCTGTTTCCATGTTCTGGCTATTATGAATAAGGCAGCTATGAACATGGTTGAGCATATGTCCCTGTTGTGTGGTAGTGCCAACCCTTCATCTGACAAAGGTCTAATATCCAAAATATATAAAGAACTCAAGAAATTAAACACCACCAAACCAAATAACCCAATAGAGAAATAGGGCTCAGAACTAAACAGAGAATTCTCAACAGAGGACTATCAAATGGCTGAGAAACACTTAAAGAAATGCTCAACCTCCTTAGTCATCAGAGAAATGCAAATCAAAACGACACTGAGATTCCATCTTACACCCATCAGAATGGCTAAGATCAATAACTCAACTGACACCACATGCTGGTGAGGATATGGAGAAAGAAGAACACTCCTTCATTGCTGGTGGGAATGCAAACTAGTACAACCACTTTGGAATTCTATCTGGCGCTTTCTTCCAAGCAGTTTAAAATAGCAGAACAGGTATGGAAGTTCAGTTCCTCGGAAGGCTGAGGTAAGAATTCCCAGCTTGACCCTGGGAATTAATTCAAAGCTAGCTTGGGAAATAAAACAAAATCCTGAAGGAGCAGAGAGAGGATTGGGAGGAAGGAAAAGAGGGAAGACAAAAAGGAAGATAAAGAAAGGGAGGAGGATCAGGTGTGGTGGCACTCGCCTGTAATCCCAGCACTCAGGAGACAGAGGCAGGCGGATCTCTGTGAGTTCAAGGCCAGCCAGCTCTACAAAGTGAGTCCAGGACAGTCAGGGCGCCACAGAAAAACCCTGTCTTGAAAAAAAACAAAAACAAAAACAAAACCCCACAAATAACAAAACAAAAATGAGAAGGGGGAGGGGAGGGGAAGGGAACAGAAAAGATGTATTAAAAGCTTGAGTTTAGGTGAAATGTGAAGCCGAAAAGCCGCATGAAATCATCTCATGGAGTTGTCACTAAATTAAGAATACAAATTCACTGAAAGAAAAACTATGAAAAAAAATAGAGAAAAACAGGCACCATACGGTAAAGTTTTGAAAGAGTGGACGGAGGAATAATCCGTGAGTGAAAGTAACCTTTTTTAGAGTTTGAAGACCTTTAAGTAGGTCATTTTTGCACAGGTGTCATAGAACTGATTGAGTATTCTTTCTATACTCACTCCCTACTTCCTTCATGTTTACATTTCACATCTTAAGCCACAAAATAATGAGTATCCTCTATCACAGAAAAGGGAACACAAAGTAAAGCAGGTGCTAGCATCCATTGATCTGGGCACTTAATATACATTACCAACACTTACTAGTCATGTCCATTTGTGGGATTATTCTTCTTTGGACTTGTAACCAAAGGCCAATTTCGATACTATATGACTATCTCAACCAGGGATACTAAGTTTCTTGTTTCTTAAAACAGTCTCACGGGCTGGCTTTAAAGTCACAGCCTTCCTGCCTCCCAAGTGCTGGGACTGTAGGCATGCACCATCACACCTAGCTCTTGGTATTCTTTATTTTTTTTAAAAGTTCCCTTCAACTGCTTCTTGCAGGCCAAAACTGGATCGCATGCTCATGCTTGAACCTCACAGTAGATGAGGAATGAGTGATATGGACTGGCTTAGACTGATCATGTGCACTACACTGACGGTTGACATCACCAAATCCATGACCTTGTTAACATTGTAAAAATTAGTTTGTTCAGAATATTGCAAACATGCATAATGAAGTGAGGCCAAGTGGAATATATTTTTTGTAAATTGTTTGACACTAAATAATCTACCCCTCTTTTAGGTCTGATTTCCTCTCCCTATAAAAAGTTGTCAGATCCAATTAACAGCTTTCAAATTGTGCTCTGACTAGCCCCAGCAGTACTACGCTGAGCTCCTGGATAAACAGGTATGGCTCATAGCAACAACAACAATAACAACAAAAGGATGAAAACCAGAAGATTAGATGATCCTGTGGTTCTACGAGATTCAGAAATGACTGTACAAGATAATTTACAGAGAATTAGCCATTGTAGAAGCATGAAGGAAGGTCAAACGACTGATGAGTCTGAAGCAATTTCAGACTTTCCTACAGGGGAGACATCTAGAAACAAATGAGGCTGCGGAGCCACTGTGTAAGAGGACTCTACAAAGGAACAACCCACCTGGAGTTGTGGTGCAGAATGCCCAAGCTCATCAGAACTACCTTAATCTGGTTTTAAACTTAATTTCATTTGTAAATTGCAGTGCTTCCATGCAGTTCTATGGTGTATTAAATTTTCTGAGGTAACTGTTATGTATTTCATTACTTATATTTGCTACAGATAGAAAAGCAGGAAGAGTGTGTATTATTATATTATAAAAGAAAACAATATGAAGAGAGAAAGCAACATCAGGACACCAAATCACAGGTCCCTTTAAGGTGACTTTAACAGGAGTCTTATTCTGAAGAAAAGAAGAAATGGTGTCTACTAGAAATAGACAAGAAATATGAAGTAAACAGTTGAAATGATAAAAAGAAACAGAGGTACAAGATATGAGCATGTAATAGTGTTACTGATATAAAATGACCTCTGAGCTAGGCATGGTGGTACACTTACAGAACCATTGCTCTTTAAGTTCCTTGAGGAAAGTATCTTATCTCACAACTTATATTCTATCATACCTGAATATCTTCAGAAATTTAACAACTAAAAGGTAATGAATATACTTAGTAAAGAATGATTAATGTAAAGAAGATATGACTTACTTTAAAATAAATCTGATCAAGTTTGATTTATTCAGCATAAAATAAATGGCAATAAAAACCACTTGATGTAGGCACTCAAAGTCAGCGAAACAGATTATTGTTAATGGTACAATAGTTTACAGTCAATTTGCAAGACTGTTTAGAAAGTAGCAGGCATGAAGACAGTGCTAAGAGTTTATGAGTAAATCAGCCGGCTTTCCTCCAGTCAAGGAACAACACAGCACTTGCTGTGCTGTGTCACAGAGACTTCCTGGTGTTAAGCATGAGCAGACCAGTGAAATTTTATTAGCCAACTGGAAAAATAAAGTTTAGCAGATGTGAGTTATCAGCATTGTGTTAGCTTTAAAAGAACACTGTATTTTGTTACTGGAAAATAATCTTGACTGTTATAATCAAGAAGCCCCACACTGTGAGTTTAAAATAGGATAATTTTGCATTTTAAGTTCAGATTCAAGTATATTCTGATGAGCAAACAATATAATGAACGAATCATTATCCTAGTCTGCCACAGGCTAAATGTTCTTTAAATGAACTTACTGAACAATTTATTGTTTTTACCATTTCCAGCATTGGTAAATATTTTAAAAAATGGGGTGCTAGCTAAAATAACTATGGAGAGTAACAGAAGAAAAGATAAATTTAGCTTCAATAATGTAAGGTCTTAAGATGTATAAAATTAATGCAAAGGTAAATTATCTGCTAAAAAATCTTAAAGTTTTAATCTCAACTCAGATTTCCAGAATATTTGACTGATATTTATTATATTTGACTGATATTTATTATTACGTATTATTTAACCTAATAATAGCTCTTATATTCAGCTAGTTGAAGAAGTCTACCTTTTCTTCTATTTTTAATTATGAGTGTGTGTGTGTGTGTGTGTGTGTGTGTGTGTGTGTGTGTGAGTGTATGTGTGTGTATGGGAGTCTGGATGCCAACAGGGTCCAAAAGTGGGTCCTGGGTGCCTTGGAGCTTGAGTTACAGGTAGTTGTCAGACAATCAGCAAAGGCACTAGGAATCAAACGTGGGTCCTCTGGAAGATCCAGCAAGCACTCTTAACCACTGAGCCATCTCACCAGCCCCCACTGATTCTACTTTTTAAAGACACCAATGAATATAATGTGTATCTTCTCTTATATAATTAACAGCTTTTATAAAAACAGTTTCAAGCCAGGGGTAGTGGAGTACACCTTTAATCCCAGTACTCTAGAGGCATATCTCTCTGAGTTTGAGGCCAGCCTGGTCTACAAAGTTCTAGGACAGTCAGCGCTACACACACACACACACACAAAAAAAAAAAAAACACTGTGGCTGGGGGGGGGGAGTTTCAATTTGCTTGCTTTGTTTGTTTTGTTTGGTTGGTTGGTTGGTTTTTTTGTTTGTTTGGTTGGCTGTTTTGTTTTTTGTTTGTTTTGGTTTTGGTTGAAAATGTTTTAATATTTTTTTGCTTTGTATATGAATGCTCTATTTGCATGTATGCCTGAACACCAGAAGAGGGCATTAGATCTCATTATAAATGATTGTTGGCCATCATGTGGTTTCTGGGAATTGAACTCAGGACCTCTGGAAGAGCAGCCAGTGCTTTTAACTGCTGGGACATCTCTCCAGCCGCTCTATTTGCTTTCTTATGCAAAGATAAATTTCAAAGAAAAACAAAAAATAGTTTTTGAAATTTTAGTTTTTTATACTAGCTTTTCCTACATCAAGATATAATTAAGTAAGTAGGATTCAAACACATTAGAAATTAAGTTATTAAATGACTTGCTTTATATTAGTGATGTGTTCCAGGTTCATTCCTAAGCTTCACTGGCCTGTTAACAAGAGGTATGTGGTAACCACTTATCTAACTTATAGCTCTCTGAACAAACGACAATTGGTGGTCTAAAGGCTTTTCTTCTTCTTTTTTATGGCATCAAAATGCAACAAACTTATATTCTCTTCTGTACTTTTTAAACTATGTTTATTTGTCTACTTGAGTGTGTATGTGTGGGTATGTGAGCCACAGCACACATGTAGGGATCAGAAGACAACCTGTGGGAGTCACTTCTTTCCTTCTACCATATGGGTTCCAAGGATTGAACTCGGGTCCTCTAACTTGTGGGTATGTGACATTACTTGTCACTCCATATCATCAGTCCTTTTCCTACATTTAACAGTAATATGAAATGTGAAGCCATTGGAATTAGCTGTCTTTTAGGAGATAACTTAAAATATACCAATTCTCATTAAAATAATTGTTACTAACTAACAGGGAAGTTAGAAGAAAAAGTGAAAACTAATTATTTCATGTCTTTTCTTTCTTGTATATATTAATTCATCTTAAGAGCATAATAAATGGAAATCAAAGACCTCCATGAAATAATTTTCCACTGAAAAGCTATGCTTTTAATTTTACAGCCTTTATAAGCTTTAAAATATCCTGAACTTTTAGTACGTTGTCTGTTTCCTAACCATTTTATTCAAAGCCGTTAGTATAACAGATAAACAGCACATGCTTTGATCTCATGAAATTACAGCTTATAGTTCCTGCAGTCATAAATACCATGCTGTTTTCTCCCCACCCTTCCTTTTCCAGCGCAGGGGAGTCTGCTTACTATCACAGTCTCCTGGAGAGTCTGACATTTACTTAGACAAACAGCAGAGGTCATGAATTTGCCCAGAGATAATATCAGAACTCTTCCTGATTGCCACAGCAGTGGAGGGAGCACACAGAACTGCAATACCTAGTTTATCTATCAACTGAGTTTGATCTGTTTCATTTTGCTTCACACAAAAAAAGGAATTCTATCTTATCGCAAACCAATAACTTAACTGTTCTGGACAAAATCACACAACAGTGTAAAAGAAACAGAAAATTATCTCTAAGAAAATTAATGATTAGAAGTTTTAAGTGAGTGATATGATCAATGTGATTACTTGGTTAGCTTCTGAAATTTTCAAAAAGAAGGCTTAAAAAAAAGATTTTAAAAATGACTGTAAAAATTTCTAAAACACGAAATAGTATACCTAGAATGTCTAAATACTTTGAAATTTTACAGGAGTAAAAAAAAATTACTAGAGAAAAAACTAGTAACTTTACAAATGGTGCTGGGAAAACTGTATGTCCATATGAAATTAGATCTGTAATTACTACCTGCATAAAAATCAACTGCAAATGGATCAAAGACCTCACTGTGAAACCCAAATTATTGGATCTTCCAGAAGAAAACACAGGCAACACCCTACAAGATACAGGTGTAGAAAAGGACTTTCTGTATAGGACTTTCAATTTTTTATGAACTAAAGCCAACTGACAAATGGAATCTCATAAAACTAAAATGCTTCTGTACAACAAAAGAAACAATCAACCCACAGAATGGGAAAGAATCTTTGCCAGATATACATATGATAGAGGGATAATATCCAGAATATACAAAGAACTAAAAACAAACAAAACAAATAACAGACAGCAAATGCTAGCAAGGATGTGAGTAGAGGACAATGCTCATTCACTGCAGGTGAGATGGCAAACTAGTCCAGCCACTCTGTAAACCATTGTGTACAATTCTCAAAAAAATGAATATAAATCTACCATAAGATCCAACTATATCACTCTTTGGTTTGTGCTCAAATGACTTGACATATTATTCCACAGACAACTTGCTCAGCCATGTTTATTGCCCCTCTATTTACAATAACGAAGAAATGGAAACCTACTTCAAGTGACTAATGGATAATGAAAAAGTGGTACATACATACTATAGTTTACTGTTTAGCTATAAAGAAAAATGAGTCATTAAATTTTCAGGTAAATGGACGGACCTAGAGAAGATTATATTGAGTGACATAACCCAGACACAGAAAGACATTTGTGGTTTCTAACTCTCAATCTTTAGATATGAGTTTATAACCTGAATTAACTGCAGAAACCAGGAAAGTAAAATAGGATGATGCTGGAGGAGGGGATTCTAGAAAGGGTAACAGTAGGAAACAGGTGATCTGAAGAGGGAAATAGGAAAGGGGATTAACTGGGAAGGGGAGGATGCAGTAGGGCAGCCTTTAATCCCAGCACCTGGGAGGCAGAGGCAAGTCTCTGTGAGTTTGAGGCCAGCCTGATCTACATAGTAAGGTCCAAGCCAGCTAGTAAGTCACTGGGGACATAGCTTTGGGTTCTTTCTTGTCCCAGGCCCTTTTGTGCCTCCTGTCCACAGTAGAAGTGAACTGCTCTGCTCCACATATGCTCCCTGTAAAGATGTTCATCCATCATGGCTCAAAAGCAAGTGTGCCAAGGACTAAAACTTCTGCAATAGTGAGCTAAAATACATTATTTCTCTTACTGTTCATTCAGATTATTGGTCAGTCACAGGTATGAAAAGCTTGCTGCCAGTAATGCTTTATAGAGTGACCAAAATCATTAGTGCATAAACTACCAGTGCATGTACACGGCTTTGTGAACCATGTGAGCTACCATAGAAATCTGTCAGGCAAGATGTGTCCACTAGTGCAATAGCAACATGTTCATGATGGGGTAACCACCTTCTTTCTGGGAAGATCTGAGACATACTCCACAGGAGGGAACTTGTACCTGGCACTATAAACCCTCGTCAAAAGCCCATGGTTGGAGAGGTCACAGGACCTAGGAGAAAGCCACTTCCTCCTCCTCATTCTCCTCATTCTCCTCCTCATTCTCCTCCTCCTATGACTATAACTACAACTACTATTATTGTTTTGCCAAATGGACACGTCCTCAAAGTGCCTTCTAAATACCCATGTTCACATCAGTAAACTAGAAACACTTTCAAGCTTTGTCAAAGAAGCTTCTTGTAGTGGATGGGAGTTAATGTAGACACTTAAAACTGCTTAAAGTGCAGAATGATGGCCCTAAAAGGAACATCTATATCACACCTCAAGACTTAGAGGACATCACAGAATAGTAGGTAGAAAAGAATATAAGACCTAGAAGATAAGAAAAATAGCTCAAAAAGATGTCTTCTGGACATGGCATGACTATTGCACTCATCTATCACTTTAGCTATGACTACCCATACATGGCCTGGGACCATCAACATTTCATCATGGAACGGGGAAGGGGCTATAGTTCACAGAGGGACTATTAAAATAACAGATGCTAAAGGAAGTATCAGTTTATTCAGTGATTTACCCACTGATAGATTGCTTGTGCTCTAGTGAAAATCTTCCACCTGTGCTCATGCAATAACCCTGGTTAAACCCTGGTCATTGTACTAGCTATGTCAACTTAAGACAAGCTATAGGTATCCAAAAGGAGAGAATCTCAATTAAGAAAATACCTCCCTAAGATTGGGCTGTAGAAAAGACTGTAGAGTGTTTTCTTAATTAATGATTGATGGTGGATAGCCCATTATGAAAGGTGCCACCTCTGGACTGACGGTCTGGGTTCTATAAGAAAGCAGGCTGAATAAGCCATGAAGAGCAAGCCAATAAAGAGTAATCCTCCATGGTCTCTGCATCAGTTCCTGCCTCCAGGTTCCTGCACTGAGTACCTGTACTGGCTTTCTTCAGTGATGAACAGTGATATGGAAACATAAGACAAATAAACCTTTCCTCTTTGAGTTGTTTTTGGTCATGGTGTTTTATCACTGCAATGGTAACCCTAAGACAGTCACGCATCACAGAAGATGTGATGGTAAGAAGGGATCTGTTGGGAAGAAAGGTTACATCAGAAGAGGGAGAGAGAAAAGACAGGAACTGGGTAAAATACTAAAATTCATTTTGTATGTATGTGTATATGGATGAAACTTGCAATAAATATGAGTGTGATGGTATACACTTTTAACCCAGCATTTAGGAGACAGAGAAAGGCACATCTTGTGAGTTCCAGGTTATACAGTGAGAACCTGTCTTCAAAAAAGAAAAAAAGGCCTCGGGAGGCAGAGGCAGGCGATCTCTGAGTTCCAGGCCAGCCTGGTCTACAAAGTGAGTCCAAAAAGCTAGGGTACTGTTACACAGAAAAACCCGATCTCAAAAAAAACTAAGAATAAATACAACAAAAACCAAATGATGCTAGAAAAACTGAATTGCCACATACAGAATTCCAAAACTAGGACTTTATATTTCAACCTATACTAAAATCAATTCAAAGTGAACCAAATACCTTAATGTAAAGCACAGGGAAAACACTCCAAGGTGTAGGTATAGGTAAGGATTTTTTTTTACTAAGACCCCAGTAATGAGGGAATTACCCCAGAAATTGACAAATGGAATGAAACGAAATTAAGAAACTTGTGAAGGCTAACCCTGCATGTTAACCTGAATATATCTGAAGTCAATTATGATGAGAGTAGAGGAAAAATTGTAACAGAAATAAAAGACAGGGGTGGAATATATGTAATAGGAGACTAACTGGATGAAGGGAACCAGCTGAAAGAGGGAGGGAATATATATAGAGAGAAAGGTCAGAGCATGGGGGTAGAAAGAGAATAAAACATAAAGATACATATGTATGAATATGCCATGATAAAACCCACATTTTGTATACTAACAAATATCAATTGAAAAATAATTTTAAAATGAATAATTGAGGCTAAGGGGTATAGCTCAGTGGTAGAGAACTTATCTAGCATGTATGAGGTTCCAAATTTAATTTCAGTGCTGTAAAAACAAAATAAACAATAGTTAAATAAAGCTCTAAAATGTGCTTATTCACATACCAAATAATTACTTTGGGGGGAGGGGTGTTTCCAGACAGGGTTTCTCTATGTAGCCTTGGCTGTCCTGGACTTCACTTTGTAGACCAGGTTGGCCTCGAACTCACAACGATCCACCAGCCTCTGCCTCCCGAAGTGCTAGGATTATAGTGTACACCACCACATCCAGCTTGACTTAAGAATTTTAAAGATAGTGATAGCTGTTTTAATATAAGAAATTACCTGGAATCCCAAATCAAAGTTTTTAAAGAACCATTTATGTTCATCAATATAAACTTCAAATAAAAATATAAGCCAGGGTGGTGGCACAGGCCTGTAATCCCAGCACTCAGAGAGGCAGAGGCAGGTGGATAGCTGAGATTTCAAGGCCAGCCTGGTCTACAAAATGAGTCTAGGACAGCCAAGGCTACACAGAGAAACACTGTCTCAAAAAGCCAAAATGAAAAAAAAAAAAAAACCAAAAAACTCAAGTCTACAAAACAACATTTATAAATCTGAATTACACACAAAGCTTTTTTTTCTTTTGAAACTGCATCTAAGGTAATCCAAACTGCCTCTAACTCACTGTGTAGCTGAGGTTGGCCTTGAACACCTGCTGTTCCTTCCTCAACCTCCTGAATGATGACATTATAAGGATGCACCATCATGTCTGGCCATAAGGGCTAGAAATGTGATTATTTATTATGCATTCTACTATTCTTAATGATTTTACTTTCCAACTCCTCAGATGTAAGATAGAGTCCAGAGAACATAAAAATAATGTACTGGCATTATAAAACCTAATACTTATATATTATAGTATTATAAAATGTGACAAATATAAATGGGCTTTGAACTATGTTGTAATGTTAGACAGTGTGTCAATCTTTATCCTGAGAGGTCCTGCTGCTCTTCAAATGGAGTACAAGAAAAAGTAGCCAATTGTCCTGATTGTTTAAATTCTTCAAAATATATGTCCACGTCTTTGGGTGCTTAATAAAATACTAATTTCACCAAAATTATAATATAGATAGAAGGATTTCTAGTTTCTATATGGGTGTATAAATAACTTAAGTCGAAGCCAGAGCAAATGGAAACACCAGTGGTGTTTCCACTGTCTCAAAATGTAGACCCTGGGCAAATTGCTAGAAACAAAGGTACAGGCAAACACAAAGTCTCCATCTAAGACCTGACAGGCTGTGGTGATATGGTGGGAGAGGAGGGCCCCTTCTGTCAGAGGTCTAGGGGAGGGGAATAGGGCAGAAGAGGGAGAGAGGGTGGGAACAGGGAGATATAAGGGAAGGAGAAAAACAATCAGGAGGTAATCTGAATAAATTATAATAAATTAAAATTTTTTAAAAGATAGCCTGCTTTCCCTTCCTGTGTGTGTCTCTGGGCCTCCCCACCACGGGGAAGTGATCAATGGGGAGGGCAGCAGAGTTCATGTCAGAGGCAGTCCTGCTCTCCCCCAACCATGGAAAATGAGCTGTCCATTTGGCTAGATCTAAACAGGGAGTCTAGGTTTGCTGCATGCATTGTCCTTGTTTGGCACAACTGTTTGTACAGGCTCTCCTGGGTCCAGATCTGCCAGCCTTGATGGTCTCATTGTGGGGCTCCTGAACCCTCTAGGTCCTTCCATCCCCCTATTCTTCCAAACCACTCTCCAGGTTCTACCCAAAGTTCAGCAGCAAGTCCCAGCATCAAGGGAGAGGAATAGGGTGGAAAAAGAAAGGGAGAGAGGGAAGGGAAGATGCAATCGAGAGGGCTAACAGTCAGGATGTAATCTGAATAAATTATAATAATTTTTTTTTAATTTTTAAAATGAGTCTCCATCTACCAGAGCAGCAACTTCTATAAGAGCCTATGCCAAGGTAGGAAAACCTGACATGTAACCGACAATTGCTAGAGGCTCAGTGTGGAATTCCTGGAGCAAAAATCTCAGGATCTTGGCACCATCTTTTGTCAGCTTTACCTCTAAAAGCTCTACCATGCACTCACAGGAGATTGTAGTGAATACTCTCCTCTTCTCCCTAAAAGAGAACTGGGAAACTATTAGAAAAGCCTAATCTGCTAGAGTTTTTATCATGGCCATTCTACCTAAAAGAAACAGAAACACTAAACTCAAGCTTTTTCCACCCATCCCATCCTTCCCCAGGGAAAGGTGGAAATGGAAGAAACACTGATAAAGGTCACAGTATGGTAGCACAGTTCTACTAAAAGACTAAATCTAGTTTAAAGACTACGTAATATCCACCCTCCCCTGACATCCTACTAGCATGTCACTAAAGGCCTACTCATGATCAAACAAAATCTACAAGGTACTGCCGGGCATGGTGGCGCACACCTTTAATCCCAGCACTCGGGAGGCAGGGGCAAATGGATAGCTGTGAGTTCAAAGCCAGTCTGGTCTACAAAGTGAGTCCAACACAGATAAGACTATGCAGAGAAACCCTATCTCGAAAAAAAAAATTCCACACGGTACAGTGAAAGGGCAGACAGCCCAACCTGAAAGGACCAAACAAGCCTGAGAACCAGTCAGATACAACAAATGTGCTGGAATCAGCAGGGAGAGAACTTTCTTAAAACTTTAAAAAGTTACTCACTAATAGAGTAAGTATTTAATTAAAAAGGTAGACAACATGCAAGAACAAAAAGAAGAAATATGGAAATTCTAAGAAAATGCCTAAAAAATGCAAGGAATTAACAGAAAAGTGGGGTAGAGGCTCCAACTGGATATCAATATGGAAGGAAGGGAGAGATGGGACAAATGTTACCAGGATTGTTTAATAAAGCTTCAAGGACTCATGTTATATTTATCTAAAATTATACACATCACATGTCATATAAGTGTAAATACATACACATGTTAAAGAAGTTAAGCCTCTTGGGCTGACCCAAGTTCCCTACAAGAACCACTAACAAACTCCAAATGAAGCAACAGAAACCTTCTTTTAAATGGTTGATCAGAGTAGTTCAAATGACT
This sequence comes from Acomys percivali, assembly GCA_907169655.1. Classification (NCBI taxonomy): domain Eukaryota; kingdom Metazoa; phylum Chordata; class Mammalia; order Rodentia; family Muridae; genus Acomys; species Acomys percivali. The sequence continues at coordinate 42,713,081 of OU015742.1, forward strand.
CCCAAAACAATATAGACAACTCCTGTTGCCCTTGGTTGCCTCTCAGAGATGGAAGGTAAGCCCCTCTTGCTGAAGACACTTCACACTTAGGACACCAGACTCAGATGATTAGAGCTACATCTAACCTGAAAGCCTCCTTCCTGCAGTCTAGTTTCCATGGTAATGGAAAAATATTATGCAAGCCACCAAGGAAGAGAAGCAATAGTTCTATCTAGCTGTAATAGCTATGAACTGCAACAATGACCAACATGCCAAGACACCTAAAAAGGTCCAAAATAAGTGGCACTTAAATATTGGTGGTAACCAAAAGCTGTCTAACTGGATTCAAGGCCCACTCAAAAGGAGGGAAATCATGTCTAGTATTAGCAACCTAGCCAACTTCCTGGAGCTAGTGAGGTCATAGATCTTAGAAAAGAATCTAATACTGTCATCTTGCTAGGACAGCACAATTCCTTACTACATTCTAAATAGTATCCTTATTCCCACAGATAAACGTAGCTCTTTTCATTTATCAAACAAGTTTTTCTTTATAGAAAATGGAGACCATCACAGAAAACCACAACTAAGTAACACAATAAAGAAAACAACAGATCAAGAGGAGCCTAGCCCCAGAGAACCCATCTACAACATGGCTGCTTCATCTACAGCTCAGGAAACATCACAGGAGAGGGGCATCAAAAGACTGTAAGAGCCAGAATACCAGAAGGCCTGCTGTGAAGCAGTGTCTCTTAGAAATGTCCAATGGCAATTATTAATGGGCATGCTATCTTAAAAAAGGGACACTTCACAAGGTCCCTAGACAAAGAATTATAGGCAACTAATGACTCCTAAGAGAGAGAATTAGCCTCTCCTAGTGATGAGTCCCTAACTGGTTATCCAATACAAAGTAGTCAGCCCTGAAATCATGTCTACACAAACAACAAAAGCAAACTCATTATGTTGTATTTATGCAAGTAACAATAATATTTTTTTTAAAAACAAGGTATGATTTTGAGAGTAGGATTTGGATATGGGAGGGGTCACAAGGAGGAAGGGAAGAGGATAAGTGCTATAATGCTGTTTTATTTTTAAAATGTATAAAAATTAATTAAAATTTTGTTTTTAAAAAACACCCCCAGGTGGCCAAGAACCTAAGGCTAAATAGACCATGGGTCTAAAGGAAAACCAAACACTACGGATCTGGTAAAGGAATATAGCAATAAAACAACTCCTAATAACATTGTGCTATACTGATAGATAAGTGTCTTTCTCAACCGTCATCAGAGAAGCTTCCTCCTGCAGTAGATGGGAACAAATACAGAGAACCCACAACTGGACAATGTGCAGAGAGTGGAGAGACCTTGGGACACTCAGTTTTAAATGGGATGTCTCCATTAAACCCATCTCCTCAGGGCTCAGGGAACTGTGGAAGAGGAGGTGAAAAGACTCTAAAAGCCAGTGGGGTGGATGACCCCAGGGAAACAAGGCCTTCTAGACACATCAGGACTGACTCACAAATGAACTGGCAGCATGCACAAGACCTACATAAGTCTGAACCAGATGGGTTCCCAGCACTGAGAAGGGAAGTAAACACAATCCCTAACCCAGAAGCTCTTTCCAACTGACAAACTGCTCTCAAAGGAGAAAATAGTTTTTCCATGAAGCCTCATCGGGTATAAAAACTATACTTAAGTGCTAGGCTCCTAAATGTCCCTCAGTAGAAGAATGGATAAAGAAACTGTGGTACATTTACACTATGGGATACTACTCAGCTATTAAAAACAAGGAATTTCCAAAATTTGTGGACAAATGGATTGAACTAGAAATGATCATAATGAGTGAGCTAACCCAGAAGCAGAGAGACTCAAATAGTATATACTCACATATATCTGGACACTAACCCAAGGGGCATGTTCATGAAAGTGTTCACTTACCAGGAAAATGGGATAGTGGTGAGGGCATCCTAAGGTGAGAGAAATATAGTAGATAGGGAAATAGATGGATCCAGAGTGTCCTAGAAACCTACAAGAAGAACACTATGATGGGCAGATCTGGGTCCAGGGGTTCTGCTCGATCTATGGCACCAACCAATGACAATTTGTGCAGTCATCATCAAACCCCTACCCAGACCCAGCCAAAGGATAGAATATTCTCCACAGTTAAGTGGAGAATGGGGACTGACTTTCACATGAACTCTGGTGCCCCTTATTTGGCCACGTCTCCTTGATGGGGAGGCCCAATGGCACTTGGAGGAAGGATAGCAGGGTACCAAGAAGAGACTTGATACTCTATGAGCATATACAGGGGAAGAAGGTCCCCCTCAGTCACAGTCATAGGGAAGGGGAATGGGATGAAAGCAGGAGGGAGGGAGGAATGGGAGGATGCACGGGATGGGACAGCAATTGAGATGTAATATGAATGATTTTCTTTTTCTTTTCTTTTTTTTTTTTTTTTTTTTTTTTTGGTTTTTTGAGACAAGGTCTCTCTGTGTAGCCTTGGCTGTCCTGGAGTCACTTTGTAGACCAGGCTGGCCTCGAACTCACAGCGATCCGCCTGCCTCTGCCTCCCGAGTGCTGGGATTACAGGCATGCGCCACCACCGCCCGGCTTATTTTTCAATTAAAAAAAAAAGTTCTAGGCTCCATGCCCTGCAGTGGTATTTTTGAAGGTTTTTTGTTTGTTTGTTTGTTTTATTGGGGGAGGTTGACTGGGTTTTCTCTTTTTAACCTTATAGGTCTTGTGCTTATATATTATGGCTCTGATTTTGTTTTTATAGGTTTTCTGTGTGTATGAATGTATGTATCTTAGTATCTGTATGTGTTTCCTCTTTGGTTCTTTTTGTTTTCTCTTGTTTTGTTTTCATTTAGTTTTTCAAGACAGAATTTCTCTGTGTAATAGCCTTGGCTGTCTAGGGTTTGTAGACCAGGCTGGCCTCAAACTCACAAAGATCTGCCTGCCTCTGCCTCCTGACTACTGGGATTAACGGTGTGCACCAACATGCCCAGCTGTTTGATTTAATTTTATCTTATTTTTTAGACATCAGCTTATATTCTAATGAAAGAGAGAAAAACATGTTTGGATTTGGGGGAATGGGGAAGAGCAGAACTTTGCAACTGGCCAAAGAAATGAGAGTAAGTGCAACATTAGTGCTCAGCTATAAACAGAAAATCTATTATCACCCCTTCTGAGGCTCAAGGAACATCATGGAGAATAAGCAGGAAGAACGTGATAGCTGGAAGAAGAGCAGGGAATGACGTAGAACAATGGCTGCCAGGGATAAGATAGCAGTTGCACTTCTGAACTTAAAAAGCTGTGATTATCTACCTAAAATTGGGGCCATCAACATCCTGTCACGGAGAAAAGGAGGAACTCACAAGGCCCTACCACTACCTCTAATCAGTTAATGGTTTCTGGAGAAAGAATAGACATCTTCTGTGGTGTAACCACTGGTAAGGTGCCCATGTTCCTGTCAGCAGCCTTAATGAAACTCACAGTCATTGAAAAAATAGAAAAGAAAATATAAGGGAGACTATTTAAGAATAGGATTATCAATGATGCAAGGGGAACAAGAGAAGGCATGGGGGCTGAAGATATCAAACACATCATATACATGCATTAAAATGTCCTCACAAGCACTTAGGAGACAGAAGCAGATGGATTTCTGTGAGTTTGAGGCCACCCTAGTCTACAAAGCAAGTCAAGGACAGCCAGGGCTATTACAGAGAAACTCTGTCTTTAAAAAGCAAAAAAGAACTCATCATGAAACCTATTATAGTGATGTATTTTAATATCTATTAATAAAAGACCCAAAGAAAGACATGCTAAAACTAAATAAATGGAAAGATGATCTATGATCCAGGGCAGGAAGACAACATCAACAAGATGTCAGTTCTTCCTAACTTGACCTATTGATTCAGTGAAGTACCAATCAAAATATCAGCATGTTATTTTGTGGATATCAACATACTGATTCTGTATTGCCAAAGAGATCGGCACTATTGGAGAAAAGTTCTCCTGTTATACACACAATAGGAACTGTGTCCTAAGGACAAAACCGCACTCACCAAAAAGCTCCAACTTGTGAAAATACAAACTTATTTGAAAGAAGAGAGCTTGTTCTAAGAATATAGTTCAGAGAGTTGGTTTCCCTATTCCTCTAAACTAATACCCTAGGAGAATGTTTCCCAAGGGTTAGCACATAGAAGGTAATAGTTGCGGTCCATGGAGGACAAGATACATCTCCAATCTGGTAGCAGAACTTGACGGGATAGTCCAAATGGTACTGGTTTTCTAAGCCTAAAAGATACAAAACTAATGGATTCATAGTGTCTAGAACCCTTGTCCCAGACAGTACTGAGACCAGGCAATGTGTGACAGAGCCAGAGATCTTGCAAAGAGACCTTGAGAAGCCATTACATGATACTCTAGAGGAAAACTCTAACTTGTAAGGGAGACCCCAGGAGCTCAATTTGATGAGAATTAGAATCATCTGGGAGACATACCTCTGGCCATGCCTTGGGGGTATTGTTTTGTTTATGTTAAATGTGGTGAGAAGACCTGTTGACTGTGGTGGCACTATTCCCTTGGCTAGGATCCTTTATTACATAAACAAAGAAAGGGAGCTGAGCAACAGCAAGCATTACTCATGGTTTGCTTCTCATTGTGGGTATGATATGACCAAATGTTTCAAGCTTCTACTGTCTTGACTTCCCTACCAAAATTGACTGGAACTATGAGTCAACATAAGCCCCTTCTCCCCTTAAGGCACTTTCATTAGAGCATTTTATCACATCAACAGGAAAATAAATTGGAACATACTATCAACTTCATTATAGTAGAACATGTTTTATATTCTTCACAGTTATATTTAGCACCACATATTACCTAGTACATAGAAGTTACTTTAAGAAGAAAGAAAAAGAATGAAAGAAAGAAAGAAAGGAAAAAGCAAACATACTATCTATCTAGCTGACAGTAAATTTTTATAGGCTATTCCTAGTACTCTAAGAATGTATGTCTCTGATGGTAAGTTGAAAAAATATTTTTAATGGATTGGAAAAATTATTCATTGTACTTTCTAGAATCATACCTAACACTTGTGGATTTATATTTTGCTAACTTCCACCAAAAAATACTCAACTGTTTTCTAGTAATATTCCATAATAAACTATAAAGACCAGTTATTTTAGACTACAGTTTTTGCTTAATATGTCAATTATACCTTCTTTAAACTGTGGATTTCAGATTCTTGTTTTTCATTTATGGTAGAGAGTCTCTTGTTTACCTGCATTGCTTCTTGTACTATAAGATAAAAATATTAGGAACCAATTATGTAAATTGTACATTTGAAAGACAGTATCAATGATATGGACAAGACAGCAGTCCAATGCAATGTATAATTCTAACTTAATTTAATGTTCATTAAACTGCCATTTACTATTACTAGTATCAGGTATGTTCAATTTACCAATTATAAGGATATCCACTTAAATATTCCCCACTGAAAATAAAAGCTTGGATAAGATAGCACCTACCGTTTTGTTCTAACTTTAGGTGATTCTCTCTCACCAATCCAAACTGATTTGTTACTGTGACATAGGATTTTTCAGTTTCATTCAGTTGCTTGTGATAATCTTCTTTAGCTAGATGGTGTAAATGAGCCTTTTGTTCCTAATTTGAAGAATAATTTTAAAGTTATACATATAAAATAAACACACACATACATGTATAACAACTTCTGATAGCTGGTCTCTAACATCCATGTGCACGTCATGACACATGTATGTACAAAGATAACCATGAAAAACAATTTTAAAACTAGAATGACAAGGAACCCGACAAATCACTCAGCAGGTAAAGGCACTTGCCACCATCCTGATGAACTGTTTTTTATTTTGTTCTTCTTTTTCTTTTCTTGGTCTTTCAAGACAGAGTTTCTCTGTGTAGCCTTGGCTGTCCTGGACTCTCTTTGTAGACCAGGCTGGCCTGGAACTCATAGTGATCTGTATGCCTCTGCCTCCTGAGCGCTGGGATTAAAGTCACCATGCCTGGCCTCTGATGAACTGTTTCAATCTCCTAAGCCCACATGGTAGAAAGAGAGAACCAACTCTCAAAAGTTTTCCTCTGACCTCTCAAGAAGCACATGCTTCATCCCCGACACATGAAATAATAATATAAAAAAGGGACCAAGGACAATACTTTTCAGTAACAGGAAGATAATGTAATATCATAGAAAATGTAGAATTTTTAATTCGGCAGTATGGCTGCTCTGATCACATCCAAAGACCATCTAGGTCTGTGTGATCCAGCTAGAATGCAGACATGCACTTAGTACAACATTTAATCCCCAATGATGAAGGTAAGGTGTAAAAGGAAGCACCCATGCTTGAAAGTGATGTCTAATTGAGATGCAGATAAAGTGACAAATCAGAGAAAGATTTGACAGAATAAGATATGCCCAACTCACACAAGAACAGCAGGGAAAAGAGAAGCAATTTAAGGTAGAGCACCACAGGGAGAGGAGGCAGTTTTACTGAGACAGTTATGGAGACAGGCTGCAGAGAGAGAACAAGCTAGACACAGGTGAAGACAGAATGAGCCAGAGAATGAGAAGGAGCCAGATTAGAGCATATTGCCAAAGTTAGTATGAGGTCAAGCAGAGCAATTCAGTCAGAAGATGAGAGAAGCCAGATTGAATCAGTCAGCTTGGAGAGCTTTAAGAGTTTAAGACCAAACAACTGAGTTGAATCAGCCAGAGTTCAGAAAGAACTAGAAGGGGTGAGTTTATTCAGCAGTAAGTCTCAGAGGCTGAAAGCATTCTAGGTTTTGATTAGATTGTAAGGAGGTTAGACGCTTCCAGAACAAGGCCTAGGTTAGCAGCGGAAGGCAGTAAGCCTCTGAGTCAACAATTAAGTCAGGAGAATAAAAGTTACTTTACAAGAATATCTACTGCCGGGCATGGTGGTGCACATCTTTAATCCTAACACTCAGGAGGCAGAAGCAGGCGGATCACTGTGAGTTCGAGGCCAGCCTGGTCTATAAAGCAAGTCCAGGACAGCCAAGGCTAACACAGAGAGACCCTGTCTTGAAAAAAACAAAAACAAACAAACAAACTACAAAAAATATATATATATAATATATATATATATTAGTGACACACACTAAATCTGGAGACATAATACGTAAAAGTTGTATTTACTCAGAAGGGCTAATCTTACCAATTTATATAAATTTTTATCTACTTAGGTAGTTACTATTATCAATTACTAAACAATAGAAAATAAATGAACCATATTTAAATATTAATTCCTCATTTAAGAGAATTGCCCTAATTCTTAGCAGATATATAAAAAACTAAAAAAATAGTATCACTGAATTCTAATGGAATGTTTTCAAGTCAAGGGAATTTTCAGCTTAAATCCATAATTACATAGCCTTTAAGAGAACACTATTATATCTTAATTTATGATCCCATAATAGTCTCTTTAACCTTTCAAATAAAGTATTAAGTAGATAGTCAACATCTACAAAAGTTAATAATCCAGTTAGTGAAAAACACAGAAAAGTTTGGAGATTCCTTCCATAAGCACTCCCTATTCACAGAGCTCCATATACATTAAACTGTGATATACTTATTACAAAAATCCCTTGCTTGATGCCAAAGCAGAATATAAGAAAAATGAAGTTTCATTGATATGCATGATATAATTCTGCTTTTTAAGATACTGCAGCCTATTCAATGGTGATGATAAATAATACTATTAAGATTTCTAAATCCCCTAGAAACCTACAGCTGTGGGCACCAGGCGTGTACACTGTGCACAGCAGACACAAATATATACAGACCAACACTAAAAACTGAAACATTTTATTTTGAAAGAAAATACACTGTCATCTGAATTATATCAAAACCTTTGACACTGAAACTTTGTTTTAATTTGACAAAGAAAAGACATATTTCCTCTAAGTCTTTCCTTAAAAGAAAGTACTAGAAAAAAAGAGAAGACAAACATGGCTTAATGGTTTTACTTCATTAAGCAGACAATAATTACAGTCATGACAGCTATCTGAAACCCTAATGATGCACAACATCAGCTATGTGATCCCCACTAGATAAAAAAGAATTTTCCTCAGTGACTAACTCATATTAATTTCCAATTTAATGTTCCAAATCTGCTCTCCAGTGTATTCTGTTGCACTCTTAAATTTTATTTATTTATTATTTATAGAGTATTCTGCCCATATGTGTGTCTACACACCAGAAAAGGGCACCAGATGTCATTATAGATGGTTGTGAGCAACCATGTGTTGCTGGGAACTGAACTCACGCCCTTTGGAAGAACAGCCAGTACTCTTAACCATCTCTCCAGATGGAGAGCCATCTCTCCAGCCCTTTTGTTGCATTCTTATTGGTAATGACAATGACTTTTCCAAGGTGAAATAAGCAGAGAAATATTTTGACTTGTGGTATGTTAAGTTCTGTAGGGGCATATCTCTATCTTTATAATCCACCGTTAGAAGGAAGTCAATTTCCTGAACTCTCTGTAGACTGGCATTTACTAGGAGTTAAAGGCTCACCTCTAGGAAGTCATGAACATTTTTTAAATTTCTCAATATTATTTTTAAATTATTTCTTTTAGGGTACTCTGCTGTTCTACAGTTTCTGTCTGGACACTACTGGAATGTCTATCTTTTTTCCTGGCTTGCCCATAGTGCTAAATAGTATAGAAGCTAATATATGCTTTCATAAAATAAGATTAACTTTGAATTTTAAAAAGTCATATGAGGGGCTAGAGAGATGGCTCAGCAGTTACTAGCACTGACTGCTCTTCCAGAGGACCATGGTTCAATACCCAGCACCCATATGGCAGCTCAAAACTGTCTGTAACTTCAAGATCTGATACCCTCACACAGACATACATGCAGGCTAAAAACCAATGCACATAAAAATTTTAAAATTATTTCTTAAAAGTCACATGAATTATATAAGAATAAGAGATTAATAAATTAAGAATTATAAGATAAATATATATGAGACTGTTTAGAAAATATGGCTTTAACTATTATATAAAAATATTGCTCCTAAATGGGCATAAAACATTAAATATACTCAATATATAAAATATTTTAATGAAAAGTGATAAAATGTTTTCAACTGTCAGGAAAAAAATGGCTATCATTCATACTAACAAAAAAACTTGGAGATATTTCTATTTTTAAAAAGATTGTGAGTATCTGTTTAATGAAATTTTAAACTGGAATAAAATAAAATATATTTTATATGGCCTTTTATCCTTCACTTGTAGCCTTATCTCCCAGGTCGAAGGGCGCATTATTCAATTTCTCTATATTTTGTGTAAAACCACTGTAGCGTTGAAGATGACTTTCAGCACAAATGTCATGGTACTTACAGCTAAACTGGAATCTACTTTTTCAGCTTCTTAATTAAAATCAGTTTAAAATCGTCTGACAATATTATCTTTATTCTCTCCAGCTGAATAGCAACAGAATCTTCACATCTTTTATTCAATCAAGCCTAACAATCTTTCTATAAGCTTTTTTCATTTTTAACATATCAAAACAATTTCAAGAAACAAGATATCTAATATGGTGTTGAATGTTATAGCAATGATTTTCATTTACTATCTATGTGATAGCCAAAGTATACTAAAAAATTACTTTTATTTGCTTTACAGTCTAGAGAACGAAGATTAAAACAGCATAAACCCACCTAAGAAGCCTTCTGTTCACTTGAACTCCCCCTGACAACACACACACACATACACACACACACACACACACAACTCTTTCTGAATCAAATACAGCTAGCTACAAGGGAGAATATTTTTAAAAAGTAGTTCATAAAATGTTAGTCTGTAAATAAATACTAATTATGTGCACAGAAATAAAAATAATAGCAACGCTTACTTGAACAACAGTAAGTACCAACAATAAAGGATGAACACTGCCACATACTTTATTTATTTTGTAATATGTAAACATTGAGAAATCTGCAAATAAATTTGTAAAATTTGCTTAAGCTATAATATAATGTCTTTGAAATTGTGGCAAGTCTTTAAACTGTAACAATATCCAGTAGTTTTTTCCCAAAAGTGTCAATTTATATTACAATATTTCTATGTATCTTATGTACTAACCCAATGTTTAAAATATGTAATTTTCTTACCATTTCACTCACTTTCTTCTGTAAAGAATATTGAGAAACCTTGAAAAATGGAGAAAATTGTATTAAGATTCTTTACTATAAACTTCTTCTATAAACTTCTTACTATAAACATCATACATGCTACCAAATGTGGCCTTTATCTTCTACTACAATAGTGATTTTTTTTTTGTAGTAACTCTCTTTCTTACAATACCAGTACATTCAAGCCAGTACAGTGTCTTGTGTCTACAATCCCAGAACTTGGAAGGAAAGCTGAGACCAGCTTGGGTTACATATGTAAGATCCTGTCTTTAAAAAATACATTCATTGCCTTTTTTTTCACCCATATACTTACAAAACTACTACTACTACATATATTCCTGGGATACAGGATAAATAAAACACATCCCTGGCCCTAAGAGTGCATTTTTCTGGTACAGTAGTGGCACACAGACAGAAAGCCTAAGAACTACACCATGTTACTACTAAAACAAACAAGCAAACAAAAATGTGATAAACAGTGCCTGGTAGTATTTGATACTTTACAAATAAACACAGGAATAAAATTTGAATTAAAAAAATCTCATGACCCTCAATGAGTCCTGAATACATAAATATTCCCAGGGCTTCTGTGAATTTGTACTCTGAAGGAGAGCCACTGGGATATGAGAGCAATAGATGTCCTGTTCTGTAGGACTCTTCTAACTTGTCATGGCTATATAAAACATAGTATTCCAACATTTAACTTTACCAGAGTTTGCCTAATCCCTCTAATGTTTATAGGTACCTAGTTTTCAACTTTTTAGCATTGTAAATTATTCTGGAATGTGTTTATATTTTAATTTAGTTCATTATTTTAGTAGAATAAATTTCAAAAAGCAGACTTTCTAAAGTTTGTTCTTTAAAAAACAAAATTACAAAGCTACTTTTAATACTTTGGATTCAGAAGGAGTCAACCCCTCACTCCCAGGAATGGCCCAGAGGGAGAGACGCTACCTAAAGGGAAGGAAGTACAAATGGGACCCACTGCGGATTCAGGGCAAAGGGGATGCCATCTGTGCTGGGACCTATGAGCACTACAGGAAGAAACTGGTGTTGGTGGACCTGGTGCCAGGCACATGAGAGAAGGGCACAGAGCTTCCATGCCTTCCTCATTTGCCTTTTCCTGTTCCTGCTGCATGATCTCCAAATCCCTGGGGCTAGGATGATGGGCACACTGCTCTCTGTTTTCAGGCAGGAGCACAAGCCCTTCATCTCTGCGCCTTGCCTTAACAGAATGTCTCCCTGCTTTTTCATATTTTTCTGGCAGGCTAGCTCACACTGGATACATTTTTATCTTTAAAAAAATGTCACTTAGTCCTCCAGAATAGCTGACCAAGTTAAACTCTAACCAGTCATGTATGAATTCTCATCTTCTTCAATATTCTTACATTTGTTAAACTTTTAGGAAAATAAAATAACTGCTCCACATTAACTATGAAAAAATGTCTTGCCCAGCTGCCATGACCTCAACAGAATAGGCTATGGTAAGTCACTTCCTTCAGTAAATACTGAATGCTTGCCCCCTTTAAGGGAAGCACATTAATGTAGATATTGGGGGTAACAACAGTGGACCAAGGAAAAGCTTGCCCACTTTTATTGTGAGGAAGATAAACCATAAGCAATGTATGTAAGTTAAAATACATGACATGTTAAGATATTGGTGAATGCTTAAGAAAAAAATCAGGAAAAGCAATTTCATTGCACGGTCAGAAAATATCTTCCTGAAAGAGAAACTTTTGATTAAAGGCTAGAGATAGAAGGAAGAATATTTCAATAAGTTCAAAGTGCTTAACATGGTTGACAACCTCTTTTAGTTTCTTTTTTTTTTTTCTTCAAATAATTAGAAAGCTCATGTGGAAAAAAAGAAGTAAATGGGGAAAACAGACAATGATAACTCCAGAGATGGTAGGATGAAAAGGATGAAAATCACTGATAGCCTTGTAATTTGTGGTAGGGGTTATATATTTGCTAGGGAGCTTCAAGAAAATAGGCTGACTGCTGTTGCAAAGGATTACTCTGATTTAAGTTAGCATAAGAAGTGAACAGAGATGATGCTGGGAACATATATTATTGTAGCCAGCCAGCTACACCACTACAAATAGTGAAAGCACACAATTACTCTGTATGACATGATGCTGTCATCTGCAAAGTTTATGTTTGAGAACTGCGTAAATTATACAAAAAATGCATGTCTAAAATTCATAATATACATGCATAAAACTATCAAAGAATAAAAAGTAAAATTTTAAAGTTGTCATAAAAAGATAATATATATTTTTAGCAAAGATATATGTATCTGTTTCTGAATAGCACTAAAACCTAAGGTATAAATAAAATAAGTAATATATAAATGAATGTGGCATATGAAAGACTGAAAATTACCCCTGTATCTATAAAGCTGTCCAGTTTCACCTGGATAATAAGCACACTTAAGTCCTCAGCCCAGGCCAGAAGAACACCAGGAGGCAACTACCTGAACACAGTACCTATGAAAACACAAAGTCAGTCTTCATCTCTACTGACTGGCAGATAAACTTTCTCCTAAAGGTAAGAAGTTTCTACACAGCAAAGGAAATGATTAACTGAATTAGAAGACAGCCTCCAGAATGGGGGAAAATCTTTGCTAGGTATATATCTTTAAAAGGATTAATATCTAAACTATACACAGAATGCAAAATCTAAATATCAGAAAAGCAAATCACCTACTCAATAAATACACTAATAATGAGCAAACAGTTCTCAAAAGATGAAGTACAAATGACCAATAAAATATTTAAAATGTTCGATCTTGCTATCAGAAACACAAATTAAAAGTATATCATCTCACCCAGTCATAATGGCAGTCATTTAGAAAGCAAATAATTCCAAGCATGGTGGTGCACACCTTTAATCCAAGCACTCAAAAGATAGAGAGAAACAGATCTCTGTAAGTTCAAGACCACTATGTGACAAATTCCAAGCCAGCCAGGGTTACACAATGAGACTCTATCTCAAAAAAAATTTTTTTCTCATGGATATGTACAAAAGGGAACATTTACACACTATCTGTATGAATGTAAACTAGTCCATGGGACCATGGGAATTGGTACCTACTATATGATCCAATTAACTAGCTTCTAGGAATTTACCTGAAAGACCCACATCAACATAGCATGGAGATACTTGCACATCAATGTTTACTGCAGCAATCCCATAATAGCTAAGTCATGGGATGAAGTCAGGTGTCTACCAATAGAGGAATGAGTAAAGAAAACATGGTATATATTAAAATTGGAAAATTTAGCCATAAAGAAAAATTAAATTATATGGTTTTCAGGAAAACTGACAAAACTAGAGATAATCATATTATGTAAACTAAATCAATCTCAGAAAGACAAAGCATCAAAGGTTTCATTTGTGGTTCTTTGGTTTTCTAGAGAGACATAAAATCATGTGTATCTATAATATGAAAGTAGATGTGAAACTAGAGGAATAAGGATGACTGAGGGAAGGGAGGAGAACTCAGGAACATGAAGGGACAGGCTAGTACACTGTATTTGTACACAAAAAAGTCCTTGTGTAGCCCAGTACTCTGTTCAATGAGTAAAAACCAATGAGCTGCTCTTAATTGAAAAAAAAACATTCAGTACGCCAACACAAGGAAACTTGTTTTTTACTAAATTTTTAGTTCAAAACTAAAAATTAAATTATATGGTTTTCAGGAAAACTGACACAACTAGAGACCTTAAACTTGTAGCATAAAGCATATGAAGGCCCAGTACACACTCTCTGAACATGTACATGACCAGGGAATTGTCACTAACATTTTGAGAATCAGAAGGAAAAAAAGGAAATATCATAACTGAGTTCTGTAGGAAAACTTACATGACATAATTTCACCAGAAACTACACTTCCTGCAAAGATGGGCTAGCAAGTTAAAATTTATGAACCACATCAAAACCAAAGTCCTCCAAGGGGAGACCACAGCATACAGACACTGCAGGGGAAGACTTGACCCCAATAATTAGAGATAAGTGATAAAAATCTCAAAGATAAAAAATTATTTTATATAATTAAAGACATAAAAGATAAAGTAAAAAGCATGAGAAAAGTATAAGACACTATAAAAAAGGCAGATTTGAGTGTACACCAAATTGAACTTTTATGAAACAGAAAGGCAGTTATAACATTAAAAAAACCTAATGAATAAGTTATATGACGAATAAAACAGTTGAAAAATTAGTGAACTAGAAAATAAATGTACAGAAACTACATAAAATACCACAAGCCCACAGAGAGAAACAGAGTGTGAGAGTGTAAAGACACAAAAGACAGACAAGATATATCTTCTAAGAAAATGGAAAGGAGAAAAGGTGGAGATTTGGGGGAAGGTAAAACATGAAATCATTACAGCTTAACTTTGTTTAATCAAGAATACTAATTTTACATCTCAAAAATAAATATACTTAATTACATAACACTGGGAGGATGGTAAATATTTTAGTAATAAGAATTATTATAATTCTACTCAGAGAGCTGTAGGTCTCTTTTTCAAGATTTTAAAATATATATTCAGTTTCATAGCAAAATTGAGAGAGAAGTACAACTATTCTTGATTCCCTTCTCTCATACATGACCAACTTCCCCAACTTTCTTTCTCTCCCTCCTTTCCCCTCCTCCCCTCCTGCACACAAATTATGTGTCTGTTACAATTACTGAACCTACAATGACACATTATCACTCAACATCCACAGTTTACTACAGGGTCACTCTTGAGCATTCTATGGGTCTAGACAAATGGATAATATGTATCCAGCACAGTACCACACAGAGTGTTTCCTCTATGTTAAAAAGTGTTCCAACTTTTAGCCCCTCTCTGTTTTAAAAACAAATAACTAATTTTGTAAGAAACAGTCAAATTGTCTCCACAGAGATGAACATTCTTGTTGTTATCCATTCCTGCCAGCACTTGCTAGTATCTGTGTTCTAGATTTTGGTTATTCCAACTTAAGTATAGTGTTATTTTTGACACTTTGCAGTTCGGTCATGGCATAGGATGTGAATCATCTTCTCATGTGTGCATATGCTATCTGTCTGTTTATCTTTGGTAAGGTTTTTGTTGAGATCTATGGTGTATTTTTTTATTTGGGTTGTTTTCCTCTTACTGGGCTTTAAGAGTTATCTTTATGTGATGGATAGCTGTCTGTATCAGGAGCACCTTCTGTAAATATTTTCTTCTTATCTGTGACTTGTCTTTCACTATGTTGAAAGTCTTTTGAAACACACAAGCCTTTCATTTCCATGAAGCCCAGTTTACCAATCATTGCATGGATCAAGCCTTTGGTCTTGTACCTGAAAAGTCATTACCAAACCCATCTAAATTTTTCTCCTGTATAATCTTCTAGATTATAGTTTTGTATTTTACACTTTGAACTATGATCTATTTTGAGTTATTTTTGTGACAAGTATATGTCTGTGTCTAGAATAATTTCTCTAAGCAAAAGAGATCACATTTTCCTACCAGGCATCATTGAGAAGGCAAAAGAAAATCTCTTGTACTCTACTCATGCTTAAACAAAGATGTGGTTTGAGTCAAGATATGCCTTTCCTACAGGGCTAGGGGTGGCCAGTCTTTCTTCCACTGTTGGGAATGGCCTGAGGTCTGTTGTGAGCAGACCATCTGATATACCAGTCACAGAAATCAGCCTGTTATTCTTCTTATAGTATCTATTAAATGTGAACTCTGAGAAAAATATATTTTTAAATTATATATATGAAAACACAAATTAGAAAGGGTGTCTTTATAATAGCTATATTGTTAGTAATTTACATTTTCTAAGTTACATGAACTTTTTTTTTGAGACAGGGCTTCTCTGTGTAGCCTTGGCTGTCCTGGACTCACTTTATAGACCAGGCTGGCCTCGAACTCACAGCGATCCACCTGCTTCTGCCTCCCAAGTGCTGGGATTAAAGGTGTGCATCACCATGCCTGGCATACATTTTTTTATCTTACAAATAATCATGGGAAAAATCCTCTACTGAGATTTATTTTTAAACTAGGAAATTTACTGTGTAGCACAGGTTAGCCTGTATACCAATCTCCCAAGTATTGTGACTACAGAATATATCATCATCTCCAATTAACTGGGATCACTTTAAACTGATTATCTGCAGTATGGTAAGAACCACTAAGCTCACAGCTATATAAATTTTAAAAAGGAACTAGACCTTTTATTCCATCAACTTGAAAGAATAATGATGGGTACCATTATCAACATCTTGCCATACAACTACTTTGTACTGACAAATTTAAAAGCATTCAGTTGTGTTCTGTAACTATAGTAGTCCTCCATTCTTTGTTTATAGGTGGTGGTGCATGCCTTGTCCCAGCACTCGGGAGGCAGAGGCAGGAAGATTGCTGTGAGTTCAAGGCCAGCCTGGTCTACAAAGTGAGTCCAGGACAGCCAAGGCTACACAGAGAAACCCTGTCTTGAAAAAAAAAAAGATAGGGACCACCAGTGTTTACATTACAATCAATACACTGTTTAACACAGTGTCTCCTTCTCCTGGGGCCCAGTACACAACTGAAAGTATATACTAGTCAGTACCTAACACCTTCTCCTTTCTGATACTACATCAATTTCTCAAATCATTGTCAATTTTAATTCACTTTTATGTCTGTCTGTTTGTTTTTTCAAGATAGAGTTTCTCTGTGTAACAGAGCTTTGGCTGTCCTAGACTCACTTTATAGTCCAGGCTGGCCTCAAACTCATAGAGATCTGCCTGCTTCTGAACACCCAAAGGCTGGGATCAAAGGCATACTCTACCACACCTGACTTGATACACTTTATTGCTCTCTTAACAATCATTTGTTTCCTTGGAGATTCATTTACTTTTTATTGCTTTGGTTCAAACAAAAATTCCTTACTATAGTAGTTCTCAGCTTGTGGGTTGTGAGACCTTTGAGGATCAAATGACCCTTTTACAGAAGTTGCATTAAGACCATTATGAAACACATTTATATTACTACTCATAACAGTAGCAAAATTACAATTATGAAGCACTTGGGGAGGCAGAGGCAGATGGATCTCTGTGAGTTCGAGGCTAGCCTGGTCTACAAAGTGAGTCCAGGATGGCCAAGGCTACGTAGAGAAATCCTATCTTGAAACAAACAAACAATTACAGTTATGAAATAGCAACAAAAGTAATTTTATGGTTCAGTGTCACCACAAAATGAGAAACTGTATTAAAGGGTTGAGAACCACTGCTTTACTATATCATAAACATCTTCCAGTCTCTCATTTATTCATTCTGAGACATGAAATCCATTCTCTTTTTTTTCTTAAAAATATCTATCTTAGAGTTCACAGGCAATTTGTACTTAATTTTTCTTTACTTTGTTATCTCAAAGTAACAAAAGAAGTATAAAATAAAAATTGTCTAATATCTCCAAGAGACTCTAAATAGTGTTAATACAACTGTGTAACAATTTGGAAAATATGGAATATGATAAATAGCTCATACTGTGCTACAAAAATAAATCCATAATATTAAGATCTAATATAAAACTGAGTATACAGAAGTAATAAAACACGAGTGGGTGGTAACTTGGAGTGGTAATGCCCTTCTCCTAGGACTGAAATTCCCAAAGCCATAAAAATATAAACTTATTTATGGCAAGAATTAAACAAAAAGACAAATTAAAAACCAAAATCAAGCCAGGCATGATGGCACATGGTGTTAATCTCAGTACTCTGAAGGCAGAAGCAGGCAGATTGAGGCCAGCTTGGTTTACATAATGAGACTCTCTCTCCAAACAAACAAACAAATAAATAAATAGAAGCTAAAAAAAAAACTACTTGAAGCACCACAAAGGGTTTGTTTCAGTGAAAAATACAGAACTTGTGTAACTGAACTGCTTCACATCAAATCACTCATTAAGCATCTGTTTATACCCACAGACACAGGCTATGCCTACCCTCCCTGCCATAAATGAAGATAAGTACAAAACCTATGACTGCACAAGATGCTGAGAATCCAGGACAGCTAAAGACTCAGCCTTAGACATTCACAACATCCCCTTAAGGTACAGAGAACATTTCAGAAGATGAGGTAGAATATGAGAGCTGAAGGATGGGAATGGAAGCTGTGAGATCCCATCTTGCAGGCAGGACACTGTCAAAGCAACTACCAATCAGCTGCTGTGCATACTGGCACTAGATCCACAGAAGGCAGGCTCTCCTAACAGCAGTTATGGGCAAAGGCATGGACTCACAGGACCCTACGGCAGACTGCTGGTCTGTTGGCTGGTGATGGGGTTAGGAAGGGAGGGCAATGATACCCAGATGGGTTGCCACTTGAGCGCTCACCAGACTCTGACGGTCAGTTCAAAACCCACATTTTAAACTCGGTGTGACACTAAACAGAAACAAAACTAGAAAATAGGAAAAGAGATTTATTGGTGGGTGTTGGTTAGAGGTAGGAGGGAAATAGGAGATAGTAGAAAAGAAAAGGTCCAGAATACATAGGCACATATATGAAACCAAAAATTACTAATTAAAAAGAAGAATGAACTCAAGAAAACGAATAGGTAAAAATTCCAGTAATAACAAAGAACTACAGACAAGAAAAAAGTAGCTCACAAAAAATAAAAACAAAGTCTTAAAAAAATACTGTGATTCATAATCAATAACCCTTTATTTTCTCTGAACAATGTTTTATATTTTTAATTAAAAACACTTCACACCTACCACTTTAAGATTTTTTAAGAACAAAGACTTAATTTTATACAACTCCAATACAAATTATACCCAGAGGAATAATAACAGTAATACATATAGCCTAACAAATAGTCATATCCAATCTCCTCAACTGAAGCCTTAATTGTTTTTATGGCTGTATCTTCTCCTTGGTACAGATCCAATCAAGGTTCATATATTGTGTATAGTTTCTCTCTAAGCAAAGCGTATTCACCTTACTTTTTTTTCATGACAATGATTTTTTTTGATACAAGGTATGTATGTAGCCCATGATGACCTCAAACTCATAACCCTCCTGATGAGCCTTCTGAGTGCTGAAAATATAGGTATACCACTTTTATTTAACATTGACAGTTTTTAATATCCCAGGTCAGCTGTTTTACAGGATACCCCAAATTATGACTGTATATAGCTTCCTTATTTTCTATGAGACTGAGAACAATTTAAGGGCAAAAGCCGTGTGTGTGTGTGTGTGTGTGTGTGTGTGTGTGTGTGTGTGTGTTTGTGTTTCCAGGCAAGAGTTTCTCTGTGTAGCCTTAGCTATCCTGGATTCACTTTATAGATCACGCTGGCCTCAAACTCACAGAGATACACCTGCCTCTGCTTCCCTAAATGCTGGGATTATAGGCATGCACCACCATGCCCAACTTATGCTATAATTTCTTAGTCTTTATATTTGCAGAAAATAAGGAATTCACATGTAGCAAATATTCAGTTAATGCTAGAACTTTTTGTTTGTTTTTTGAAAGAGTCTCTCATTATTTCTTCAGTTTATATTGGTATAAACTTGCTGTAAAAGAAAATTACACAGATGAAGCTATGTACTCCTTGCGGCACAGTAACACTGAACCCATGGAAATCATCATTAGCAATATTTGATCATGTAATTTGTTCTTCTCAAGTAATGTTATCTATATGGTAAAATTTTGAAATCATAAAAACATCTTCTACAACAATGTTTCAGTTTTGACTTCATTTTACTTTTTGTAGGTTCCCCAAGACAGACATCTTTCCCCTTTTATGCTCACTGCTATATCCTTCCCACTAAGAAAAGTGGCACACAGCAGACTGTCTATGAACAAGTACTGAATAAGTTACCAGTCGCCAAACACGTCTGTATATTCTATGAGGCTGAACAATTTAAGGGCAAAGGCTATGATTTTTTTAGTCTTTTTATCTGCAGAAAATCTGCACCAAATATTCAGTTAATGCTAGAATTTTGTTTGGTTGGTTTTGGTTTTTGAGACATGGTCTCTCTGTTATATAACTGTGGCTGCCCTAGAATTTAGTATGTAGACTAAGGTGGCCTCAAACTCAGAGGTTTGCCTTCCTCTGTCTAGTACCAGAATTTTAATTTTTAAGGACCACAGATAAATTATAACATAAAGGTCTTACTTGTTTTCCTCACACATGAAATGTTTTTACAAATCTTCAGATATTTACCTATTGTGGCAGTCGGAGTAAGAATGGCCTCCATAGGCTCAAATGCTTACTCACCAGGGGGTGGTACTATTTGAGAAGGATTAGAAGTTGTGGCCTTGTGACAGTAAGTATGGCCTTGTAGGAGGAACTGTTTCACTGAGAACGGACTTTCAGGTTTCAAAAGCCAGACCCAGCCTCATTCTCTCTGCCTATGGATTAGGATGTAGAATTCTCAGCTACTTCTCCAACCCCATGTCTGCCTATGTGCCACTATGCTTCCCACCATGATTATACTGAACTAACCTATAAAACTGTAAGCAAGCCCCCAATTAAGTAATTTATATCATAAGAGCTGTCTTGGTCATAGTGTCTCTTCATAGCAACAGAACAGCGACTAAGACACCTATATTACTATAACAAATAATGAAGGCTATTTTAATATACATATACTATAATGCATATGTGTATTCTATTTAATATATGTACCCAGGCAAACATATTATATAATACAATGTGATATAAATATTATTAGCTTTGATAGTCATGTTGAATGGTGTTTTATTGACACAATGCTAAAATAGAAAATTAGTATTTAAACACTAAGTTACTTTACCTGCAATGTTTTTAACGTTTCCTTCAATCCTTCTATTTCTTTTTCTTTGATTTCTGTAGCAAGTTTATATTTTCCCTTTAAGTCAAGAAAAATCACACTTCAATACTTTATTTTTAGTGTACATTTAAAAGGAGAAAATAGAAGAACTCAAGAACCAAAACCTGTACTTTAAATCTAATACTTCACACACTTTAAGCATGTGTCTACATGAAAAATTACATGTCTAACAGCTTTTAAACATCAAATACTGTAATAACCTTTATATAATTATAATTATCATAAAATAAACTAATTATGATAATTCAATTTATAAGAACACTTCTAGGAGAACTTATAGACACTGTGTAATTATTAAACTCTTACGTAAAATATGCAATCATGTCTCAGAACTTAGAAGGACTTGAATCTAAGAGCCCTTCTATAAATAGCAAAACCTCAGGATGCTCAACCTGTTTATATAAAATGGCAGTTTGCACATAACCTACACACATTCTCTTACATACTTCAAATTATTTCCAGATTACTTTTAAATACTTAATACAAAATAAGTTCTACACAAACAGTTGTTGTAAAATACTGGTTATAGAATGATATCATGAATAAAATTTACATATCCAGCATAGAGGCAATTTTCCTAAATTAATATTTTTAATTAGTGGCAAGTTGATCCATGCATGCAAAACTGAGACTGCAGAGGGTCAAGTGTTTTCTAATTAATAAGGTATAGGTATATTTATATCATGAATATAAAGATAATAGAAAATTTCCTTTAAAAGTCTTTTGCTTAAGAGTATGTCCCTAAATTAACGTTGTAAATTATATGTCCAATATGTCTATGTGAGCGTAAGAAAATATTTAGTACAAGGTAGGTTTCTTGATTTGCTAGAAGTCATGTCTCCTCTCTCAAATAGCTGGCAACCAGATGCGAGTCATCTCAAGAGTTTTACATTTAAAGCAGGTGTTCGCACTGAAAAGGTCTAGGGCAGTGGTTCTCAACTTTCCTAATGCTGCAATCCTTTAATACAGTTACTCATATTTTGGCGACCCCTCCAATCATAAATTATTTCATTGCTACTTCATAACTTTAATTTTCTACTGTTATGAATCATGATGTAAATACTGACATGCAGGATATTTAATATGCAACCCCCAGAGGTAGCAAACCACAGGTTGAGAACCGCTGCACTGGAACACGGGATGGCTCACAGAAGGAGCCACTGTACAAGGAAAGAATGTCAATTTGGGTGCTGAAGAAGCCTTAATTCTAGCCCCAGTTTTACTATATAAAGTCATCCCATGTGTTATGCCTGAATATTCTCAATCATAAAATCACAAAGGTCAAGTAACCTTGGCTGTCCTGGACTTAATCAACCACCATTCTGATTGCTTGATTACTAACACTCACTTCTATTATTGTGAGCAATGATAATAATTCATTTAACCATATTTTAAGTTACTTTAAAAATTAATACCTACCTTTTCTTCTTCCAAGGCAAACATCTTCATTTGCAGCTGGTAAATTTTAAAGTCAAAATACAGGTAAGTAAACTATTAGCAGTGATCTCTGCTGATCAGTAAAAATATGAAAGCCATCTTTCACTTCTATATTGAATTTATACATTTTGAACATGTTCTTACATTCAGAAAATATAGATGTATGACAGAGAAGAAAAAGCAATCACAAAAGCAGATAAATACCTAAATCACTTAAACACCTATAGTTCCTTTGAGATTTGGTTTAACCCTCAAAAAAAAACTTAAATATATGAATATTTTACTATCCATTTTTATTTTGTTAAATAACTTTTTTTATTTTACGCTCATTGATGTTTTGCCTGCATGTATGTGTATGTGAGGGTGTCAGATCCTGGAGTTGTAGGCAGTTGTGAGCTGCCATGCAGGTGCTGGGAATTGAACCCGGGTCCTGTGGAAGACCAGTCAGTGCTCTTAACCACTAAGCCATCTCTCCAGCCCCTTACTATCCACTTTTAAGCAATAGTATGTATCATTTTCTAAAGATATAATTTTATGAAATCACAGCATTTGTATTTACATGAACAGTACTTCTATCCTGAGTCTGCTTATTTATGATAATGAAATAAAGATGACCATCATTTGAAAAAATGTTTTAAAACAGATGAAAGTGAATATGTCAAAGGAAAAATCTAGCCAGCATTAAAGACTTTAGCGAAATTGTCAATATTTTTTCTTTGAGATGTCCCTATCTCTTTTTCATACACTTCATTTGCATTCAACAGTTTACATAAAACTAAACGCAAGGCTGCTAATACACCACAGTGACAAGGGCTTTCCAGCCATGTTCAAGGCCCTGCAATCAAGCTCTAGTGCTGTAGAATAAACATGCGTTGAGATGAGGCTGAAGACAAGTGGGAGGCGAGACTCTGACAATCTCCTGTACCCTGAAGGCATCGGGGTGTCCTTATGTGCTCAGTCTTGTGATGGCAAAGATGCAGACTTCTGCAGTCTAGAGAACACTGTGTTACCCTTGGGCTTCTGCTTCCTTACCTTTCAATTAAAACTCTTAACTTTTGTTAGACTTATTTCAAATTAAAAGAAGAAAGTGTGTCTTGTTTAAAGCAGTTCATCCCAAGATGTAAATTATCACCAACCTCAACAAACTAGTAATGTGAGGTACATAGGTTTATTTCTTCATGTGTGTTTGTTTTTCTCCACACACGTGTATGAAAATGAAGACAAAAGAAGAAAAAATGAGAATAGTGATATATAAAGAAAAATTTACAGAGAATACTGTATCTGAGTGGATTTTCCTAAACTAGTATTCTCTCTCTCTCTCTCTCTCTCTCTCTCTCTCCCTCTCTCTCTGTGTGTGTCTGTCTCTGTGTGTGTGTGTGTGTGTGTGTCTCTCTCTCTCTCTCTCTCTCTCTCTCTCTCTCTCTCTCTCTCTCTCTCTCTCTCTCTCTCTCTCTTTCTCTGAGACAGGGTCTCTCTGTGTAGCCTTGGCAGTCCTGGACTCACTTTGTAGATCAGGCTGGCCTCGAACTCACAGCAATCTGCCTACCTCTGCCTCCCGAGTGCTGGGATTAAAGGCATGTGCCACCAACACCTGGCCCTAAACTAATATATTCTAAGGGGTAAAAATAAATCTGAGAAAGTTAAAGGTGATGGATATCAAATTAATGAGGGTATAGCTTTCATTTCTCTAAAATATTTTAGTTTTATTTTCTTTATTTTTCAGTTACTGGTGGCTACTATTCGTGGAGGCTTCAGCAGACAGCAAACAGGCATCACCTCTCCTCTCCCTCCTTCATATCTTCTTTTGGTTTTGTTTTTGCTTTTTTGTTCTTTGGTTTGGTTTTTTGAGACAGGGTGTCTCTCTCTCTGTCTCTCTCTCTGTCTCTCTCTCTCTCTCTCTGTCTCTGTCTCTGTCTCTCTCTCTCTCTGTCTCTGTCTGTCTGTCTCTCTCTCTCTGTCTCTCTCTCTCTCTCTCTCTGTCTCTCTCTCTCTCTGTCTCTCTCTCTCTCTCTCTCTGTTCCTAGCTGGCCTGGAACTCGAAATATAGACCAGGTTGGCCTTAAACTCACAGTGATCTATCTGTTTCTACCTCCAGAATTAAAGGCAGGTGCCACCATGCCTGGCTTCACATCTTCCTCTTAATATTTTTAATTATTGATGAGTTGACCCATGAACCTTATGTATGGTTCAAAAGGCTGATTTTGGTAAAGAGGCAGCATGGAAAATGGCATACTTCTACAGAACAAAGAGGGGGAATGAGCACAGAGTGGGATTATTTAGGCCATATACAGCACCAAGAAAACACTTTTCCCAAATTTCTCTACATTACCATTAGTTAAAGCAAAAATAATTTTATTTCCTGCTTTCCCATAATACTATTGTGTTTTTCCCTGTGTGTTTAGAGAATAGTTTGTCATAATACTCATTGCAGAAAGAAAAATACAGAAATTTCTATTGCAGTGTTAAGTCTATCATCATGAAAATCACCTGATTTTTAAAAACTTCCATTGCTTCTTCATGTTGCTTTATTAATGCCTCCTTTTGATTCTGAAGAGTCTCCTATTTTTAAAATTATAAGGAAAGAAAAGGAAAATTATGAGAAGTTAAAACAAAGTCTAGTAAATTTTCTGATTTTAAATCTCAATTTGGTTTACAATTAAAATACAAGTTAAGAACAGGAGGCTGAGGAGATTTCTCATATATTAAGAGTTCTTGCTGCTCTTACAGAGGACCAGTCTCAGCATCCACGCAGCAGCTCAAACCATTGGTAACCCCAGTTTTAGAGAATCAGATGTCCCTCTCTGACCTCTGTGGACGCTAAGCATACAGTTGATAGACATATATACATGAAGATAACTATATAAAAACATTCATATAATAAATAAATATTGAAAATATTTTAAAGCATATTTATGTCTATTTATTCTCTTGAAATATGACTTTAACCAATTTAACTATCTTTTGGTCATAGAATCACATATAAATGTTTCTTTCACTTGTTTCTTCATAATAAAAATACATTGCTTTTTAAATTTTTAGACTCTAGATATAGCTGACTCCAAAGCTTTCTACAATGCCTGATTTCATAGCACGTGGGAAGTAAAGATTAGGAATTCAGGGCCCACCATAGTTTCACAAAAGGTTCAAGATTAGCCTGAACTACATGAAACACTGTCTCAAAAAAAAGGAAGGAAGGAAGGAAGGAAGGAAGGAAGGAAGGAAGGAAGGAAG
>OU015742.1:42746733-42768814 GCA_907169655.1 Acomys percivali
AGAAAGAAAGAAAGAAAGAAAGAAAGAAAGAAAGAAAGAAAGAAAGAGAGAAAGAGAGAAAGAAAGAAAGAAAGAGAGAGAGAGAGAGAGAGAGAGAGAGAGAGAGAGAGAGAGAGAGAAGGAGATGGTAAGCCAGGGTTTGCTTCTCATTGCCGTACCAGCAGCTGCCATGTGCTCTCCCGCCAGTGGGCCAAGTATTGTGAGAACCTCACACAGTTACCACAACTGTTCTGATTTCAAGATGGCAATAGCCATGTCATGCCTGGAGGACAGCTTTTCACAACACACAAATATATACATGCACACACATATACACACAAAGATGTACTATATTCATACATATACACATATTGGTATTATATATATTTTTTTAAGGACTTAAGTGTAATATAGTTTTAAATAAAAAAATGAAGCCGGGCAGTGGTGGTGCATGCCTTTAATCCCAGCACATGAGAGGCAGAGGCAAGTGGATCACTGTGAGTTCGAGTCCAGCCTGGTCTACAAAGTGAGTCCAGGACAGCCAAGGCTACACAGAGAAACCCTGTCTTGAAAAACCAAAAAGAAAAAAAGAAAAAGAAAAAATGATCAGCTGAGTGTGTTAGTGTATACTTCTAATCCTAGCCCTGAGAGGCAGAAGCAAGCAGATTTCTGTAAGCTGAAAGCCAGACTGGTATACACAGCAAGTTGCAGGCCTTCTTTTTGAGACCCTGTTTCAAAAGAAAACAAAAGGAAAATCTCTGTGCACAGAAATCAAGAAATATTTTTATAATCAACAATATATATATATATCTTTGAAAGCTATTTGTTATCAATTACTGCTCAAATAGAAACTTTTTAAAAAGACTGCTAGTCCTTATAATTCAAAGGTGCAGAAATCCTGACAATCTAGTCTCTAAGCAATTACTATGACATAAGCTGATTGGTTAAGGTGTAAAAAATAACTTTTATTTTCCTGACTCAATTGTCTGGAAGGCATTCTGCCTCTTTTTGCTAACCTAGGCCTAGTCCTGGAAGCTTCTAGCCTCCATACAATCTAACCTAGGCCTAGAATGTTTTCAGCCTTTGAGAATTACTGCTTAATAATTCTGTTCTTTCTGAGCTCTGGGCTGGCTGGTTCAACTGAGTTGTTCTGGCTCAAACTCTTATCCCAGCTAACTTATTTAATCTGGCTTCTCTCTTGGCCTGGAATTGCTCTGCTTGGCCTCAAACTAATTCCAGCAATCTGCTTTTGGCTTCTCATTTCTTGGCTTGTTCCATCTTCACCTGAAGTTCTTTCTCTGCAACACATCTCTCTATTACTGTTCTGCCTCCTCTCTCTGTGAAACTGCCTTTTAAGCAACTTCCCTTTCCTCCTCTTATGAGAGTTGGGCATATCCTACACTGTCAAATCTTTCTTTGATTAATCACCACTCACTTAGACATCACTTTCAAACATGGGTGCCTCCTTCAACAAACTAACTTTACCTTCGTTTGGAATTAAGGGGATGTACCACCACGCCTAGATCTAAGCTTTTCTTTACCTGATACTTCCTCTATACCAGACTGGGCATTGAATTCAGGTCTGTTTGCTTCTGTCTCCTAGATTAAAGGCGTGTTTGTATTCTAGTCGGATCACACAGACTTTCTAGAATAGCCATGTTCCAAATTAACATTCCCCTACAGTTAGGCACTCTCCCTAATCTAGGTTTAATCTAGGTTTAATCTTGTTTTTTGACAGGTAAGTTTTCAAATTGAAATAGAAAAATATCAGGCAAGAGTCAGCAGTCTCCACTGACCTCTATAGTATGATTCCTTAATAGAGGTAAACTAACCAAGATGACAGGACTTATCTCACTCTGCAAAGCTTGCCAATTATCAGAAGAGAGTTACCATTCTCATCAGGTGTGCTTCTGGAGATACCTATATTTCAGAATACTGCAGAAACAAGGAGGGTTTAGAACTTCAGCAGGAATCCAAGTTGTAATGTCAACCATTCCAATGTTCTAATGCTTCCTGAGGATTCATGCACACTAAAAGGATGACAGGAAGACTGAGCAAATGCCCTAGATAATCTTCATGATAGATGGTCCTGAGCTCTGTGATATCCCAAAAGCCTAATCTTTTGAGAGATTTTTAAAGGCTATTACCCATCAGAAGAAGGACTGACTGTAAACCATACTCGACTGTAGCACTAATAATGTTACTAAGATTTCCGAGGCTATCCCTGGTGATACTTCCTGTGGCAGGAGAACCCTCCTGATGAATGTCATTCTTGTAAATCCAAACCTCAGCTCCTAGGAATGGGCTTCCTAAAATTAACCCTCTAATGGGTTCTGTGTTCTTATTACTGCCTACTTCTTCTCAGGATTGACTGAAACTTCTTGCCATGAAGCTACAGTTCTGAGAGTAAAAAGAATTTCTTGAATGCTTCTAAGTAGCCTCTCCTCCACAAAGAGCATTCACTTCATCAGCATTTTTATGAGAAAACCTTATAAAGCCTTGTCATTAATTCAGAAATGTACTTTCTATCATCTTCCTTCTTAAGGGAAACAGCCACTAGCACATTAGTGTTACTCACACTCTCCTACTGTCCCCAACTTCTAAGACTGTGATGTCCATATGCTTAACAGTCACCGGCTTTCACCATGCACACTTGTTAGAGGCTGTCCTATAAAACTGGCTATTCCTCCCCTGACTTGAGGCATTTCTTTGCTTTAGGAAAACTTGGGATTTATACAATGTGTTACAAAATCTTATCAACACTGAATATTAGCATATTTCTTCTACATAAGTTAAAACTCAAAGATATCTTCTGGAGATGACTCCAAAGAAAATGAAATACCTGGAAGCCATGTTTGAAAAACTTCTATCGGTTACTTTGTCTTTTAGCACAATAGCTGAACTACAGAGCATAGATCTTTGGATCTCCTAAATAAACAAATATTAGGTTTCATTCTCCAATACCTAGACTGCCATGCTAACAAGAAATTTAAGAATAGAAAATGTAAGAAAACTTTAGTAACAGACTGTCTTCAGGAAATAAAACAACTCCCAATCAAAAGAAATGGATCAGGAAGGCAAATATATAATACAGACAGCCTTTTCTACTGAGCCTACAGAGATAGATCTAGATCAGGAATCAAGAAACTAGAACTTGCCTGACAATAGTGGTAGATGCCTTTAATCTTAGAATTCAGAAAGCAAAATTCCTGTGAGTTCCCTGGTCTACAAAGTGAGAGCATGTCTCAAGGACGAGGTGGGGGAGGCAGGAGAGGGGAGGAAGAGGAGGAGGAGAAGGGATGAGGGAGGAAAGGAAAGGGTGGGGGAATGGGATTAAAACCTGCAGGCCAGCTTTGACCGACTTACCTGTTTTGTGTGACCTGTAAACTAAGAATTGTTTTTGAATTTTTAAATAGTTTAAAAGAAAAACTAAAAAAAGGAATAACATACTTACTCATCTAAGCACCACCTATAGCTGCTAGAGAGCTCTGATGGTCTACAAAGCCTGAAATAGTTATCATATGGCTCTATACATAAAAAGCATGTGGACTCCTAATCCAGATCATCAGTCCCAATAACAGTGCTTTATGAGGTTTTTAATTCTTTATGAGTACCCAAGTATTTTATTTCCTCCTTGCTAACAATCCAGAACCTTCAATGAGTAAATGCATATTATTTCTTAAATGACATTTCCAATGTCATTAACCTTAGTATTGCTTTCTGAATTCTTGGCCACCTGTGGGATGAATCCAACAATGGACTAAAACTGTGATTTGGAAATGGCTTCTGTTGTCTTGGGATAAATTGGGTGCACTTAGCTACTGATCTAGAAGTAATCTACAGTACAATATTCAACTTTCCCTTGGCATTTCTCCACGTTGGCATATCCAAATGTGGGACTCAAGTTTTAAGTACTCTCCTATAGATACTGTACCGACTCACACACCAATGATAAAAACCCCAAGAAAACATATATGTATGTGTTACATATAATATGAAAACATATATCATATATAACTATCCATCACCAGAAT
Source organism: Acomys percivali (assembly GCA_907169655.1). Lineage (NCBI taxonomy): Eukaryota > Metazoa > Chordata > Mammalia > Rodentia > Muridae > Acomys > Acomys percivali. The sequence continues at coordinate 42,750,747 of OU015742.1, forward strand.
CAACCATGACTTCATAAAACAGTACAGATTTGATTTACTACATTCTAAATAATAATGGTTTCCTCTCTAAGTCAGGTTGAAGAAGGGAAGAGGACTGAGAACTGAAAAAAAGAACAGAACATTCAGAACCATTTTATTTGTGCTAGAATACCTGTGCCTAACAGTTCTTAATAAGAACATTTAAAAACATGATAAAAAGTTGTCACCACTTGTTTCGGACCAATGCAAAAACTAAGATACGTGTTTACTTGGGAAACACCTAGTTTATAAAACAATACTTCATTCTCAAAACTATCTTCAAGAACCTCATACTGTTTGGATACCCGTGATCTCCTTTTGTTGTCTTATTGCTCTGGCTAGAACTTCAAGTACTATATTGAAGAGATATGGAGAGAGTGGGCAGCCTTGCCTTGTTCCCGATTTTAGAGGAATTTCCTTGAGTATCTCACCATTTAATTTGATTTTGGCTATTGGCTTGCTGTATATAGCCTTTATTATGTTGAGGAAAGTGCCTTGTATCCCCGATCTCTCCAAACTGTGGAACATTTACACTATGGAATATTACTCGGCTATTAAAAACAAGGAATTCCCGAAATTTGTGGATAAATGGATTGAGCTAGAAATGATCATAATGAGTGAGTTAACCCAGAAGCAGAAAGAGTCTAATGGTACATACTCACTTATATCTGCATACTAGCCCAAGCGGCATGTCCCATGAAAATCTTCACTAGGAAACTGGGACAGAGGGGAGGACATCCTATTGGGACTCTAGATGAGTGAAGCATGGGAGAATAGCAAAGTAGAAGGATCCAGAGGGTCCTAGAAACCTACAAGTAGAACATTATGATAGGCAGATTTGGGCCCAGGGGTCCCACTCAAACTATGGCACCAGCCAAGGACAATACAGGCCGTAAACTTCAAACCCCTACCCAGATCTAGCCAATGGACAGGACATTCTCCACAGTTGAGTGGAGAGTGGGGTATGACTTTCACACGTACTCTGGTGCCTCATATTTGACCATGTCCCCTGGATGGGGAGACCTGGTGGCACTCAGAGGAAGGATAGCAGGTTACCAAGAAGAGACTTGATACCCTATGAGCATATAAAGGGGGAGGAGGTCCCCCTCAGTCACAGTCATAGGAGAGGGGAGTAAGGGGAAAATGAGAGGGAGGGAGGAATGGGAGGATACAAGGGATGGGATAACCATTGAGATGTAACAAGAAAAAATTAATTTTAAAAAATGAAGAAAAAAACTAACCTCATACTGTTACCTTGACCTATGCTAAAATCTTCCATCACAAATTTGTCAGTTCTAATCAATCCCCTCAGTTAAAATCATCTGCCTAAAGGCATTTAAGCCTAGACCCAGACACCCTCCTTATATTCTCATTCTGATGTGCCCCTTTTGGAACCTCAAGACTATAAAATGTTCTCACCACAATAAGTTCTAATGAATACAGATGGTTTTAACAGGCTGTTTGGAGATATTTTGATCAACACAGCTCAGTACTTCTTACACACTGCTGACAATGTACAACAGTTTCTCTATGTATACAAGTTTGAAAAAAAGGATAGGAATCTGACTGTATTTTTCTCCCAGTGAAATGCAACTTAAATACTGGTTATTAAATAACCTATTCTTCCTTGTTGGCTTGAAAGTTACTTCTATCATTAATTAAATTATCATATATATTTGGCTCTGTTTCTAGACTCTATTGTGGTATATCTATTAAATATATATTCATATATACAACAAAGCTATTTTAACTTCTTAAATCTTCATTTATTGTGTGAAGATGTTTATGCATGTGTGCATGCACACATGTGTGGAGGTCACAGGCTAGGGAGTGAGAGGACTGAATTCAAGCATCAGGCTTGGCAGTAGGTGCCTTTTCCAGCTAAGCCATCTCACTAGCCTTATTTTAATTATTATAGAACTTTAGTATGGTTACGGATCAAAGTGCTACTACATCATCCTCTTTTTTGCTCCTGTACTTTCCAGGCTATGCCTCTATATTTATTTCCATGAAAGCCTAGAAATCAGCCTGAGTACACCTAAACATCTCTTGGTATTTGAAAAAAGAATAAATTAAATTTTTTGATTTAGTGAATTACTGAATTTAAAATTTTTTATGGTTTGAGTTTTTGCCTAAATGTATGTCTGTGCACCACTTGCATGCCTAGTAACTGCAAAGACCTGAAGAGGGTATTGGATCTCCTGGAATTGGAGTTACAGTGAGCCACATATTGGGTACTGGGAACCGAACCTGGATACTCTGGAAGAACAGTCAGTGCTCTTAACCACCAAACCATCTCTCCAGCCCCTCCTATTCTGAATTTAATACTGTTGATTTTCCCTATACAAAACAAAGATGTAGCCAGGTACAGCTGAAAATACCTGTAGTCCCAGTTACTCAAAAAACTAAGGTAGAAAGATCATTTGAGCCCAGACATTCAAAATGAGACCAAGAATGACTTACATTTTAAAACCTACTCATAATTCAACTTCAATTTTTCTCTTAGTACTTACCTGTTTTCTCTCTCTATGAACACAACTGTAGATCTGTCCCTCATATAATACTGCCCTGGTTATTCCCATATTCTGTACTACCCTGTGGGCCAGTCTTACCTTAAAATTTCCCATAATTTGTCATCAAATTTAAACTCTGTCATTTGAACTCTTAGTCTAAGGAATAGCTCTTTAGGCTCCATCTGGGTGCTGGGAAAAGAACACAGGCCCTTGCAGGAAGAGAAGGAGGTCTTGACCACTGAGCGGTCTCTCCAGCCCCTGGAATGTGTTTCTAATAGATGCTGAAGATGGTAACCTGGGAGGGCAATACTTACCTTTTGCCATTTCAGTTCCTGGGTCTCCATAATAATTTTAGCAATCTGCTCCTCATATTGAGTCTCTGCTTCCTATGTTGAAAAGAAAAAGAATGCTATGAAAATTAAAACTTCAGGCATTTAGTTCCAGCTTTTTCTAAAGACAGAAAAGCACATGTTCACACTCAAATTAAAAACCTGGTATCTTACAAATTAAATGTATAAATCCAGCAGAGGACTGGGGTCCCATATCAATCAAATAATCTAAAACCTGGATAGAAGCTAGGAGGAGGAGTGCACGCCTATAATACCAAACTTGGAAGGCAGAGGCAGGTGCGTCTTTTAGAACCTGATGGTCTTGATTCATGTAAAATCCATGTAAAGTAGAAGGAAATGACCTACTCCACAGTTTTCCTTGACTGCCACACAGATACTGTAGTGTAAGCGCGCATGAGCACATACACACACATACACACACACACACAACGACAATAACAATAACAACAATAAATAGAAAGTTTTTTAAAGAAAAAATGCACTGTCTTAATAAAAATATGACCTTTCCCAGAAGCTTGCCAACATGCATGTCCTATTATCTCATTGCCATAATGGAGTCACTTGCACTCTCTAATGCACACTAGAGGGAAGAGTACTTTATGAATAGCTCCTCCCTGTGAGGATTTATCTGACTCATACCAGTGAGAAGTGAACCCTAAGACACAACCAGGGTGTCTCTAAAATAGAAAGCAGAAAGGAGATGCATGCCAACAAATACCAACATTATATGCTGTATGAAAAATGAAGGCAACATTTGAATCTCTTGCAGTAATACATATCTATAATTAAAATCGACTGGCCAAAGGTGGTAATACATGCCTGTTAACTCATCTACTCAAGAGGGAGACAAAGGATTTCAAATTCAAGGACAGGTTGAGTAACATTACAAGACTTATTTAAAAATAAATACACATATGTGTATTATATAAAATACGCATGCATTTCTTTACAAAACAGCTGTGTTAAAATGCAGAAGAGGGGTGCAGAGGTGGCTCAGCTGTTAAGAGCACATGTGGCTCAGCAGAGGATCTGGGTTCAGTTCCTAGCACCTACATGGTGGCTCACAATTAATTCCAATTCCAGGGGATCAGACACCCTCCTAGAACTTCACGATCACAGGGAAAACATTCAAACACATAATTAAATCTTTAAAAATATTTTTAACGTAGAAGATGTTTTCATGATGTCAATGTGGTTATACTATTTTTAGTAGGTAGACTGTAAGATTTTATCATGATATTGTTCTTGCTTATATGTATATATTGATGGATCTAGGAGGCAATTTTATAAGACAGGTATTCTTACTATTTTAGCTGAAGAAACTAAGGTTAATAAAAAGGACCAGTTTCTCAATGTCCTAGTTGCTTTCTGATGCTGTAATAAACACCATGACCAAAAGCAACTTGGGAGAGGAAAGGGTTTATTTCAGCTCAAAGGAGAGTTCCAGCATTCCAGCCTCAAGGGAAACCAAGGAAACAACTCAAGGCAGGAAGCGGGAGGCAGGAACTGAGGTAGAAACCATAGAGCAACACTGCTTACTGGCTTGCTTAGTTTGTTTTCTTAGCCCAAGACCACTTTCCCAGGAATGATAGCACACACAGTGGGCTGGGTACTGACAAATCAATCATCAATCAAGAAAATGCTCCCACAGATATGCCCGTAGGCCATCTGATAGAGGTGATTCCTCCTTCCTCTTCTCAGTAAATTCTAGTTTGGGTCAGCTTTACAAAAAACTAACCAGCATGGGGAAGCAGTTTATTTGTCTTACAGGTTATAGTCCACCATCAAAGAAAGTCAGGGCAGGGGCTCAAGGCAGAAACTGCAGCAGAGACGATGAAGAAATGCTATTTATTTACAGGTTTGCTTCACTACCATTCTTATTCAGCCCAGGCCCACGGACCAAAGAATGGTACTGCCCACAGTGGACTGAGCTCTCCTCTATCAACTAGCAACTAAGGAAACACCTCACAGACATGGTCACAGGCCAATCTCATTTGAGCAGTTTTGTTGAGGGTCCCTCTTCCCAAGTGACTCTAGGTTTGTGTCAGGTTGACTGCTGAAGGTAGCAATGACACCCAACATTACACAGCAAGTCTACTGTGAGCCAGTAGTAAGATTGCTATGCTGCCCAGGTTGGTCTAGAACTCCTGGCTCACCTACCCAAGTAACTGAGAATAGAAGCATTCTTAACTCTAGAGCTTGTACTTGGCCTCAAATTATCTGTCTCCAAAGTCTCTTAAATACTGCATTATATTATCTTTAAGATACTGTGGATACAATATGACATACATACAGATTGTTATGATACATTGCTTCAAAAACTCTTCATACTCCTTCACAGGCCATACAAGTTAGAAAAGCATTCAAAACCCTTTATCAGGGCCAGTATGATGGTCCAGTGGGCAAAGGCACTTGCAGCACAAGCTTGGTGACCTGAGTTCAATCCCTACCACCTACATGATGAAAGGGGAGATCAGACTCTGAAAGTTGATCTCCGACTTCTTTTTTGTTTTGTTTTGTTTTTTGTTTTTGTTTTTGTTTTTCTAGACAGAGTCTCTCTGTGTGGCTTTGGCTGTCCTAGACTCACTTTGTAGACTAGGCTGGCCTTGAACTCACAGTGATCCACCAGCCTCTGCCTCCCAAGTGCTAGGATTAAAGGCGTGCGCCACCATGCCCTGCTCTGATTTCTGACTTCTATACACACATCATGGCACATATGTGAGTCCACCCAAATAAAAATTAGAAATAGTTGTCATATAAAAAACAGAATTAAGAACTGATATGAGGGCTGAAAGATGGTACAATGTTATGAGGACCTGAGTTCCAATTCTCAGCACCCATATCAGGTGACTCACAACTGCCTGTAACTCTAGCACCAGGGGAATCTGGTACCTCTAGCTTCCCTGGCACCTGCATTCACATGCACAGACAGAGACACACAGATAGACAGACACACACACACACACACACACACACACACATAATTAAAAGCAAAAATAAATATTTAAAAAATAACTGATAGAAATGCTTTAATGGCCCCTATCAGAAGCCTTCCTAATACTTTGCTAATATAAAAACAGCTGCTTTACTACTACTAGAAAATGAACTTTTGGGTCTTTTAATCAATATTAGAGATATTGTGAGCAACTTTTGGCTAATTAGAGTAGGAAAATATACAAAAGAGTGTGTAGTATTTTATGAAACAGTCTAGAGAAACCAAACTGAGAAATTTTAAAGGAGACAGATTACAAATTTGAAAGGAGAGTAAAAGTACCCAGTTACAGCTTGGCCTTCCTAAACATGTGCCTGCTGTATGTGCTATGTCCCTAAATCTGTTCAGGGTCAAGAATTGAAAGGGTCTAACCAACACATAGCCCATCTTGTAAAACTACAGCCTGGAGCAAGCACTTTAAAAAACCACAACACTTTCTAAAGGTTATAAAGAGTAAATAAACCATCAAATTACTCCTCCTTTATTGTTTTTGTAAAAACACTTAAATCCTTGTAGTCCTAAGGCATCTAATAAAAAAATAAACACTTTTAGGATTCTATATTCTGGGATACTTTATTGAACTTGGAAGATAGAATTTTTCTTGCTAAATTTATTTTCCTTCATTGACAATCTCACAGGAATTTTTATTAAAACTTTTAAAAGTTGCTTGATGGACAAAAGAAAAACATAAAAGCTAAATGATAAAGATTAAAAATAAGTTTAGTATAAAACTTAAAGCTAAAATGCCAAGAAAGTTTCACAATATAAATGCTACTTTTGACAGTATGGCTAATATCCATTTATCAGTTTTCTGTGTAAAATAAAGGTATTGTAGTGATCTAATCAACAGTTATTGCACTGACTTTATAGGCACAGAAAGATGGTATAAAATTATTTGCTACAGACTATATTACTGTGTGGCCAGTTTTCTCCCAGTTAGCAAATCATTGATACTTCAGACTACCCAAAATTCCATTGAATTTTATTTACTGCTTACTTAGAACCCAAGAACTTATTTGTATACTTAACAGATGTTTTGTAAAGTAATTTTTATTTATGATTTTATCATAGTTCATACTATGTGGTAACACAGTTACTAAGTGGCATGGCATGTTATACCTACAAAACTTGAATTCCTCTTAAAGTACAAACCTAGAAAAGGTTTATCAAATGACATCAAGTGAACGCACATTTTAATGTTCTAAAAGTTTGATGATAAAGGTCTTTCATCCTCATTAGACAACTGATTTGGATCCAGAAATAACTTGTTTAAAAACTTGCAAACCCCATATTGAAATAGGAATTTCTACGTTGTTTTCAATACAATATAGGCTCTTAAGTTCAACATAATTCCTACTCTACTCAACTCATATGCCAACCACTCAAATACTGAATTGGTGACCCCTGTGCTGTTACTGATGATCTCTATTCCTTATCAGTAATCCCATGGATCTGTCTGACAAGGTTATTTATCAAAATCAGATATAGAACTTGGGATGAATTGACAGAAAACTTGCCTAGCTAGCATAAACAAAGCCCTCTTGAGTTCAATCCCCAGCAGGCAGTGGTGCATAGCTAAAATCTAGCACTTCCGAGATGGAAGCAGGAGGGTCGTCCTTGGCTTCACTGGCTAAGGCAAGTCCAGAGCACAGGAGACTCTGCCTCAAAACAAATAAATAAGAAATGGAGCAAACTTCCAATAATTCAAATGAATTATTTTGTTGATTCAGATTGCTAATTTGTATATCTTTACAAATTTAAAGCATCCCATTGTTTTCAAATTGTATCATTACCAATTTAGCCCAAAATGATGATGAGTACTGGGGAGACACAGGCGGTGGATCTCGAGGCCAGGCCTATACAACAAGTGCCAGGCCAGCCAAGGCTACATGATAACACTAGTCTCTTAAACCTAAAAAATAAATTATTGTGCATGCTAGTCTTAAGTGTTTAAATATGTTTCTTTCTCCCCTCAAGACTCAGGGATCTATGGGGAAGAGAAACACTGGAAAAATTCTAAGAGCCAGAGGTGATAGATGACATCAAGGAAGCAGTGTTTTCCAGATACAACAAGGCTGATGCATATATAAGCTCACAGAGGCTTTGTACCACAGCATGCACAAGACCTGCACAAGTTCAAACCAGATAAAAAACCCAACATGTAGAAGGAGAAACAAACACAAAGTCCTACCCCAGCCCCACAAGTGTATGCATGCACTTGCGTGTGTACTTTTGGTTTTGGTTTTGGTTTTAAGAGAGAAAATATAGCAGTAGAGAAAGAAGGATCTGGAGAGGAGAATGAATATGAACAAAGTAATATTGTAAAAACATTTAAAAATAAAGACCTGCAGTACCACCTGTGGCAAAATAAATAAATATACATGTTTCATTTGAAATACCCACAGAGATCAGAAAATTAGTAAGGGCTGTGGTAATCTTTCAAGGAAAGGAAGCACACAGTAGAGAGAGAGGAAATGGAATGATGAAGCAGGAAGGATTAACAGGCTGGGGGATGGGAGGGCAGGGTAGAGTAAGGAATATAGGACAAAATTAAAGATCTTCTGAAAAAGCTGCACCTTCCCACATCAATCACTAATTAAGAAAATGCCCCCACAGACTTCCCTATGGCTAGATCTTATGGAGGCAGTTTCTCAATTGAGGTTCCAGACAGATGACTCTAACTTGTGTTCAGTTGACATAAAAAGTAGCCAGCACAAACTCCACAACCAAAAGCAATTTGAGAAAAGAGTTTATTTAATTTTACAGTTTGTAGTCCAATGGAATTCAAGGCAGGACATGATGCCAGGAACCTGGAAGCAGGCCCTGAGGCAGAAGCCATAAAGAAGTGCTGCTTACTTGCTTACTGGCTTGCTCTCTCTAGCTTGCTCAGATTCTTATACCATCCCCTCAGTGAGCTGGACCCTCTCTCACATCAATCAAGAAAATACTCAGACTTGCCTACAGGCCAATCTCAATTAGGATGTTTTATTCCCAAATGACCCTAACTTGTCAAGTAAACATGAAAACTAGCCAACACACTTGCGAAAAACAGTGCCTTTTATAACTTTTTAGGCTCTTTCTCTCTTTTTTTTTTAATTATCAGAGTTGAGCTGTGGAGATGGCTCAGTGGGTAGAGGTACCAGCCACATACCTGGTAAGCAGAGCCTGATCCCCAGAACCCATGTAAAAAAGGAAGAAGAGAACCAACTCTACAAATCTATTTTTTTCCTTCATAAATAAGAGGCTGTTTGGACTTCTTTCCTTGAAAGAAAAAAAAGCAAAGCATTCTATTTAAACCCTTAGGATGGGCTCACCCTCCTCATACGCAGCTCTTCTAGGGCTTCAAGCAAACTTGTTCTGAAATCCAAGAGCTGAATAGAAGCCATTGTCTCTGAAGAACTGGGGAGAGTGAAGGCAGATGAGGGTGATCTGGTATTGAAACCGTCTTCCATGTTGTATTTATTTTATTTCCTGCAATTCAAAAAAGTTTTAACTAAAATAAATAAATAAGTAAATAAAATCACTCATCTATGTTTTTCTTTAAAAAATAATTACCACAAAAACATTACCCCACATTCTCCCAGTTCATCACTAAATAATAATGTTGCTATTCTTCATACTCCAATAGTCATAAGACACTCAGCAGCAATGGTTCTATTCTAGTTCTCATGGCTTGAGTTTTTTCTGGTACCTAAGTGTCCTTTAGGACTACATTTTCAGCTGGGTGGTGGCCCACACCTCTAATCCCAGCACTCAGAAGGCAAAGGCAGGCAGATCTCTGTGAGTTCGAGGCCAGCCTGGTCTACAAAGTGAGTCCAGGACAGCCAAGGCTACACAGAGAAGCCAAACAAACAAACTATAAAGACTGTATTTCCTGCCTCTATACATCAAACTTGTGATGGCTGAGTTCCTAATAGTGCAAGCAAGGCCTGAACCTTCACCAGAAGCTTAATGCCAAGATAGATACACCTTCTCTTTCTAAACTTTGCTTTCACAGATAGTGTTCAAACTAATTAATAGCAATAAAAACTTTAAACTCATTAAAATTAAAGAGGTCTTTGGTAACTGCCTCTTATTTAAAACACAGGTACTAAACTATCTCAACCTATGAAGTCGATGAGTCAGGTAATAAGAAAACTTTCATTTTCAACTTTTTAATTTGAAACAATTACAGGTACAAAAGCAGTTGCAAAGAAAAGTAAAGGGAAGTCCTATGTACTATCTACTCAGTCATCTCCATCATAACCATATCATATAACAACAGTATAATATTTAGAATGTAGCCAGGCATGGTAGTACACACCTTTAATCCCAGCACTCAAGGGGCAGAGGCAGGTGGATCGCTGTGAGTTCAAGGCCAGCCTGCTCTACAAAGTGAATCTAGGACAGCCAAGGCTACAAAGAAACCCTGTCTGGAAAAGCCAAAAAAAAAATTTTTTTAATGTATATCTGATATTGGTATAATCCACTCAGCTTGTTTAAAATCTTACCTGTGACACACAAACTTATTTGTGTAGATACATACTTCTGTACACATTCATTGGTACTACGGTCATAATCAAAATGCAAAATCCACCATTATCAATACAATCTCTTTGTTGCCACATTCCCTTTACTGAGTCTTAACTTCTAGCAAATGGTTATCTTTTTGTTTTGTTTTGTTTTTGTTTTTTGAGACAGGGTTTCTCTGTTTAGCGTTGGCTGACCTGGTACTCTGTAGATGAGGCTGGCCTCGAACTCACAGAAATCCCCCAGCCTCCGAAGTGTTGGGATTAAAAGTGTGCACCACCACACCCAGCATTAATGGCTATCTTAATTTCAGATACACCTGTTAAGTGAAAGAAACGTCAACCTATTAATACAATTTTAAATGCTTTCACATTGGTAATGTCCTGAAGAACCTTGAAGAAGCACATAAAAGTTTCTCCAATTATCCTGGAATACTCAAGGAATCTTCACAGTTTTTCCAGGACAATAAACAGCACACAAGATTAACCAGTAACATAAAGATATAAAGATATATGGCACTGTAAGAACCAGCAGACAAGAAAAGCGGTATGTGCTGAAAATTTTGGCATTATCATGTTAAGGAAACTACATTTACTATGTTTAAAGAAAGAAAGCCAATCTTGAAATTATCAACAAAACAGCACTTGTTGTTGTTGCTAAGACAGGGTCTCCACTGTTCTGGGCTGGCATCATTCTTTCAATACTCCTAACTCAGCCTCTCAAATGCCTGGATTATACACAAGTGCTACTACAGATTTTCTTTTTAATTCATTGAAATCTCTAAAGATTCTCTAAAATATACAATGAAAAACAGATAATTGATGTTTTGGAGAAGACTGGGTACAGATAGAAAAATGACTTAGAAGAATAGAAAAGAGACCATGTGAAGTACAGAGAGTGCATTGAGGAAATAATGAATGCACAGTACAGCAAAGCAGGTTAAGGGACAATGGAAGCAAAGCAGAGAGTTGTTATGCAGTAAGGAGAAAGAAAGTGAACCGGATAGCATGTTAACAGATAGTAGCTGAGAAATTCCTGGACCCAAAGGAGCTACAAGTCAAGAATCAAGTGAATTCCATAATAAGTAGCTAAAAAGAAATCTACATTCATAGTTATCACATGAAGTAACCCAAACTAAGTTGAAAAATAATCTTAAAATCACCCAGAGAAAAGAAGATTGATAATACTTTCATAGAAGCCTCACTTACAGTGATCCTGTGTTCTAGCTTGCTTTCTGTTGCTGTGATAAATACCACGACCAAAAGCAACATGGGGAGGAGAGTTTGTCTCAGTTTACAGGATACAGTCTATCACAGAGGAAAACCAAAGCAGGAACTCAAGGCAGGAGCCTGGAGGCAGGAACTGAGGCAGAGACCATGAAGTAATGATCTAACTGGCTTATGTCCTCTGCCCCTGTGCAGCCTGCCTAGGGGTGGCATACAGTGCACCAGGCCCTCCCTGACCCAATCAACAATCAAGAAAATTCTCCACAGATATGTCCACAGGCCTACCCAATACAGGCAATTCCTCATCTGAGGGTCCAAGTGTGTCACGTTGACAACCAAGAACAGCTATCACATCATGCTACTCATGACACAAATATATGTGCTACCTAAAAGAAGCCGTCTCAAAAAAAATAAATAAATAAAAGGAGGAGGAGAAGCAGGAAGAGGAGGAAGGAAGAAGAGAAACAAGATTCAGATGGCAAAAATAAAGGATGAATGAGGGAATGGTCCTGTTGCCCTACCTAAATAGAGGCCGTGAAGAAGTGACGAGGTGAAGAGCCTCTTCTACCCTGACAGCCCTAAACACTTGAGCACCCATGACCTAGGAGTTAGACTAGCATCCTTCAGGTTGACAATTTTAGGTCTGAGAGTCAGAGGCCTGCTACACCACAGTTTGGAAGCCAGTAAGTTACTGTTCTAGATACTCAGCTAGAAGTTTATTGCGCTGGCCTTTAATCACCAGTGTCCCTGACACATGGCAGCTGTTGTCATCACCAGCTTCCAGTAGCAGTTAACAGCAACAGCAGATAGTGACTGCAGTACTACAGCCCCTAGGAAAGCCGGGGTGTTGGGACCCTCAGCTACTACAATGGAACTATCATAGCTCTCCTGCCTACATTGTCAGAACTATTGGCCTTTGATGGCAGCCAGTGCTAGAGTTCTCAGGCTTTGGGTTTTAGGACCTTTGACCTTTAAAGCTTGGTACTTCTCTGGAAATCTTCTAGCAACTGGAACCTACAGACTCTGGTATCTGTCCTGGCTGTTCCTGTTTCTTCCCTGCTGCTCTAAGGAACTCTCCAGCTATGCTCTAGCCACTACTGTTACTGCCTTGCCACCACCACCCCTGCTGCCATCAATACCCCTGCAACCACACTATCACCATTACCCATGATGCCTTTGCCCACAGCTACCTATCTTCTGCCACTGTCTCCTTGTTACCAACTAGGCCGCTCTACTAAAGATTAAAAGGAGACAAGACTACGTGAGAAAATCTTTTAAATGGACCTAATATACACTACCAAGAGGCAGCATTAGAGGGCAGTAACCGGAAGGCTTGAAAAGGAAGCCAAAGAATCTGCTTATGTAGCCAGTAAGAGGATGTGTGGTAAGGGAGTTTTGTACCAGTCACTCCAAAGCCCTTCATGCAAATAGGTTGTGTTTGCCCCCATTATAGGTCTTCTGCTGGGTCACCATGGAAAGCACTCTTTTTTTTTTTTATCTTTTATTTTATTTTTATTTTTTTAATTAATTTTTTCTTGTTACATCTCAATGGTTATCCCATCCCTTGTATCCTCCCATTCTTCCCTCCCTCCCATTTTCCCCTTATTCCCCTCCCCTATGACTGTTCCTGAGGGGGATTACCTCCCCCTGTATATGCTCATAGGGTATCAAGTCGCTTCTTGGTAACCTGCTGTCCTTCCTCTGAGTGCCACCAGGTCTCCCCATCCAGGGGACATGGTCAAATGTGAGGCACCAGAGTACATGAGAAAGTCATATCCCACTCTCCACTCAAGTGTGGAAAATGTTCTGTCCATTGGCTAGATCTGGGTAGGGGTTTAAAGTTTACTGCCTGTATTGTCCTTGGCTGGTGCCTTAGTTTGAGTGGGATCCCAGGGCCCAAATCTGTATAACATAATGTTCTACTTGTAGGTTTCTAGGACCCTCTGGATCCTTCTACTTTGCTATTCTCCCATGCTTCTCTCATCTAGAGTCCAAATAAGATGTCCTCCCCTCTGTCCCAGTTTCCTGGTAAGTGAAGGCTTTCATGGGATATGCCCCTTGGGCTAGTATGCAGATATAAGTGAGTATATACCATTTGAGTCTTTCTGCTTCTGGGTTAACTCACTATGATCATTTCTAGCTCAATCCATTTATCCACAGATTTTGGGAATTTCTTGTTTTTAATAGCTGAGTAGTATTCCATAGTGTATATGTACCATAGTTTCTTTATTCATTCTTCTACTGAGGGACACTTAGGCTGTTTCCATGATCTGGCTATTATGAATAGGGCTGCTATGAACATGGTTGAGCAAATTTTCTTCTTGTGTGCTGGAGCATCTTCTGGGTATATTCCAAGGAGTGGAATAGCTGGGTCTTGAGGAAGCCCTATTCCTAGTTTTCTGAGATAGCACCAGATAGATTTCCAAAGTGGCTGTACTAGTTTGCATTCCCACCAGCAATGAAGGAGTGTTCCTCTCTCCCCACATCCTCGCCAGCATGTGGTGTCGCTTGACTTTTTGATCTTAGCCATTCTGATGGGTGTAAGATGGAATCTCAGAGTTGTTTTGATTTGCATTTCCCTGATGACTAAGGAGGTTGAGCATTTCTTTAAGTGTTTCTCAGCCATTTGATATTCCTCTGTTGAGAATTCTCTGTTTAGTTCCAAGCCCATCGAAAGCACTCTTGCACTGGCCTGGATAAAGAGGCACTGAGGTTGGCAAAGGAAAAATGCCTGGCACAAGCTAACGAACAGTTGTAGTGCCTTCTGGAGCCATATATAGGGTAGCTTACTGAACATATCCATAGTGTTCAAAGTTCCTGCCATGAGCGAAGTCTGATAGCCACTGAAAAGGAGCTGCTTTGCTGACTATCCTCCAGTCAAGGCAGAGAAGCACCATACCAAAGAATGGCCCAACAACTATAAACTAAAATCAAACTTCAACATCCTAGCTGGTTAATGGAAAAATAAATATTAAAATGGGTGTTTATAATAAAGGCTTATCATTAGCATTAATAGTACCATAACATAAAAAAAATAGTAGCATAACATTATTGAACACTGCTCTGCTCTGAGGTAATACCACGGGAAGAGCTGTATCATTTTACTCATCACATTACTACCAAAAAGAATGTTAGCAACAAATGAGGTATTATAGGTAAATGGGACAATTCCTCAAGGCAGATAAACTTCCTAACAGACTCAAGACAAAAATCCACACAAACTTTTCATAAGTAAAGAGACTGAATTAGTGACCAGAAAAAGTCTCATGAAAGAAAAGGCACAGGACCAGATTGTTTACTGGTAAATTTTACCAAAAAAAAAAATTAAAGAATAAATAACAACAATCAATCCTTCATAAAACTTTTCAGAGAAAAATAGAGAAGGAAACACTACTAATTCATTTTACAAAGCCAATATTATCCTCATGCTGAAAAAAGACCAAGTATTTCACAAGAAAGTAAAACCATAAATCAACAGTTATCAATAAAATACTACCAAGTAGCACATCATACATGGCCAAGTAGCCTTTATCCTAGGAATACAGTATTGATTTGATATGTTGAAAAAAATCATTCAATGTAATAAACCATATTGCTGGGATAAAGAAAAATAATAAACAATGGGATCATCTTAACAAAAGCAAGAAAAGTATTTGACAAAGTCCAATACCTCTGCATGGTAAAATTCTCAACTAGCTATGAATAGGCAAAAAATTCCAAGTAACGGAGGGAATCTATGAAAAGTTCACCACTGACAGCATATGTTTATGATCTGAATCTGAAATGCTACCTACAGGCTCTTGTGCTGGAAAACCTAGTTCCTAGCTGTGGTACTGATTGGATGAATTTGGGGACCCTTTAGGATGCAAAGCCAAGCTGCAGTATGAGGGTCATTGTGGGATGGGTCTTGAAGATCATAGCCCAACCATGCTTGCTGTCAGTGCCATGTAAAAATGAGTACCTGCAGCAAGCTCCTGCCACCATACATGAAGAATAGCTGCTAGGTCTTCCCCATCATGATGGACAAAGTCTTCTCACACCAAAAACCAAAATAAATTCCTCCTCCCTTCAGTTGTTCCTTATCAGATATTTGGCCATAGTAATAACAAAAGAAATTAATAAAATACTGAATTGTAAAAGGCTGAGAATTTTCCCTCTAAGAAAATGAACAAGAACATCTGCTTTTGCAAGCTGGACTCATCAAATTTTAAAATGTTAGTACTTTAAAAAATATTTCTGGAGCTGGGCATGGTGGTGCATGCCTTTAATCCCAGCACTTGGGAGGCAGAGGCAGGCAGAGCTCTGTGAGTTCGAGGCCAGTCTGGTCTACAAAGCAAGTCCAGGATAGTCAAAGCTTCACAAGAAACCCTGTCTCGAAAAAAAAAAAATGCTGGGCTGTGGTGGCACATGCCTTTAATCCCAGCACTCTGGGGGCAGAGACAGGCGGATCACTATGAGTTTGAGGCCAGCCTGGTCTACAAAGTGAGTCCAGGACAGTCAAGGCTATACAGAGAGACCCTGTCTGAAAAAACCAAAAAAAAAATTATTATTGCTGGGTATGGTGGCGCACGCCTTTAATCCCAGCACTTGGGAGGCAAAGGCAGGCAGATCACTGTGAGTTCGAGGCCAGCCTGGTCTACAAAGTGAGTCCATGACAGCCAAGGCTACACAGAGGAACCCTGTCTCAAAAAACAAAATATATATTTGCAATATTTATATATAAATCAATAAAATTAAGATAATTTACAAAGTAAGAAAATATTTGCAAAGTATTTATTTGACAAAAAATATTATTCTGAATATATTAGCTTACTGTGATTAAACAATAAAACACAAAACAGCCAAAAGATTAAAATAAGATTTTCTTCCATAATTTCCTCTTGCTCCTAAACTTACCAGTACTTGTTAATGTCTATCTGTCTGGGGGTGGGGGAGAGGGGAACAAGGGGTGTAGCCAGTAACAACATGAAATACATTTACTATTGTTGCTCATTAAGATGATAAAAATCAATCAGGTGCAGTGGTACATGCCTGTAATTCCAGCACTCAGAAGCAGAGGAAGGAGCAGGAGTTCGAGGAAGGCCAGCCTGCTCTACAAAGTAGGTCCAAGAAAGCCAAGGCTATACACAGAAACCCTGTCTCAAACTGTGCCCCCCCCCCAAATTATAAGTATCAAAACCACAAAGAGATACTGTTTCAGATGTATCAACCAAAAAAACCCTCCCCCAATGCTTGTGTGAGACACACACACAAAGATAGATAGATATTAACAAGTACTGGCAAGACTAGGGACTAAGAGAACTCAGAATCACTTATGTTGCTTGTGGGAATATAAAATCATTCAGCCACTCTGAAAAATAGTTTGGAAGTTCTTCAAAAGGTTAAACACGGAGTTATCACATGGCATAGGCATAAGTCCAGTAAAAATGAAAGTATGTATCAAAAAAATTGTGCATGAGTGTTCACTGCATTAGTCATAAGTCACCAAAAAAGTCAGTAAGTCGCAATAAAAAATTAGCTTGGGGTCTTTGTTGGACTCCTAACAGTGGAAGTAGGGGTATCTGATTCTTTTGCCTGCTTGTAGGACTCTCTTCCTCATAGTGAGCTGCCTTGTTAGGAGGAACCGGTTACACCTGGTCTTGCCCCTTTTTTTTGGGGGGGGGGGGGGCTTGCCCTTTTATGAAGGGAAAGGAAGGAGCAGTGCAGCTGAGGGATTTCTCCAGAAATCTTACCCTTGCCCACAGTAAATCATATCAACCTCTCCATTTTCTAAGTTCTTTTATTGCTTAAATTCAACACTACAGTTTAAAGATTCACCAGATGTTTTATGTATAATTAATCTTCCTCACTCCTAGGTGTTTCTTAAAGATAAACACTTACTATGTTCCTCTTTCATTCACTCTTCCACACAATAGTTACAGGTACAAGCAAGTACTCAGTAACTACTAGTGACAACAGCTGACACATGCTGTGCACCTATGATAAAGTAATTTCATCAGTATTTTCCTTTGATCCTGTATTTCTTCACTGGAATTTGTAGTGCATTTCTTCCTCCATGTTATGATGAAAACAATCACTGAGAGGAAAGGAGATGTCTCACTGGGTAAAAATGCTTACCATGTCCTAAGTTACAATTCCTAAATCCACTTTGAAAAAAGCAAGACACAGCAGTGAATATCTGTAATCCCAGTACTCCTACAGTGAAATGGGAGGCCAGCATAGGAGAATCAGCCAGAAGCTTACAGGCCAGCTCGTCTGGAGTACTCACACAGCAGCAGAAAGAGAAACCCCTTGGATTTCTCAATCTTACCTTAACAAAATGGAAGGTAAGAGCTGATTCCCAAAAGTTGTCCTCTGGCCTCCTTCCACACATGCACCATGGCACACTCATGGCCACCCAAACACATACATAGGTGTGTGTGTGTGTGTGTGTGTGTGTGTGTGTGTGTGTGTGTGTGTG
>OU015742.1:42768824-42771324 GCA_907169655.1 Acomys percivali
TGTGTGTGTGTGTGTGTGTGTGTGTGTGTGTGTGTGTGTGTGTGTGTTGCTATTTATTTTTAAACCACTGATATTAGACTAGACTAGTAAAAATAACTATTTTATCAATTGGGTAATGGAAAGAAAAATATTAGTTTTTCTCCCCCCCCCCCCCCCCCCGCCGCCTCTTTCTCTCTCTCTTTCTCTCTCTCAGAAGGTTGGGACAGGGTTTCTCTGTGTAGCCTTGAATGTCCTGGAGACTTTACTCTGTGGACCGGGCTGGCCTCCAAGTCACAGAGATCCACAGCCTCTGACTCCCCCAAGTGCTGGGATTACAGATATGTACCACAGTGCCTGGCTTCTTCGGTCTTTTTAATCTGACAATAAACTTCAACTTTAAAACAGAAAAAGATAGCCTCAGATTTTTGAAAATGACTATTAAAATACATATTTTAACTGGATTAACAAGCACAACCAGATAATTACGAAGACAATATTTTTTAAAACCTGTAAACTATGTTTGACTTCGTTTTCTATATTGTAGAGACTTTTAAAGTAACAGTTATTTGTTACTGCTACTTTTGTTTTGTTGCAACAGGGTCTCACTATATAGTCCAAGATGGTATACGGAATTCACTACATAATCTAGGATAGAACCCACTACACAGCCCAGACTCGCCTCAAATTCATGATCCTCTTGCCTTTCCCTCCGAAGTGTTAAGATCACGACTGTGCATCGTTATGCCTTGAAATGCTATAAATATTATCCACATTTAACAGAAAGGTATATTTCCTTTAATAGATCATATCTACTACTTATATTCCAGCATTACACAAAAACACTAAGTTATAGCATGAAGTAAGCAGAGGCAGATAGATCTCTATGAGTTCAAAGCCAGCAGCCAGAATTACACAATTAGACCCTGTCTAAAACACAAAAACAAACAAACAAACAAAAAACCTAGAGTGATGATTTAAGAGGCCTACTACATTTTCTTTTCTGATTTTTATTACTATAAAGGGCTTTATTTTCTCCATCAAAATATTCCTCATCTTGATGCTGAATCAATATCATAATGTTACTCATTTATCAAAAATACACTTTAAATTACATCTGTGTGAATTGGTTGTTTGTTTCTTGCCTCACATACACAATGATTCCATAACTTGGCTATTGGAAGGGTTTTTGTTTTTAAATCATACTTTATTTTATGTATACCTAACTTGACTATTTTGGACAGTGCTATATCAAATACAGCTATGCAAGTACCTATATAGTATTTGGGTTTAGACTCCTATGAGTAGATTATATGGAAGCCCTAATTTCCATGAAAGAAATTAAATAATCATTTTCCATTATAAAATGGATAATGTGTAAAATTGGAAAACCAAACATACTATTTAGACACATGGAATCAAATGTCTAAAGAATCAACCAAGAACCAGGTGTAGAGGCACCTGTGAGTTTGAGGGCAGCCTAGGTTTCATAGACCTTATCTCAAAAACTAAACAACAGGGCCTGGAGGGGGTAGCTCAGTGCTTAAGGGCATGTACTGTTAACCAAGGGCCTGACTTCAACTTCTGGCACCCATATCAGGCAGCTCACAATCAGCTTCAGCGCAATCTGACACCTCTGGCCTCTGAGGGCACCTACGCTGATGTGCACATATTCACACAAAGACATATAATTAAATACAATAAATTTTAAAAGTAAGTACATAAATCAGCCTTTTAAAAGTTTAAATAGTTGCTCTGATGAGAATGAAATGTCAGGTTCTTACTTTTTAAAAAATAATTCTTGTTCTAAAAACCTAACAGTGACTCAGTGGTTAAGAGTACTAGCTGCTCTTCAGAGTATCCTGGTTCAATTCCCAGCACCCAAATGGCAGCTCTCAACTGTCTACACCTCCAGTTCGTGGTGATCTAGCACTCTCACCAATGCACATAAAATAAAAATAAATTATTTTTTTAAAAATTAACAGTGGTTGATTCTCATTTCTCTTTTCTAGTAAGAACACATATATGTTTTGGGGGGGGGGGTTGCTTTGTTTTGTTTTATTTTTTCTGAGACAGGGCCTATGTATCTCTGGCTGGCCTGGAACTCTATATGTAGATCAGACTGACCTCAAACTCACAAGATTCTGCCTGCCTCTGCCTCTCAAGTTTGAGATTAAAGGTGTATATATAACTTCTATAACGGAAGGGAAAACTTTATTATATGCTTTAAGTTGATGAATAACCCTTAGAGATATATGAAATCAATTTAGTTAAAGCAGTATTTCAGGAGGGAGAGGCAGATAGACCCCTGTGAGTTCAAGGCCAGCCTGGTCTACAAAGTGAGTCCAGGACAGCTAGAGCTACACAGAGAAACCCTGTCTCAAAAAAAGAAAAGAAAAAGGCAGTATTTCTATGAAACAAAAATCAACAGAATAGTTAAATATATCAATATCCATGTTTTATAAATCTTTAATTACATATCAATGTAAATATGTATATAAATAGCATATATACTAGATCAAAA
>OU015742.1:42776324-42786227 GCA_907169655.1 Acomys percivali
TAAGCTGCTTTATTGGCATAGCAGGGAACAACTGAGGAGCAGTTTACACATTGAGGCAGGAATCAGAATTTAAACGACACAATAACCTTATGCCTACATTCCCCCTTTCAGTCTAATAAAAGACTCCTTTTCTTACAATAACAAAAATTAGTGAGGGAGGCAGAAAAAAGGCCACTCTCTGGATCCTGACCCCTCCCCCACTCTGGGAAGTTATTTGGTCCACAAGTGTTTGCTCTGGCCAACAAGAGTCAGGCCACGAAGAGCCTCATCTCAAAGGGGCTTAGCTTCCTGCCTTGGCTACAAAAGTCTAGCTTTGAGAAGCCTTTTTGTTTTAAAGAGCCACTTTTTTTTCTTTTGCTTTGCCTCTCTTGGATTTGTATGTATCAATTTTTGTTGTTCTGCAGCTGGCTGAAAGCCTTGCTTTGCCGGAGGTCTGTCTAATGAAAAAGCTGTGAGCTCCTGCCTTAGAAACTGCAGTTCCTCTTTTTTAACAGAACTAAGAAACTGCTCTGTAGTTTTATTTTCTATGTAAGTTCTTGGTAGATTATTATAAATTCTGCCCCACAGTAGGCGCCACTTGTCACAGTTATTTTTATAAAACTGTGTTTGTTTTTCTTAGCTTCTCTCTTAACCCAGCTATCACACAAATAATTGAGACTTTTATATTTGTTTATAAGGCCTTACAACACAATCTTGAATAGTTTAAGTCTGTTCTTAACCCTCTATGCTTCTATGCTATCCTGACTCCATCCTTACCAAAATCCCCAAGTTTCTTGCTTTTTAGTTCTTTCTTTGTTCTAGCTGAATCTTCTCCATGTCTCCTGCACCTCTGCCTGTGGCTGAATCCTCTGGCTGAATCCTCTATTTTCTCCTCTAACTCCTCCTCCCCTGGCTGGCAGGGAAGTCCAGCCCTATTCTCTTCCCTGATCAGTGATTGGCTGTAAACTGCTTTATTGGCATACCAGTATGCCAATTGGAATACTTGGAGAGCAGTGTTTACACAACATTGAGAGAGAAACCAGAATTTAAACTACACAATAACCTTATGCCTACCAAAACAACAATAAAAAAAATCAAACAAATAATCTAACAAAAACCCACAGCCAGACACACCTTTGATTCCAGCACTCAGGAGGCAAAAGCAGGTGGATCTCTGTGAGTTCAAGGCCAGCTTGGTCTACAAAGAAAATCCAGGGGATCCAGGGCTCTGTTACATAGAGAAACTCTATCTTGAAAAATAAACAAACAAAAAACCCACACTTCATATATACAGATATTAGAGGAAAATAGCATAATTCTCTAAATGTTTCTGCTTTAGAAACAGTAACACAAATTTAAGTTATGGACTTTATCAGAAAGATATTTACAATCTAGAAATGGTGATGGATATATTCAAGTAAGTGTAGCCTAAGACATGACAGACATAACACCAGACATAATATAAAAGACTTGGTGACATAAACCTTTAATCCCAGCATGTGGGAGGCAGAGAGAGATGGATCTCTGTGAGTTTGAGACTTTCAAGACAGCCAGAGCTATGTAGAAAGACCCTACCTTAAATAAATAAATAAAAATAATTTTAAAAGACAACCAAGGGTAGTGGTGGCACCCTTTAATCCCAGCACAGAGGCACGGGCAGGTAGATCTCTGTAAGTTCAAGTCCTGCCTACTCTACAGAGATACTTCCAGGACACCAAGAGTACACAAAGAAGCCCTGTCTCAAAAACCTAAAAAGAAGAAAGAGAAGAGGAGGAGGAGAAGAAACAGAAAAAGAAAACCACACAAACAAAAACAGTATGTAAGCAAAAAAAACTCTAAGCATCTAAAGTCCCAGTGCCCATCCACCCACCCCACCGCAATCAGCTCATCTATAAAACAAAGGTGGCCCACTAAGATTAAATTTTTATCATATGTCTGTGCACATACTGTCTTACTGTGAAAACTAGTTAAAAATATTACAGCAAATTAGATTAGATGGTGACTGTCATTTGAGATACAGAGTTCTGGTTTTACTAACCTATGGAAAAGAGACTTTAAACTATTGAGAATTTCATGAAATACTTCTTACAGAAAGATTAATACAGACATTAAGGAGAAGGGAACCAAATCTGTCTGAAGGATAAAAATTACTGTTAACTAACACAAATGTATTTGGAGAATCTAAGGCATTGGTAATTATTTTTACAAAATGAGACATGAAGTAAGATACAAGGAAGAGGTTTAACATCATAAGCAACAAAGAGAAGATAGAGGATAAAACAGAAACTCTACCATTTACATCTTATAGAAATAGCCAGTAAACATCACACAATTAAAAAACAAAAGGGAGAATAATCAAAGCAAGACCTAGCAACCATTTAGATGAATATCAACAAATGCTGAGCTTGTGGGCAAAGGGGGAAATCTACTTTTCCCTTACTTAGCCTACAAGTAGGGTAAGTAAGGTAGAAGCCAAAATTCCAACATCACTAAATTCCAAAAAGGAACAGATTATAAAACTCAGTGTAAACCTAGTGAGGCCCAGCAATGTGCATCTATAATCACGCTGCTTGGGAAGCTGGACGGCTGTGAGCTTGAGGCCAGCCATGACAACAAAGGTGGGAGCGGGTGGGGAGGAACAGGGTATAAACCTAATCTAAAAATTCAAAACTTTAACTAAGGAAAACCTTAAAGCCTAAAGTGTTAACATGCACAATAATGGAAGCAGAAAAAATAATTCATTCAGGGACAGAGATGGCTCAGAGCTTAAGAGCACTGGCTGCTCTTCCAGAGGAACCAGGTTCAGTTCCCACACCCACATGTCAGCTCTCAAGCACCTGT
Source organism: Acomys percivali (assembly GCA_907169655.1). Classification (NCBI taxonomy): domain Eukaryota; kingdom Metazoa; phylum Chordata; class Mammalia; order Rodentia; family Muridae; genus Acomys; species Acomys percivali. The sequence continues at coordinate 42,779,145 of OU015742.1, forward strand.
ATTTCCAGTTCCAGGGAATCCAACACCTTCATCTGGCTCTGAAGGCACTGAGCATACACACGGTACACATGCACACATAGAGACACACACAGAGGAAAACAACCATAAATATAAAATAAAAATACTAAAAATAAAAATAAGTAAAAGGAGAGGAGGAAGTCTATTATTCTAGACCCTACCATTCAGGAAACTGAAGCAGGGGACTCTGAGTTCAAGACTAGCCTGAGCTACATGTAGAATTTGAGGCCTTAGCTAAATAGCAAAATTTAATCTTTAAATAAATAAGCAAGCAGACAGGCAGGCAGACAGGCAGACTTAATTTTTTTCAAGAAATTCTAATAAAGAAATATATATGTGAATGTGTGTGTGTGTGTGTGTGTGTGTGTCTGTGTGTGTGTGTGTAACAAGAGCTGGGCTGTGGTAGCACACATCTTTAATCCCAGCAGTACTCAGAAGGCAAGAGATAGGTGGATCTCTGTGAGTTTGAGGCCAGCCTACTCTTCAGAACAAGTTCCAAGATACCAGAGCTACACATAGAAATCCTGTCCCAAAAACAAAATAATAGTAGTAGTAGTAGTAGTAGTGGTAACAAATTGATCGTGTATGATGGCAAAGATCTGTAGAGAATATTATGGCAGTAAAAGGAAGTACCATCAAATTCAGCCCTGGGAAATGAAGATATCTTGAGAAGGAGGTGACATCTAGGCTGAGGCTAAAAATCTTCAAAGTCATAACATTACAAAGTGAAAACTCAGGCAAGGTTATTTTATAAGAGAAAGGAGACACTCGGTAGGCAGAGGCAGGCGGATCGCTGTGAGTTCAAGGCCAGCCTGGTCTACAAAGCGAGTCCAGGATAGCCAAGGCTGCACAGAGAAACCCTGTCTCGAAAAACCAAAAAGAGAAGTGGGGGGGGGGGGGCAGGAGAGGAGATAAGGAAAAATAAAATAAATATTTTAAATAGGGAAATAAACAAGATTTTCTCAAAAAATAAGTTTGACGTTCCTTTTTATTTATGTGTACATATATGTATGTGCATGGTTGTGTGGATGCCTTTACAGGGTAGAAGAATCACTGGATCCTCTGGAGCTGCAGTTATAGGAAATTTTCAGCCTCCTAACATGGGTGCTGGGAACCAAACCCTGGACCTCTAAAAGAGCAGTAAGTGCTTTTAATGGCTGAGCCAACCATCCTTTGTAAAGTTTTTCTTTCTTTTTATTTATTTATTTTTTATTTTTTACTAGTCAAGTGCAGTAGTGAGAAGGGGGGAAAGTGTAGAACAGGAGTTCAATCTGTAACTGACTGTGAACAATCAATTGTAATAACTCACTACCTTCGGACAAGCCTGTAAAGTTTTTCTTATGAAGGCATCATATACCAACCTCTTCTTTTCTGAGATACACCAATAGTCCACATCACCTTACATATATATACCTATTTTCTTAGTGCCTATTCTACATGATTCTGTTCTTTATTATATTAATTTATAATGTCATAATACTGTCTTTCCCTGGCTATTTTTAAAAGGTTTATTCAGATCTAAGTGGAAAACAAATGTTGAAAACACAGTAAATATTTGATAAATGTTTAAATTACTATGTTACAAAAATTATAAAAAGATATTTTGAGTTTCTTGAAAAATTACACTTGTAAATTAGGAGAGACAGGGATTTAACACGAATTTTAGAAATTTAAAAATAAACTAAACATGAAGTCTGAGATGGCCAGGTGTGGTGGCACACCCCTTTGATCCCAGCACTCGGGAAGGCAGAGGCAGGTGGATCTCTGTGAGTTCGAGGCCAGAACTGAAAGCTTTTCCATTTAAGAATCATATGAACCATAATGATGTGAGCTAAACTACTAAAGGTACCATCAAGTTCCTGAGAAGACACTGTGAGAATTCTACTCTATAAAACTGTTCAATTTCTTCATTTCACTATTGGCCTAAGTTGATTATATAGAATAATTTCCCAATAAATACCATTGTTCTGTACCACAACTGACATAAAGTTTGTCAAAAAAGTTATCAACCATATCATACACTTCCTTCAACTACAGCCCTTTACACAGTTTCCAATGTGTGTTCCATTAACAAATCTTCACAAAAAAATAGAACCCTATAGTGTAATAAAACTACAAGATATCATCCAATCAGGAAATCAATGCAGCTAGGTGCACTCCTGTAATCCCAGCACTCAGGGAGGCAGAGGCAGGTGGATCTCTGTGAGTTCAAGGCCAGCCTGGTCTACAAAGTGATTCCAGGGCAGCCAAGGCTACCCAGAGAAACCCTGTCTCAAAAACCAAAAAAACAAAAACAAAAAAAAGAAAGGAAGGAACGAAGAAAAAGAAAAAGAGATGCCAGCCAGGTGTGGTGATGCACGCCTTTAATCCCAGCACTCAGGAGGCAGAGGCAGGAGATCGCTGTAAGTTTGAGGCCAGCCTGGTCTACAAAGCAAGTCCAGGACAGCCAAGGCTAACACAGAGAGACCTTGTATCAAAAAAAGAAAGAAAGAAAGAAAGAAAGAAAAAGAGAAAAATCAATGCAGGGGGCTTAGTGTTTACAAGCACTTGCTACTCCTTCCAGAGGACCTGTGTTCAGTTCCCAACACCCTCATGGTAATTTACAAAGTATGGAACTACAGTTCCAAGAGGACCTTACACCTTCATCTGGCCTTTGTAGGTACTCATGGACATGGTACACAAACATACATGCACCAAAGACACCCACATAGAAAATAAAAATAAACGCAAAATATTAATAAAAAATAAATCAGTGTAATAGGCCTTGATCAGATTTCTTTTAATGAGGCTCTAGACTACAAAAACTAAGACAGACAAGTATATTGTTCATGTATTTTGGATGTGTATATAGATACTTACAGTGGCCTATATGTAAAGTCATTTTTTGGTGTTTCAGTGCTAAGGCTATAAGCTCTACTACTGAGCTAAGTATTCAGCTCCTGATAGTTCTTCTTTTTAGACAAGGTCCAATATAGGATAGCCTCAAACTCCCAGTCCTCCTGCCTCAGAGTGCTAACACAACAGTCATATGTTACCAAGCTGGCTCTCAAGTACATTCATTCATTCATTCATTCATTCAATGAGACAGAGTCTCTCTACATCCTGGCTGTCCTGGAACTCACTACGTAGAAATCCACCTGCTTTTGCCCTCCTGAGTGCTAGAATTAAAGGTATGTGCCACCACGCCCAGTCCTAAAATATATTTCTTAATATGAGCTGTAATCTACAAAATTTACGAAAACTGTGAGTTTAATAAAAGGTTGGGTTTGTTATGTCCCTTTACTGGAGAACATTTTAGAGCCCTCAGTGACTCCCAAGGACCTTTTATGAAACATCTCACAGGACTAATGAACCTTAGAACAAACTGTCTTGGGGCACATTAAACAATGCTTATTAACTCACACCTAGTTTAAACATAAGATAATTGCCAGAAGAGTAAAGAAAAACATCTAGAACTTTATCTGGATATTTATATACTTCTATGACTCAGAAGACCAAGCAAAAAGAGTTTTTGCAATCCACTTAAAATATTCTGCAAAACTACATTTATACAAATGAGTTTGAAATATTTGCACAAATGAAGTTTCTCGTCTTAACTGTGGGCCCCTCAGAATTTGGTTACACTTAACAATTTTAGTTAGGTTGGCATGAACAGTGTTTAAGCGCATGGTTCAACTCTGGTTCTATCGCTGGCTACGTAGTGAGTGGCTGGTCTTCCTTCTCAGTCACTCTTTGTCCTTATGTGGTATAAGGAGAATAAAAAACAAACAGCAATATCCTAGGGCCTAGGATATTTTTATGATTGAGAGATGAATATAAACCGTTCAGTCAGGTCATGGCACAGCAAGAGGCACTCAGCATATGATATTCATTACTGTCAGATTAACACCAGCAGGGCATCGGTCCGCCTATGGTTTTAAGAGCTCCAGAAACTGAAAACACCATGCTGCCGCCTAGTGGGCACTGTGATTTACAAACCGACAAGCTCCACAAGGAGACTACCAAGGCTAGTGGACATGGACCCATGGGGCCCTGCATAAACTGATGCATCATCCAAGGACATTGCAAGCGGAGAGCCTGGTCTCTCTGTTCGGATGTAGCCGATGGACAACTAAATCTCCACATGGGGAAGGGATGTGAGAGCGAAGGGACTGCCACTCACATGAATTCTGGTGCCCTGGAGTTGATTGCTGCCCCTTGGCCTAGAGACCCTGGGGGAACACGGAGGGGGGCGTGGAGGATGCAGACAACCCAGATGGGAGCGGAGAAGGGCCCCACCCCACTGGTCAGAGGTCTAGGGAAGGGAAATGAGGTAGGGAAGGGAGGGAGGGAGGGTGGGAGCAGGAAGAGCAAGGGTATTACAATCGAGATGTAATGTAAATAAATTACAGTAATACAAAATTTTAAAAAAACAGACATAGTCATTGGGCATTGTCTCAAACCACGAAAACACTTCATAGCTCATCAAAGTATACATATAATTTTTTCAAACTCCATTAACAACCTCCATTAACTCCATAAACCAAGGAGTGTTGTCAATACTTGGCTGAAGAACTGTAAAAGATTAAAGAGTATGTTCCCATACAGTGTTTGCTCCTTAAGGTGCAAAACAATGATAGTCACAGACATTTGTCACAACTAAGGCAAAAGAGAAAATACTACCGAAGTTCAAGTCCTCTTCTAAACGGTTGACTCTCGTGGACTCCACATGGTCCCCATAAACTCTTGGACAGTTCACACTCACTTTTTCTAAAATGTAACATGAGGTAGAAGATCGAGACAATTTGTGAACAATTTAAACCCATAATTCAATTCAGCATCATAGGGATTAAGAAGATAGTAATTTTATTCCCAGAAAACTCCCAGTTAAACCTGTCTGTAAAAAGCACACCTAAAGAATAAATAATATTCCAGCACTTGGGAAGCAGAGGCAGGCAGATAAATGTGAGTTCGAGGCCAGCCTGGTCTACAAAGCGAGTCCAGGACAGCCAAGGCTGCACAGAGAAATCCTGTCTTGAAAAACAAACAAACAGAGCTGGAGAGATGGCTCAGTGGTTAAGAGCACTGACTGTGCTTCCAGAGGTCCTGAGTTCAAGTCCCAGCAACCACATGGTAGCTCACAATCATCTATAATGTGATCTGATACATACTGTATACATAATAAATAAATATTTTTAAAAAAGAAAAACAAACAAACAAAAAGAACAAATAATATTGTCAAATACTGAGGCTGACATAGGATAAAGAGTTGGACGTCATCCTGCACCACAAATCAAGGCCTTGTCTGAAAACTCAAAATCAAATAGAATAAAGGAAAACCTAAAAAACTTCCTTGGATATTTACATACTTCCATGATTTGAAGAGTTAGATTTTTTTTTTTTTTTTTGCCCTATGCTTGAACTACTCTGCAAATACCCACCAACTCACCAAGTCATTAAAATGTGACATAACTTTGAGCAGCCGACGTCGTTAAAACTTTTCACAAGAATTGAGCCAGGCTTGGTGGTGCACGCCTGTCTGCGGCGGCGGGGGGGCGGGGAGGGGGCAGGACGACGACGACGGCTTTTCACAAGAATGTCCAACACTATAACGCTGTATTTATAACGTAAAAACGGGTTCAGACAAAAGCAAATACCCTAAAGCACACATCACGCTTTCCCATGAAGAAAATCCAAGAATCACATTACCAACCTGCAGGCCTGATGGGGAGCGGAGGCTGGTGGTGGGAGATTATAGACGCATCTGACAGGAGCCTCGAGGGCGCCGAGGCCCCGGAACGCCTGTGCGAGGATTGGTGGGCGACCTGAGTACAGAGCACCCTTTCTAAGAACCCTGAGTGAAAAATATTAGAGCGGAAAGCCGCACGCGTGGAGCTCTGAAGTTAAAAAAAACGCGGGCTCCCACGGAGCTCTGAGGTAAAAACACGGGCTCCCACTCAGCGCTCGCTCGGCGCTCAGCACTTCCGGTTCTTCTTTTCCTGCTGAAAGGCGCTTCCGGGTTTTCGGTCCGCACTTGAGGTCAACCGACACCTTTAAGGACTTGGAGCAGACTGTATTAGATTGCCTTTTTTTGTGTTTGTTTTGTTTTGTTTTTTGTTTTGTTTTGGTTTGGTTTGGTTTGGTTTTTTTTTTTGAGACAGAGTTTCTCTGTGTAGCCTTGGCTGTCCCGGACTCACTTTGTAGACCAGGCTGGCCTCGAACTCACAGCGATCCTCCTGCCTCTGCCTCCCGAGTGCTGGGATTTTTTTTTTTTCTTTAATACAAGCGCCTAGGAAGATATTTATAAGATGTTCTGTGCCTTTCTTTAGATATCCTTTCCCTTTTGGGTTTTTGTTTGGTTGGTTGGTTTTGGGGTTTTTTTTCCCCGGTTCTTCAAGACAGGGTTTCTCTTTGTAGCCTTTGCTATCCTTGAACTCACGATGTAGACCAGGCTGGCCTGGCACACGAAGATCCAACTGTCTGGCTCCTGAGTGCTGTGATTAAAGCATGTGCAAGCACCACCCAACTTATCTTCTCTTTTGGTGTGTGGGTGGGGAACTTCTCTGAGGGAGGTGTTGAGGCAGTGTCTTATTAAGTAGCCTTCGCTGACCTGGAATTCACAGAAATCCACCTGCCTCTGCATCCAAAGTGCTGGAATTAAAGGCATTTGCCACCATGCCCTGGTTATATTCATTTTAAACAGTGTTTGGAACGATTTTAAAACAAACCAACAAACAGCAGCGTGATTTATTGGGAACAAAGAGAAATGGAGAGCTGGAAAGGGGAGGTGACTTTCCATTTAATACCTCATGATTTGGGGTGTTTGATGTGCATGAACATGTTATCCATTCAAGAAGACAGTGTTGCTGTTTATTTGTTTGTTTGTTTAAGTGAAATATTAAATAGGAAAAGAAATGTAGGGCCCAACATGATGGCTCCACAGATGAAGTCACCTGCTGTCAGACCTGAGGACGTTTTAGTTCTATCAAAGTTGTCCTCTTACCTCTACCTGTGACAAGAAACATGAGGGCAGGAAACAGGGAAGAGAGGTAGAAGAGAAGGGATCGGGGAGAGAGAGAGAGAGAG